>OZ038477.1:100911517-100951517 GCA_964036315.1 Acanthosepion esculentum
GTATTACTTAGTTTATCCTAATATATCTTTACTTGGTATACCCCGTACTCTTGCTGGCACTTTCCCTGGAGGGGCAGGCTATTTTATTCCTACAATTACATTTGGGAAGGGGGGCCGTACATAGTTTGTCCTCAATTTTTCTTATATTGTGTTTATTAATTAAACTAGCCACATTGGGCATACAACTATAACTTAATTTGACATAGTTTTTATTAAATATTTTATACAACATATTAGTTTGTGGAAAATTTTGTTTGAGTAGTCTAAAAAATACTTTGCCTATGTTTGTTTTCACTGATATATATTTCTACTTCTAGTTTTACGTTTGTTTTGTGTTCTAGAGTCATCATTTATGTAAAAAATATTGTTGTTTGATGAATTAGTGGACAGTCTATGATTAATACCTTTAGGTATCTGCTTCAAGATATGTGCCGGATGATTAGAACCTACATTTATATACTGTGGGTAGTGGTTATCCTTTCTATATGGTGAAATAGTACCATCGCGTAAATCCAGTATAATATCCAAGTAATACGTAACTTTTAGGTTTATTTCTATATCAAGGTTAAATCCAAATTTTTTAAAAAGTCAGTGGTTTTTTTTTCGGATTATGTCACATTTCCTAGGGTTGCTTCTGTCTACTATAATCAATCCATCGTCCCTGTACAGACCATGGTTATTAGGATCCAGATGACTGTTTAAATTATTAAGTAGGAGGCATATATATATATTAGAATATTACAGTTTAACTAATTCTGAACAATTTTATAATCACTTTCTTGTTACTGTTATTATTGATAACTGACTAGTTTGTACTGAGATAAATGAAAAGGTGTTGACATTTTACCATTCCTTTTTGACACCATCATTTCATATAACCAAGATATATGATTATACAAGAAACTTGGATATGCAGGTGGTGTAGTGGATACTAGCTTGGAATCAGAAATCAGAAGGCTAAGTTCAAATTCCAGTCAATTTCATTACATTCACTTATGTGCAAATATACTTAGGAAAGGTATGAATCCATCACTTTTCCTCTCCCCAGTTATGTTAAATAGTATCTGAAAAAAATCATTATCATCTCCAAAAAATAATGAATACAGTATTCATTTGTAAAAATAACTATTCTTACAATCCAAAAAATGTGTTTCAGCCTTAAAAATCCACAAAAGGCAGGGGACCCATAAAAAAATCAGTCAACTCCTTTTCAAAAAATAAAAAGAGAGGCATGACTTACAAATTATAATAGAATAAAAGATTATTTCTTTGGGAAATGTCATTAACATTAGAAATTTTGTTTGGGGAATTTTACTTTATTTTTCTCTTTTATTAAAGATTATGCTCCTGATGAAGGTTGGAAACTGGGTCAACTGAAACATGGTACTAACAGCATCAAGAATATAAAGAAGTTCAGATACTTAAAGAAAATTCTGGAATGTCACTTTTTCAGTTCTGCATATTATATAGGCAAACAGAAACAAAAAAAAACTGAACCTACCATTATAGTTCCAAGCTGAAATTGCAAGCAAAGAAGGGTCAACCTCCAAAGCAGGTAAAGATTGAGCCATGTAAAACAGGAAGTCTGGTGACAACAACAGTTCTTCTTCAATGAAGATGATATGTTCCTGAAAAAGAAAATCAAGTAAGAGACAGCAGAGTTTTTATTTATTTATTTTTTTTTTTTTTATCTATTTTACCTCCTTGACTGCTCATTGCTGTAATATCTGGGTTGGAGTTACCTAATCTTCATTTTCCAGCATTGACAGAGTTCATAAGCATTTATGCAGCCCTGTGGGTGATGAATTATTTTCAAACGTATAGCCCATTTCCCATGGATGAAACATTGTAAGTCTATTGCTATTTTGATGGCTAATGTTCTGATGAGCTATAATTCTTAGTTTCACAAGTTCAGACCTTTAGAGCAAGGACATACCATAACATGTACACAAGGTCAAAACATCCTCAGTCCCTTCATATTTCGTTGATAAGAAGGAAATTATACTCAGAATTCTGGAATTTTCTTGCTGTCGAAACAAGAAACAACCTTAACTGAAACTGATTATAGGCCTAATTCTGTTGCAGGCCCTTGAAAAAGAATGATGGAAATATATGTTTTCCACTGGCATGAAGGAGCATAATTCATTTTGCCTCCTCAGAATAATGCTTTCCACTGACATAAAGATTATATTGAATCAATTGCTAGGTCTGCTGTTACAAAAGTTGGTTCACTGTATCGTACTAGACAGTTTTTCTTGCCTGAATCTAACTTATGTACCGTAAATTACAACATACAAGATGATGTCAAGAGTTTTAGTTCAAAATTCTGAGTTAGGCTTAGACCTACCATATTGATTGAGGTACGAGTTACTGTAATGTTTTTTAAATGATGTAATATCCTAGAGTTATGGTTTTAATCATCAACACAAAATGGCAACTTTTACGTAACCTTTAAAATAATGCCATACCATCATTTCTTTTAAACATTTCATGCCAAGCAAGGTGGGAATGCCACTTTTAGGCAAGGGGTTACAAAGAGTGAAGGTGGGAGAAAAAGATTGCATATAAGGGGGACTGAGGAAAGGATAAAAGCTGAATGTGGTTCAGGAAGATAGAAAATGGTGATTGATGTTGCATTTAAATTTTCAAAGATTATAGTTATCAGGGAAGCAAGGAAATGGAAGGGAGTTCCACAAGTGGGAAGTGTGAGAAAAGAAACTGTTTGTATAGAAGTGGTAGTTACATTTAACTAATTCAACAGTAAAAGGGTGGGACCTAGAGGCCAATCTAGTAGCACATTTAAATTCACATAGTCCAGGCACCAGGAAAAAAAGCTTGTCAGAGCAGTTGACATGAAAATATTTGTAGAAAAGACAGAGGGGAAACCACATAACATCAGTGAGAAAGAGACTGAAGTCAAGATACCAAGTCAGGATTGGTTACAATGCAGGTCTTTCTTTGGATTTTGTCAAGAACCTTGATGAATAAGTGTAGATTTGTAAATGTGCAAGATGGACTCTGATGAGAAAAACCTTCTGGCAACAGTGAGCCAACTTTCCTTGCAGTAGATGCAGCTATTGATTCGATGTAGTCGTTCCACTTCAAGTCAGTTGAAGGCATGAAGCCAGAAGCTGCAGTGTGTTACTCTTTATGAGTTTAGCATCAGCCATGCTGATGGTGAGCAGGAAAGATTCTCTATAGTGGTTAAATGAGAGCAGTTTTATTTTGGAGGCAGTAAAATTTACGAGCCATTTCCTGTCCCAGTTAACCACTGATTGGAGGTACTTTTCAAGAGCAGCATCCAGGTTTACTTTGTCGGCTCTGGCAGATTTGCAGTTGAGACAGTTGTAAATGCCTACTTAAGAATTGATAATGCTTTGTTTGAAACATTTTTTTTTTTTTTTTTTAATCGTATCACCCCGAGCAAGGCCGGTGGCCACTATCATGCAAGGGGTTACAGAAGGGTTGGAGGAAGAGCAGATAGGAGTGGTAAAGGAAGGGTTGTGGAGAAAGAGAAGGACGGAGGGCCGATCGAGGTGGGGAGGTTACGGGAGATATAGAGCGAGAGCAGATAGGAATGGAAGATGTCAGGAAGTGGATAGATCAAGGCAACTGGAGATGACGATTGACGCTACACTTAAACCGTTGGAGATTGTATTTGTCAGGGAAACAGAAACAGGGAAGGGAGTTCCATAGGCGAGATGTGCGAGACATGAAGCTATCGGGGTTCTTGATAAGATCCAGAGACGGATATGCAATATGATTGGCCCTGATCTGTCATCTCGTCTGCAGTCGCTCTCTCACAGACGGAATGTTGCATCACTCTGCCTTTTCTACAAGTACTTCCACGGTAATTGCTCTGAGGAGTTGCTCTCACTTGTCCCTAAGTGTCCGTGAATTCAAGCGTCCTACGAGGCTGGCAAGCTCAAATTGAAGGTCTAATCAGTTGTTTTAATCATTTCTCCCCAAACAAAGCAATAAAGCCACTAAGATGCAATGGGTTACTGAATGCGAGGGAATATGAGAAAAAGAAACTATTAATAAGAAAGAAAAATAAAATAAAAATAATTAAGAATACAGAAGATAACAATTGACATTTCATTTAATTTTTAAAGATCAAAGTTAACTGTGAAGCAAGAAACTGGAAGAGGTTTCCACAGGCAAGAAGTGCAATAGAAGAAATTGCTAGCACACAAAATGCATAAATAATACAGGATGGTTAAACAACTGATTAGACTTTTAATTTGAGCCGAATGCTTCATAGTATGCAGAAATCTCAAAGACAGCCTTAGAGAATCAGTGCATTCAGTGTTAAAATGCTTAATAAGTTTCTAAATTCTTTAAAATTGTAATTTTTCAAACATATTTGTGAAACGCTTATAGAAAATTAAAAGAATATTTTTTTATATCCATGAAGTGTATTTGAAAATTAACTCCACTGTAAAATAAATTTTCTTGTGAAAATGGGTATTTCAAACATATGTTTTACTGATTGCATCAGTCAGGTGATATGTAAAAATTTTACTTCAATAAATTATTCTAATAATTCTCATGTTTTTTAATTAACTGTCTATAATCTTCCCAAATTCAAACTTCTTCAGTATTTGCATTGACTGATTTATTTCAATTTGAAGATTCAAATTATTAACACTTGAAAAGAAAAAAAAATATTATATGATAAAATTTGCATTTAAAGAACACATGGATCAATAAAATCATCATCCTAGGTATGATGATAAACTACATCCAGCAGCAAAGCCTCTGATTTGGAGGTTTTGAGAAGCATGGAACCACCTCTTAATTGCTGTTGTTCCCATGTCCACCCAGGCCCTGGGTGGTACCATCTGTTAGGGTCCCAGCTATGGACAAATAGTGAACTCTCAAACTGGGTCAAAACATGAATATATAAAAATATATTACAAAAAATTACCAGCAATTCTTAAATGATATGCTGTTAAACAAACAAAAAAACAATAAAAATCAAGTCCAATAAAAATGTACCGGGCATCAAGTCTGTAAAACATAGCAGCTATGAAGAACAAACATGATATATACCAATATTAATTCAAATATTATGAACTGTTATAAGAAAAAAGTACACTATTACTTTAGTAAATAATATATTTCATTTATTATTTAAACTTGACTCCCTCTCTTAAAAGCAGTGCCCTTAGAAACATATACAATGATCCTGGTGCTTCTTCCATGCTTGATCAAGTGTCATGGGCTGATGAACAAATTTTGAGGCAAGACAATGCATGTTTTGAAGTTTTTTGTTGAAATCTTCTGCCAGACTGTATAAATGATTCCAGTCATGTGAGGGGGGTGAATATTTTGTCTGGTGATATTTCTCATTTGATTTGTTCAGTATTTATTTTTTTAATATTTTATACAGTATTTATATTTATTTTTTATATTTATTTATATAGTATTTATTTTTTAATATTTTATACAGTATTTATATTTATTTTTATATTTATTTATATAGTATTTATTTTTTAATATTTTATACAGTATTTATATTTATTTTTATATTTATTTATATAGTATTTATTTTTTAAATATTTTATACAGTATTTCTGGTGATTAGTCGCCCTGAATGTTCATAAATTTTAACCAAATCTTGAAACATGTGAAACTCAAAAGCCAGTGTTTAGCCTGAAGGATGTTTGCCCAAAACCTGAACAGGAAACTTGTTAACGGATCTGCAGAGCTTCATGCAAAAACTGATACAAGCATGTTGCTTGATTTTGTCAGCCAATATAAAGTTCTCAGAGCCTACCAGGTTTTAGATAAGTTTGGTGATGGTTGGTCTGTTGCTTTGGATGTCTCAAGGACATTTCACAGGGTTTTGCATACTGATCTTCTTCACAAATTGAAAGATTATGGCATTTTTTTGAAAATTTTTGAACTGATTCAGTCTTTCTTATCAAATTGTGTAATGAAAATTGTCTTGAATGGCCATTCTTCTAGATCTTTTTGCATTAATGCAGGCATTCTCCAGGGCTCTATCCTTGGATGTACATTGTTCTTCATTTTCATAAATTACCTTCCTGATGTCCATACTTCAGCTCCAAACTGACAGGATATAGCAAAAGCAAGATGGAGAGAAGGAAACTGTGAGTAACCTACATAACAATTTTGTGTAAAATAAATGGATGGATAAACAGGCAGTGTGAGGGGAAAAAACACTTCTTAAAATCTACAAAATATAGGAAGTTGTGGAGCGCTATGATCACCTAAGGACAAGATGCATAAAAGTAGAAGCAGCATTTGGCATCTGCTATAATGGAGTGATTCCACTGCTTGTCCTGCAAAATAACTTGAGGAGCAGGGAGTTTGGGCATCGCTATTGTATTTCTATGTCCATATGACCCAAGCTTAGATAATAAAAATAAATGTTAGCATTTTAAAATATACAGCAGAGAAACATGTTTCTTTTGCATCTATTCAAGATGAGAGTCGCTCAAAATTTATTTTTCACCAAAGATGAAAATAGGACTCAAACACCATGTTCTGACCTGTTCATGTTTGTGTCAGGTTAAGATCAAACCTAAAACTTTTTATAGCATAAATTATGAGAAGTGGGAAACTTTACAATGAACTTTCTTTTAATTTTCGTCTGAATTTCTAGTATGAGGAGTTATCATTATTTACACTATTTATATTCAGACTATTTTCTCAATCTTTGTTGTTGATATCATAACGTTTCAGCTGTTGCACATCCTGTAGATTAAATAAAGGGTTCAGTTTAGAAAGCCTTGTAAGTTACCCAGATTGATATAAACCTGAGGAAGTCAGGAGGGCACAACAGCCAAAAATTTGTGATAACAACAAGATGAGGACAATAGTCCAAATATAAATAGTGAGAACCTTCTTTTATTTGGAATTTTATGATGGTCCTACAATTAGAGAGAAACTTACTGGAACTTATTATTAATATCTATAAAAAAATACACAGAAATAGTTACAAATAAATTGGAGTAAAGAGACCAAAAAGAAAAAATATCTAAATTATTTCAACATATTCTCGATGACTAAATTGAAAAAGTAAATCTGTAGCAATGTTTCTTGGTTATATTGTTTATGAGAAACTATTATTTATAAATAATTGCTTAACAAATTTTAAATGATTCCTGCTAAACACAGTTTTTTAAAGGGTATAAAAACCCTTTAACTTTGCATTAATTTTTAAAAACTTTTAATTTTACATAAATTTTAGATGTTTCCAATTAAACATACATTTTTTAAAAGGTATATAAAGCCTTTAATTTTACATAAATATTACATAGTCCCCATTAAACACATATTTTTAAAAGATATAAAAAATCATTTAATTTTACATAATACAATGAACAAAATTTATATACAAAATAATTATTATTCAGATGTTAATTTATTTATATCCTTAAATCATGTGTCTCTATTCTCAGTATTTTTGCATGATTATAAAAACTACTATTTTAAACCCAACCATATGTCACATTCTGTTCATATGAAAGTCTGGTGAAATAGTAATGGTGAGGACAGCCATTTCCACACAGGAAACATTTGTCCATTCATTGACTGAACAGTTAGCATTACAATCAATTGAAATTTATAAAAATCTTCACTCGAAAAGATTTTTTCAAGAAAAATAGGTTTCTCAGGACCATTTATCACTCTTCCTACAATTGATGAAGGTTTTTCTTTCTAACCTTTCATTTAAAATAATGTGGAAAGTTAACATCTTGAAATGTCAAAATGATGTGATTTCTCTTATTTGGCAAAGTGTGAGTTCTTCTCTCTAGTAAGCTATTTTAATATAAAATTCCATACTAGCTAGACATGGAATTTGTTTATTTGTAAAAAATTAGGGTTTAAAAGCATTTATGCAGCCTTGTAGGCAATGAATTATTTTTCCACCCTAGAGCCCCTTCCCCATGCAAAAAACAACAACTATTTGCATATTTTTAAATATCTGGGTGAGCTACATTCCATAGTTCCACTAGTTCAGACCTTTGCAGCTAAGATCTGACATACCATGCAGAAAGGTTTGAACCATCCACATTCTCTTTTTATTCCACTGGCCAAAAGGATTTTCCATTCAGGCAGCTTCTTCACAAGAGCCAGTGCTGTGTGGAACAGACTCCTGATAGGATGTTTACCCTACAACTGCAAGCTTAATCTCTTCTAGTCTTGGGTCAGCCGTTATCTATCATACATATCCTTATAATGAACAAGGATTACATCCGTAAAACAATGCCATTCAATAACTGTATACATTTAGTAGCTCTTGAGCTTTGTATTTGGTGAACAATAACATAACAATTTACATTCAACAATTATGCTGTTGTTTCACTTTTTTGTACTAATGGAAGTTTCCTTCCAAACCTTTTGCTTATAGTAATGTGGAAAGTTAACAGCTTCATTTTATCCTTATTTCGAGTTCAAGTTACATGTGCTATCCTTACAATCTTCAAACAATGTGATTTCTTATTTCTAGGCCAATATGCGATACCCTCTGTGCAAAAATAAAAAAGCTGGACTTCTATTTCAAACATGGGTATCCACTAAAACTAACATTTGATTGATTGATTCATTCATATTGCAGGTTATTTAAAGCCAGAAAATATTTTGAGATTTTGGAGATAATAATGATTTAGTGATACAAGTCTTATGAATTAACCCTCTAGCTGGGAGGGTGAAGCTGTGGATTCATACTTTTTCCAAGAGTATTTGTACCTGAGTAAATATAATGTACCCAACAGGAATTGGAACTCGGCTATCTGATTAAAAATTCCAATTCATTATGTATTACACAACCCATGCATCCAAGCTTACAGAACCTGGTATTCTGAAGCAGTCACCCATCTAGATACTAACCGGTCTTGATATTAACTTGGTGAACATATGGGAACCAATGTTTCAATGTGAAGTGGCCATAAGCCTGGTAAAGTTTGAGATCTTCTAATCCAAATTTCTGTCTAGTAAGCTACTTTAATAAAAAATCCATATTAGCTAGGGATGGAATATAATGCAGAAAATTTGAGTGGTAGTTTATTTAAATAATTATTTATCCAGCAAAACTAGAGCTTTGACAAAAATAAAAGAAGATATATCAATATTATAGACAGCAAACAAAAAGAAAATCATCATTTATCAATTTTCCTCCATTGAAAATTCTTTGCAAATATTAACTAAACTATAAGAAACAAGAATTGGCAAAAATAAAAGAACAGAGAATTTCTTTTTAAGAGCGCCAAAACACTGGCAGTGTGCAGCAAGTTAAAAAGATTTCAGGCAAAATTTATATTTCAAAGGGAGAGGTGAGTGAGCTGACAGTTTTATAAAACCCCACTTGGCATCAATCATAAAGCTACAACTCATTGTTCTCTGTCGCCACCAAAGTCTCCTCTGTGCATGACATTCGAAGAATCTGGCACCAAAGCAGAATCTATAGTTTCTCGTCTGTCAAATCAGCAGACTTGTATTTATTTTTAAACAAGCTCACCAGGGAATAAAACTACTCTAACCAAAGAAGGTGGAGAAGATGAAATGTGAATAAAAGCATATTTAATCATATACTTGAAATATTCACCCACTGTAATTCCAGAGTTGGATTCCCAATAGCGAATGTGTGGCATCCTGCTACGATCCGCAAATCAAAGAGATAAATTTTTATTAGCTGCTCATTCTTGTCAGAGGAAGAAGAAAGGTTTGGACAATTGTAAGAATTTATGTATTATGGTTTGACAAAACATAGGTGATGTCATTGGCATTATTTCAGTGCAAAGTGAATTTTGTACAGTGAGGAACAATTCTAGAAAGACAAAAGGAAAAAGAGGAACTAAGATGGAAAGGATGAATAGGAAGAAAACTTTGTGCTTTTTTTTTCCTTTATATGTGATCTGTTTTTTATATTGATTTCTCTCTTTCTCTTCTCTCTCTTTACTACACACACATATATATATATATATATATATATATATACATATATATATATATTCATAGATACATACATAGGCACATGGCAGAGTGGTTAGAATGTTCATTTTCTGACTATGAGACCCAGGTTTGAATCTCATCACTTCCTGATGTTCCTGGAAGTGGTGGGGGGGGAATTGCGATCACAGCGTTTGGCACCTTTGGAAAGTACCTGAAAACCGTACAACGGGTTGACCCAAGCCTTGTGAGTGAAATTGGGTAGATAGAACACTTGGGGGCCATCAATAGCTGTGCTAGCACAAAGTTACAAGACATCATGACTGAGGGTTTGAATGTGCTGGAACTTGTTCAGATTGTTGATTACACTACATAACATGCTCTCTCCCAGAAACTGTAACTAAGGTCTGCTCAGCATAGTTGCAGTGTAAACCACATGTGGGCTCTGTGGGTGTTGAACAAACACAAAATGTGCCTGAGCGAGCAGCTGCAATAGGGATTGGCTAGCTGCCCTAGTAAATGGGTATCCTCGAATACAAGTGGCCAGCTATTATATATATATATATATATATATATATATATATATATATATATATATTATGAAATGGATTAAATCCCATAATTATTTAATATTTTTTCTGTTTATACATTATTTTTATAATTTATGCAAGTAAATGCTCTGTATTTTAATTAAACAGTATTAATTACATTTACTGGCCTGAATGTTTGATAACAACATATTAAATGGATTAAGTCTGACAATTATATAATATTTTCTGCTTATACATTATTTTTATAGATATAATTTATTTAAGTAAATGCTCTGTTTTTTAATTGTTTAGAATTGTTTAATTTGCATAAACTGAGTTAAGTATTAAAAGTATCAAAATCAGAAAAGTACTGAACTGCCATGCAATATCTACCATCCTATAAAGCATTGGATGATGAAGAATTTCCTCATAGATGAAGAAATTTGAATCAGCCAAAACATGGACTTAATTAGCTTCGCCAGATCAAGACTCATATGGATGTCATGGATGGCATCCAACTTGTACATCTTTATAAAACCTTTTTCTCGGACCAATGATTAAATATACAGTCAGAGTTCTTTAATCTAATACGCCATGGTCCGTCAACTTCCATGGTCTGGTACTTTTTTGAATTGGCAGTCATTTTTGTTGAGTTCTTATGAGGGTAGTGCCTTTTGTTTTTTACAACTTTCCTCAACAGCAGCAGAGTGTTTTGGCAATATGGGCTTGCTCAATTCTTATATTTACCCATTCGGAATAGTAAGTATATATTAATTTCTGGTTTGGGTTTTTGTTTTAGCATTTGTCTTGAATGAAAGAAAAAAAAACCTTTGTTTGGGAGCATTAATGATCATTTTATTTCCTCTTTTAAACTTTGTTCTATCTTTGATAACACAGCAATATATATGTGTAATGCGCTGGCAAGACTATGTTTACATGTTTTTGTTTTTTTTTACCAGTGATTTCTGTCACATGGCATTTTCCATGTTTCAGCAGTGGCCTGGTTCCAAATGTATTTGATTAAAGAAGTCAGACTGTAGCTTCAAGCAAATGAATTATTCAGATCTTGTAAAGACTATCCTTGATCATATTGGTACTATAGACTCACAAACAAGGACCTTTACTAATTAACAAAAAACACATCATTTGAATGTAACAGATGTAAAAATCAAAAATAGGTAGCTCATGAAACTAGAAGAGAAAGGTCCAGGTGGTCAGAATCTGGAGTTGTAAAAATAAAAAATAGGTAGCTCATGAAACTAGAAGAGAAAGGTCCAGGTGGTCAGAATCTGGAGTTGTAAAAATCAAAAATAGGCAGCTCATGAAACTAGAAGAGAAAGGTCCAGGTGGTCAGAATCTGGAGTTGTAAAAATAAAAAATAGGTAGCTCATGAAACTAGAAGAGAAAGGTCCAGGTGGTCAGAATCTGGAGTTGTAAAAATAAAAAATAGGTAGCTCATGAAACTAGAAGAGAAAGGTCCAGGTGGTCAGAATCTGGAGTTGTAAAAATCAAAAATAGGTAGCTCATGAAACTAGAAGAGAAAGGTCCAGGTGGTCAGAATCTGGAGTTGTAAAAATAAAAAATAGGTAGCTCATGAAACTAGAAGAGAAAGGTCCAGGTGGTCAGAATCTGGAGTTGTAAAAATAAAAAATAGGTAGCTCATGAAACTAGAAGAGAAAGGTCCAGGTGGTCAGAATCTGGAGTTGTAAAAATAAAAAATAGGTAGCTCATGAAACTAGAAGAGAAAGGTCCAGGTGGTCAGAATCTGGAGTTGTCAAAATATTCAACTCACCGATAAAGAAAAAGGAAAGAAGAAAGCAAATAAAGTGTAAAACCAAAATTTTTATATTCCAGAAATAATTGTAGAGATTTATAAAATTCCCGCCCCCATGGCCGTTTCTTTTTATCAAGGCAGTTTTTTGCATAACTAAGAAAAGCCAAGACAGAAGATTTTTTACTCACTTCAACTTTTACATCTGACTTCTACTCAGACTCTCACACAGAGTCACCCTGACTACTAGATGCATTGTGCTCAAAAATGCCATAGTAGACACAGAATGTACAGAAATATTTAACACAAAAATGCTTGATTTATTTCTAAAGTGTGTTACTGGAGGGATACAAAATTTCTAGAAACATAATAAATATGTTTAAAAGCTGGATTTTTGGAGATTCTTAATTTGATAGGTTTTAACAGCTGTATAATTTTTTTATCTTTCTCCATAAATTATAAGTTAATTAAATTTTAATTTAATCATTTTAAGTTTGTATTTCTAAAATTTCATTCAATTCTAAAAATTCATCCAAGTTATAATTCATCTAGTTCTGAATATTCATTCAAATCATAACAAATCAAAATAATATTTTTGTTTAATGTGCTGGCTTTGCTTGCAAGATGTAAATAAGATGTGGTATTCCTTGACAAAATTCAGCAAGTGTTTGCTGAGTGGGAAATGTATACATTATTCATGGCTTTTCACAATTGGTTTCAAGAACACACAATCATCTATATAAAAGGTGTTCCAATAACTTGGACCAATTTTAAACTTAATTCACATTTAAAATTGGTCCAAGTTATTGGAACACCCATTAGAAATGATATCAGAAACATGTTTGTAAATTTTTATATTTTGTTGCAGTAAAACCTTTGACAAAAATGTAAACTATTTTAACATTCATTAAATAATTTACTGCATGTTTAGATACCATTCCCTCATCCAAATAAGCAAAATATGAGACTAATAATAACCCCCAACTCAGAATTTTTGAACCCCCCCACCATTTCTCTTATGTGCTGTGTTCCTTCAGGCCATGGATGATTATGGCTGTTCACAACTTAGCTCTTAGTAAGGCTTGGCTTTTTGCTATATCTCCTTATCACTGTTCCGCCAACCATTTACACAAGCTTGTTAGGTTGGTTATTTGCTGTTCTTCTCCCTTGCTGTCACTTGTCCTTTGAGTGTCAAATTCTCTAAGCTCTCTTTCCTCATTATTTCCACTCCCTAGTTATTCCAACCCCCACTTTTATTCAAGACCTTATAGTAGGTATATGTGCAGTTATGTATTTTCACTTAACAAGGTATTTCCTGATAATTTTCAAAACAATGATAACCAAGAGGAAATGAAAAGCACCCCGTCTTATAGTTTTGTGGATACATTCTTGACACTGCAGATGCATGTGTAAAAATGTTATTTTTACAACTAAGTCTGTTGATTAGCCATGCTTAATTCCATTGGTTGTATAAGAACGCTACATCTTATATGTAAATTTCATGCAATGAATAAGCAAAAACCACAGTGATACAAAGAGAGATCCAAAAGATCCCAAGGACAGATCCAATAGACACAGTGGAACCAGCCCAGAAAATGAAGTTTAGCGCCATTTGAAAAAATATTGCCATGACAGTGTTTTAATTAAAGATTCCTTTAGTTTTTTTTATGTATTTTTTTCTACTACTGCAGCCTTGCTGACATTAGATAGTAGAAAAAAACAAAAAAAACTATTTACAATATAAGGTGAAAGCATTTTGATAGCATAGAAATGATCAGTCAGTTGGAAACAGCACTCAAAAGAGCAAGACATTTTGTGCAAAGGTGGAGGATGCTCTCGTATCTAGTATCTTTCAAGAATTCTAAACACTGTTAGTGTCCTTTTAATAAAAAAAGGAGGCATGGTGGAGTAATGGATAACGGCTTGGATTGAGGAATCGGAGAGCCGAGTTCAAATTCCAGTCGATTCCATTACATTCACTTACATGCTAATACCCTTGGGAAAGGTGTGAATCCTCTTCTTCTCCCTCCAACTATGGGTAAAATAGCAGGACAGACTGGGTTCTATAGCCTTGGATGGCAACTGGTCTAGGAGAAGGACAACTCTGAATTCAAAACCTGCGGAGGGTTGTTTGGGGACCTTGTGGCATCCGTTGCACCAGGTCCCTGTATTCGTCCCTCCAAAAAGTGTGGTTGGCCCTGCACAAAGCCTTCACCACTATAATCAAATCCTGTGTGGCTGTCGGGCTTTCAGTTTCTGAGAACTGATCTGTCTGACCCTCATACGTCAAGTTCGACGGGGGAGAGAAAAAAAAATATATAAAAAAATAAATATATTAAGCTGCTCTTAATAATAGGTAAAAACTGAAAGGATTAATCAAATAGAAAGTGCCAATAAATGGAAAAGTGGCGCTTACCTGTTGAGGGAACACTTTCCAGGCCATATCAATAGCTTTCATCATCACCTCTGCAAATCAAAAGCGTAATTTATATAAAATGATGAAAGTTATATTATCATTAGAAGATTTAGTTTATCCGTCCATAAATCAAAGATGACTTTATATATCAATTTATAATAACAAATGTCAAATACAAAAAAAAGTTATTGAACACATTCCTCAATGTAAAATATAAAATACAAAGCAATGTTTAATATAAATAAGATACTTTACTTAGCTTTTTCTGTAGCTGTGAAATCATGATTTCATATGCTATCATGATTTTGAGGTGATAGCACAACCCACAGGAAGTTTGTCTTTCTAATTACTTTACTGTATTTTCTAAATTTCAATTAAGATATTTTCATCCCAATGTACATTTTATTTGAAAATTGGAAAAATACAATTAAAAAAATAAACAGACCTTGCCAAATAAGGTTTGTGGGATCACCTATGATACGTAAGAGTATACAAAATTGCAAATGTAGATATAGCAAGGGCTAAGTAAATTATCTTTTTTATATACTGCATTATGTATATATATATATATATATATATATATATATATATTGTGTGTATTTAGGCAGCATTTTTTCATTAATACATGTTTCATTAAATAATATAGATAAGTGTTGTCTATATATTTTATGTAAGTTTTTTTCATATAGTCTGATAAGCTTAATAACATTATCATTAAACAAAGAAAGAAAATCACAATATTGATATATATTTTTTAGCTTAGATTGGATTAAAAAAAATATGTATCAATATTGTGATTTTCTTTCATTGTTTAATGATAATGTTATTAAGCTTATCAGACTATATGAAAAAAACTTACATAAAATATATAGACAACACTTATCTATATTATTTAATGAAACATGTATTTTCATATATATATATATATATATATATATATATATATATCTTTTATGCATTTTGTTTTAAAACAATTAAAATTCATTGTTAATTATATTTTTTACTTTTACAATGCTTCTAAGCATTTTTCTGATTTTCTAGTTCGTATTTGTAAATGTATCTTGGTATGTGAAAACATTTTTGGCTCACACTGATTTTCCAAGATGTATTTGTTGCTTCCTGTCATCTGTTTAGTTTTTTAAAGTATTGCATTTCCTGTGTTGTCATTCATCATATTTCCAAGCAACCAAAGATCAACAAAATTAAATCATGACTCAAATCCAACATACTAAATATGTTTCATTTAAAAAATAACATTATCTCTCATGTGAATATGTGAAACACAATATTCATCAGAATTAAACAGATGACATTACAAACTTCAAAAAAGTGCTTGTAAATGGCTAATATTAGCCAAAAGTGCTTGTACATGGGAAAATATATTCACAAATATGAAACAGAAATCAAGACAATAATTAGAAACATTGAAAAAGTAAATAAAAAATTAATCAACAAGGAATTTTCATTGGTTTTATCAAGTATGTATAAATGAAAAAATCCTTTCCAAATACTTATATATATATATATATATATATATATATATATAATATTGTAGCATGCCTACAGACAATAATGGGTATGTCCCAATTCACATAAATACAGTAGAAAATAGTGTATGTTAGTCTGCACTTGGAGATTTATTGTGAAATTCACTTGACTCACTTCTAACAGTTGACTACTACTTCTACATGCCACTGCCAAATCTTATATGTGTTGTTCTTGTCCTAAGTATTATCATTCATTACCAACCTTCATGTGATTATTTTACTCAGTAATCCTCCCTAGGTTACAACATATATATAATTTTATCATTTTGAATGTATTTGAGTAGATACTCCAATTATATATTATACAGTATATTTATTTACTTGTTTCTACCAGCATCAATATTCAAGAAACTTCTATAGTCACAGATCTTCCAAATTCTTTCATATCTGCACAGTTTTGTATCCAAACATCAATGTGGCAATATTTGTAAAGACAAGGGAAGTAGAATAGATAACCGTTGACCATAGGCTTGAAGGGGTTAAGATTATAATGATCAGGTAAGCATCATCTCGAGAGTCAGATTTTGAGAAGAAGCTGTCCAAATGGAACTACCTTTTTACCAATAGAATATGGAGGGAATATGGATCAGGTTGGTTTTAGTTGTGAAGGTTTGAACTGGTAGAACTAATGAATGTAGCTCCTCTCTGAATGTAACGAAGGAGTAGTGACAGGTTTGTGATAAGGGATTGTAGAATGGAAAATAATTCATCAGCCATGTAATGCTCTTGAACTCTATCAAGTCTGAAAAGTAGACTGGGTAGTCCTAATAAACAGGATTCACAAAGCCAAGTATTCTGCATAGTTCCTATCATAACACCAAATTTATTCTAAACATCTCCTTCAAGTCAAAATAACTAAAAAAAAAAAAAAAAAAAAAAAAAAATGGAGAAGGAAAATTTTAACTAAGTCCCTATTTACAATTTCATGTCAGGTGAGGTGTCTAAGAATATGATTTTTATGTATACATTTAAAAAGTTTTCAAATGATTCATTAATATTAATTTTATTTTTAAAATATTAGAAATTATTTGCCCAATAATATAACATTGAAGAATATAAAAAAAGAGATTGTTAAAAGATAAAAACTACATATATTTCTATAAACCTACCATAAATTTATTGTTTTGCAAATCTTATATATATATATATATATATATATATATATATATATATATATATATATATATGAATAAATATAGTCTTAAAGTGTGCTGTATTTATGGGATAAAGTGCTCAATATCAGAGATAGAGCATGTGTAAATATAAAAGTGAACATAGAAGTCAACACTTAGAGGCGACAGTCTGTTTCATGCTAGTGCAATCATCAGGCAACTATATATATATATATATATATATATATATATATATGAGAGAGAGAAAGAGAGATTGAGTATGGATAGGAATTTGACAAAATGATAGGATAAAGAACAAGTAAGAAACAGATCTTAATCTAACATGTTTCACTTTATTAAAGCTTTGTCAGATATCAAGACAGAAATGATAACATATATATATATATATATATTATAAGAGATGGTAATAAAAACTTTTTAAATCCCAACACAAAAGCTTTCATGTTTCAATACTTTGATAGCACTTCTTCAGGTGATGGTAAGTTATATGCAAGTTTCATTAAAAATTTCTGAAAAGGTGTTGTGGTTAACTTTTTATATAATTTGTCATGTGACCTTATAATTATTTTCTTTTCAGAACATAAATTATATAAAGATAAAAATTGTATAACAAACTCATAACATCTACAATGTAGGGTCCTTAAAAATCAACAAAATTATTGGAGGTTATCAACCAGGATACCTATGCAGAAATGTTAAAATACACAAACCTGGATATCCATTATGGCCTATTATTTCACAGATCCCAACACCTATACACCAATTGTCAAAATTCCTCAGTGATATTTTTACTCCATATCTATCTACCAATTATAGCATCAAATCAACTCATGAATTTCTTCACACCCATAAAACAACAAAACCAAACCAAGGCATTCAAGCGTCACAAATGTCCCCATCGACAAAACCAATGATGTAAGCCTTAACTCTGTATATAAAAATAATTCAATTCCACCTCAAACCTAATGTTCTTAAAAAATTATTGCATGCCTGCACAACTAAAGTCTGCTTCTATGACTATAACAGCAACACTTACATTCAAACTAATGGAGTGAGTATGGGAAATCCTCTTGGTCCATGCTTCTTGTTATGCTGTTGAAACCATAGAAAAATAACACAGACTTGGATATAAAGTTAAACGGTATATTATTCACGGAAACGTAGTACAAATTAATGTGGACTGGAAAGTACTTACTCACACTGGTGTCCTGACTCACTTATTCATACACTCACTCGGGATACACTCTTGGTGACTCACACCTGGTGACTTCCTCCTTACTAGAAATTGGTAGCCACATTATATAAGTGTGGAAGAGTCCATTTGTAGGTATGTTAGGTTCCCACAATACTTCTCGAACTATTACATGTTCCACGTATAAAACATGGTATTAAAAAAAAGTTACTAAACCGAAAATAAATATCTGCTATGTAGGCAATATTTTTATTTTAGCTGAGAACAAAAATGAAATGGAACTGAAAAATACCTTTGAAAAAATTCTGTCCTCATCTTTACCTACTAACTTAGCCAAAAATAAAAAATAAAAAAGAAACTCCCATTCTTGGATGTTCTTGTGGAGTCTAGTAATAATGCATTCCCTTCTTTGTTATATAAAAAAAAAACCACAAGCAAAAGCTCTTGCCATCTTAATTTTACTAGCCAATGTCCTCTCAGATATAAAATATGGGTTATTAAAATTGTCCTTATGAGAGCACATGAGAATTCATCCTCTTGTTCACTTTTCTTTAAAGAACTTAATAACGTGAAACAAATGTTTGTTAATAAGTTTTCCAAACCACCTTATAGATTACCATATTAGACTTTTTCTTTCTAAGTTAACCAATAGTAACAATGAACATACTGAAAATGAATAATAACATTAACAATTTCTATAAAAATAAAATGCATAGTAATTACAAGCAAGATGAATCTTCAATTAGAAACATTATAAGTGAATATAAAATGGAAAAATTCACTCACAGACTTCCTAAAAGACAGAGAGAGCAAACAACATATTCTTCTGATGAAGTGTTGGTTGAAAAGAAATCCTTTAAGAAGAATTCTTTCTTGCATTTCTAAATATCCCTCTCTCTATATATATGTGTGTGTGTTTGTGTGTGTATGTGTGTGTGTAAGAGAGGGGCAGCTGAAAAGTTCATAGACTGGCCAAGATATAAATGTAAATGAACACATCTCCAACAATCTAAACGCGCTAAAAATTAAAACTACTACATTACCCACTAAAACTATCCGTAGTATATTAAATAATACCAGCAGACAGCATATTACATCCGATGCTTGTGTCTATCAGGTGCCTTGTAGAGACTGCAACTTGAGTTATGTAGGCGAGACAGGTAGATCATTGAAATCTCGCATAAACGTGATATTCGCCTCGGTAATCTAAGCAGTGCTTTAGTTGTACACATAGCCAAATCTGATCACAATTTTGATTTCGACTCTGTGAAGATTTTAAAATATATCCACAATAAAAACCTTAGGCAGATTTACGAGGCTGGCATGATAGCCACCTCACACACAGTAAATAACCGACATGGTTTCTTTCATATATCAAGCTGTCTAGCAAGATTAATGCTTGACAAACATACCGATAAGCTATAGTTTTAAATAAGTCCCCCCCACCTTCCACTTAGGATACAATCTTTTCCCTGTGCGCAGGTTTTCGTAGTTGCCGCCCACGCGACGCCAGCGTATCCGACTCCAAGAAAGAATACTCTGACTTTAGAATTTCAGTTTTTCTGTTTCTGACCAGTCCTGTATATATCGTCTCTTCATCTAACTTAAATCTAATATAAATATGTCTCCATTAACCATGTCCTGAAGAAGGTCTATTTGATCGAAACGTCTGACGTCGACAGAATAACAAAAACAAAATAAAAACAGTAAACTCACATATTCGGATTTTGCTTTGTCTTTTCCACATTTTCATCATATAAATGTAAGTAGCAACACCAGTTAGTAGATTAAAAGATATGCAAGTGTGTCAGAATACAACAGCGTATATAGCGATAGATAGATTTGTTATGAAATATGGACCAAATTCCACTATATTTTTGGTCAAGTTTAGTCAAATAGTTATTTGCAAACGGCAGATACCATCTTTCTTTTTTACAAATAAGATCCAAAAGAAACCAATAACCATCAATTGTAAGAAAAAATGTATAGACATTAGGAAGAGGAACAGCCAAAGATGTGAGCTATGAAGTGGAGAAGGCAGAATCAAGCAAGAACAGAAATTTAACTATGCAGGAAGCATTATAACAGAAGAGGGCAATGCATTGCACTTTATACATCATTGGAAAAATCTGGTGGTGCATTGTAATAATGAAAAATGTCTTCTAGAAGCTAAGCAAAATATTAGGAAACAGAAAAATTACACTGAAAACCAAGAAATGTGGGCTGAACTGATATGTAACATCAATATTCTGATATGGCATTGAAAACTGAACAATTTCCTCACAGATGAAGCAACAGAGTTGTCCAACAAAAGAATATCATAGACAGAACATGTGAACAATGAGGAAGTTTGAAGGTCTTCAAGAATTTGATAACACAAGATATATTGACAGGAAGAGGCAAACAGTGAATAAACTGTATGATGTGTTTGTGTAACTGGATTTTTTTTATCATTTCACTCCCGAAGCAAGGTGATCAAGCCATTAAAATGCAACCAAGAGTGAAAGAAAATGAAAAAATATTAGTAATAAAAAGGTTTAAAAAAGAAAAAAAAAAGATGGCAACTGATGCTACAGCTACATTTAAATTTTTAAAGATCGTAGTTGACAGGAAAGCGGGAAGCCAGTAAAAGAGTCCTATGGTCAAAAGTGCAAGAAAGGAAATTATTAAAATAGAACTTATGGTTACATCTAGCTATTTCAACATTAAAATGATAAGACCTATCTGCCAATCTAGTATTAGACTTAAATTTATGAAGTCACAGTACCAAAGAGGAAAGCTCTTCAGAACGATTGCCATGAAAAAATATTTATAGAAATAACACAGAGATGCTACATTAGGACAGTGACTGAAGCAGAGATATCAGGTCAGGACTAATAACACTGCAGATTCTTCACTGGGTTTTCTCAAGAATCTCAAGATTTATAGCAGGAGCACCAGATCAGATGTCACAAATTGAACAAATAGTAGTATTATTCAAGATAGATTTTGGTGAAAAAAAAAAAAAATCTGGCACAGCCAAATTTACTAGCAGTAGACCTATTAATTAATTCAATATAATCATTAGATTTCATGTCAGCAGGCAACGTTAGCCCAAGAAAACACAATGAGTCAGTCTAATGGAGGTTAGCATCAGCCATGCTGATGGGAGGCAAAATGGCAGAACAGGGACTGGGATTAAGGGGATATTTTTAGAGATGCAAGGGATTGGAAGTTGTGGAGAGCTATGATTCTTGACATCCTGAAGAGACACAACACAAAAAAAGTTTAAGGCTATCAATTTCATTTAATTTTTTTTCCTTAAATTTTGTTACAAACAATTGAGAAATATGACTATTACACTAACTGAATGAACAAAAAAGAAATTACAGCAGCCATTAATTGTCCCTTGGGTTCTGTAAAATATATCTTGGATTGACAGAAATCATCATTCAAAACTGAAACAGAGCAGATCAAGGTAATGTATTAAATTAAATCCACTGGATAGGATTTATCTTTACTTAGCCTATGGAATAAAAGAATATGTCGTCATAAACTTGCTGATAAAGATTAACTCTCTGTAAATAGACCACAAAAAAATTCCAAGTCAACCGTTTTTCAAATTAATAAAATAGTCATTATCTGGAAGAATTGCAAATATAAAAAAAAAAGAAATTTTCAAAACAAATAAAAGCAAACTAAACAACTCAAATTTGTCAGAAAATAGACAACTGACAAGTAGAAAATTTTTCTTAATACACATGAATGGAAATTTGAATTGTTTACTCTTGCATCCAGAATGTAGACCATGAGGAAAGTAGAGGTGATAGCCCATGGCAGTAAGGAGAGTGAATGGAAAGTCAACCTGAACAGATAAGACTGGTTAGCTAGAGAATTTTCATTTTCCCCACAACCTTCCTTAAGTCTCTTTTTGATTCATGACTAACTTGGCAGAAGAATTCCCACAATGAGTTGCCATTAGTTTCTGCAGTAGATTGACTATAAGACCAAGTTTGTCCTACTATTTAAACCACAGCTTGGGAGAGAAAAAATGGATTTTTACTTTCTGAAGTGCATTTGCATGTGTGTGAATGTAACAAAATCAACTGGAATTCAAACTTGGATCTCTATATATGAATCTTGTCAGAGACAATTGTATGGTATAAATACTGAAGGTAACAGGAATAATAAGTAATTAAATCAAATATTGTAATCTCCAATTTGCATTATATAAATATATCTTGGAACTTATACCAATGTCAGTTGGTTAACACTAATTGTATTGTAAAAAAATTGGCTTGCATAAAAAAATCTGACGTATTCAAGGTTTGCTTAATTAGAGGGTAGACCCCTCCCTTTATCATTTTTAAATTTTATAAATTTGTCAAACTTAAGTGCCACCACAGGTAGCCTTTAAGCAAGCAAACAAAAGATCTCTGTACTAGAACAAATACAAGCACACCTACCTGTGTACCTTGTGCTACTCAGCAAAGATCGATTTTGAAAGCCAAACAGTTCAGCCAGCTCAGCAAATTCTGGAAATTTCTCGTCCCAACACACCTATTGATGCAAAAAGAAAATAAAGATTTAATGAAAATTAATTTGTTACTGTCATATTTCTTATGACATATTTAGTTGGGATGACTTTCTCTTTATATGTTGTTACAGCCAGGTATTCTTTGAGGCTCGATTTGGCACTTGGTGACTATGAAAGTACCTTCTCGATCAAATCTGGTTATAGTAAATGTTTGATCAAATGGGGCATCAAGCCAGGTGAAACTCTTTGATAAATGTTCATTATTTTTATTTTTCAATTGTGATCTCTGTTAAAAATGGCAAAAAAAAAGATTTTGTTTTTAGTTGTTCAAAGTTGAAATTTCTAAGACATTTATCTAATACTAATGTTTCTTAAGTCCTTTCAAAATATATTTCTAGTTCAGTGTAACATTATCTTGGTAACATCTAATAAGAATATGAGACTAAATATTTCAAGTGTTAAATTATTGTTGGATTCTGTCAAATTAATATCTGTGAGGGTGTCCTGTTTCGGAAACGGACATTCAAATGTTACAAGGATGTAAGGGACTCTCACTTTTTCCCCTCACTGGAAGGGCATTATATAACTTCCTGTTATTTGGTTGTTTTGTGTGTGTATATCCTAAATTCTGTTGGGTTCACTTTATACGTTATAACAGCCAGACATCCTTTGAGGCTGGATGCAGCACTTGGTGGTTATGAATACACCTTCTAGAACAACTGAACTCTTTTGAGGTTGTGTGACACTGTTTTTCAAAGTTAACTTTGGTATCACTCAGGGTGAGCCCAGTACATAATGAAGTCACAGCATATCAACTCCTCTGAGAGCAAACATTCAGGCTCTGGTATTTCCTGGCAATATTCATATACTACATCAGTGGTCTATCTTTTTTTTTTTTTTGAAGAAACAATTGAAGTATGATGATCAATCCCAATTTCTTCAGTCATATAAAAATATTTTTTAACGATCTAACATTCGAATATACAGATTTCCTAAGGGTTAAATAACAATGCTATTTGAGATATGATAATTTATACAATTCAAATGATGCATAAATATCTGAATGAGACAAGCAGACAAGAAACAATAACTAGAAACTAAAGCTGAGCTCAGAAAACAAGAATTAGAATTTAATGAGATGTAAATCTGTATTCCATATCCTCTAGAGCCAATTCAACCAGGACTGTGATTTAATGATTAGTCTAGAAAATATAAGCAGCAGACATCATTGAAATTTATTCCCAATCCATGCTACTCGCTTATCACTGATAGAATATAAAAATATTACGACAAAAAACAGGAAAGATAAAATGAAAGAAAAACTAGTTAAAAATTCATATCAATAAATAATCAAAAATAGGTAACTTAAAACTAATATATATACTACTAATAGGTGCACAACAAATGATATGGTTCACAGTAAAATTGGTTAGTGAAGAATGTTGCAATATGACTTAAGGATATTGAATTTAAGTTCAAATCTTGTTAGAAGCCTTTCCTTTATTTTTACCCCATAATTTTTTTTAACAGTTGTAATATGTAGAAAAACCTGAGTATTCTTATGAATTCCTAAAAAATAACTGTGAAAATTTCATGCATTTTAACAATTAAGACTTCATCATTAGCATATATATTTCTGCAATTACTGACAGAGTTAATTCATTGATCAGAAATTGATCCAGATAGCTGGGATCAACTAGCAATTTCTTCTCGAAATTTCTCCAATGAACCCTTTGTTTTTCTGGGCTTTAAATGTCCATTCATTGATATAAAAGTGTGTTTGTTGAGCAGCATATGAGTCATTTAGTGCCCAAATTTAATTTTCTTGGGAGCATTAGTGATTTCTTTTACAAAAATGTATTGCCGTTAATTTGTTTTACTATGAAAATATATTGCTGGTAATTTTTACTATAAAAACCTATTTTTATACTATCATAGTGTTTTGACCCCCAGCTTAGGGGGTTAACTATTTGCTCATATCTGGGACTCTAACAGTTGCTATGACCACAGGTCACAGTGAACCGGAGAACAACAGCAATTAAAAGGTGGTTCCATGCTCCTCAAAATTTCATTAATAGAGGCTTTGCTGCCATATGTAGTTGATCGTCATATCCAGGATTACATTGATATAAAAAGTGAATTTTTAAAATCTTTTGAACAGAGTGGAAGTGACTGAAGAATTCAGTGAAAATGCAAATTAATACACATCCAAAAAGAGATGAAACAATGTTAAAAACATACCAAAACCATTTTAGGATTAAGCCCGGATTGCATGATAGTAGTCTGAAATGTGTTTACAACAGCATTGTGGTCAACACCTGAAATAAAACAAAAAAAAAAACATTGGTATCATATTGCAGTGAGGGTGTTTTTGTGTAATTGATACTAATTGTGTGAAATTCATTCTAAGGGTGACAATGGTTTCTTTTTGGAAAGAACAGTATGTGCAAGAGTAGATTTTAGGGGAACAAGGAGTTGCACAGATTCAGGCCCTTCATCTTGACATCCCCTCACTTGTCTAGGATCATCGTGAGAAGATTATTTGTAGCGATTGGCCAGACAAACATTAGATGTATGCATTTAATACATATATTAACAGGCCTCACTCTTATCTTATGCCTTTTTCTATTTTGGTGTACTTACTTACTCAATTTATATCTTATCTTTATGCAGGCAGTTTACTGTCAATATATATTCCAGATTATTCTAATATCTTTACCAAATAAATGAAGTAGTTCAAATAAATCTTTGTGCTTTGCCTTATCAAATGCTTTTTTTTTTTGTATTGTTGGCTCTGATATTATTCTGATATATATATATTTTTTTTTTTTTTTAAGCTTATCACCCCAAGCAAGGCTGGAAGCCACTAGCACGCAAGGGGTTACAGAAGGTTTGGAGGAAGAGCAGATAGGAGTGGTAAAGGAGAGGATGTGGAGAAAGATAGTGGATCGATCAAGGCAAGGGAGTTACAGAAGATTAGGAGCGAGAGCAGATGGGAATGAAAGGTGAAAGGATGTGGAGAAGGGAAGTGGATAGATCAAGGCAACTGGAGATGTCGATTGACGTTACACTTAAATAGTTGGAGATTATATTTGTCAGGGAAACAGGAATAAGGAAGGGAGTTCCACAGGCGAGATGTGCGAGACATGAAGCTATTGGAGTAGAAGAGACGTCTACATCTAACAGTTTCAATGGTGAAGGGGTGGGAACGGGATATCAGCCTCATATGACGTTTAAATTCATGAGGTCTGGGAACCAGTAAAAAGCAGCTCATCGGAGCAATTACCGTGAAAGTATTTGTAAAAAAGACAGAGCGAGGTAACGGCGCGTCTGTGAGAGAGCGACTGCAGACGAGATGACAGATCAGGGCCAATATGCATATTTTCTTTTAATCATTTCATCCCAAGCAAGGTGGCAATGCCACTAAGATGCATGGGGTTACAGTGAGTGTAAGTGAGAGAGAAGACTGAGAATAAGGAGGATTGAAGGAAGAGCAAAAGATAATGGGATTCAAGAAGACAGAAGATGGCAACTGATATAGCATTTAAATTTTTGAAGATTGTAGTTACCATGGAAACAAGGAGATGGAAGAGAGTTCCAAAAGTGAGAAATGTGAGAAAAGAAATTGTTGGTGTGGAAGTGGTAGTTGCATTTAGCTATTTCAACAGAAAAAGAATGCGACCAAGATGGCAATCTAAGTAGCATGCTTAAATTCATGTATTTGGGAACCAGGGAGAAAAGCTTGTCAGAGCAATTGCCATGAAAATATTTGTAGAAAAGACAGAAGGTACTGTGTCATGTTGGTGAAAAAGTAACTGAAATTCAAATGCCAGGTCAGGATCGATTATATTACAGATCCTTCTTTGGATTTTGTCAAGAATCTCAAGAAGTACAGCAGGAGCACCAGACCAGATATGGCAGCAGTATTCAATGCATGGATGAATGGTAGATTTGTAAATGTGCAAGACAGATTCTGACAAAAAAATTTCTGGCACAACACAGAAAACCAACTTTGCTTGCAGTAGATACAACTATTGATTCAATATAGTTACTACACTTTATGTCAGTGGAAAACGTGTGGCCAAGAAGATGTAGTGTGTTCCTCTAGTGTCAGCCATACTGATAGCAGGCAGAAAATGTTCTCTGTGATGGTTAAATAAAATTTTGTTTTAGATGTGTTAAAATTTACAAGCCATTTCTTGCCCCAGTTAACCACTGATTGGAGGTTCTTTTCAAGAGCAACTGCCAGGTTTAAATTCTCAGATCTGAAGGGATTTCTTGTTCCAGTATTTTCATGCAAATCTATTTCAGTGTGTCTATAGATGTGGGTAATTGCTTGCTTGAAAATGTTGATTTTTTTTTCAGAAAGGAAAGTGTGTGCTCAAGTAAATTCTAAATGAGCAAGATGTACAGGTCCAGATCATCCACTCTGACATCCTCACGTTGATCTCATGGTAAGGTGGTGGTCTAAGCCAAGCTGGTGGAGGATCAGTTGCAGCTTTGATGAAAGATGCTCTTATAGTACATTGTCTGTTAATAGGTTATACTTTTTTAACAATGCACGACAAGTTGGCAGGGAGTTTGAATTCAGAAGTGGCTTTCTCCTTGATAAGTTGTATTTCCAAGATAAAAAGCACCCAATCAATGATACTATTTGAGACACAGCTGTCGGGCGGGGTTAAGAGAAGAGATCGGTTTATGCCTTTCCAAATATCTGGCGAACAGAGTGAACACAACCTTAGTTGGAATTTGAACCCAGCTTGCTAACTCCATTTTTTTACATCAATAAATGTTATGCCACCCAAACATTCTAAAATTGATATATAGTGATACTGAAATATTTGTGAGAATTGACAATGAAAATGAAAAAAATGTTACTTTGTCGGAATTTTATTGACTTTAGCTCCGTACCTAAAGAATAAAACCTATTACTGGTATATTAACCGGGGTCCGACGTAAAAAAAATGTAACTTCGAAATACAACTACGCACACAACTGTAGTTCTAAATATATTTTTATTAGAGGGGTAAAAAAAGTAACCTTTTCTTGCAAGATATTCCCCTTGCTAGGGAATTGGAAATTCCCTGTAGTAACAATAAAAAAAATGACACAGCAAAACAATAGTAGAGTACAAAAAACAAGTAAAAATAAAAAAATTACCCACTTTTTCCTTTGCCAAAAATGGCCACTCAAACACGTGGTCAATGTAATTCTAGGTCTCCCTCGTGGGAGTAAAAACAAAGTTCTGTTAAAATGGCCTCGTTAACTCGCGGCCTATATAAATCTAGTATTCCCTCGTGGGAGTACAAAACAGTTCTAGGAGTCGAAGAAGGACTGGGAGCTTCTTTGAAAATTTCTTCCTCAGGACTTCAATCACGACTGGGTCTTCCCGGGAATTTCTTCTTTCAACCGCCTCTCGCCGACTCGTCAGAGATCTTCTTTCTAAGGAACAATTCCTAAAGTTCTTCTTTGGATATAGAACCTCACTAAGGAAATAAAACAGACTCGCTTATTCCTCGGTTCTAAAATTACTGCTCCTTCGGCTAGAGGCTCTATCTGTCAGAAACTCGCCACCTCACCGGACCCCCGTAACTTTTTTAAGCAGGCACACTGCCTAAAATGAAGGTCTGACACCCAACAGGTGGTATCAAAAAGAGAGCCCGAAGTCGTTTAGATCGGCGTTTATATACACCTTCCTCCCCTGCCACTTGCTGCTGCTGCTGCTATCAGTGACAGGCCCGGAAAACAACAAAGGGCAATAACCTCCCAGTCCTTCTTCATTATAAATTTTCACAACTTTTAACACTGACATTCAACTCTCACTTAATCGTTCAAAGTATTATTTCACTGAAAACAGTATAAAGCAAAGTGCTGTGACAACACACTGTATTATATACTTTTCCCATATGTTGTTTAAATGCTCGTTCATATGAGTTGTTGATAGAAATAACTTAAGTTACATTCAGCCAATTAATACCCACTGCCTTATGTTTGGGAGGGAAAATATTAACAAGTTGTAGGTAAAATCTGATAATTAATACCAGATTTTTATAAACTTGTGATTAATACTGGATTCTGAGAAACCTGTAATACCAAATGTATTTAGAAAATCCAGGATTAGGAACATATAATTAAAAATGGATTTTGAGAAACCAATAATTAATACAAGCTATTTTATTTTTATTAGAAATCTATAATTAACCTTCAGCAATCTACATTATTAATATTACTTCCCTTTCCACTACATTCTTTTTCAAGGCATCTCAAATGCAGTAACCTTATTGTTAATTTCTCTCAAAGGTGTTTTCTGCTGCCATAGCAGGATATGGCAACACATCTATGAAATTCAAATTCAGAGATCAGAGTCACCTCCAGTGGTAACATAAATGTTTTGTACAGCAAATTAAGTCACATACAACATGGTTAATAGAAGATTTTATTTGAATTTTTTATAATACTAGATTATACACATTATATAACTTTTTATAACTGTCAGTTATGAAAAATCAAGATATTTTTGGATGGCACCTTACATATCTTGTATCTGTGCATATGATATTATATCAGAAAATTCCTGAGAAGAATGAAGGATGAGAAGTTTTCAGATTTGACCCACTTCCCTAAATCTAAGAAATTACTAATTTTTTTTCAAATTCATCATTAGTTGTGCTAAGAATATTACTGTATCCTCTCATATAAGTAAAACCTAATTTCACATAAGACTGTCAATTTATCTTATATCTTTGTCCATCACACACTGTCAGCATGTGACTCTGCATTCACATATGTAATGTACCTGTGTATGTATGTGCTGTGTCCTACATGTGCATGCATCACTTGACACAGACACACACACACACACACACACACACACACAATATGACTGAAATAATGGTAATATTAGCTATCTGTCTATATTTCTAATATGAGGTATTGTAATATATTTACTTTGTTCAGACTGTTGTCCTCATCTTTATTGTCATGTTCACAATGTTTTAACCATTCTATGCTCTGGCCTTCTTCGGGTGACTGGAATTTTGAAGTGAACACTTTATTTCGTCCACTAAAGTAGATTGTTCTAATTCCATGTGCCATGCCTCTTCTGGATGTCTCAGTTAACTCACTTTAACTCCAAGTTTTTGTTAACCACTGCAGTAGCTAGGGACTGATCTTTAAGGACACACAGTTCAGTGGATAAATGTGAGGGAGATAACTGAGATATCCGGAAGAGGCATGGCATGTGTAACTAGAACAATCAACCCTGATGGATGAAATAAAGGGTTCAGTTTGAAATTCCAATCACCTGAAGAAGGCCAGCGTATACAATGACTGAAACATTATGAGCATGACAATGAGGACAACAGTCCAAACAATGTAAATAATGTAAGCAATATTAGCTTTTCCTTTGGAAACATACGGCATTCACTGATCAAACAACCAGTGTTACTGTCAGTTGGAATTTATGAATTCTTTCTCTTGAAACAATTTTTCAGGAAATTAGGTTTTTCAAGTCTGCTGACTGGTAACATTCTTTCCAGTATTGATGGGGGTTTCCTTCCTAACTTGTTGTTTGGAGTAGTGTGGAATTTAAACATTTTGATTATGTCATTATTTTCTCTTTGAGTTGTATGTAATATCCATTTCAGTTCTTGTTGCTGTTGAAAGTCATCAAGGGATGTGGTTTCTGTTATCTTGTACAGTTCTTTGTGATTCAGTAGCACCAGTCTGTGAGGTTCAAACAAGCATGGTCCTTACATTTGGAATAATACATTCCCCTCCCACTCACTCTGGGAAACCACTATGCAGGGCTGAACAGTAAAATCATAAATGTGAAGATATGAAAAAGAAAAACTTAATTTTTTGAACACTAAAGAGATCAGATAATTATAAGATATGTTGGACTTTTTGGAAATTATTTAGGAATAAACATTATTATTATGAAAGTTTGTTTTTTGTTTTTTTTAACTTTGGAGAAATATTTTTAGATCCATCATTAAATTAAAATATACATGCACATAGAGAATATGTACATGTACATAGAGAAATAATTTGAATGAAACTTAAACAACATCAGTATCATGGAGACTTTCTCTTTTTGTCTGATAACCCTGTTTCCCTGACAAATACAATCTCCAACTATTTAAGTGTAATGTCAATCGACATCTCCAGTTGCCTTGATCTATCCACTTCCCTTCTCCACATCCTTTCACCTTTCATTCCTATCTGCTCTCGCTCCAAATCTTCTGTAACCCCCTTGCCTTGATCGATCCACTATCTTTCTCCACATTCTCTCCTTTACCACTCCTATCTGCTCTTCCTCCAAACCTTCTCTAACCCCTTGCATGCTAGTGGCTGCCAGCCTTGCTTGGGGTGATAAGCTTAAAAAAAAAAAAAATAATTACAACCTTTGGATAACAGGGAAAGAGTATAAACAGAAATATTTATCCCTTTGTGTTGTAACCTAGGGAAGGTTATTGAATGAAATAGTCAAACAAAGGTTGGTAATGAATGATAATACTTAGGACAAGAACAACACATATAAGATTTGCCAGCAGTGTATAGAAGTAGTAGTTAACTGCTAGAAATGAGTCAAGTGAATTCCCCATTGAATGTCCACCAGTAAACCAACATACAGTATTTACTACTTTATTTATGTGAATGGGGACATATCCATTATTGTCCGTGGCTATGTTACAACACTTTGAAATTATTTTTATGATGTCTTCTCTATTTAAACTGAATATATTTTTTAATGAGTGTTGTATTTTAAATGACCAAATTTGAAATTTGAGCATCTTGCCATCAGTGAAACTACAGATACAAAACTAATTAGGAACAACATAATTGTGTACCTATGAAACTCTGCCTAAAATAAAGTTATTTGTTGCAAAGACCCAAGCTCATCCCTGTTGATGATCTGTGGGTGTTGAGCAAACAAAAAATGTGTCTGAGCAAGCGTCTGCAACAGGGACTGGCCAGCCGCCCTAGCAGACTGGTATGCTAAGAAACACGTTTAGATCATTGTATATTTTACACTATATTCTTCACAAGAATTTCAGTGGACAGAATGAAGGGATATTGCCAAGAGGAAAAATTTTCAGATCACTACTTCTTGGTGGATACAAGAAGAAATGAAGGGAAATAAATTCAACTCACCTGGGATAATGATAATAGGTGTTGTGAATATCTTATGACCTCTGAATGTATTATCAACCAGGCTGACTGGTTTAATCATGTCATCAATATGTCCATCTGCAATTAAACGAAAATACTGGGTTAACATTTTGCCATAAAGACAGCCTTAATATAGAAACAGGAAAAAAAGCAGAGAAAAAACAGTAAATCAGGATTGGTCAAACCTGCGGCCCACCTGATTATTTTATACAGCTTGCAAGAGAACAACAAACGTCATTTTTTTCAATATCCATTTTGGTATTATTTGGTTACATGTTTCACAAAAGAGTAATCTATTCAGTAGTAAATGTCATCAAGTTCTATGCTTACCCGTTCTTCTCTTGCACACCTTACCTGTGGAACTCTCTGAAATAAGTGCTTCTTGATTATAACAGTCAATCGTTAAATTATTAGAAGTTTCAAATCTAAAATAATTTTATTAAATAAAAAAAAAGGGTCATAAGCTAACTGAAGAAATTGATAATGTTGTATTTGTCTCGTACAAAGATGGCAGGAAAAAAGATTTTAAATTATTGACAACTAGAAATTTTTGTAACACAATAGTAGCATTCTTAAGCCACTGGTTGTGATGGGCGTTAAAATCGCCAAACACAAATATGTGAGCGAATGGATGGAGAGAGAGGGCCCTATCTATGCTGTCAGAAATGACATTGAGTATTCCACAGTCCTGAGAGGATGGAGAGCGGTAGAGGAAGAAAAGATAGCTTTCAGCATTGAGAAGAGATAGCCGGAGACACAAGTATGAATGATCCGGTGATTCAAGAGAGCACTCTCTAGCTAGAGGGAGATGGTCCTTGAGGTAGACACCCAGGCCATGCATGTGGGTTAGAGAGTCTTTTCGGAGGAGAGGAAGGTATCCAGGGATCGAGAGATCAGAGGAAGGGATAGAGGAGTCAAGATTGGTCTCACACAGGGCCAGTATATCCAGGCACTTAGCAATGAGGAAAGATTCAACACTGCAGAAGTTCTAATGCCACGGATGTTGGAGAAGGAGATATTTAAAGGTTTGGGTGATTTTTGGAAGGCTGGTTTAGATTTATATTTCTGGTTTTTGTAATTCATGTGGATAATTGGTGTTGGAAAAAGAGAAGGCCTGAGTTAAAGGAAGCCGACGGTTATCACCCATGACGCGGACAGAGAGGGGGTTTGGCACAGCCTGAATCATAATGTGGCCTCAGGGTTTCCCACCGGAGATGACTGCAGGGACACCTATCCATGCGCGACATGGCACTACAGACACCCCGATATTATGCAACTGTTGATCAGAGCGGCCGCTCAAGACGCTACGCAAGAGTTAGGGCTTCTAAATACCAGTCGGAAACAGCAACCAGGGAACTGTCAACCGTGTACCCTCAGAATGAACAGGCAATGCCACAGACTGCACTCGGTTGTGAACTGGGGCAAGAAATGGATGGTTAAGTTTAACGCCTCTAAAACTAAACTGCTCTCTATTAGCCACCACAAGGATCCATCCCTGCATCCCATTAGAATTTCTGATGACCAACTTCTTGAGAGCTCCTCTCTGCGGCTGCTCGGTCTCACGCTGTCCGCTGATCTGAGATGGAACAAATACATCAAGTCAATTGCATCATCAACCGCAAGGAAAGTTGGCTCCCTGTGCCGAGCCAGGAAATTTTTCTCCCCGGAATCTATCCTCCAAATCTATAAATCGACCATTCGCTCTTGCATGGAGTATTGCTGCCATATTTGGACTGGAGCCCCTGCTGTTTGCCTCAGGGTTCTTGATAAGATCCAGAGACAGATATGCAATGTAATTGGCTCCGATCTGTCATCTCATCTGCAGTCTCTCTCTCACCGACGCAACATTGCCTCACTCTGTCTTTTTTATAAATACTTTCACGGTAATTGCTCCGAGGAACTGCTTTCGCTGGTTCCTAGGCCTCATAAATTTAAACGTCCCACAAGGCTGGCATCCCGTTCCCACCCCTTCACCGTTGAAACTGTTAGATGTAGACGTCTCTTCTACTCCAATAGCTTCATGTCTCGCACATCTCGCCTGTGGAACTCCCTTCCTTATTCCTGTTTCCCTGACAAATACAATCTCCAACTATTTAAGTGTAATGTCAATCGACATCTCCAGCTGCCTTGATCTATCCACTTCCCTTCTCCACATCCTTTCCCCTTTCATTCCTGTCTGCTCTCGCTCCAAATCTTCTGTAACCCCCTTGCCTTGATCGATCCACTATCTTTCTCCACATCCTCTCCTTTACCACTCCTATCTGCTCTTCCTCCAAATCTTCTGTAACCCCCTGCATACTAGTGGCTTCCAGCCTTGCTTGGGGTTATATGCTTAAAAAAAACAACAAAAAAAAAACAATGGTGCATGTTGAAATCCTCACAGTATTTAGTATTGTTGAAGTTCTCACTATCATTTTTTGTCGAGATTTACAAACTTGACATTTCATTCAATTTTGCAAACCAATCAATGAAATTTGAATAAGCTGATTTGTTTAGAAAAATGCTTTAACAATAACCCTACTTCACGGTTTAATAATTTCTTTAATTTCATTTTACAGAACTTCATGGTAAACAATATTATTTTTAAGAAAATTTATTTTTTTTCCTTTTTAACAGTGAAGAATAAATTCTTAGGATTTCTTACTTTTGAGCATTCAACATACAACTGGTCATGTGTAAATATTTCTTTCTGGAACCATATTTCAACTTTTTTTAAGTGTTTGGCATTGTGATTTGTTTTCATGAATTCAGGGTGAACTGGAAACTGGATTCTTGTACATAAAAACTTAAAGAAAAGATATGCAAAAAAAACAATATTGCATTTTTATTAAAAAAGTATTTGTTATTTTAATCATTAAATTATTTTTAAATTAGTAGAGGTAGTTTGCATGTTAAATAATAAAACTTTTAATTTTTCCCCCCAAAGATGAATTAAAATTTATTGTACTATGGTATCCACTCTGATAAAACCAACTATACTTTTTACCTGCTTGCACTTCTCCCTAAAATTTGGTTTTCATCAATCAATGTATGGCTATTTTAGAGGGTATGATGGACGGATTAATGGAAATCACAGAATATTACATGCAGATGAAACCTATTCACCAGGATTAAACTACCAAGTAAAAAGACTTTACATAAGAAATAGTAGTTGGAAATCATTCCTGATAATAAAGAGAAGCATAAATGCCGAATTAAGATTTCCACCAAGAAATAAAAAAAAAGTTTAGCAAATATTCAAGTAATATGATCATATTTAAATATATTACTTTTCTATTTTTTCTAAAATCTGACAGCAATCAGCTTTATTTGTTGATATTTCTAAGCTATTTGGACAAACTTTTGAACTGCTTTTTTTTTAAAAAAACTTAAATTATAATCTCCATATTGGGTTTGTAACAGTTCTTCCTGTCAGTCTCTGCTTGTCTGTTATATACAACAACAATTGCACAAGTCTGAAGTTGCTGAAAAACTGAAACATTAACATAAAAACTTGTCATGTTTTTAAATAGCCTAGTCAAGTGTTACTAGCAGACAGAGAAAACAAATTACAAGAATTCTTACAGAAGAAAGTGAGAAGAAAGGACTAACCATCAATTGTACAATGACTTAATCAATGGTTGTTAGAAAAAGGAACAGCATGACATGCAAATTAAAGATTAGAGATAATGAAATCAAACAGGTGCAAACATTTAGATATCTCGGAAGCATATTAACAAAGGACAGAATGTGCAAAATGGAAATCCAAAGGCACATTGGGATAGCAAAAGTTGCCTTCCAAAATATGAGCAAATTATTAAGAAACAGAAAAGTGTGTTAGAAACAAAGAAAAGAGTACTGAACTGCTAAGCAATATTAGTCTTCTTGTATGGCGATGAATACTGGACAATCGACTCATAGATGAAAAAAAGACTTGAAGCAACAGAAATATGGGTCTACAAAAGGATGCTGAGAATATCACAGACAAAAACGTGAGCAACAATGAATTTTTAGATACAATAGCAACAAAATGGACACATATGCTTAACATCAGGAAGAGGTAGTTAAAATTTCTGGGGAACATCAGGGAAGAGGTCTTAGAAAATTTGATACTCACAGGAAAGATTGAAGGTAAGAGAGACAGAGTAAAGTAACACAAACTACCTAGTGAGCTTGTGAAAATGGTTTGTGGGACAATGTTTGGGAGAGATAGCAAAAAGACAAAAATTATTAAGAGCTACAAAGGAGAGGAAATTATGGAGAGCTTTGATCACCAACATCCTGAATGGACATGCACATAGAAGAAAAAGTCAAATGAATTTATTTCTACAGATAATATACATTACAGGCAAAAAGTTTGGGGCCCACTGTGCATTTAAAAAAAAAAAAAAAAAAACACCTTAAAATATTCTTGTATTTTTTAAAAGTAAAAGATACTATTTCAGTAACTAGGAACTCCCTTCCGTATTCCTGTTTCCCTGACAAATACAATCTCCAACTATTTAAGTGTAATGTCAATCGACATCTCCAGTTGCCTTGATCTATCCACTTCCCTTCTCCACATCCTTTCACCTTTCATTCCTATCTGCTCTCGCTCCAAATCTTCTGTAACCCCCTTGCCTTGATCGATCCACTATCTTTCTCCACATTCTCTCCTTTACCACTCCTATCTGCTCTTCCTCCAAACCTTCTGTAACCCCGTGCGTGCTAGTGGCTTTCAGCCTTGCTTGGGGTGATAAGCTTAAAAACAAAAAAAAACTACAGTGTATTTGTTTTTATTTTAAGAAAAAATAAGCACTTAACTATTAAAAACTATCATACAACAGCATCATATTTTATTTTTGTCAATAAAACCATCACCTGCTTTAATTGCAGCTTTACCAATTCTTGGCATTCTTTCCAACAGTCTTTCAAAAAAAGTAGATGGCAGACCTTCTCAAGCATTCTTCAAGCACTGAAAAAGCTCATTCTTTGCATATTCTCTTTGATGAAAGAATAGTAAGAAATTCAGGGTACCCACCAAACCCTTTGGCACAGGAGAATTATGCTTTCATTTGACATACTTATTTTATTTTCATAATTTGTTTTTTTCTCTCATTTTTTTTTGTGAGAATTTTTTTTTTCATATCCTTATTTTATTTAATTTTAAACTTAACAAATATATGAAGGTTTCAACTAATGAAATTAAAAGTGGATATGACAAACTAATATTATAGGGTAAAGTCATATTAAGGATTAAAAAAATATTTTTCCAGGGCTACATCCACTGAACAAAGATGGAAAGAAAGAGGGAAAAAAGTATTTCTTTAATACGTACAGTCACAAAATTCCACATAACCTTCGTATTTTAAGCAGAATTCACGTCTTGCATCATTACGATAAACCATGGGATCTGGTCGGACTTTGGTTCCTTTCACTGTAATAGACAGACAGACAGACAAATGAGGCAGATGAGATTAGAATGGATACAGTTAGTGATTGGTAGACAAAGACAATGATACTAAATGGTAAGTAAAATAAACAAAAAGGAACATATGAAAACAGAAACTGATAGATGCTAATAAGGAAAATGTCAGACAGCCATGGAAGAGACAGGAAACAAATAGAAATTGAAGAGAAATTCAAATGTGAAAAGGCGACAAATCAAAATGAAAGATTCTATGACTCTAAACATTTGAGGGGGGGGTGCAGTAAAGGTCACACTTCGACCCATTTTCTAAATATTTTTTTTAACAGACTTTTTGGTTTGAGAAATTTTTAACACTCCCTTGTACACATATGCTCACACAAATACATACATACATATGTATTATGAAATGGATTAAGTCCAACAATTATTTAATATATTTTCTTTTTATATGTTATTTTAATAAATACAATTTATTCAAGTAAATGTACTGTTTTTTTTGTTGTTTTTTTAATTAAACAGTATCAAATACATTTACTGGCCTGAATGTTCAAGAAATTTTATAGAAAATATGCGTTCTCCAACAGGAATCAAACCTGTACCATATATAATTCGATTACTGTTGGAGAATGCATATTTTCTATAAAATTTCTCAAAAATTCAGGCCAGTAAATATAATTAATAATGTTTAAATAAAGAAAACAGTGCATCTATTAGAATAATGTATGAATAGAAAATATATTACATAATTGTTGGACTTAATCTATTTCATAATATGTTGCCATTGTCCAGGAATTATTGTTTAAAAACACTAATTTGTACTTTGCTAACCAGACACATCTCTATAGCTAAGTGGTATAGCACCTCAGATCAAATGACAGTTCTCTACAAGTCACAGGTTCGCTTCTTGTTGGAGAAAGCATATTTTCTACAAAATTTCTCCAACATTCAGGCCGGTAAATGTAATTAATTCTGTTTAATTAAAAAGCAGAGCATTTACTTAAATAAATTGTATGTATTAAAATAATGCATAAACAGAAAATTATATATATATATATATATATATATAAGTTAAAACTAAAGAACCAGACTAACCTACTACAGCTTCACCTAAGTGGATCATCAGGGACTAATGTGTGTCCAATGTAAGTATTTAATGTCATGTTTCGATTATTAGTGTTGGAGATGCAATCACCCTGCAGGCATGAAAATACAAAAATACTAAATATCATGGACAGAGTGTATATAAAAATCAACACTGAGGTCAACACCAAGCAATGAAAAGCTGTTTCCTGCTTGACTGCAATCTTCAGGTTTCCACTTATATGTACAAACTATGTCAGGACCAGACAGCCCTCTCTCAGTAAACTGTGGGGATGTCTGTCAGGGCTTGACGTTATTTCAATCTGATTGTTCCACCTTTAATACATTACATGTATTTTATATTTTATAATGCGATGTTTATTCCCTCAACTCCAGCTCTGTTAAGTGAGGGCCAAACTGGCTGTTTTTTTAAATTGTGAACGGTAAAGTTGGTCTTGCCTTTTTTATTTCCATAACATATATATATATATATTAAATACAAAAGAAATGTCTGTTTAATTTCTTATGAAAAAAACAAACTAATAGAACTAACAGTAATTACATCTAGCGATTTTTAACAGTTAAATGGTAAGACCTAGTAGCCAATCTAGGAGTACAAAAGGGACGGTGATGCTGCATCACAGCAGTGGGGGTGTGACTGAAGTTGAGATGCCAGGTCAGGACAAATTCAACACTATATTATCTGTATATCTAAAGTGGTTAAGATTGTAGCCACCAATAATGAATCATGGTCATATTTCTCTCAGAATTGTCTCACAGTATAGGTTGAATAAGTCCAGTAAGAAGAATTATCCTTACCTTATATCCCTTTTCCATCTGTATAAAGGAAGTTTGCCCCCAGGATAGGTTCTGAATTATTCTAATATCCTTCAAATATATGTTATGATAATTTAGCTGCTCCAACAGTTCTTTGAGAAAGACTATCAAGCACTTGTACAGACTATAAAACATAGGTATACATCCTTTTGCATTCCTATTTCTTTTTCTGATATAATTCTAAATATAAATATTTCATTCCTCATTCTCCTGCCTTTAACAAAACTGTACTGTTGTTGTCCTATTTCTGGTCGAATTCTGTTGCATACAGAATTTGGATTGTAAGTTTTGATATACGATTCATTAGACTGATTATGTGATGGAGTTCATATTTGTCTTTGACTTGCTTCTTAGGCAGCGCTCTAAAAATGGATCAACAGAGGTCTTCTGGTATTTCACCACTGTTGTATATTTTATTTATTGTCTGTAATTTTGCCAATGCTGAAATCATTTAAGGCTGCAAGCATCATTATTATGAATGCATTTAATTC
>OZ038477.1:100959017-101049017 GCA_964036315.1 Acanthosepion esculentum
CCAGAGGAGAAAACTTGCTGCCAGGTTTTGGTCATCTAAATTTTCGGAGGTGTACCTATAAACTATGCTGCCACCTGTGTGTGTATATATATATATATATATATATATATTTACTATCAATCTGAGAATGTTGATAGGCAGGTTGTTTTTTTTGTTTTTTTTTTGCTTATACATTATTATTATTATTCACCCTCCTCATTTTAAATTTATCTTTCTAAATCGACTTTAACACTAAATTCTTCAAAAATGTCACCCCAAGTTTTTGTATTTGGAGAAGTGAATAAATTGTTAACTACCAATAAAAAAAGTATTCACTCTTAATCAAATATTGATTCTGAAAAATCTTTTGAATAGGTTTGAATATTTGAGACTTTTTTGTTTTGAGATCTTCCTGAAGTCTTTTTTGTGATATGAGCTTTGAAGAGGCATTTGTTTTTGTGAGTAAAAAGTTACTGAAGTTCTCCACCCTACTGAAGGCTGACTATTCATTTCCCTATTCTCTTTCTTTTCATTTGAAAAATTTAATGAAAAAAAAAAAAAGGCTTTATTTCTGTGATAATTTGCAAAATAAACCTGGCAAGTGAGACTGAATTAAACTGTCATCCTCTTTCCGTTTTTATTAGAAGAAATAATGAACTCTTACATTCAAATGACTTTTTTATTTGTAGTCTTTCATTGGCTCACATGACTCATCTTAAAATTGGCTTTTCAAATCTGATCTCAAATAACCCTATACAAACAAATATTGACTAGTTGTTCCTGTTTTATCTTACACCTGCTCTCTTTGAATCAAAAACCTTGAGGAGTTCAAAATTATTCCATAAGTAAAATTTATCAGATTTCAAGAAAACAGTTTGGAGAGAGCCTGCCTCAATGCACAACATATATGCCAACAATTTCATTTTATATTTGCAAATAAAAAAATAGTTGTTTGAAAAATGTTTCTTTTCATTAATACATCAAATATAATAAAATTAAAGGAAATATTTAGGTACATAAAATGTCTGTGACCTAATGAAAGAAAAAAAAGAAACATTTACACAATATTTAATTTTAACATAATCTTCCATGTCAATGCACTCAATTCAGTGTTGACTATTCATCACAGAGATTACACATTATCTTAAGAATTTAGATCAAAATTCATCTCGCAATTGTGTGTCAGGTTGCATGTGAATGATACTGCTTCATACATTTGTTCAGCAATTTCTCCTATATATATATATATATATATATATATATATATATATATATATATATTTAGTTTACGAAAAACTAGGTAATCCATATGGGTAGACCCAAGGAGGATAAAATCCAGAGAGCTCAATGTAAATCAGAGCTAATAATTTAAATAAAAACAGACCACTTTAAGGTTCCATATAATAAATTATTTCACCACAGCCCTTTTAAAGGACAGCGGATCATCAGATTTTATTTCCAAAGGTTGAAACAAAAAATGAAAAGAAATTTACACATTTATGACGGGCAGTAATAAGTATATGTAAATTAACGAAGTGAGGAAGTGAAGGGGGAGAGACATGATTGAGTTAGATGTAACATTTCTATTCTTTCAAATTTAAATTGTTTAAGGAAATCCAGACATTGACACATTAAATCTGTTAACGGAAGTTATATATTGATATGGGAGGGGGATAGGACAAAAAGGCATAAAGAGAAAGAGAGAGAAAGAAGTTGTGATAAAGTGTCATTAACTTTCTTTGGAATGGACGCTGTTTTTTGCTTTACTTTGAGAGTTCATAAATATTATAATTTTTTTATCTAAGTTTGAATGTTTAAACAGTCTAAGGAATTTAATTATATGTTAGTTAAAGTTTTTTTAAAAAACTTTATTACAAAAATTTTGGGGATTTAATATGAAATAGTCGATTAGAAAAATATTAATAGAATTTACATTAAAACACTAAAAATTTTATTTTCAAATATAAGTTTACTTCTAGTTGTAATTGATTATTAAGGTGAGATCTCTATCAGTTTGAATTTTATTCATGAGTTCAATTAGCGACTATTTTTAGATTGGTAATTTCTCTTACTTAAAATTTAGTTTTAAGTTAATATGGAGTGATATGATATTTGAATGTAATATTAGAGATCTTGCTCTATCATATATTGTAAACACATCCATGTAAATTTCATATACCTTTGGAAATAAAATCTGATGATCTGCTGTCCTTTAAAAGGACTGTGGTGAAATAATTTATTATATGGAACCTTAAAGTGGTCTGTTTTTATTTAAATTATATATATATATATATATATATATATATATATATATATATATATATTTTCCTTATTATTGCCCGTCATAAATGTGTAAATTTATTTTCATTTTTTCATTTCAACATTTGGAAATAAATCTGATGATCCACTGTCCTTTGGAAGGGCTGTGGTGAAATAATTTATTATATGGAACCTTAAAGTAATCTGTTTTTATTTAAAATATATATATATATATATATATATATATATATATATATATATATATAGATAGATAGATAGATAGATAGATGTAAGTAAGTATGTATGTTCATATCAATGTTGTAGTCATTGCACTTGCCTTTTGGTGGTTTTTCATGCCACCAGGTGGTTGCTTCTATAAAATACTGGCAGCCATATTGAAAATGATTCAGTTGTTCAGTTGTCAATATTCAGGCCTACAGGAGGATTACCTTATTGCAGATGCAATTGTTTGATTGAAGATGAATGGTAGCAGAGTGTAGGTTATCTGAAACAAAATTAACTGAATTTCCTTTTCTATTTTTTTGTTTCTTCTAAAGTTCTAAAACTTATAATTTATGTAAGAATGGATAATTCTAATACATTTTCTTCCAAATGGCCTCAAAGGCTAAACAATGTATTTGATTATGAACAATGGAAGAAAAGCCTACATATTTGGAGTAGGTTGGCAGACCTTCCAAAACCAAAATAGGCTTTGGTCATTTACTTATCTTTAAGTGGAAAGGCCAGAGCTGTCTCTTCTGAGATAGACAGTGAAGATTTGGAAACAGAGACTGGTGTGGTGTCAACTGGATTAATTATTTCTGCCAGATAAAGGGAGACGGTAATTTGTTGCCTTTAATAATTTGTACAATTTGCATAGAGCAGCAGAAACAGAAATAAAGGATTTTCTGATTGATTTTGATCATACCTACTTTTGGCTTACACAGGAAAACATGGCTCTTCCAGACCCAGTAATGGCATTTATGCTTCTTTCTTCTGTAAACCTTCCTGAGAAGGATGTACATTTAATAATGTCAGCATGAAGGAGACCATTAAACGTATTTTTGGCCATTCACGTATTCCTTCAAATATTGATAAATGCACCACTCAGTCTGAAATAAAACTGGAAAGTGAAGACAGCCTTTTTACAGATAGATTCAGACATTGATGGGGTTGACCATATATTAGTGCCACCCAGGTTGGTTGCACTTCAACCAGGCAACTTCCTATACAGTCACATGGCCCGTAAATTAAATCCTGTGGACTGGGTGGGCAGGATTCAAGATGTGTCATATATGACTCAAAATTTCAGTGGACACATGAATGCCCTCATGCATATGAGAACAGTGCTTGAGGTCTGCAAAGGAATACATCAGAAAATGTTCTGTTCTCCTTGTTTGTGCATCATATTAATAGTACAAGTTGCAGTCCCTGGTGAATGATATGAAGAGTTGTGGTATTTTGGACACAGAATGTTCAACCACTGTCTGTGGTAAAGGTTGGCTTCAAGAATATTTGAATTCATTAAGTGATTATGAGCGTTTTTTAATTGTGGAATAAACCTCAGTTTCTACATTTTCTTTTGATGGTGCTACAGCAAAATCTGTAAAGAAATTGACTATTCTCTGTTTGATTGGAGATATGATGCCAGAAATAACTACTGATGCTGTCGAATGTGAAATACTTTTACTTTTAAGCGAAAATTCAATGAAAAAGCAAACATGATTTTGAATTTTCAAAATGACACTGATTGCTAGAAAGAGAATAATTAAACTGCAACCACCATTATTCTTTACTTCTCTATAGACAAATAGATAATGCTACCTGTAATTGGATCATGTTCCCAAGGATACAAATAAAACAGCCAACAAAGTGCATAAGACGTTTGGTCATCCTAATCCCCAAAAACTCAAAGTTGATTCAGGATGCACATATACATAATCATAAACTTGAACATGAAATTAAATATTTATCAGAGAAGTGGGAAACTTTTTTTTTCTTTTTTTTTAAGCTTTTCACCCCAAGCAAGGCTGGAAGCCACTAGCACGCAAGGGGTTAAAGAAGGGTTGGAGGAAGAGCAGATAGGAGTGGTAAAGGAGAGGATGTGGAGAAAGATAGTGGATCGATCAAGGCAAGGGGGTTACAGAAGATTTGGAGCGAGAGCAGACAGGAATGAAAGGGGAAAGGATGTGGAGAAGGGAAGTGGATAGATCAAGGCAACTGGAGATATCGATTGACGTTACACTTAAATAGTTGGAGATTGTATTTGTCAGGGAAACAGGAATAAGGAAGGGAGTTCCACAGGAGAGAGGTGCGAGACATGAAGCTATTGGAGTAGAAGAGACGTCTACATCTAACAGTTTCAACGGTGAAGGGGTGGGAATGGGATGCCAGCCTCGTGGGACGTTTAAATTTATGAGGCCTAGGAACCAATGAAAGCAGCTCATCAGAGCAATTACCGTGAAAGTATTTGTAAAAAAGACAGAGCGAGGCAACTGCGCATCTGTGAGAGAGCGACTGCAGACGAGATGACAGATCAGGGCCAATTACGTTGCATATCCGTCTCTGGATCTTATCAAGAACCCTGAGGCAAACAGCAGGGGATCCAGACAATATATGGCAGCAATACTCCATGCAAGGGTATACCAAATTCAAAAGAACCCATCCCAGACCCATTGTCAGCCTTCCTATGACAATTGAATTTAATGAAAGTGTGGCTGTGGATCTGAAAATATTGGGAAAATGTTACTTTTTTGTGACTGTAGATCTGGCAACTCATTTTTGTGTAGTAAAAATGATTAAAATCAAAATGGCTTCCACTGTTATTGGTGGGCTCTTCTCCGCCTAGATAACCATTTTTGGTGCTATAAAATAAATAAATAAATAAAATAGTATCTGCCATTGAGTGTGAATTCAACAACAGTGAAATGTGAGAGTTGGGTGAAGCCTTCAACATGGCAGTGATGACAAAAGCAGCAGAAATTCCTTGGAGCAATGGTGCATGAGAGAAACTTAACGCTGTTATTGATAACATGGTAAATAAAATTATTGCAGATACCCAGTGCGATTTGGATGTTGCTCTGGCATTGTCTATTTTGGTTTGCAACACACTTGTCAACATTTCTGGTTTTCCCACTAATCATTTGGTTTTTGGTGTTAATCCAGCTGTTCCAAATATCTTCCATAATAATCATCCCCTCATTGGAACCTGTCACTACATTTACTATAGTGAGGAAAAATTTGAAGGCATTGCACGTGGCTAGGCAGGAATTTGTAAAACTTGAATCTAATTAAAGAATAAGAAGAGCAGTAAGGAGTAATATCTGGGATAGTAAGGTAAAAGATTTAAGAAATGGGGATCAAATATTCTAAAAAAGGAATGGTAGCCAAGAATGACATGGGCTAGGTATTGTGATTGGACGTAATGGGAAATTTAGTGTCAGATTTTCATGGGGGTATATACGTCAGAGTTCACACTTGTCATTTGGTTAATGATCCAAATGCTGGTCATTATTCTCCTATTCAGACTCTAGGACTTTTTCAAATTACAAGGAACGAAATAATTCTCCCTACGCTCCTTACCCTCCCTCTCCTTACCCTGCAGAGCAATATAATGATGATGAAGAGATCCTTCAACCTGTTCCAGAGGAACAAGAGGCTAACATTTTCAACTGGGTCCAGATTTTCTCCACAAGAAGGGGTTACTGCATTTAGACCCAGGAAAGGTGTTGTGTCTATTCTTAAACCAGGAGATGACAGAGTGCAAGTTGGCTAATGATGAAGAATCTCAGTGGAAGTGGTGAGCAAAGCTGGTAAATCTACTGGAAGAAATAAGCACATTATGAATGTAGCGTTTGATGAAGGTGAACCTTTCTGGCTGGATTTTGAAAATGGCGTTTCAGAACGGAGGAAAAGGCAAGATGGTTGTTCCGATGGGCAGTCTGCACTGGTGTCCTCTGTGACCAAAATGTAGAGAAAGCCAAGGAGGAAGAAATACAACGCTGGAGGAACAGTGGAAGTTTTGTACAGGTTCTTGATTTGGAACAGGATAGAATATCTAACAGGTTTAGTATATAGTGAAAAAGAGACACCAAAGCAAGACTGTTTGCTTGGGGATTTCGGGATAAAGGAGCCAAAACTGTTTATACAGATTCCCTCACTTGTACCAAGAAAGGCTTGAAAATTGTCTTATCTGTCATATCATCCTTAGGATGGACTTGCTATGGACATAAAAACTGCCTTTTTACAATGTAATGATTTTGAAAGTAATGTTTACCTTGCCCCAACCCTCATGAAACTAATATACCCAGTAATTGTCTCTGGAAGCTCTGCCAGTGTGTCCATGCTGCCAGATCATGGTATTTGACTGTCAGAGGCACCCTATTAGAGTTGGGAGCTACTGTATTTAAATATGACCAAGCAGTGTTTACTTGATATCATGGCCAACAATTGCACAGGATTATTTCCACCCATGTTGAGGATTTCTGCTGGACTGGGACTGTACTATTTCAAGGTAAAGCAATTGATTGGATTTGAAATAAATTTGTAGTGAAGCCTGAATCAAAGTCCACCTTCAAAAATTTGGGAAGGGAAATATCTCAAAAGAGTAAATTAGTGAGAATTAGTCAGGATGACAATAGTGCATCTCTAAAATTTATAAACATCCAAAATAAAGATAATGAAGAGGAACTTTCAGAGTCTGAGGATACCAAGAGGCTTGTTGGTCAATTAAATTGGTTGGCCACACCATAATCAAACCGGATTTGTGCTTGATTTATGTGACTCCAGTTCCTTTCTCAAAGAAAGGACAATTGAAAGTATTAGACATATAGATGAATCTATAAAAAAGGCAGAAATCTCAGTTGACCATCCAAGATCTAGGAGATTTAAGATAGCTAAAAATGGTTGCTTAAAGTGATGATTCCTTTGCTAATCTAAGTGACAGATGTTCCCAGGGAGGATATATAATATTTCTTGTTGGTAGTAACATGCCTATTCCCTGGCAGTCAAGACGTGTAAAAAGAATTGTGAAGAGCACACAAGCTGCCGAGACACTGACAATGGTTGACATGACTGATACATGTATATACTACAGGAAATTACTTCTCAAATTGTTCAGTTTTGAGGATGTTGTGAATAATATCCCTGTTGTATTGAAAACAGATAATTCAGGTGTTTACAAATCAGCCCATTCTAGCACTCAGATTCTGGATAAAAGACTTAGACTTGAGACAGCTATCTTGCGCGAAATATTGATCAGTAAAGAATTGTGGGTGCACACAAGTCACCATATTGCTGACTCACTTACCAGGCAAGGTGTTCCCTCATCCAAGTTTCTTGGACATATATTATGGAGGCCAAAGAATATTTGACTTAGGTCTTTTTAAAATTTCTTTGTTGCCTGCGTTATTAAGTACTCAGTGTGCCGCTGAAGAAATGGGGGAAGTGTTAATGATGCTCTAGCTATATCAACAGTCTGAGCAGCTGAATGTAAGAGAGGAAGGGAGAGTCTTAAATATTACCCAAGAATATGACTTGCTAATATTAATGTCCGTCATGTGTTAGTCAATATCTTGAAACAGCTATCACTTTATGACTAGTGTAAAAAAATTCAGTTGAAAATAATTCTGTTTCTTGTTCAATGACTAAAAAAAAGAAAAAAGATTGATATATATGTGTGTGAGTGTGTATGTCCTCACACACAAATATATACTCATGTATATATAAACACATGTAAAAAAAAATATCAAATACCTACTACCTTGTCAAGTATGAACATTGCAAGACATCATTAAATATCAAGCAATGCCTGTGCATGGAATTTTTAAAGCGGAAAAAAACGTTTCATTGGGTCAATTCCACTCTCCAAACAGGAACAGCATGTAACATAAAAAGCAAAGCCAGGCAACATCATTGAATGCTATCAGGTCACAGGTGTTGCAAAGGCTAAGGGGTTCAACACTCCCAGTGAAATTACCACAAACCTGAATACCAACCCTGCTGTCTAAGCACATTCCTCACCAGAAAAAGCTTGATGGGGGAGCCAGTTTAATCATCCGTAACCCAACCATGCAGCAGGTAGTAAGAGTAGGTTACATAGTACCAGTAGTATTTATACAGTGACTCTTTTCATTATATAATATATATATACCAGTAGTATATTTTATTATATAATATATATATATATATATAATAAAAAAGAGTCACTGTATAAATACTACTGGTACTATGTAACCTACTATATATATATATATATATATATATATATATATATATATATATACACACACACACACACACACACACTACTGCTAACAAAGCTGAAACAGGATCTTATAAACTTCAAAAGATTATTGGTGACTATCAACTTGGCTACCTTTACGGAAATTTTTTTTTTTAAGCTTTTTACCCCAGGCAAGCCTGAAAAATTCAAATCCTCTGTAACCCCTTGTGTGCTAGTGGCTAGCAAACAAGGGGTTACAATAGTTACAAAAGAAGGATAGTAGATAGATCAATGCAACTGGAGATGTCGATTGACATTACATTTGAATAGTTGAAGATTATAGTTGTCAGGGAAACAGGAATAGGGAAGGGAGTTCCACAGGCGAGAGGTGCAAGATACGAAGCTATTGGAGTAGAAGAGGCATCTACATTTAACAGTTTCAATAGTGAAAGGCTGGGAGCGGGATGCCAGCCTCGTAGGACACTTGAATTCATGAAGTCTGGAAACCAGCGACAGCAGCTCATCGGAGCAATTACCATGGAAGTATTTATAAAAGAGACAAAGAGAGGTGACAGCGCATCTGTGAGAGAGAGACTGCAGACGAGAACCCAGATCAGGGCCAATTACATTGCAAACCCGTCTCTGGATTTTATCAAGAACCCCGAGGCAAACAGAATGGGCTCCAGACCATATATGGCAGCAATACTCCATGCAAGGGTGGATGGTTGATTTGTAAATTTGGAGGATCGATTCAGGGTAGAAGAATTTCCTGGCCCAGCACAGGGAGCCAGCTTTCTTTACGGTGGATGAAGCAATCGACTCAAAGTTTTGTTCCATCTCAGGTCAGCAGACAGCGTGAGACCTCTCAAGAAGTTGAGCTTCAGACATTCTAATGGGATGCAGGGAAGGATCCCTGTGGTGATTAATAGAGAGAAGTTTTGTTTTGGAGGCATTAAAGTTAACCAGCCAATTCCTGCCCCAGTTCACAACCAATTGAAGGTCCTTTTCGAGACGAACGGCCAGGTTAATTTTGTCAGCGACACTAGGTTTGTTTTTGAGGCAGGAGTAAATTGTGGTGTCATCCGCGTAGATGCCAACTTGGGAATCAATGGCATCAGGAAGATCATTTATGAATATAAGGAACAGGGTAGGGCCTAGGATTGAGCCTTGCAGAACACCTGCATTCGTGGGACAGGAGCTGGAGGAGAATCCGTTGAGAACGACCTTCAGTTCACGGTTTCACAGGAATGATTGTATTAAGTCAAACAATCAGCCTGTAATACCATAGCCCTGGAGCTTGCGAAGAGGGCCGGCATGCTAAACCCTATCAAACGCCTTGGATATATCAAGGGCCACGGTGCAAGCTTCTCTGTTATTATGAAGAGCTTGGTAGACAAATTCAGTGATGGACGTAAGCACATCAGCTGTAGATCGGGCAAAGCGGAATCCATATTGCTTGTCAGAGAGCAGATCATGTGATGTAAGGTGGTTAACCACTTCGGTGTTGATAAGGGCTTCGAAGACCTTGCCAAAGAGGGGTAGGAGACTGATAGGACGGTAATTAGATGGGTCGGAGGAATGTAAAAATCCTTAAAAAAAAGATCATCCCCTCCGACCTATTATTTCACAAACACCTACACCAGTATATTACCTTTCAATAACCCTTAAATTAATTACTCCCTACCTCCCAAGTAAATATTGTATTGACTCCACAAACAAATTTGTACAAATTCTTCATGCTGTAATACCAAACAATCATATCATTGGATGTACAAAATTAATTTACTAATGTCCCCTCCATTCATGAAATGATTGACAGCATTATCTGTGATGTATATAACCAAACCCTTCTCTCCTCATCAATATTAAACCCACTATTTAAAAAAAAATATTATTAGCATGTACCACTCAAGTACCTTTTCATTATTCCCTAGGCAATATTTATACTCAAACAGACAGTATTGCGATGGGATCTCCTCTAGGCCACCTTTTTTCTAATTACTTTATGGCACATTTAGAAAATAAAATACATAATGACACTAATAAACTCCCTGTATATATAAGATACATAGATACACTTTTTCATTTTAGCTAAAAATATTGATCAAATTACACAACTTAAAAACAAATTTGAAAATCACTCTGGTCTCAAATTTACTCGAGAACTCAATATTAATAATAAAATTCCATTCCTTGACGTATTTATTGATTCCAGCACACAAATTTATTACTTCTCTATATAGAAAACCCATGAGCATTAACTTGAGTCTTCTTAATTATAATAGTGATATAAGTTAGCCATTATAAAAAATTTAATTCAATGCACACAAATGATATATTCTTTCAAAACCATATTCTATAACAAATTATATAACATCAAACACTTGTTAATAATGGATTCCCTAATTCCATCATTGATCAACAAATTAAAATGTATCTCAATAAACTTCATAATACCCCTAACAAAACTGATAATATTAATAATAATCATAACCATAATAGTGTACGTCAAAATAAATTTAATACTATTAACTTATACTATTGTAACCAAATGCATAATAACTGCAAACATAATGAAACAGCACTCAAAAACATAATAGGTAGAAATGTTAATAACAATAACCAAGGTCATCATATATTATAAAAAAAAATAAAACAATTGACATCATAGTGTCCAGTAACCCTACAAACCACACAACTAAATCCTCTATAAAAAAACAATGTAGTGTATCAATTTACATGACTGTTCAGAGATTGTATCTCTGATACCAACAGTAAACCTTCTACATATATTGGTTTTACTACAACCATGCTCTCCTGTAGACTTACCTGTCTGATCTTAGTTCCATTAAACAACCTTTCTTAGAAAAACATAGCCATCTACATAATATTAGGCAAATATTAGTTGTTAACACAACAATACTCACACATACACACAGTAAAAAGAACCTTAAGATATTGGAGGCCATCTACATTAAAACAAAGCAATCCACTCTAAAATAAAATGACATTTCAAACCAGTCACAACATATTATAATGCATTTAAACACATGGTTCTTTTGATAACATTTCTTTGTCACATGGTCATGTACAATGTCATAGAACTGCCTTACAAATTTACAACCTGCATCTGCTATTCCGCGACAGAAGTTTACTATTCGACAATAACTACGTAAACATAACAAGATGTCATCTTTGATGGTGAACATCTGTTGTAATGTCCATATAACCACTCTGATGATGGCTCATGTGAGTTGAAAGCTTAGATCAAGGAAAAGAATAATAAAAATATAACCAAATGTTGGACAGTTTTTGTGTTTATTTTCTCCAAAAACTAAAGCCACTATACGAAGCTTAGAACGGCTCATGATGAAACATAACAGACATTTGTTATCTGTTATCTCTCTCTCTATATATATATTATATATATATATGTATGTATGTGTGTGTGGGGGGGTATATACACACACAGACGTTTCATTGAAAATAACTGACAACACACTGTCATTAAGCTTTTTTTCATATTTTTCTTCATACTGTATTCATACAGGTGGTTTCTTTTTTTGGGACATAGTGTGGAGAAACTGTCCAAATTGTCTTTGGATACAAATACTTTCAGCTAATCTAATGTTAAGGATGTTTTTGTTTTTCTTAATATATAGATTTTTTTTACAATAAAAATGTCTTATGTCCAAAACAGAGTCATCACATTGTGGCTGAGTTCATATTTAATATTAGTAGTGTGTGTGTGTGTATATATATATATATATATACACACACACACACACACACACACACACACACACACACACACACACACACACACACACACACACACACACACACACTCTGTTTTGGACATAAAACATTTTTATTGTTTGTTGCCTGATGATTGCATCTAGCAGGAAACAGACTGTTGCCTCTAAGTGTTGACTTCTATATTCACTTTTATATTTACACACGCTCTATCTCTGATATTGAGCACTTTATCCCATAAATATAGCACACTTTAAGACTATATTTCTTCATATATATATATATATGCAGAGACATGCGAAATCGTAGGTATTTACTTACTGCACAAACTAAGCAAAATAATAGATAGAAATGACACAGGGCTCTACAGGGATGACGGTCTCATAATTTTAAGAAACTGCAACAAACAAAACACAGATAAAACTAGAAAAGCAATAATTAAAATTTTCAAAAATAACGGATTCGAGATAGATATAAAAACTAACCTAAACGAAGTAGATTTTCTAGATGTTACCTTCAACCTAAGAAAAGGCACACACAAACCATACAGAAAACTGAATGATAAACCACAGTACATACACATATACTCCAACCACCCGCCTTCTATAATCAAACAGATACCAAAATCGATTAACCGCAGGCTTTCCGACAATTCTTCCGATAAATCTATATTTAACAAAGCTAAGAAAGACTAAGAAACAGCCCTAAAAGATAGCGGATTCCCAGCAACACTCACATACTCACCACAGAACACAAAAAAGACCAACAGGAAAAGAAATATCATATGGTTCAACCCACTGTACAGCAAAAACGTAAAAACAAACATAGGAAAAATATTCTTCAAACTTTTACACAAACACTTCCCGGAATCAAGCACCCTACACAAAATATTCAACAAAAACACAGTAAAAATCAGCTACAGTTGCACCGAGAACATGGCACAAATAATAAAAAAGCACAACAGGAAAATTATTAACAAACCACACGAACAAATTAAACCCATGTGCAACTGCAGAATAAAAAACGAATGTCCCTTAAATGGTAATTGTTTACAAAACAACGTAATCTACCAAGCCATGATAAAATCAGCAGATAATGAAGAAAAAGTATACATAGGAGTAACCAAAGGACCATGGAAACAAAGAAATTATGTACACAAAACGTCTTTCACAAATAGTAAATATGCGAACAGCACAATGCTTTCTAAGTATATCTGGGAAATAAAAAACAAAACACACACCACAGCAAACATATCTTGGAAAATAAGGAAAAAATCATCAGCCTACAACAACCTATCAAAAACTTGCAAACTTTGCTTGGAGGAAAAAATAGCTATCATTACCTTCCCAGATCAAAATAAATTATTAAATAAAAGATCCGAGCTAATTTCAAAATGCAGACATGAAAACAAATTTTTACTACGTAACTTAAAATAGAAAAATAAATAAATATATAAACAAACAAAACAACAATAAAATAAGCAAAATAAATTACTCCAAACAAATTACAAAACCACACCTGTTAGAATATGCGAAATAAAATCAAAACAAAAGAATGGACGAAAGTTATAACTGTTATATAACGATAAAAAAAAAAAAAAATTAATAAAAGATAATATACTACGTTACTTAAAAATCGAAAGCCAAAAAAATATATAGTGTAACAAATAAATAACAACAAGTATAATAAATTGATCTAAACACATCCAAATATATAAATAAACTAACAACCGATTACGATAAACTAGCCGTTTAGAAAAAAACAAATAAAGATAATCAACCCAAATAGATAAATTAAAAACTGTTCCGACCAAAATAATAGTAAGAATAAACCACAACATCCCACCCCAAAATTCAACAAATAGATTTAATCAATGACAAATAAACAAATATATAAGATAAAAAATAAAAATGAAAATAAATAAAAACAAGCAAAACAATTTGACCCAAATAAATAAGCAAACATCCGACTTCCGGTAAATGACCGCCATAATAGACTACCAACAATAAGCTATATAAACAAATTTTTACTACATTAACAAAAAAACACCGATCAAAATAAAAATAAATAAATAAATATATAAGATAAAAAATAAAAAAAAAATAAAAAAATAAAAACAAACAAAAAAACAAGCAAAATAATTTGACATAAATAAATAAACAAATAAGCGACTTCCGGTAAAAGTAACCGCCAAAATAGACTACCCATAATGCACCACTGACCCTTATATAAATAGCCGAGAAAAATAACAGCACCAGTTGCCTGACGATTGCTCTAGCATGAAACAGACTGTCGCCTCTAAGTGCTGACTTCCATGTCCACTTTTATATTTACACACGCTCTATCTCTGATATTGAGCACTTTATCCCATAAATATAGCACACTTTAAGACTATATTTCTTTATATATATATATATATATAGAGAGAGAGAGAGAGAGACACACATACATACATACAGATTTCCAGTATGAGCATACAAGATGTTGTAAGATGCAGTTATGTATTGAATGGATATAGCTCTTTAACCCCTTCCCTGTCAAATATTTTGGGGAAAATGTTTCATTTTCAGACAAATTCTTTTATTTTTTTTTAATATAATACATAAGAAACTAAGGCAACTTCAAGTACGCAAACGGTGGCTAAAACCTCTACCAGACATATGAGTTGACAAAGCACAGACAGGCATAAAAAAAATAAAAATCAAGATCGACATGTAAACACATCTGTAGCTTGTTTTTGAATGTTATGTTTTGGACAGGTTTACTCATCCGTGTATGAAAACAACCCTTTCGGTAAAAACGTACATACACATCTACGCCAGCGACTGAGTTAAACCAGACAAAACCTCTGGTACAAACTTGGCAAGCAAAAGACACGCATGTACACACATACACAAAAAGAAAAATCAAAGAAAAAAAAAAAAAAAGACAAGGATTAAAAAGATTATTTTGTAATTTGGGAGAATTACCTGACATGATAAATGGAACATTTAATTCCATAGAGAATAATTACCAAACATCTAAGACTGAAATGGAATTGTGTGGCATCAACATAAGATACTCCAGCATAGACACAGACGAAATGCTCTATAGTCATTGGTCAGTTTTCCATGATAAGAGCTTATTAGAGTAATGCAAGAACACTTGTGTCATGATGAATGCTGTTACTGTTTGCAATTCTCACAAGATAACCTTGCTCTTTTATTCAACATTGTAAAGAAAAAGTCAGACATATATATCAAAAGAGTCACTAAATAGAGAGAAGAATAGAGCACTATATATTAGTAAAAAGAAAAATTGCATTGGTCATTTAATGAAAGGAAAACCGACAGATATAGAATGAGAAGGCATAATGGTTTGGAATAGTTTTTTTTTTTTCGCTTGTCAATTTTTTTTAGCCTGTTTCATATGAAACAATAAAGATTTTGTGCTTTCAGAGTAAATACTCAGAACTGCACAAGCACATCAAGAATTTGTGCTGTATGTATGACTGGGAGAGACCTTGTCATTAACATAAGATACTCCAGCATAGACACAGACGAAATGCTCTATAGTCATTGGTCAGTTTTTCATGATAAGAGCTTATTAGAGTAATGCAAGTACACTTGTATCCTTGGTAGGAAAAAATACCATATTACAGAAATAATAAATGAAATCTACATTAGTGGTGATAAACCAGAAGATCTAAGCAGATCTATTTTCATGGCACTGTCTAATAAACCAGGTGCAAATGAATGTGAATTCCACTGAACAATCAGCCTAATGAGCCACATAACAAAACTCATCATCCAAATTCTGATGAATAGAGTGTGCAGCAGAATGAGACCAGAGATAAGACAAGAACAATGTGGGTTTTTGTCAAAGACACTGGAACAAGAAATGCAATATTTATGTTTAGAATGTTATCAGAAAAAGCAATAGAAATGCAGAAGGATGTGTACCTGTGTTTTATAGACTACGCAAAGGTATTCAACAAAGTGTGCCACAAAGATCTGTTAGAGCTGCTCAGTAACCTTGACATATTCAGGAAAGACAGCAGAATAATCAAAAATCTATACTGGCAGCAAACCACCTGCATAGAGATAAAAAAAAATGAGTTCAGCAGATATACAAAAAGAGAAGTGTGTGTAAAGCAAGGACGAGTCTTCTCACCATATTTATTTCACTTAGACAGCAAGGCAATTCTGAGATAACTGGAAATCCTACCAGGATTCATCATTTACAGCCACAATCTTAACAACATAAGATATGCAGATGACACAGTGCTAATAGCAGACATGGAAAGGAAACTACAAAGCCTCCTATAGAAGGTAGCAAAGGAGAGCAAGAAGAAGGGACTAAACAAAAAGACAGACTGCATGGTCATCAGCAAAAAGATGACTCCAAAATGCAATTTACAGGTCAGGGACACTAAAATCAAACAGGTACAGAAATTTCAATATCTGGAAAGAGGACGCAAAGTGCAGTCCGAAGATGTATTGGGAGGGCCAAAGACACATTCCAGAAGCTAAGCAGAGTATTAAGAGATGGGAAAGATTTGTTGGTAACAAAGAAAAGAGTACTGAACTGTAAAGTGATATCTGTTGTCCTGTATGGCAGCAAATGCTGTACAATCTCCTCAAAAATGTAGAGACTCGAAGCAGCAGAAATGCAGTTCTACATAAGGATGCTAAGAATACTAGGAGCCAAACATGTGAGCAACAAGGAGGTTTTGGAGAGAATGGAAACAAAGAAGAAACTTATACTTAACATCAGCTGGAATTTCTGGGATACATAATGAGGAAGGAGGGCTTGGAAAATCTGATACTCACAGGATAGAGGGAAAGAGGGACAGGGGAAAGCCATGCGTGACATACTTAATGGGCTTGAGCAAGTGGATGGCGAAACAAGGTATAGGAGAAATAACAAAAAGACAAAACTTATTAAGAGCTGCAAGGGATAGAAGCAGTTAGAGGGCCATGTCTGCCTACGACCTGAAGCAACATGTCACATAAAAGGAGAAGAAAAAATAAAAAATTGCTACACTGACAAATAATAAATCAACACCACTGTTAGCACTCTAGTCACTGATGGTGGAAAGTCAACCAAAGAGATTGAGTCCCCTGTAAATCTGGGAAGTGTGGTTGATAGGAAAAGAGGCGCTTGCCCAGGAAGTCACAGACGGTATTGGCAAGGCATAAGCAACCTTGATTATGTTGATGAACATCGAGCAGGTTGGAAAAAATGGTACAGCTACAATAATGTATGTCTTAAACTCTAACAACATTGGTCCTTTTCTACAGTTCGAAGATGAAGAACAACAACCAATGTTTTGCAACAAAAATGACACACCTTTATTTAACATGTCTGAGAGTCATTTTCAAAACGAGACAGCAAGATCGCCAGTGAGGAGAATTACAAAAGAGTAGAACAAGGTACTGTTACCAAACAGATGTCATAGGGGAAGAAATTCCAGCTGATGTTAAGTATAAGTTTCTTCTTCGTTTCCATTCTCTCCAAAACCTCCTTGTTGCTCACATGTTTGGCTCCTAGTATTCTTAGCATCCTTATGTAGAACTGCATTTCTGCTGCTTCAAGTCTCTACATTTTTGAGGAGATTGTACAGCCTTTGCTGCCATATAGGACAACAGATATCACTTTACAGTTCAGTACTCTTTTCTTTGTTACCAACAAATCTTTCCCATCTCTTAATACTCTGCTTAGCTTCTGGAATGTGTCTTTGGCCCTCCCAATACATCTTCGGACTGCACTTTGCGTCCTCTTTCCAGATATTTAAATTTCTGTACCTGTTTGATTTTAGTGTCCCTGACCTGTAAATTGCATTTTCGAGTTATAGGGGAAGAGTGGCTATAGAGGACATGTTTGCAGGAAAGATGAGTCCAACATCATCTGCCAAAGCCCTGACCTGGAACCTGTTTGTGACATGGAAAACAGGACAGCTAACACCTGGAGGCATGACACTGAGATGGAGAAGCAATTGGACAGAAGCAGTGAGGAGGGCCTAGATCCAGATTTGATTGATGTTGATGGCCTCTGGCAGTGTAAAGACCTAAGAAGAGCACAAATAACGCAGTACTAAACTAAACTGAATAAGTTGATTCTGAATCTGTAATCATAATTTTCATAACACATTGAAGGCTTATGGACATATCATGTTGAAACACCGGTCCTCATCTGATCACCAAAGTGAAGCAATGGTGAACCTGTTCAGTACAGATGGGTAACCACTTGAAAATATGAGGTGCTGCAAGTGTGGATGCACAGTGGTGTAATAGATAATGCCTCAGGAAATAGAAATCAGTGAGCTGGGTTTCAATTTCTGTCAAGTTTGTTATGCTCACTTATTTCACCCCAAACAAGGAAGAAAAGCCACTAAGACACGAGGAGTAACTGGTTGTGGAAGAATTAGGAACAGAAACATTGCTAATGAGCGGGAAGAGAAAAGAGTAATCAGGAGGTCAGTAGATGGCGATTGACATTGCATTTAAATTTTTGCAGATTAAAGTTGGCTGAAAAGCATGGAGCTAGCTACGTGTAAATAGCCTTGAGAAAGGCATGAATCAACTTCTCACCCCAGCTATTGGTTAAATAGTAAGCCTTTTATCAGTAAATCATTATTATTTCAAAAATTTCTAACAGTCCAAAAATATGCAAAAGGTTGATAAACCTTAAAAAACAAATTAGACAGTTAAAACTCAAACAAGTTTTTGAGATCTACACATTGCATGTTTATGTTCAAGTAAATATTATTTTAAATATTATTTTAACAGTATATTAGTCTTCTTGAACTTGGGTCTTACAGACTGAAAAATAAGGTATTTTAATAAACGACATATCAGGTTGGAAGGAAAGTTCACAAGGTTTCAAAACAAATTCAATATTCCACAATCTGTGAGAACTTCCCTTTGAATCTGATATTAACAGAATATGGAAGAACATGATGATGGATACCTACTGTAATGTATCAACATATGTGTGCATGGGAAAGTTACAAATAACTTAGGAAAACAGTTAGCGAATAGTGATATCACTGGGAATGTTGCGTTTCATGTCTTCTCTAGCTTCAGTTCTTCAATTTATATTGCTTTATTTTATGAGTGACAGTAGTTAGAACACTGTTTCTAAAGCAGAGTAAAAGACAGATGATTGAGAGGAGGCATGTCAACCAGATAACCGAAATCTCATCGCCACTTGTTTGCTTGCCTTGCATAGGTTACTAATTGTGAGCCAATGAGAGATAAAATGACAGTTTTGAAGTGGATTTCTAGATATGTATATAACAGAATGAAAAATCAACCTAAATCCGAATAGCTCAATTAATTTTATCAATTGTCTAATGCTGCAATCATCGTATCATACTCGGAGACAAAATATGAGACATGAAGTCTTGTATAGATACGTAGAGTACCTACCTCATACCACAGTCCTGAATTGACAATAAAATATATATACCTGCTTTCACCCACATTTTTAAGCAGACAGCTGATACATTTGAATACATACATGCATATACATTCTCTTAGACTCTCTCTCTTTCTCTCTCTTGTATGCATCAGGAAATTCATTCATTCATTCATTCATGTATGCATGTATGTATATATGTATATATGACAAAGTGAGTGAAGTTTGGGTAGACGGAACCCTTGGGGGCCGTCGATAGCTGTGCTAGCACAAAGTTACAATCATCATGACTGAGGGTTTGAGTGTGCTGACTTTGTTCGGATTGTTTATCATGCTAGATAACACGCTCTCTCCCAGAAACTGTAACTAAGGCCTGCTCAGCATAGTTGCAGTATAAACCACAGGTGGGTTCTGTGGGTGTTGAACAAGCGCAAATGTGCCTGAGCGAGAGTCTGCAATAGGGATTGGCTAACCACCCTAGAAAATGGGTATCCTTGAATACAAACGGCCAACTATTATGTATGTATTTTTTTTATTTTTTAAGGACAGCTCAGTTTACACTGATTCCAAACACACACAGCCCAGCACTGTGATTTAACATTTTTAATTTAAATCACCAAGTTACCAAATTCACAAACCAATACTTCAAGCAACTAGGATACTATACCATAGGAGGTTACCTGGATTGATATACACCTGAGGAAGGCTGGAGGGCATAACAGCCGAAACATTATAACAACAAAAATGAAGACAATAGTGTAAATAAAGATAACACTTCATCCCAGAAATTCAGAGAGAAATAATACTTGACATTAATCATCGTTTTATATTTTACTGATGAACTGTGCATACTGTTAAATTACCACCCCCTGATGAAAATTACAGGTGGCGTGATATTTGAAAGGCTATTTTTTTTACTTGTTCTTTATTTAAATTTAATCATGAATTATTTTTTTATTACATTTACGTTGAATAACCTGACGCATAACCACGACCTTACCTCATAACACAAGGGAAACAATCAGTTAATCGAGAGTTAACTCCCTTGTGCTAAATATTTATTCAGACTCTGAAATTAACTGGACATCGACAGATTTTGCTTGACTCTTGTAAATTTGAAGTGAGGGTTACCAAGAAAAAGGAATTTAATTTCATTGCTGCTTTTTCACAAGATGTGCGGAAAAGAACTAACAAAATTAAAAACACAAATAAAATAAAACGGAATTACAATAACAATAAATACTTTTATTTCCAATATGAGTAACTGCTTAAAAAAAGAAAAAGAAAGAACTGTTTTTTCAAATTTATCACTATCGCTACAATAATTATTAAAAGCTTATGAATAACCAAAGTGTATATACACTTTCTGGAAATAAGAGGTTTATAAAATAAAAATATTCTAAAATATAAACAAAAATCCTAATTGCTAGTTAATTTTGTGGTGGACTTGACTAGATTAATTTAACTTTAGATCAGGAAACATGGCTGACACAGAAAAGGATAAGCAAAAGACATTGTTACACATAAAATATGTATTTAACAAGATGTACAATATCAGACAACGATGGGAAAGAAAGAATGCATTTAAGTAAGAAAAGTTTGAAATAAAAAAAGAGTTGTCTCTCTTTTTATCTGTTATTTTAGTATTTCAAAGTTCACTGGAATAATGTTCATGAGAGTCTTTTATAGTGGCTGTTCTTAAAAGATTTGCCACGTTAGAAAAGATTATGTGAGTATATACACGGTATGTTCAGCATGTGAGTGGTGTGTGTGAGTGAGAATGTTGGCACATGGTTTCAACTGTCGTGGATTCATTTGGCAGCTAAATTCTCATTAGCTAAGAAATATTCTTGCTTAAATAAGTGACTATAGGCGCCAGATCGCTGCATGGGAAGAATTGATCTTCACGTGCAGACAATCTGATTGGTTGGCATTTTGGGTCTGTAAAGAATGTGGGCATGGCTGTTTATTACAAGCTGGGCTGAAAAATCACATTATTCATCAGATAACACTTGCCAGATAAAATATAAATATTATTGCTAACAGGAGGACTTACCTTGTGTCATATATATATATATATATATATATATATATATATATATGTAATATATGGATAAAATAACTGAAAAAAAATTTTGGTTGTTTTTTTTGCAAAAGTATTTATTTCTATGTTTTTATATATATATATTTAATATTTCAGACAACCTCGGTCCTTCCTCAGAAATTAATTGAATTACTACTGTATTACTGTATTTGTCAGTTTGTTTACACTTTTCAGCGTTATTCGTTAGACGCGGACGTAACGTGATGTGGAATGCAACTATGTTTGAAGTTTTTAACGTAAATATAACGATAGAATTATGTTGTTTAAAAAGGTTTTTTTAACTATGTCTAAAGAAATTTTTTAACTATTGAAATGTTTATACAGATTTAAAATACCCAAGTCTTTGTTTAACCCTAGTTTGGGTATTTTAAATCTGTATAAACATTTCAATAGTTAAAAAATGGATTGACAATTATTTAATACATTTTCTGTGTGTATATATATATATATATATATATATATATATATATATATATAATCATTTATTTAAATATTATAACATAATTTTATAACATATTTATGTTATAATATTTAAATAAATGATTATATCTGCTCTACTCTGTATTGAGCACTCTTTAAAGAATAATAATTGTTGGTTATTGGAATTTACTCCGTATATACCAATCCCACACTTGGGTGTATATATATATATATATATATATATATATATATATATATAAAATGATAGTGAAAAAGAGAATAGAGTTTAAATAAAAAAAAAAAAGAACAATATTTATTGGTGACATAAAAAAAGGTGCTACATATTTTTCTTGTCAGAATTCATCTTTAACTATTATAAAAATCTGTCATTCATCTGCACATTGAATATTGCTGCCTTACCTGGTCTGGTACTCCAGCCATATATCTTGAGATTCTCAACAAAATCAAGTCTTCTCATTCTCTTTCATGCTCATTAAACTCTTGCACTTTAGTGGCATTATTGCCTTGCTTTGTTATTTTAATTGAAAGAAGATCTTACTTGCTCAAATGTGCTGAATCCTTCGATTCCTTTCTGTCCAACAAAATACCAGACATCTCGAAATTTGAGATTCTGTATCATGCTGCTGCCCAAAGAATTGAATAATACTCTGGCATGGTTGCTGAGTCTACAAAATGAAAAGAAACAACAACACCTTAGAATTGGGGAGATAACTGATTGAAGGATTTCTGTTTTGTTTTTGATACTCAAATTATATTTGCAGAAATTTGAAGTCTCCCAATAAAATAGTACACCACAGACAATCCAGTTTTAAACTGAACATGTGGGTATTATCCTTTTGCGAGCTAAGGGTTTTAAAGGTAAATCCCTAAACAACATTAAAAGAAAGACACATGGTCAGGTGGCATGGTGATAACGAATGATGTTATTGTTGGCAACAACCATTAATCCCAGTAGTAATAAAAAGCGGATTTAGAGCAAACAGAAGAGAAGGGCAAATCGTGTGAAACTGGATACTAGTAAATAAAACTGAACCATTTAGTGTGACATGCATAGAAAACAATTTCTAACAAACTAATAATAAGGAAGAAATGTACACATGTTGTTGGTATCTGAAATTTACCATTGTGCAAGTTTAATTTTAGGATAATAAAATGTGCCCCTATTGTGAGAGCTTCATTTTGGGAGATGTCTATCTACAACAATGAAATGACAAGAACAGAAATAAACCTTGTGAACAATGCCTGGAAGGAGAAAAAAAGGAAGGAATGAAAGGGTTGCTGCTTCTTTTTATGCATTTCTGTAGGAGCCAATGTAATGCCTATTTTTGGCCAAAGAAATAAGTGTAACATGCTGATTTTTCACTAAACTTTCCAAACAATATTCATATTTAGTCATGATCTTCAGACAAGATGCAACAAAATCAATTATTTGTGTGAGTTACCACATGTATTTACAAGTAAATTAGAGATAATGAATTGCCCTGATCCACAGGCATCAAGACATGCACTCTGACAATAATTTTGTTGGTATAATGGGGAGGTGCTCTCTTGGTGATGGAATCCGAAAAACCAGGCATCAGCGCCTTTCTAGCCTGAAGATTAGAAACGGCTGATGATTGACAAGAGGAAGTGAAATGCGATTGGACTTGGCTAGCAGCCCCCCCCCCCCCGTAAAAAAGAACCCTCAGTTGAATGAGAGACAGAGATGGTTAAACATCTCATGCAGATAAGTAACATCATTTTACCTAGAAAGCTATGTTTAGGGGAAGAAACTAACACTGTTGGGTTGTTTAATGTCAAATTCTGTACGAGGCACCTATCAACTCAGTGGATTATTTAAAGATGAAAGGCATTTCTGATTGTAGGAAGTTTCTTACAGTACCCAGCATTCTCAAGTGCCACCCACCACCATCTAAGTACCGACGAGGCTTGACACTTCATTGATAAAATGAGAATCAGTGTTTTCAGTGTGATTTGACCATAGACAGGAAGAAAGACCTAAAACAGAGAAATAAATGAAAACTTCGACCCGAGGCAGGGTGATAGAGTAAGTCAGTTCTGAGGCCAACTTTTGGCAGGCCATCAGTGGAGAGGCAAAATATTTATTAGCTGACTTTTACAGAGTAATGAGATGGTTAGCACAAGAGAGATGTACAGTTTGAAGCAGATGGAATTCTCACTGGCCAAAGGGAAAATCTGGTAGTTTATTGCAAGAGAAGAGAGAAATAGCAGAAAAAGATGTCCCAACTTACACCACCAGACCATGCCAAGTAAATCCATGAAGCTATATAAAAAAAAGGACAGTGTACATGTGTCCATTCGTTCATATTTCAATCTTGGCAAATCATAAACCTGAAGTAACAGGTGTAGTTACAAGCGATTAAAAATTAAATAAATAACTCCTTTAAAGTTAAATTTAAATATTTATCAGAGTGAAAGGTTTAACAAATAATTCTTTATTAAAAGTTTAACTTTATTTCTGCTTTTCATTGTAATTGCAATTAATATTGTCTAATTGTAATTAAACCTAAGTGGGGCACAGTACGTTCCTCATATGTCTTTTTTCTAGCACGTGTCCAGTGTCGTATTCAAAATATTACATAGTTTAGGTTGGCTAATATCTTTTAAGAGTGAATTTATATAAAGGGATCATAAAGAATGGTGATTTTAAAAGAAAATAAAAATGGCGCACAAAAGATAAAATAATCTGAATATTTCTAAATTCTTATAACTTTTACATACATTGGACAGTGAAGGTAAAAGTGTGAAGGCCTAAAGACCCTTCAAGGGGCTAGTCTAAAGTTTTCCCAAAGGGTGGCTTCTAGGCTAGTAAATAATATATTGGAAACAAGATTCAGGTTTTCATTTTTGCCCTTAAATTCATTTGTTGAACATACATCAGAACTTACTACCAGTTTTTACTATTATTAAGTTTTCAAAATTTGAGGTTTCAAATATATAAGTATAAATGGCAGTTGTTAAAACGAAAAGACTATTATTTTTGTACAGAGTGACACATTTGCATAAGATCAATGCATTATCTTTTATGTTCGGTCTAGGATCAGATTATTATTTCCAGGCCCTTTACTTAAGATTACAGTAGTAACTGTTCATTCTGCCGATGATCAAAATGTCATTCTTCAGTCTGCTGCATCGGATCAGTGCAATATGCCAGTGCTGAGCCTAGGATCAAAGTGTCATTTCCTTGCCCTCTAAGTAGTGTCAGTCGTATCCACTTACTTGGCCTTAGTATTTCCAAGTTATTTTTTATCATGTTGCTCAAGCAGAAGAATGCCTAGGATTCGTTCTATGATTTCTGATGCCAAGCAGCTCCGAGTCCTTGTTAGAGAAGAATTATTTTCCACCCTTCAACCTCTCTCTCACAGGTGGGATGTGATGAGTCTCTCACTGCTTCATCACTACTACTATGGAAAGTGCTCAGATGAACTGCATCTCTTGACTCTATCAGATCTGATCTTCACAGCAAAGAGCAACTATGGTATTGACATAGTAACAAACCACTCTCATTCCCTCTGTATTCTATCAGCAAGAAGTTCCACTCAAACAGCTTCTTCCCATGAACCACTGCCCAATGAAACAGACTCCCAAGAGGATGTTTCTCCAAGCATTACAATATTAACCTATTCAAGTCTAGATTCAACAGTTATCTTACCCTCTGTTATGATGTTGATTTGGGGTTTGTAGAGACAAACGCCAAATAACACGTAACAATAAAAAGGGTTTTAATAGGTTGGTAAAAAGGTACAGAAATCGCCTGAATAGTCAATAACTAGCTCAGCCAAGAACTTCTCTGTCTTCCTGTCTGCCTCATGTCAACTGACATGCCACTATTTAAAGTCTTTGTTCACAGACGCAGACAAGTTCATCTTCAAGAGGGGTGGTAGGTTTCCAACACAACACCCTCCTACCCATATAAACTACCTCTTAATGTAACCTCAAGTAGCCTCCAGGCCTTGTACAGGAGGAACCCTACTATAATAGATATATGGATATATGTGTATATATATGTGTGCGGATGTGTGTATATATGTGTGTGTATATGTATGGGTGTGTGCAATTTTTTAAAAAAAAAAGGACTTACAGGTCTGTTATTGATGTTTTACCCCATTTTCTCCCTTAATATTCTCCATATGTAATTGTGAGTTTAAAATTCATTACAATATGGAAGAAAATTTTTTTAAATTGATAATTGCATTTAAATGTATTACCCTTATATAATCATTATTGATGATAAAATATTTAGATTTTTGATAATTGAATACTAAAGTCATCACCTAATATTTTTTAAAGAAATTTTTTAGGGAATTCTAAGTACAAACCTATATATATATATGTGTGTAAGTATGCGGAAACATTTAAAAAGATATATGTAGGTATTAATACATGAAATTACCCGTGTATATCGGTACATGTGTACCTGTATGAGTGACTGCACATGTAAAAGAATGTATGCATATGTGAAATTTGAATGGATGTGTATACAATATGTGATAGAGCAAGATCACTAATATTACCTTCAAATATCACTCCATATTAACTTAAAAACTAAATTTTAAGTAAGAGAAATTACCAATCTAAAAATAGTCGCTAATTAAACTCATGAATAAAATTCAAACTGATAGAGATATCACCTTAATAATCAATTACAACTAGAAGTAAACTTATATTTGAAAATAAAATTTTAGTGTTTTAATGTAAATACTATAAATATTTTTCTAATCGACTATTTCATATTAAATCCCCAAAATTTTTGTAATAAAGTTTAAAAAAAAATCTTTAACAAACATAGAATTAAATTCCTTAGACTGTTTAAACATTCAAACTTATATCAAACATTATAATATTTATGAACTCTCAAAGTAAAGCAAAACAACAGCGTTTATTTCGGGCCTTTCATTCCAAAGAAAGTTAATGACACTTTCTCTCATAACTTATTTCTCTCTTTTTCTCTTTATGCCTTTTTCTCCTCTCCCCCTTCCATATCAAAATATAACTTCCGTTAAGTTAACCGATTTAATGTGTCAATGTCTGGATTTCCTTAAACAATTTAAATTTGAAAGAATAGAAATGTTACATCTAACTCAATCATGTCTCTCTCCTCCCTCACTTCCTCAATTTACATATACTTAGTACTGCCCATCAAAAATGTGTAAATTTCTTTTCATTTTTCATTTCAACCTTTGGAAGTAAAATCTGATGATCCGCTGTCCTTTAAAAGGGCTGTGGTGAAATAATTTATTATATGGAACCTTAAAGTGGTCTGCTTTTATTTAAATTATTAGCTCTGATTTACATTGAGCTCTCTGGATTTTATCCTCCTTGGGTCTACCCATACGGATTACCTAGTTTTTCATAAACTAAATATATATATATATATATATATATATATATATATATATATATATATATATATATATATATATATCACACCTTGAGGTGTTAACTCCTGGTTAGAATTACAAATCAGGACTGGGTTCACATCTTATTTTATATATTTGCTTTGTTACAACAACAAAATTATCGATAAAAATATAAAGATAAATGCTATATATTATATAGAAATACAAGATCTTATTGGTCAAAAGCTTGTACATATCTACTTTGAAAAGACTCCACTTTTTATATATCAGTTTTATTTTTGATCAATGAAGCTGACATATGCATAAGCTTTTGATAATCACCTAATATAAAACAGTCACATATAAATACGTGAAGCAGATAAAAACAGTAAAATCATTTCAGCAAGTTTCCCTGTCAGTATCTACGTTTATTGTGGACAGTAAAACCAAATGCTTATAAAATCTATGAATCTTCTCAAAACTGTGGTCACTTACTTGATTGCAGCGTCGTCCCATACAGCCACCATGATAATGATTCTTGCTGGCAATGATTCCAAAAACATTTCAAGATCTGTGCTGTCTGTGGAAAAATAATAGAAGCAATATTGATTTAATATTTAAATTAGTTTTCAAATATTTATAAATGGAAAATAAACTGGTGAATACCAACATGGCTTTTGTGTCATGGAAAAAAAAAAAACTTTGAATAAAACATGTGCACTCATGTTTTTAGGACATTAGACAGAATGCTTTTGTATCATGGAAAAAAAAAACTTTGAATAAAACATGTGCACTCATGTTTTTAGGACATTAGACAGAATGCATGGTTGTCACCCAAAGGAACAGCCCAACATGCAAATTAAAAATTGGAAATACCAAAATCAAACATGTTCAACACTTTAAATATCTGGGAAATGTTTTAACAGAGGACGGAAAATGCAACACTGAAATTGGGATACAGAAAGATGACTTCCCGAAAATAAGCAAATTATTAAGAAACAGAAAAATTTTGTTAGGGAACAAAGAAAAGTGTACTATCAGTCCTCCTATAAACAATTTCATTAATGTAAAAGGATCTAGAAGAATGAACGTAAAAATTACAATGGGTCACCAAAATGTTTTTGGTTCATCTAAGAAGGAATTCTGAAACAAATTCTAACATTTGGTGTGATTTTAGAAATTGATTCATATTTTTACGATGGAGAATTTTAACTTGTTTTTTCTTCATCATAATGCAATATAGCTTATGGTCATATGTTGAAACACTGTTTCTCATCCAATAATGAAGTTAAGCATTGATGCACCTGGTTAGTATCTAGATGGGTGACTGCTTGTGAATAACAGAATCATATTTATTTCTTCCATTATTTTGCTTTAAGCTTTCTGATGATTTCATTAACTAAGCACCATTCTGCATGATTTTAGGGAGAGCTTTCATTGTTTATACTGTGGGAACACTGTTATCATTATTATAAATGAAAATAATAATAATAATAATGAAAGTCATAAATAAAATAAAATTTAAACCTCCTTTAAAACAAAATAAATAATAATAATAAAATTATTCCCAGCATGCAACAGGGACTGTTCTTACCAGAAATACGATCATTCCACCAAGAGACACGAGATTCAATCTGTTCATCCAAGGACTATCATGATGACAACACATGTATAACTTCCCCCTGTGATAGGACTTGTGATATTACAGAGTAACTTACTCTCTTCTCTAACATGAACTTATTACGATTGTAATGTAAAAGACACACACACATATACACTAATACATGCAAATACATAAATAAAATTGCATGAAACTACCATACAATTTACCATGTATTTTTTTATTGTTATTATATACGTTTGTTTGTTCCATTTTTCATTGTGAACACAAGCCCAAACAGGGACTGTTCTTACCAGAAATACGATCATTCCACCAAGAGACACGAGATTCAATCTGTTCATCCAAGGACTATCATGATGACAACACATGTATAACTTCCCCCTATGATAGGACTTGTGATATTACAGAGTAACTTACTCTCTTCTCTAACATGAACTTATTACGATTGTAATGTAAAACACACATACACTAATACATGCAAATACATAAATAAAATTGCATGAAACTACCATACAATTTACCATGTATTTTTTTATTGTTATTATATATGTTTGTTTGTTCCATTTTTCATTGTGAACACAAGCCCAAACTTATGGCCACATGGTGTAAGTGAATATACCGGCACAATACTTACCTTCTTTATAAGTGTCAAATGTACTAACATGTTGTACTTTTTTAGTGTCAGGGTTATAAGTGACAATGTTCATACCCCGACCTGCATGATTCAGTCCTTTAGCCATTATCCTGCAAAAGATAAAAACAATAAAATCTACGAAAACTTTTTAGCTCTTATTTTTTTTCATTATATTACTGACAATACAGAGAGGATTACTGAAGACATTTTCTTGACTTTCAATTAAACATCAATTACTTATTACTGAATGAACTATATTTTAAGGGAATTTGGAAGAGGTGCCTGAAACTCACAGGCAGTGATCCAGGTAGCTGAGAACAGCTAGCAAACAATGGCAATATCTGGCACCATGTTATTAAAGAAAGGTCACGAAGGGTGAAAAAAAAGTGAAACAAACAGCTGGAGGTCAAAAGACAATGCAGGCTGCAGAAGGAACAATGACTTTGCTCCCCACTGTCTGTCACATCTGCAGAAGAGACTGCTATACACACGGCTAAGAAACTTCAGATACAAAAGGACTGAATTTTGGGGAAACAGGGCACTGCTATTACCTTGTGAGATAAATGGATGCAAACAACTACTTTTTTTCTTTTTTTTTTTTTTTTAAGCTTATCATCCCAAGCAAGGCTGGAGGCCACTAGCACGCAAGGGGTTACAGAAGGTTTGGAGGAAGAGCAGATAGGAGTGGTAAACGAGAGGATGTGGAGAAAGATAGTGGATCGATCAAGGCAAGGGGGTTACAGAAGATTTGGAGTGAGAGCAGATAGGAATGAAAGGTGAAAGGATGTGGAGAAGGGAAGTGGATAGATCAAGGCAACTGGAGATGTCGATTGATGTTACACTTAAATAGTTGGAGATTGTCAGGGAAACAGGAATAAGGAAGGGAGTTCCACAGGCGAGATGTGCGAGACATGAAGCTATTGGAGTAGAAGAGACGTCTACATCTAACAGTTTCAATGGTGACGGGGTGGGAACGGGATGCCAGCCTCGTAGGACGTTTAAATTCAATGCTGGCTAGGGTCTACCAGGTATAACAGCAAAATTGTTCAAAATCGTGTAACAGTAAGATTGTCCAATTATTAGATTAAAGTCTGTACCATTGTATCTTAGAAATGATTAAAGAAATCTTACTGGAATTCTCCAAGGTTTTTATAACACGATTGAACTCTATTTTGAACAATAAGAATATATTTAGCTCTAAGTTGAAATAATGATACCTCTTTAAGTTGTGACCTCTTCACCCAATTTTCCTCTCTACTGCTCCCTCTTTTTGATGGTTCTTGAATGGACTTTGAAGATGGAATCCAGAGTATGAATGTTCATACAATTACTGAAGGGAACAATGATCTTTTTCCTCTCACCATTTCTCAGTTGGGAAAATATAGTGGGACTAACACAAAACGGTTTTAACCTGTTCTCACTCTAGCTGAATAACTCAAATGGTTTTTTCAGTTATTCTTATGACGAATGGTGTCAAGATGGCTAAACATCTTATCTGAAAAGCTGAAAAAAAGAAACACAATTACTTTAGCGGCTTTTTAGATATTAAACATTTTGTGGGATGGACATTTACCCCATGCTGTTACATGATTTGGACAGTTTTGCTGTTACACCCAGTATATTTAAAAACTGATGGGAAAAGTTAAGGAAAGTTGGTTCTCTGTGCCGAGCCAGGAAATTTTTCTCCCCGGAATCGATCCTCCAAGTCTATAAATCGACCATTCGCCCTTGCATGGAGTATTGCTGCCATATATGGTCTGGGGCCCCAGCTGTTTGCCTCAGGGTTCTTGATAAGATCCAAATAGGCAACGTGATTGGCCCTGATCTGTCATCTCGTCTGCAGTTGCTCTCTCACAGATGCGATGTTGCCTCGCTCTGCCTTTTTTACAAGTACTTTCACGGTAATTGCTCCGAGGAGCTGCTTTCACTTGTCCCTAGGCCTCGTGAATTTAAACGCCCCACGAGGCTGGCATCCCACTCCCACCCCTACACCGTGGAAACTGTTAGATGCAGATGTCTCTTCTACTCAAATAGCTTCATGTCTCGCACATCTCGCCTATGGAACTCCCTTCCCTATTACTGTTTCCCTGACAATTACAATCTCCAATGGTTTAAGTGTAGCGTCAATCGCCATCTCCAGTTGCCTTGATCTATCCACTTCCCTTCTCCACATCCTTTCATTTTTCATTCCTATCCGCTCTCGCTCCAAATCTTCTGTAACCCCCTTGCCTTGATCGACTCACTGTCTTTCTCTTTCTCCACATCCTGTCCTTTACCACTCCTATCTGCTCTTCCTCCAACACTTCTTTAACCCCTTGCATGATAGTGGCTTCCAGCCTTGCTTGGGGTGATATGCTTTAAAAAAAAAAATCTTTTAAGGGAATTTTGTAAAATTATACATAAGAAATTAGAAAATGTACTTACAAGAGTTCATCGACACAGATTTGTGGATATTCAACATTATCCTTTCCTGTGAATAGATGAGCAGGAAATGTGTCATTTGTACATGCGCTTTTCATTCCACAGAATTCAATCCTTTCCCCATATTTTATTTTATTGCCAACAAGGATTTCAGTAATCATCATCTGAACAGGAGCCAAGGGACCCACTAGAAATAAAAATGGTATAACAATGCCACATGTCAGATACACATGCTATCATACCACAATGCCACATACAAGATATACACACCATTATACAGCAATGTCGGATATCAGATATGTACATTAATATGTAACAGCATATTTGTCAAATAGATGTATCAACATTTTTTTCCATCATTACACACCAAGCAAGGTAAAGACGTTAAGACACAAGTGGTTACTGTGTGTGAGAGTATATATATAAAAAAAAAAATTATTAGGGAGAGAGAACAAAATAGAACAGCAAATAAGAAAACAGAAGACAACAATTGACATTGCATTTCAGTTTTCGATGATCAAAGTTGACTGGAAAGCAAGAAGCTGGAAGAGTGTTCCACAAGCAAGAAGTGCGATAGAAGAAACTGTTAGCATAGAACTTATGCTTACATCTAGACATTTCAACTGTAAGATGATCAAACCTTGCCACCAATCTCATAGTAAGTATAAAATCACAAAGTCTAGATACCAAAAAAAGAAAGATCATCAGAAGGATTACCATGAAAATATTTATTGAAAAGGCACATGGTTGCTATGTAATGGCAGTGAAAAAGTGACTGAAACCGAGATGCCAGGTCAGGACCCATAGATTTGCAGATTCTTGGTATTTTATCTATAATCTCAAAAATACATAAAATAATCAAACCAGATTTTCCAGCAATAGTCAATGCATGAAAAAAATAGAAAAAAGTTATAAATGTGTAAGACAGATTCTGATGGAAAAAAAAACTGTTGTGAACTACACAGTGAACACAATTTTGTAACGGCAAACCTAGCAACTATGACACCACCATGTATTAGATACTCAACATTATGAAAGGGACAAAGTCCGACAATTATTTTAAGATATTTTTATGTTTATACGTTCTCTTTTATAGATACAAATATTTAAGTAAATGCTCTGTTTATAATAAACAGTATTAACGACATTTACCGGCCTGAATGTCCGAGAAATTTTCATAGAAAATATGTGTCACACATTATGAAGTGGACAAAGTTCAACAATTATTTAAAGACATTTTTATGTTTATAATTTGTGATGTCATTTGTTTACATTTGGATACGCATCGAGCAGATATGAATGTACGAGAGAAAATCATGGAGAATTGTAGTTTAAAAACAGTAAAATCAACCTTGCTAACCGAAACGCTCCTCTGTGGCTAAATCGGTAAAGCATGTCAGGCTATATGACATCACCGTGTATGATACAGGTTAGATTCCTGTCGGAGGATGCATATTTTCCATGAAAATTTCTTAGACATTCAGGCTGGTAAATGTCGTTAACACTGATTATTAAAACAGAGCATTTACTTAAATATTTATATCTATAAAAAAGAACGTATAAACATAAAAATGTCTTAAAATACTGAATATTACATGCCAATATTCAAATGAAATGCATTGATTTATAAATTTTCTATTTTGATGTTTGTTCCAATACAGTAGCTACATTTGTGTAGTGGCTGATGAGATATCTCTCATGAAATTGGCAATAATAACCAGTTTTAACGACACCTTCATCTGATACTCGGTTTACTGGTAATGATTCAGCTCAGAACATTTTGAAGATATTTTAAGATTTAAGCAATATATTTTATGTATATTTGAAACAAGTGAAATATACTTTTTATAACATTAAAGAATCGTCATTATGAATATCTATTCAATATTAAACTGGTTCAGTCAGTCAGTTGTGAGCCATGCATGATACACACTTAGGCGATCATGTATCTTTTGATACCTGACTGGCGAGACAGATTTTTTCCAGCAGTACGTTGCCATTTCTTTCTGCAGTAAACCAGTTGCCATATAAGTCTATAGAAACCACTCTCCTGCTATTTACCCATAGCTGGTGGAGAAAAGAGGAGGATTCATACCTTTCCCAAGAGTATTAGGACATAATTGAATGTCATGGATTCGATTGAAATTTGAACTTGGCTCTCCGATTCCTCAATTTGAGCTGCTATCTATTACTCCAGCTTTTATCAAATGATTTTTTTAAAAATTTGGCCAAGATACAAGTAAACGTTCTTGCTTCAAATAACTTAATAAAGGATTGTTTAAAAAAATAAATTAACACAACATTATCTTGATAACATACCCAGACTAGTGTTTTTTTAATCAATAAATAAAATATAAATAGATAAATAAAAAATAAAATAAAAATAAATAAATAAAATAAAATAAAAACAAATAAATAAATAAAATAAAAATTTTAAATTACAGCATTTCAACATGTTTCCTGCTGATGGTGTATATTTATAATCAACGCTTGCATTTTTATATGCCTGCCTTACACTGCTACATGTCCATAAAAAAAAAAACGTTACTTTAGTCTGATAAAGTCCTTCTAGAAGACAAAATACATTACACAGAATTTTTTCGACTCCATTTAGCATTCATTTGCTTAAGCCAACTAAAATGATTAAAGCATACAAAATAGTGTAAACACAATTAGCACTAATTGTTTGTAGCCGCCCCCTTCTCTCTATGTCTATATATACCTCCAAAACTGAAACATTATAAGAATTCTTTTGTGAGTTATTATTGCATTAACAGTTCTTTTGAAAGTAACAATGATTTACTCACAGACGAGACAAGGAAAAAAAATAAATAAAATAATAGGAAAGTTATTTCCCCTGTTACAGAAAATTCGGCAACATTTTTTGAAAATGTCTTTGTTGAGCAAGTTTTGGGATTTTTTTATCGTAAATTTAGCCTCAACAGTAGGCAAAAATGTCTCTCTGTTTTGATTGCAATGTGTCCACAGAAAGAGAAAAAAATGATCATGGTTTTTTTTTTTTTTTTTTCATAGACAAAAGTTTATTCTAACCAGAAACTTTAATAATAATCTCAAACGTACAGACAACTAATATTGCAACAGCCATTTCTTCTATTCATGAAGTTATCTATTTCATGCAAAATTCTTTCATTTTTTTTTAAACTGAAACTGTCTGCAAATGCATAATAATTACAATTAAGAAATTCAATTAATGAAAGAAAAATATATTCAAAGAGAAAGCATGTGATATCTTTAACTTATTTATCAACAACAAAATACAATCAATTCTCTGGCTTTCAAAATAAGTATAAAATTATGAAAATTAAAGAGACTTAAAGCAAAACTGAAACTACAATACAACAGACTCCAAAACGTTATATTTTGTAAACAAACTTACATCTAAAAGCTGAAAGGGGTTTGGTAATTCAAAGTGGAACATCTTAAATGAAACATGTTAAATAAGCAAATCAGGTCAACAAAAAGGAAGAGACTGAAGGAAAAAAAAAGAGAAGTGATTGATGGATGAAATTATTACGATTTTTGACTTTGTTTTAGAATATGTTTGTCTAGAAACAAACATAAAAGCTCAGAAGGGTTTGTGGTAATTATCATCACCACAATACATAGAAATTATGCAACAAGCATTCATTGGTTAATCTCATCAAAACTAGCTCACTGAGTGGTCAATTCCGACCAATCAAATCACCTGCACGCAACAAATCTGTTTTCCCGCATACTAAGGTTGAGCCGCTCACATGATACACCATCTTATATAAACAAAACACGAAGGTTCTCTGTCACTTTTCTCTCTCTCTCTTTCTCTGTCTCTTCGTCACTTGCATCTCATTGCTTGCTGCCAAAATGTAACCTTCAAGAACCCCCGTCTTGACCATGCAGTCAGACGTTAAAGAACATTACAACATTCACACAAGTATGAACTCTTAACTCTTCTGAACATCTTACCAAATTGTACAATACACAATTCCTAACATGCAACAGGAACTCATTCTTCTAAACTACAGTTTAATAATTACTCCAACCTTTATGAGCTCAGGTACAAATATTTCCAAATCTAAGAGACATAACTCTATCAAACCTTCAGCTTATTTGCATGTACATCAAACAGTAATAAATTAAATTGTTATCTTTTGAATCATTACGTTCTGTTTAGTATTTTATACCATGTGCTATTTTACATCATATATAAATTGCATTGTGACCGCCACATTGGATTTGTGACCTCCAGCATCTTTGCATGTCCTTAATCATGCCTTTCCTAGTCAAAGTAAAATAATTATGGCGGGACCCACTACATAATGGTAACCCCGTCATCTAGAAAAGCCCACTACAGGTTCAGTAATTCAAAAGTAGAACACCTTAAATGAGGCATTAGCGACACTGGCAAATGAGATCATCCCAAATGAAGATGATCAGGACAAAAAAGAAATGGAGGAGATATATAATTTTCAAACTGATGAAATCATGACAGAAAATAATGCCAAGGAATAACAGAACAGTTGATGTTATGCAAAGACATTAGATAGAAATGCAAGCAGGTAAAAGATGAATGACTCAATGAGAAGTGCACAGAGATAAAAAAATGAAAGACATAGTAGGTATGTATAGAAAGGTAAAAGAAATAACAAGAAAAAAAAATTAACTCCAACAGGATATATAAAATGTATAAAATGGAAAGAAATGATATTACAAAGATAGAATGAATACGTCAAAGAGATCTTCCATGTCAACAAAGAAGAGAACTGAATAATAGATAAAACATAGCAGGATCTGTAAGATTAAAATTGAAGGTAAGATTAGCATTGACCAATATAAACATAAACAAAGTAGCAGGACGAGATGGGATTGTAATGAAAATTACAATAGAAGATTCTGAGATTGGCAAGATTACCAAAATAATACAAGATATGACCACAGTGAAATACTGGAAGACCTGAGTAGATCTATCTTTATTGCCTAAGATACCAGAGAGCAATGATTGCTGAACTGAATCAGAAAGTCAGGTTAATTAGCCACATTACTAAACTTATAAGGTTTCTAATGCAGAGCCCATAACAGAATTACCCTGAAAGTTAGAACAGTGTGGCTTTATTCAAAACATTAGAACAAAAGACATGTTATCAAAGTGGGTAAAAAAAATGCAGAAAAAAACTACATCTTTATTACATAGATTGCACAAAATACACAAGACCTACTTGAAATATGAGAAAAGCTTAATTTTTATGGTAGAGTTAAGATTGGCTGTTTTCTCATACAGAAAAATTCTGGCATCGATTAGTCAGTGATATTGTTGGTTAAAATTTATAAAATCTCCTTTTAAGTTTTCAGGAAAATGGCTTTCTCAAGTTCCTTGTTATTGGTATTTCCAAGATTCATGGGGAATTCATTCTTTCCTTCCTAATCTTTCGCATATTTGAAGTAGTTTCGAAAGTCCAACATCTTGATTATACCATTATTGTCTCCTCAAGTTATATGGGATAACCGTTTTAGTTGCTGCTGCTGTGAAAAATCCTGAAGTGATGTGGTTTCTGTTATTTGGTAAGGTTCTTGGTTTGTAATACTGTAGCATCAGTCCACCAGATTCAATGAAGGATTGTCCTCTCTATAACCTACAGGCTTCATTCAGTCAAAGCTATTCTTAATCCTGAATCTGAGAAAGTGGTTGTTTACAAGTGGCAGTTTAGATATTTCTGAACAAGTTAAACACCTTGCATGACATCCATAAGTGTTTGAATCTGACAAGCCCATGGGAAAGATATTAGAGTACACCATAAACACCACTGGAAGCAGACAGAAAATAAGTTCAGTGAATACACAAAAATAGAAAGAGAATTAAATTTTATGCATTTAGATATTCTTAATAAAAATCAAGAATATCTAAATGCATAAAACTGCAATCTTATTGGTCCTGACCTGGCATCTTGACTTCAGTTGCATACCTACCATCGAATCATAGCTTCCCTGTACCTTTTCTATAAATATTTTCCTGGTAGTTGTTCTGATGAGCTTTCGTCTTTTGTACCTTGACTTTACAAATTTAAGTGCAGTACAATATTGGCAGTTAGGTCTTATTTTACAGTTGAAATAGCTAGAGGTAAACATAAGTTCTATGTTAACAGTTTCTTCTGTTGCACTTCTCCCTTTCTTCTTGCTTTCCTGTTTAATCTGATCTTAAAAAATTTAAATGCAATGTCAATCATAATCTTATGTCACTTTAATTCCTGTTCTTTTATTACCTTAAAGTCCTTAATACATGATCCTCAAAAATGAAAAATAAAATATTATTACTTTATATAAAAGTATTTTAACTCAGCAAAATAAGTTCGTATGCATACTTACTTGGCATAGAAAAGCAGCCACTTTTTTCTATTACAGGTGCAAAATCTTTTTTATTCTTACGATTCTGAAAAAAGTTGGATAATATAATTAGAAAAATGTGATATTATTGTGTAAAATCATTTTGGGGGAAAATTATCTCCCTTGAATTCTTGTTTTCATATCACGTTCCCATGCAACATTTCTAATTAATTATTAGAGATCTCACTTTTGCACAACATTAGAATTTAAATATTTTTTTTCTACTACCTCATGTAAGTAAGTAAATGTCTCTACTACAAAGAGTATTACGAAATTGACAAGTATTCGTTGACATTACAAAAGTGTTAACGAGTGTTTGTTGACATCACAAAAGGGATAATTAGTAGGACTTGTATCAGTAGGTCGTTATTATTTCCAAAAAATTCTTACAATCTAGAACTATTTTCTGACTTTAAGTAACTGGCAAAAGGTTGATAAACCATAAAAACAAACTCAATCAATCAATACACAGTAAATGATATAAAAACATATTATTTGTCATTTTGAATAATCTTTTTCTTTTGTTTTCATATTGAGTTTCTTTTTATCACAACTTACTGACGACTTCAGTCCATGGCAACAAGCAAAGATCATAGAGAGGAAATAAAAATTCCAACCAGTTCTTCATCTTATGACGTAAATGAATCTGTAGTGACACTAAGAGCAGAAACAGGAAGTTACCTCTTTCATAGCTTAAAACATAATGACATATTTCGGGCTTTGCGCAATAGGCTCCATGCATAACTTCCAGTTGAAGTTGATTAAATACAACCCTAAATAAATATATGTTGAGCAATAAGAAATGAGCACACAACTTAATCAGGGCCCTCTTTCAACTTTGCTAATAATATAAATAGACCCCTGTCTTAAAAAAAAAAAAAGATTGCAACAGGAGACACACAGAGAGACGAACGCTTACATCTGTGAGTGGATACATCAAAGGTATATCAGCTTCAACAACCACTACTAATCCTCACACCTTTCTTGTCATTCTCCCACTTACTTTTCTCATACATTCAACCTCCTTTTTCTTATTCACAGGACATATTACCAAATAAAGCTAGCATCTCTCAAAAACACTTAAGTAATTTTACAAACTTTTGTATTCATTGAAATGATGAAAATGTGGAAAAGACAAAGCAAAATCCGAATATGTGAGTTTACTGTTTTTTATTTTGTTTTTTGTTTTTCTGTCAACATCTGACGTTTCGGTCTAATAGACCATCTTCAGGACATGGTTATTGGAGACATATTTATATTAAATTTAAGTTAAAATGAAGAGACGGTAGATACAGGACTAGTCAGAAACAGAAAAAATGAAGTTCTAAAGTCAGTATTCTCTTTCTTGGATTCGGTTATGCTGGCGTTTCTGTTTCTGACTAGTCCTGTATCTATCGTCTCTTCATTTTAACTTAAATTTAATATAAATATGTCTCCAATGACCATGTCCTGAAGATGGTCTATTAGACCGAAACGTCTGACGTTGACAAAAAAACAAAAAACAAAATAAAAACAGTAAACTGACATATTCGGATTTTGCTTTGTCTTTTCCACATTTTCATCATACCATCGGATCTACATCCACATATTTGCTTACATTCATTGAAATGTAACAAAAAAAAAAACATATATTTAATCTTACTTAAATACCAACCTTGTGCTATCTATGAACATTAATACTGTTTTTGCACAATACGAAACTATTTATTAATGTTTATATAAATTATTATTGTTATACTCCGGGCTTGATTGTTCTTAAGATGTAATTTATTGTGTTTTATTTACTAATTCATATATCCCTTGTAGTGGGCTGGCTAATCCTGACAAGGCCCAAATCGCACCCCTACAAATAAGCCACTATAAATGTGTGCTATCAATGTTGACAAATTTTTGTTGACAAAAAGTAAGATGGGAGTTAATAAGATCATGTGCCAATATTTCATGAGGGGTGGGCCTGCTTTCTTTGAAAATCACCATTCCAATTTCAGGCTTTGATATCAGGCACCAGTGAAAAATAAGCAAAAATATTTCAGCAAAGTAGTAAATCATAGTGACTCAAAAATTCCGAAAGATAAAAATAAAAAAAAAACCTTGTATAGGATGACATCTGTTTGCATAAAAATATCAAACGTGTATTATTCTGAAGAGGTTTACTCTTATATTATAAACGTTAGCTTAAATTTAAAATGTTAGATGTGTAAACAAAAAATAACAAAAGAAAGCATTGCTATATATATATATATATATATATATATATAAAGAAATATAGTATTAAAGCGTGCTATATTTATGGGATAAATTGCTCAATATCAGAGATAGAGCACGTGTAAATATATATATATACTTGTCAATATATATATATATATATATATATATATATATATATATATATATATATATATATATATATATATATTTTTAATACAACTGGGATATTTTGACTCTGCTTACAAATTCAATGGCATGTCCGGGCTTGAGTCCACGTTGTCCAATTAAGACAAAAGCATCTCTGAAACCAACTTTGTCAATCAAATTGCTGCCAAATGACTTTAGCCATTTCCTGCCATCAGCTTTCAAGCTGTAAGGAAAGTAAACAAATATAAGCAAACTATTTTCTTAGATATAAAAAAAAATTTTAAAAAATGGAAGCAGGGTAAGGAAACCTGAAAGTTTTTAATCCAACAGCAACTAATGAGTTTTCCAAAGAGACAATGATTACCACATGATGTTAATTTATTTACTACTAATTTGAACACAAAGAATTCAATAGAAAAACAAAACAAAAGAAAAAACTAGCCACAGTACGTATTGTACAACTACACTAAGAATAATACCAGAAACCAAAACTTCTTGCTGAGCAGATGTTCAGTCAAATAGGTTCTGAAATAAACTTCTAGATTGTGAAGAGGACCAATGAGAAGCTAAAGTATAATGTTTTACCTTAATTCCTCCTGGTTAACCAGTGTTGATATACAAAAGGCGATTATCTCCCTTTAGTGAAGTAAATCACATGAGTCACGTGATGGCTGCTTAGTGATGTCACTTCATACAGTGACGGGAGTGGCCAGTCATTCAGTTTGTTTACAGCAGCCAAACTGGGCAGTTGCTTTTTTTTTCCAGCCTAGGCCAAGGGGCCTGGGATGAGGCTAATTCTGCCTTCTTTAGCAGATTTTACAGTTTACAAGTCCATGGTGCTGTTTCCCTTTGGGAATATATCTTTCCCAGATCTAGAAAGAAACGCCGACTCACAGGACTCAATTTGGGAAACCCAAAACTTGCCATTTCTTCTTTGTGGTATATGTCCTCACCTGGGACATAGGAAGGACATTTGAATCTGGAGTTCTAAATCTGGTTTCTCCAGAAGCATAGAAAAATTTCCATTTTGTTTCCCCTTACATTTTGCTCACTGTGTAGATATATGGGATATATCATTCTCTGCATATGACATGTGTACATACATATATATAGTTTTATGGATGTCTTAGTGGTATAAAAGTCTCTCTGAGAACAAAGCATGTTTGTCATTCCTTTTTCTTTCAGCCATTCAATTTCGTCTGTGAATTACAGTGTTATTTATCATGGATATAATAATGCACATAATGGGGGAAATGAAAAGAGAGAATAAACATTTCTTCCATTGCTTTCCCCCATTACAGCATAATGGAGAAATTCATGGAGTATGTGTGGGAGGAGACAAAGACAAACTTACCTTGATGACATTTCATCAAAGCTTGCCATTAAAACAATAGCTTCATCTGGAACATCTCTCTTGAGATAACGTATCAAGGCAAAATCTGAAAAAAAAAAATTTATGAAAAAAACACTTCATTTTCAAAAGCCACACATGAATTAAATAACATGGAAGTAATTGAATCATTATCTGCTGTTCAAATGCAGATGATTTCTAAGTGCTGGATTGATTGATTGTTTCGTAGATTATTTAAAGCCGAAGCATATTTTGGATTATAATTCTTTATTTATTTTTTTTTTTGTGCCATTCCCATTTGGAATACCCTGGCGATGGGCTTGCTTCTGTCAACCTGTACCTTAAGAAAATCAAGCTTGCACAAAACAATGGACAAAATCCAATTGCCTTGTAAAGCTGAATATTTCGCAAGTGGTCAAAGCCAGTTTTGGTACCTCAAGAATGAAAATATTAGGCATTGAAAATAAAGTCATTCTTAGAGTCCTATAAGCAAATTTTGCCAAAAGTGTACAAGAAATTAAATTTAGAATGAAAAAAAAAAACAAAGAAAAATATCTTCCAATTATATACAGGTATGTAGGTACATCAATATGTCTGCCACTGAATGATAAAAAAAAAGCATTTATTTCAATATGATGAATTCAGTCATGAATATTAATCAGTTAATTTAATGATACATTAATCTTTGTTAGGTAATTTGACATTAAATATAAGTGGTTGGGTTAATGCCAGAATTTAGTCAATCACTTTGTCAGATTTATGTCTAAGTCTGCTAGCATCCAACCTGAATTTCTTTTTGGTTTGGGGCTTACCCCTTGTGGTTAGTGTAATTGATATTGGGATGGTAGGTGAAATCAGCAAGCCAAGTTCAAATTTCTGGCTAGTCTGTTTATTTCACTTTTATGCAACATCCTTTGGAAAGTATGGGTTAAATAGAAAGGTAGACTTGATTCTCTAGTCTTGGCTGGCAACCAATCTAAGAGAAGAAAAATCTCTGAATACCAAACTGTGGAGAACTTAGAAAACCACTGTCTCTTCTCCAGGAAGTCATAGCAATTCACAGATAAAAAGGAAGCTAGGGAGGACCATAATCACATGTCCTTTTTTTTCAGCTCTCTGCAGAGCAATTATCATGAAACTATTTATATAGAAAAGGCAGAGGGAAAATGACTAAGCAAAGGATGTTCATTAGGTCTATTATATGAATTTCTATGGCAATATCAAACAGATGGAATCTTTCAAGATTTTATCAAAAAATGTTAGCTAACACAACTTACCTTCAACATAAGTATCAAAATATGTCACGCTGGAGACTTTTTTAGTTCTAACTGAAATGGAAAAGTAAAAATGAAGACAATGGACACAAATTTGAGGATCGATTTCTTTAGATTTTAAACAAAAGAAAGGATTGCTGATTTTTTTTAAAGCAAAACAATATGAATTCTTATATGAAGAAATGCACATATAGGATGTTCCAATAACTTGGACCGATTTTAAATGTGAATTAAGTTTAAGCATCGAATGATTTTTTCTTTTTCTTTAAGATTTAACAACTTAAGTCTTTGGCAGTTTTAACTATGGAAAGATTAACAATGAAACAATGTGTTAAAAGTGAGTATCAAATTTTCCAAGACCCCGAGAAATGTCAATTATTTCTTTCTAATGTTATGTAAAAGTGTCATTTTCTCTAAAACTTCATTGCTCAAATGTTCAGTCTATGGTATTCTCAGTATCCTTCTGTAGAACCACATTTCTCTTGCTTCAAGTCTCTTCTTGATCTGTGAGAAGATTCTCTAGCATTCACTGCCATATAGGAGGATTGATACTGTGTAACCTTTTGGTTCTAAGGAAAAATTTCCGTTTATACTTTTCTTTTTATCCTAATGTGCCTTTGGTTTTCTATGTCACACTTTCTGTCCTCTGTTAAAACACTTCCCAGATATTTAAACTGTTGTACTTGTTTCAATTTGGTATCTCCAATAATTTTTTAAAAAGATGGAGTCTAACATCACAAAATCGTTGTGTCAGAATATTGTCCATGTCATTCTTATCGAGAGCAGTTTGGTAGTTTCAAAAATGGTAAAAACTTTCAAAAAGTTTGTATATCAACTTACACCATTTTAGAATGGTCAACAAATCAAGGTAAAAAAATAACAGAGAGAATATTTATGGTGTCATAGCTTTGACATTTATAAAAAAAATAAACCATGGAATCAACACAGATGTGCCTGAAGCAAGATATCACAAGTCAGCAACAACTTGCTAAAAAACAAATAAATAAAGTCTTAAATTTTTAATTTCTTTAATCAAAAATATAAAAAACGCTAGTCTAACAATAACAAAATGATTCTTCACTGTTAGTAATTTGTCAAAATTAATTCTGTACATGTTTCTACCAATGAGCAAAATTTAGTGAATTTCAGTGAATGAGAAAATGGAAAGGCCTTAGTGACATGTTTTGTACTGAGAAAGAACTTTGCCAGACTAATAACAGTTTCATTGATAGAATCAGTCATAAAGACAAAAGTAAAAAAAAGTCGGTGGGAGAAACACAAGAAACAATGGTTATAGTTTATATGGAAACATTAACCCTTTCCCCAGTGTAGATATGTATATATGTTTTTACTGAAAGTGTCTTTTTCAGACACCAATGAATAAACATGTCCATAATGTTCAAAGACCAACTACAGATGTGTTTATATGCTGATCTTGATTCTTTTTAGGCTCTTCTGAGTTTGAAATGACTCCAAATATCACTTCATACATCTGGTAGAGGTGTTAGCATCCACTCAGGCACTTCAACATGCCTCAGTTTCTTAGTTACTATATTAAAAACAAATGAAAAAATGTGAAAATGAAATGTTTTACCCAAAATAATTGGTGGGTAAAGAGTTAAAAGGTAGAAAGACAATTAGTCTATGAAATTAAATTCTGGAGTCTAATATATCTAGATGCTGAAATTCTCATTTTTATCCCCCCCAAGTATTGATAATAATTTTGTGAGGAAAGGAGATATATTGGACATTCCTGGATATAAATTTACCATAACTGATTATGAAACTAGTGCACTTTCAATACATTTTCACCTCAATAAATTGGAGTCATTGGGATCATTATTGATTGCACATGGAAACTGAATATACTCTACTTCAATAAAGAAACTGAAGCTCTAAAATATTTCATGTCAGAAATTCCGATACACAGACCAAATTCAATGAACTGTCAAAACTGTACAAACTGCCACCATCAATTACAGAAGGGAGAATTGATAACTGTGTCCTTTCAAAATATCATAATACCTATCCATATATTAGTATAAAGATATACATGTATATGTCTGATATATGTTGTGCTTATTTAGTATATATTAAGCAATAACAATTTTAAAAGGACGTTCAGTTTTGAATTATTACTTACCATCAATGAAAACTGCATTTATTCCTCGATGAGTGTTCTTGAGTCGAGGACTTATCAACCTGAAAAACCAGGAATATCAGAGGTTTAATATCTGAAAATACAATATATTTTTTTTTCAAATTATTTGACAATTATAAATTAAAAACTTTGAGGAAATAGCTTCTTGCTTCCCATCAAACTTTGATCTGCAAACTTTGAAATGCAATGTCAATCATTATCTTTTGCCTCCTCAATTCCTAGGTCTTTTAGTGCTGTTTGTCTTTCTCTCTCTCCTTAATAATGTTTCTCCTTTTTCGCATATTCTTTCACAATGAAGAGCACTGAGAGCAAGCAGTCACTAGCAAAATGTCAGAAAAGATAGCTAAAAAAAAAAAAGTACCCCCCCCCCCCCCAAAAAAAAGCTACTTACTCCTATCAGAGGGCCATTGATAAAAAATCTGTTAGACTTGTCACCTGATTTGAATCAGTTGTAGAATCTTCCAGGAGATCCTACATTGAGAATTTTATGGCACTCTCTCATATAATATTGGGTTGGCCAAAATATTTGTTTGCTTAATAAACAGAACAAACTTTTTGGCTGACCCAATACATGAACAGAAACAGATAAAAATTCTTCCTGTTCAATTTAATGTATGATGTCTATTTTTTTTTTTTTAAAGGAAAACACATGAAACATATCAGCTAGCATTGAAAAATGTCCTCTATCTCTCAGATTGTCATAGACGGGAATAGTGAAAGTTGCTTTCCAAAAAGCCAAACCAAATAAGAAAAAAAACGACTGATTGATTTGGTTCATTTAAAGTTGAAACGTATTTTGTAAGAATAATTTTTTTTGTTTTTTAATCATTTCACCCCAAGCAAGGCAAATAAAACCTCAAAGCATTCCTGAGTGTCATAGAAAAAGAAAAAGTAAAAGAACAGTAAAAGTACAAGAATTAAGACAGTAGATAACAGTTGACGTTGCATTTAAATCTTTGAATTTGAAAGTTAAGCAAGAACCCGGACATGAGTTCCACAAGCGAGAAGTGCATTAGAAGAAATTGTTTGCATAGAACTTATGGTTACATCTAGCAATTTCAACTGTAAAATGAAATTCTGCAAGTGGTTATTGCATGAACAATTACTTGAGATAACAATTATGTTCCCAGGTGCAAATACTACTATTTAACCCTTAGATGAGTGGAGAATAGATGGATTCGGATTTTTCCTCAATTTTATTAGCACGCAAGTGAAGATGATGAACTCGGCTGGAATCTAAACTCAGTTATCAGATTTCTCATTCTGAACCACTATCAATTACATCAGCTTCACATCAGCAGACTGGTGAGGCTGGTGTGAGATTGGCAAAGCAAATCTCCCCCAGTGTCAGGCAATGTGGCTTATTTTATTCATGCATTACATTTTGTTATCATTCTATGTTGAAATGAATTTATATAGATGACTTTATATTTCTTTAAAACCAGTTCCATAATTTAAACTGCCAACATAGGCAGGACGAGATTTGCTCAGCATGTCTTGGTGTGTATTAAAAAGGATTGACAAGATAATTTGCATGAGTATGCCATCACATATGGGTCTGCAATCACAGATCATCTTATAAAATAAATCAGCAGTGTGCATTGTCTTTCCAAGACGGCATGATGTCAATTTTATATGGACCATATTCAAACTATCATTTAAATGTACTTGAAACTATAATTTCTCTCTGAAATTCTGGGATGAGGAGTTATCATTATTAACACTATTTATATCCTGACTATTGTCCTAATCTTTGTTGTTTTCACAAACGTTTGGCTGTTGGGTTCCCTGGCTTTCATGGGGTGTATATCAATTTAATTAAGCTACAGGGAATTCTGAATTGAACCCTTCATTTAATCTATGCGGTGAGACAGTCTTGTTCCATCGTCCATATCTAGAGATATCTCGTAGAGTTCTTATTTTTAGTACTGCTCAGTAGTTGCTTACAATATTTCCACTGAGTTGATGTACATAGAGTCGGGCCCAGAGACTGAATTTACACTTAATATGTCGTGTCACCAAATTCATGGCCCAAAGTTTTAATATAAAAATTAATAATCTAAGGAATCGACGCCGCCTAATTTTATTAATTCAGTTGATCAAATTCTTCATTTGGAGCAGTACCATGGAAGAGGTGATGACTTTCTGCATACCTGCGGATGACTACGCAAGACTACTTACCTACTTGAATCTTTGCAGCCTCGTCTACATTTATGGAAGACGGCTGCATCTCGTCTGCTAATACCACCAAATAAAAATATTAAATAAAGGGTTCGATCTGGCATTCCCTGTAGGTTACCTGAATCGACATACACAGGTCAAAATGCAGAATGGATTAATCGTGGTAACCACAGCAAAGATAAGAACAATATTCTGAATTTAAATAATGATTTCCACCGAGTCCAAGAACATGCTGCCCAGATTGAAATCACAATTACTATATCACCAAATTCACAAACCGACATTTTAAGCCACTAGGTTATTATCGAATAGGAGAACAGAACAAGAGCCAAGTGGATTAAAGTGTAAATACTTGAAACTATTTTCATTAACTCATAACCCTTCATTATGCAAGTGGAAGGATTGGTTGTTGGTAATAAATGTGATGAGTTTGTAAAAATATATTGATCTCAATATCATGTACTTGGCATATATATACTTACTCATATATATATATATATATATATATATACCCAAGTTTAGGATTGGTATATACGGAATGAAATCCAATAACCAACAATCAATATTCTTTAAAGAGTGCTCAATACAGAGTAGAGCAGATATAATTATTTATTTGAATATTACAACATAAATATGTTATAAAATCACGACAAAAGTAGCCATTTTGTTTCAACACTTCTTGTGTCTTGTCAAGTGATAATATAGAGTATAGAATAAATGGTTTCAAAAGTTACAAATTAATCAACGATCCTTAGCTAAGAGTAAACGCTGTTTACTCTTAGCTAAGGATCGTTGATTAATTTGTAACTTTTGAAACCATTTATTCTATACTCTATATTATCACTTGACAAGACACAAGAAGTGTTGAAACAAAATGGCTACTTTTGTCGTGATTTTATAACATATTTATGTTGTAATATTCAAATAAATAATTATATCTGCTCTACGTAAGCCAGAGTGGCCAATCAAAAAACAAGTATAGGATGATTCGGAAAATTTGACAACTAAGCAAGGCTATCTTAGATATTAAAAGATTTATAAAATTTGAAATTAAAATTAAAAGTAAAAAATTAAAATTACCTATTTAGAAATCTAAATCAGATCTCTATTAAGTTTTAAATTGTAGAATTACTAAGGAGAAAAAATAAAAATAAAAATAAAAATAAAAATAAAAAATAAAAATAAAAAATAAATAAATAAATCTAAAAATAAAAATAAAAAATATATATGCTATTTAATTTATATTTTCATTGAAATTAAGTTGAAAGTTGTATTTAGAGTCCCAGACATAGATGTATACATTTTTCGTTACATTTCAGCATGTTAGTCGCCTCTCACGCTGTTCTTTTCTTAAATTATGATTAACTTTTAATATATTTTATCATAATGTTGTTGGAATATTATTAGAATATAAGTTGGTCTATGTATGCTTATTTCTTTTTCCTTTTTTATGCATGTGTCTATATGTTTATGTATATATGTATATGTGTTTGTATATGTATGTGTGTGCGTATATGTGTACGTGTGTGTATGTATATGGGTATGTGTGTTTATATATGTATGTATATGTATATATATATATATATATATATATATGTATTTGTATATTTGAGTATATCTATATTTGTGAATATGTATGTATGTATGTATATGTATGTCTGTAGATATATATGTATGTATATCTATGTGTAGTTGCGTATGTATGTGTGTATATATATGTACTAGCGGATGTGTATATGCATTTTTATACTCATGTCGTTTTAATTTACGTTTGTTTAATTTTTCATGTATACACTTGTATTTGTAAATGTCTATATATATATTTAGTGTATATACATATATGCATGCGTGCTTATGTATGTACATCTAGATGTGTATGTATGTATGTGTGTGCTTGTATATGGTTGCATCTTTATATGTATTTCTTCACTTGCCTTATTTACTTTTCTGCGTCGACGTATGGGTCAATATATTTATATGTGCTTATCTATGTGTATGTTTATGTACGTAGGTCTGTGTATGCGTACCTATTATCCTTATATGTGTCTATGCGGGTGCATGTATTAATTTATATGCGGATGTGCGAGTGTTCAATTATATGTGGAGGTGGTTATTTACTTTTGTCTGTAAATGTGTCGAAAACTATATGTTTTCAAAAATGTATATATGTATATGTGTGTGTATGTGTGTGTATGTGTATGTGTATATATATGTATATATATATATATATATATATGTATATATATGTATGTATATATGTATATATATATATATATATTTATATATGGTTATTTGTTTAAATTTTTCAAGTTTAAATTCGTTTAATAACATATTAAGCCACGAATGGCTTCGACATTTGACCGTCTGGATCATATTGAATGTAGATGTGTGTGCCTGTGTGTATCGATGTATGTGTGTAGGTGTAGTGCATTTGCCTATGTGTGGTTTGCTTTTTTGTATGTGTGTGTATATATCTAGATGCGTCCGAGCGGTTGGCATGCCGTTGTTCGAGTGATTCCACGTGAGAGGCGACTAACATGCTGAAATGTAACGAAAAATGTATACATCTATGTCTGGGACTCTAAATACAACTTTCAACTTAATTTCAATGAAAATATAAATTAAATAGCATATATATTTTTTATTTTTATTTTTAGATTTATTTATTTATTTTTTATTTTTATTTTTTATTTTTATTTTTATTTTTTCTCCTTAGTAATTCTACAATTTAAAACTTAATAGAGATCTGATTTAGATTTCTAAATAGGTAATTTTAATTTTTTACTTTTAATTTTAATTTCAAATTTTATAAATCTTTTAATATCTAAGATAGCCTTGCTTAGTTGTCAAATTTTCCGAATCATCCTATACTTGTTTTTTGATTGGCCACTCTGGCTTACGTAACAGCGTTTACTCTTAGCTAAGGATCGTTGATTAATTTGAAACTTTTGAAACCATTTATTCTATACTCTATATTATCACTTGACAAGACACAAGAAGTGTTGAAACAAAATGGCTACTTTTGTCGTGATTTTATAACATATTTATGTTGTAATATTCAAATAAATAATTATATATATATATATATATATATATATATATATATATCAGGAATGGATTTTTCATTTACTAACCTGACATATTTTATTACATAAATCTTACTTTTAGTGGATACCCATACTTGAGTAGATGCTCTATTTATTTACTAAACAGTATATTTATCATCATCTACAGGTTTGAATATTCGAGAAATCTTATTAGAAAAATATGCACTCTCTGGTTAAGATTTGACGCTGTGTTACCCTAAAGAAAACCCTCATTAGATCTGACATGCTTTGACCTCCTGGCCAAGAAAAGTCGGAATTGTGATTTTAAATACAGATTGTTCCTGCTTTTCAAAATATACATCTCTGCTCAGATGAAAAAGAAAATACATGTATACTAATAATATATTAGTATGCATGTATCTTCTTTTTCATATTTTCCTCTTTTGTTAGTCAGTGCGCACAAGAAAATTTACATTTCTTGACCAAGTTCTGATGATTGAGGAGCAATAACCGGTTAACTCATTTTGAATTCTTTTGATTTTTCCCTTTTTTTTCTCTCTTTTCTCTTTCTTGCTCCTAATTATATATTGCTAACTACAACAGTTGTTATTGTTGTTTTCCCTTTCCTTTCATTATGTACATTTTTTTTTTTGCTTTAATTAAATATTGTACTTCAAGATCTTCATTATTTTATTTTTCTCCATTTCTTCAATGCAGTATAAATTGGAAAAGAAAAAAAAGGAAAAAAAAAAAAATTAGGAAAACAACTTGTGAATAATACATACTCTTCATTGTTAAAACAGATAATAGGACCAGATTTTAAACCATCTCCTGATTTGACATAGAATGAATACTGGCTTCGGGGGCAATCCACAATGCACTTGTCCCCTGTACAAATGAGATAAATTTCATGTCATACCAAAAAAATGTTCATAAGTAATTATTTCTTTTTCAGTATTTTTTTTGTTTCATTAAAAAAAATTACAATCTTGATCAAAACATTCCGAAAAGTTATAACACTTGAGAAAACTAAGAAAATGTGGTTTCCAGCAGCGTTCAAACCTGTGTCTTGTTTTATAGTAGGAACCACAATCTGATCTGGTATGCCTTAAACTGCTTAGCCACAGAAAGAAAACAGATTAGCAAACTTCTATTTTTCTTTTAAGGAGAGCACATTTTCTTTAAAGCATATATATATATATAAGTACAATAAAATAGTCATATTAAAAAGTATTTTATAAGAAAAAAGAAACAATAATAAAAAAGAGGGATAACAAAAAATATATATATTAGAATTAAATGGTAACACTGAAATGTAATAATTAAAAATAGTTACACCAATTATATATATATATATATATATATATATATATCAGGAATGGATTTTTCATTTACTAACCTGACATATTTTATTACATAAACCTTACTTTTAGTGGATACCCATACTTGAGTAGATGCTCTATTTATTTACTAAACAGTATATTTATCATCATCTACAGGTCTGAATATTTTAGAAATCTTATTAGAAAAATATGCACTCTTTGGCAAGATTTGACACTGTGTTACCCTAAAGAAAACCCCCATCAGATCTGACATGCTTTGACCTCCTGGTTACAGAGACCTGATGGCCAAGAAAAGTCGGAATCGTGATTTTAAATACAGATTGTTCCTGCTTTTCAAAATATACATCTCTGCTCAGATTCATATCCTAACATAAATAAAGCAATTTTAGGAATGGATTTTTTGTTTATTTCATTCATGATGGTAGATGATAATAAATATATATACCATTTAATAAACAGAACATCTACTAAAGATAATGTTTAAGTGATAATTATACATATATATATATATATCCCTTTAAAAGTTATTTTTAGTGGATAATCTTATTATTTGAATAGGTGCTCTGTTTATTCATTAGACAGTATATATATTTATTTTTGCCTACTGGCCTGAATGTTCAAGAAATCTAATTAAAGAAAAAGTTACACTCTCTGGCAGGTATCAAACCTGCATCCCTCTGGGAGCTACTGTTTAGCCTGGTATGCCTTGGCCAGAGAGAACAGTCAGTCAGGCAAGACCAAATTTCATGCCTTCAAGCAAAATTTCTCTTGTCATAGTACTTTAAAATTTTTTCATATCTGCACAGTTTGGGATCCAAACATGAGCAAAGAGAATTTTAGAATGGATTTAATTATTAATAAATAGAGCACCTACTCAAATGCAAGTATCCACTCCAAAAATGTTGGAATAATAAAAATCCATTCTTTTGTTTATATGTAAAATAAAAAGGGATTTTTCAATTTTCAGGAGAGAAGGTATACTAAAAGGAGACCAGGGAATGCATCAGCTGAAACATTGTATTAACATTATGGTTCCAATGGTACTGGAACATTGCAACACACACACACAAACACACACATACACACACAGGGTGCAATGGATAAATTGTCATCTAAATTATGACATCTCGTTTTAACATATATTTACCAAAATTACACAAAAATATCTCAAAATAGTAAAGAGTAAATTTATTCAATAAAATCGCGATTAGCTTCAACCACAGCTTCCAGACAAACACAGCTTCCTGCAACTCTTCTACACAATCTCCTTGTTTAAGTTGGTGAATGCTGCCATAATTCTTGCCTTTAGTTCATCTTTGGTGTTACAAGATGTTTTGTTGGTCTCTCACTCAACTGCACCCCACACATAATAATCAAGGCAGTTGCAATCTGGGGAGTTAGGTGGCCAGATTGAAGAGGTGATGTGGTTTCAGAAAATGTTCGACAGCCATGATTGGGTTTTCCTGCTTGTGTGGCATGGTGTAGAATCCTGTTACCAGACATAGGGTCTTCCAGCAGCCAAACTCTTGACCCAGGGCAGCACTACCTCCTCAAGGCATTTGATATAGGCCTCTGTGTTAAGTCTGAGGCCCTCAACAAATATGGCAGTTATTTTCTTATCAGAATGATCAGAGTGAGTTTTCTGAGCTGCCGTACCTTTGTAATCACCATCAGACTCATCCAACTTTTAGATAGACATTATTTTTTATATATGCAGATATTTCTCTTGGCAAAAAAGATAAATTCCAATCTTACCTACAGACATAATTATGAAGTGAGCACATTTTATCAACTGGGATTTGAAATCAGCTCCATTTTCCATGCAGTTAAGCATTAGATTGTTAGCACTTTCATTTCAATATGGTAATCATGTTTTTTGAGCTTCCATCATAAACTATTTGATAGGTGTGTGTAATAGGTTAAACATTAAAAGTCAATACTGACATTACAAGATTAAATATTAAATATACACAGACACAAAGAAAATAATCTAAAAGTAATCCACATGCAATATTTCAATATAGTAAAAATGGATTTTAGCTGCAACAGATTAAAGATGACATATGCAATGACCTACAATGAGATGCATCATGATAAAGAAAGTTATTACTTTGGAAAAAACTCATAATTATGCAAGATAAAAATGACACTATTTTCATAAATAAATGGTCATCATCAATATTTGATATGTAAGGTGATCTTGTAGTTTATTGTATTTTTTATTGTCCCAAGTTGTGAAGACAGTTGTTTTCAAGAAATATACACAAAGAACAGACATCAAATCTAATAAAAACTGTAAAACATACAAAATTAAATGAACATTTCATTTCTCAATCTGAATAATAGATACATTTGTTTTATTATTTAGTCAGGACCACAGTACATTTCTTTAAATTCTATAAAGTGGTAGGAATTTTTGTTAATTTTATTAACAAAAATAGATTGATTGTTTATTTGTTTTACCAGCATATCAACCCCTTTGTGTCATTTAATGCTGAAACTTGATTTTTATTCAGGAATGTTTCAAAACGTTTCAAGTGGCTGTGAGGCTTTAAAAGAACAAAAATAGAATTATCAAAAACAGAATTATCAATATTAAAAAAAAAAAAAAAAAAAAAAAAATTAAAGAAAAATATGTAGATATTGTTGGAAGTAAAATTGCAGAAACATATTGATTTTATTTGATTTCAATTCTTACAACGGACCAACTGTCCTCTCAAAACAGCCCTGATAAGTTGGGATGCTATGAGATTGCCAATATGTAAGTTGACATTTTCTGAAAAAGATGTTATAGTTCAATAATTTTTTAATAAGAATTCCTGTAACCATTCCACCACAAAAAAAAAAAAAGAAAAAGAAAATCCCAGAAAAGTTCCTGAAAAGAATAGAAAGATTTCAAGAAAAATAAATTCTTATTTCTATTATGTTAATTCATATGAACTTTAAGAAATATAAATTTTTATATGTATTAATATGGGAGAAAATGACATACATTTTTATAATCTAGAAAAAAAGCATTAATTGCTCATTGTAATGAGTCTTGCCATAATTTCACTTTAAAAATGCTACTTCAATTAAAACGGAAAACAATTTACTAAGACAAAAGTATATAGAAAGTGCTTTAACCACTAGATCATCCATAATAAATTTGTGTACAGGTTCTTTCAACATTTTACTTTTCTTGGCAGATCTTCTATTATTACAATGTCGGATACTTAATAATAATAGTGATAAAAATATAAACAAAAAGAAACTAAATTTGAAGAACTATATATATACCCAAGTGCACGTTTAAAACAAAATAAATTTAAAAGATTAAAATTTTAGCATCCCCTCTCCTTTCTTTTCTTGTGTATTTACATCAATGTAAACATCACTTTAGTCTGATGAAGTCATAATGGCAGAAATGTATCACATGAATAATCTTTACTACTTTGATTTTCCTAATATGTACGAGTATGAAAATGTGAACTGATTCTCTCTGTAATAAAGTCAAGTTACATCAATTATATTTTAAAACTATCCTTAAAGATTTGTATATTTATCTGACTTCTTATGCAAAACTGAAATAAAAATTTTAGGATCTCAGCCTTGATGCTTATGAAAATATTTTCAGTTTATGTGCTGTTTTTTTTTTTTATATGAGAACATTGCAACAATAAAAAATACTAGAGTAAATTATTGATGGTTTTTCACATAAATGCAAATGTCATGTATTATACAAAACTTGCCTCAACAATAATGTCTCTCATTTTATCATCTTGGCAGCAGAGACTAAACCTTCCAACCAATAAACCATAAATGTTTTGTCTTGTTACAGATAGACTTAAAATGGCATCTGTCATGAAAGTGTGTATAAAGCAGAAGTGTAACGTGGAAAAAAACTGCACCAAGTGATATTTGCTGAATGTTTACAGAGAACAAACAGTGGATACAAGCACAGTTAGGTGGGATAGGTTGGTTTATGATAATTAAGCATCTTAGATGTGGCAAAGTTAGTGTGAAACAAGGAATATTCTCTGGGCTGTCCTGAACAGCTGTCAATTGGTAAAATGAGGAGCCAATGGTAGTGATGGTGTGGAAAAACAGTGTTTTGTTGCTGACAAATTTGTTCTAGCCAGTGACATTGCAGTGCTCCTTGTGTCTGCTGTAGTTTCTGCAGAAATAAATATCTTGCCTTTAATGATGATACAAATTAAAGTTCTGCAAATTTTTATAAATTTCAGGGAGAAGTTACATTTGCCAGGACCCAGTGAGGATCAAACTCATTATCAAAAACTAGAAAAAAAACAGTTTATTCACTAGCACCGAACTGGTTATGTGCCAAACTGGGAAATTAATTCCTGAACAACGAAATTGCTGTCTTTTAATCATTTGAGAGAACCAATCCACTGGCATGACTGATGCTAACCTCCAGACGGTGCCCAACTGACTCTACTATACTGTGCAATTGACAAAATCAAAAAACAATGTGCACAGGTGAAATTAAAAATATAAAATGGTGACAATTTACCCATTTATCCTGTGTATGTGTGTATGTGTGTTTGCGTGTGCATATGTGTAAACACACAAAGCCACTCCTCTTTTAACACCTGGATTTAATTCCAACGAATTGGTTGCTAAGTGAAAAATTTACCTCACTGCTATTTCAGCAATACTATATAGGTAATGAGTTTGTGTCAACCAGCTTCAGATAGCTGTAATGTCCCATTTTGCATCATTTATACAATGCTTTCGCTTGTCCCTAGGCCTCATGAATTTAAACATCCTACGAGGCTGGCATCCCGTTCCCACCCCTTCACCGTTGAAACTGTTAGATGTAGACGTCTCTTCTACTCCAATAGCTTCATGTCTCGCACATCACGCCTTAAATGTCCAAAACTAATTAGTTGAATCTTTTTATGAAATTTTATAGCCAGTCAGAATTAATGGGAGGGGTTGGGATTGTTAAACAGGTACATCATTAAGTGAGGAATGCTTGTATTTTGTTTAAACCTATACTAATATTTGAGTGTTTTAATAAATGGGTATGTAGATGCAACTCGATTTGAAACTTTTTGGTTAAAAAAAAAAAAAAAAAAAAAGTCATCTCAAATTAAGATCAAAACAATTTTTTGACTGAACTTTAAAATAAATATAGGAACAGGTATAACTAATGACAATATAAGTATGGATACTCCCTAAACTTAATCAAGTCTGGTTAAAAAGGGAAATAAGAAGACTGTGTAGCACCAAACTTCCAAATGTAAGAGATGCTTTGAAAATCTACGTTTGAATTTCTTTTTTTCTCCAGTCATGAAACACAATCAGTGACACTAGCTAGAAATTTATACAACAGCCACACTATAAAGTAAGCCCAATAAATATAGTTTCTAATATAAAAGTGGTATAAAAATGGTATTTATCGTGCCAGCAAAAAAAATTAAAGCTCTTTTTTGACAATCTTAGTGCTTTTTTTGAAGAAGATGGGCAAATTCATTGCAAACAGTGAAAATTTTTTTTTGTGTGTCTTTCTGGTTTGTACTGGAGAATTGCCGAAAAAAAATAGTAGGTGCATGGATATGTTTGCGAGAATTTGATAGGAATAGAAAATATTTATAAATGGTGGTGGTGATGGGAGGGGTAGTGGAGAAGTTTCTCTGGAAAAGGAAGGATGTTCTCTCTGAATCCACTCACTTTGAGGTTTCGTCACATTCACTGATCCTTTTGAAATGGGAGGGAATAAAAAAAGAAAGATAGATTAGAAAAATTATTTAAAGAAAAAAAGAAAATTTGCATACAAACAATGAAAAAATTTCTTTTAATTTTTCAAGTAATGATTTAGTAAAAATCATAACAAAAAAAAAATATAGCAAACCTTAATGTTGTTCCAACTTGCAATAAAAAAAAAAGTATTATACAGGCTCTACAAGAAAGGGAAACTAAACCATTTTTCCTCTTGTAAATAAAACAGGTTTTTTTTAATCTTAAAGAATAACAATATTATAAAAACAAGTAAAATGATTATTTACACCACTTTCATTGTTCAGACTGTTCCTCATCCTTACTGCCATACTAACAACATTTCGGCCATTGTATGCTATGGTCTTCTTCAGGTGATATTAGTTGGAATTTCGAACTGATAAGAAATTCCAAATAATATTACCTGTTCGGTTCAAAATTCCAACTAATATCACCTGAAGAAGGCTGGAGTGTACAAAGCTGAAATGTTGTGAATATGGCAATGAACATGAGGACCACAGTCTGAACAATATAAATAGTTTAAATACTTACAATACTTCATCTAAGAAATATAGTAAAATTAGACAAATATCTTAATGCATTAAAAAAAAGTTTTTCCCTTGTACATATATTCATTAGTAGTTTTACAATTTTTACAATTTACTACAATTTGATCGATTTGTTTTTTATGGATTATAAACCCTTTGTTAAATAACAGACAAAAACATTTTAGATTGTATGATTGATTCTTTCCTTTTTGTTGAGCAAAAATATTGTATTGACAATTTTTTTATGAACAATGATTTTTCCAGGTACAAGTTGTACTATTTAACCCATAGCTGGGGGAGAGATGGATTCATACCTTTCCTAGAGGTATATAAGTGAATGTAATGAAACAGACTGGAATTTGAACTTGCTCTCCCATTTCTCATTCCTAAGCTGCTATCCATTATACTACCCACACATGCATATTTCAATTAGAATAAAATTATTTAGTACGACCATAAATATGCATTCTAGCATGTTTTGAAATCACCAACCAACCGGTTTTGGCTAAGAGAAAGAAATCTACTGATAAAACTATACTGTACATAGTTGTGAATAACTTGGTTTGTTTAAGATAAACAAAAAGGAACAAAGTTGAAATCTACAGGATGTCCGTAATGTCTGGGCACATAGGCAAAAATATATATTTTCAAGAAATTAAATTTTCAACAACATTTTATTAAACTGAAATATTAACAAATAACATTTTCAATAGGATTTCTATCATTTATGATGCAAAGGTTGATGCATTTTGCAAGATTCATGTGAACTTGATGCAGTAACACCACATTGCTGTCAATTTTAGCACATTCACTCTTTATGTATTCAATCAAGTGTGTTGCATCTGTGATGTTCATTGAGTACACCTTCTCCTTTAACATACCTCAGAAAAAGAGGTCAGTTCTTTCTTCTTTTGACAAAAACAAATTTAGTCTATAGAGGTAAAAAAATATAGTTAATGAGATTTCTTATGTGTCCAGAATTTAGGGATACTCTCTGTATCATAAATAACAGTTTTGTCTTTATTATGTCAAATTTCATTATGCAAATCAATATTTTTACAATAACACTAACATTAACTAAATGATACTGATAACATTTCCAGACTGCAACCTCCTCGATTATTATGTGTGGGGTGTACATGTGCAAGAGACCAACAAAACTTGTGTAACACCAAAAATGAGCTAAAAGCAAAGATTATGGCAGCATGCACCAACTTTAAGAAGGAGAGCGTCCAGAAGAGTTGCAGGAGGTTCTTTGTCTGAACGCCATGGTTGAAGCCAATGGTGATTTTATTGAATAAATTTACTCTTTCGTATTGAATTATAACCCAACTTTTTTGTATTTTAAACAGTATGTGTAACATCTATCATTATCACCTATTGGCTTGCTGTGCATCCGAGAAAACATTTTCTTTATTAGTTTCCCTCGGGACACAATTCAACAGAAGTTATACACACTGTTTAAAATAAAAAAAAATATTTAACAGCTGAAACTGGAAATAAATTTTCATATTTTATACTTTAAGGTGTGTGTCTATTTCAAAATCAGATATCCACTAAAAATAACACTAAAAATTAAAAATGTCAGATTAAAAACAAGTCGTACAGAGTGGTCCGAAAGTCTTGTCACCTCTACATAATATAATTTTCTATTTCAGATGGCTGACAAAAGCTCCTACAGTTTGAAAAAGAGGTAGGGACAAGACTTTCGGACCACCCTGTATATAAAAGGAAATTCATTTTAAAATTTCCTTAGGAGAAAAGTAATTCATAAAAAATTCACTTATAAAGCAAAGAGGAAAAACATACTTTTATTTCCATTTAATATAAATGGCAATATCTACATAATATAATTTTCTATTTGTTTTGTTCTTTCTTGTTTCTAATTGCCATTTAGGGCGATTGTCTATTTTCTCTCTTCATTTTCCTCCCATTTTAATAAAGGTCTCTTTATTGTATCAATTAAATTGTCTACGTCCAAGAAGACCTTCAATTTGACACTGTTTTCATCTCTTAATTGACAAAACCTTTGAAAATTTGCAACTGGAAAGAATAAGGTGAAAAGTAATTCATAAAAAATTCACTTATAAAGCAAAGAGGAAAAAAATACTTTTATTTCCATTTAATATAAGTTACTCGTCTTGATACAATTTGTTAAAACCTATTTATTATATTAATATTGGTTAAATTGAATAGTATGTAATAAATAGCTCCTAATCAAAAGAAGAATTATTTTCCATTGAATATTTTTCTATGAATTATCAGTGAAATGATGGGTGGAGTAAGGATTTTATGAAATAATTTCTTGAAGAAATTGTATATTGGTAAGTAGGGTTGGATTCAGGCTTTAATTGGCCCCTGAGATAAGAGAATTTGGGAGCCCCCTTCATCACATAAGTTTTCCCCGTGTCTATATAAAAAAAACGTATATATTTTTAGACAATGCTTCTTTTGGTGTATAACATTAAGTAATTTTGCATTTATTATATCCGTGTTTAATGAAGCATAAAATGGAGCAAAATTAAGCAAAGTAGACAAAATTATGCAAAACTAAAAAACCTAGATCATATATATATATATCTATATATATATATATATATATAAGATACCTCAAAATGTAAATGGAATTCCTTCAAATTTAAAAGATTCACTCCTACTAGAGGGGCACAACTACTCTAAACTGTTTCAAATTAGTTCAAAGGGGCCACATTAAATCTGAAAATAAACAAATCTCTGTTCTTAATTCTTCATTTTATGTTTTAGTTTTATAAGAGGTCCAAGACTAAAATATCCTTGGGGGCCTCTTTAGGCTGCAGCTCATACTCGGCCATATGTAAATCTGGCACTTCAGGTAAGGCAATGCATAAAAAGAATTTTTTTTTAAAAATTTTACACAAAAGATGTATGGGTGGTCTGAAAGTCTTGTCACCTCTACATAATATAATTTTCTATTTCAGATGGCTGACACAAGCTCCTACAGTTTGAAAAAGAGGTAGGGACAAGACTTTCGGACCACCCTGTATATAAAAGGAAATTCATTTTAAAATTTCCTGAGGAGAAAAGTAATTCATAAAAAATTCACTTATAAAGCAAAGAGGAAAAAAATACTTTTATTTCCATTTAATATAACTTACCCGTCTTGATACAATTTGTTAAAACCTATTTATTATATATCGTACAAATATGTGAGAAGATTAAGATCTTAGCTCAAACCAAAGATTAATTCATTAAATCAATTTAAAAAAATACTATGAAACTTGTGTTACATTCTACAAATTGTTTATACTAATCCCTAATTTTTTCTGTTAATATTCTCACAAAACAATGTATTGTCGACCAGTCAAAAAAAATCAAACAACTCCAAATGTCATGAAAAATACTGAAACTCCTAATAGTCTTTTATTTCTTAAAAACAATGCACATTTTATATATTTTTTTTTATTTTTCATAACAGAAAGTCATTTATAACATCAAAATTATATTGTAAAAAATTAGTAAAATTCACAATGCATAATTTTCCTAGTTAATCCCAAGGAGAAATTAGATTCAAACAATTTCTTCAACCATCTGATGTTAAACGCTATAAAATAGATATATTTATTAAAATGAGAGGAAATTGGACAAGGTGAAAAGGTAGTCATCATAAATGGTAATTCAAAACAAGAGAACAAAAAATAAAATAAATAAATAATATATTAATAAAAAAGGAGAGAAAAAAACGAAAATAAAGCCAGTCAGCCTTTCTTGTATTTTTTTCAATCATTATTATTAATATATCATTTTGTTTTGTTCTTTCTTGTTTCTAATTGCCATTTAGGGCGATTGTCTATTTTCTCTCTTCATTTTCTTCCCATTTTAATAAATGTCTCTTTATTGTGTCAATTAAATTGTCTACGTCCAAGAAGACCTTCAATTTGACACTGTTTTCATCTCTTAATTGACAAAACCTTTGAAAATTTGCAACTGGAAAGAATAAAGTCAAGATAAAATATAGAATATAAATTGAGTAAATCAACAACTAGCAACTATTTTTCAAAATAAAATGACTTTTTAATTATTATGCACAATTATAACAAAATCCTCAAGATAAGCTCTTCTTACCAGAAACAAGGACAAGCTTATTAATGTTCAAAAATTGTAAAGTTTTGAAAGGCTGAAAGAAAAAAGAAAAAACCAGGGTGTGTATGTTTGAAATTAAAGTAGCCTCTGTCAATTCTTGATTTCTTTAGAGAGTCTCCAAGAAATCTTTGAAGATCTAGTAGCAGAAATAAAGTAAGTTCCCCATCAAAGCAAAGATGATGATAACAATATCTACAATTCTGTAAACGGTAAATTCTGCCAAATTTGTAATAAAGAATCATCTATTCAAAGCTGAAAATTAGTTCAAAGAATATAATCTAAGTCTAAAAATGATGGGAATAAAAAATTAAAAGCTTATCCTTGCAAATGAAAGAGGCTTAATGGCTATATATATATATATATATATATATATATATATATATATATATATATATATATATATATGTGTGTGTGTGTGTGTGTGTAATTTGGCAGCAACTTTTCTTTTAAACATGTTGTGTTGAATGTTAAAGACAACATCGTCCTGCATATTTTCTTTTGAATTTTCTCATATTTACTAATGAGACTTTTTATTTGAAAATGATATCGAAATAAATATTGTCCGTATGATAACCTAGTACTTTCGAACATCATTGTTCATCTTCAGGGTCAAATTTTTTTTAGTCAAAATTTTTTAAAAACATTTGCCAATTGTCTTGTAGCAGAATCATGTTGCTACATTTTTTACAAACTAAAAACGTTAAAATCCTTTTAATTTCAAAAGACGCGATGATGTTATCACGTGCATGGCGAAGATTTTTAATCATGTGACGGCGTGAAAAAGTTAGTTTTTAGTTTGTAAAAAATGTAGCAACATGATTCTGCTACAAGACAATTGGCAAATGTTTTTTAAAAAAATTTGACTAAAAAAATTTGACCCTGAAGATGAACAATGATGTTCGAAAGTACTAGGTTATCGTACGGACAATATTTATTTCGATATCATTTTCAAATAAAAAGTCTCATTAGAAAATATGAGAAAATTCAAAAGAAAATATGCAGGACGATGTTGTCTTTAACATTCAACACAACATGTTTAAATATATATATATATATATATATATATATATATATATATATATATATCAATCATCTTCTTCTTTTATATTATTATTACATCAAAAGATAAGCAGTTTTTAAATAAAAGAAGAAATAGAATGCTTTATATTCTAGAGAATACCTACCCAATAACTGACTTAAAACATTTTATTTCCAAACGATAAGCAAATTTACTTTGATCTATAAAAGCTATAGACAGACAATGCAAAATGCTACACAACTAAAAACTATACTAAAATGAGACATCTAGCTAACATGCATATTTGAATCTTTGGAAAAAAAAAATGGTAGAAGTCTAAAACATCAACAGTGACCCAGAAAGTATAAACAGATAAAAACATTACTTGCAACAGACAAAAAAAAGGGAAATAGAGATTACAGATGAAAAAGAAAAGGGGACATTGCTGTTTCAGGACATAAGCAACATGCAACCTTGAATGGAGTTTAACAAGATTTTTTTCTTAAATTTGTTAGATTTTTTTTTAGCAATATTTGTGTATTTTATCAGACTATTGTTCTCATCTAGGTTGATATAGATAATATTGACAAAACATTTTCACCAAATACCCTATAGTTGGGGGTACCTCTTAATTATTAATATTAAGATGACATCAAATAGTATTTAAATTAGTTGGACTATTGTCCTCATCTTTGTCGCCATATTTGTCACAATGTTTCGGACGTTGTACGCTCCAGCCTTCTTCAGGTGGTTGGAATTTCAAACCGAACCCTTTATTTCAATCACTGGGGTAGACTGTTCTTGTTCCACGAGCCATGTTTGATGGATGTCAGTTATGTTAAGGACACATGGCACAGTGGATAAAGGCATTGGTTAGATCCAGTGACAGACCCAAAGAGTGTGAGTTCAATACCCAGTTCAGGCAGTGGAGAACTTTCAGAGGGAAAATTACCAGGAGATAACTGATAACTGACATCCATTGAACATGGCTCGTGGAACTAGAACAGTCTACCCCAGTGATCGAAATAAAGGGTTCAGTTCGAAATTCCAACCACCTGAAGAAGGCCGGAGCGTACAACGGCCGAAACGTTGTGACAAATATGGCGACAAAGATGAGGACAATAGTCCGACTAATGTAAATACTGTACATAATACCTCATCTCAGAAATATAGACAGACTATGACATCAAATGTTTATTGATTGCCTGATATGGGATATCTGTTTATTATTGCAATATTTTGTCCCTGTGACATAAGTTATTGTTCCTCCCTGTTGAATTGTTATTTCATTATCTGATTCGATCGATTCATTCGTTTTCTGCAGTTTATCAAAAGAGGGATCGGAGAGTAATGGTCAGTGGATTGGATTATGGAATAGGAGAGCAGAGTTCGAGACCCAGTCAATTACATTCACTTATGTGCTAATGCTCTTGGGAAAGGTATGAATCCATCGCATCTATCAGCTATGGGTAAAATTGCAAAACAGATTTGCTCCTATAGCATTGGGTGGAAATCAATCTAGAAAAAGGAAACTCAGAATTCAAACCATCCTTGTGGGTCCTGCCTCTTAAAGCAAAGGCTGGAAGAAGGTAACTTTAAAAACAAATCCATCTCACGTCATCTAGAAGAAAGAAACTTGACCCTCCTTTACTACTTCAAGCTACGACAGAAAATAATGGGCTCCTCAGGTTCAAATATGTGTGTATAACTCACAGCACTTTAGACAACATAAGAATCAACCTTTGCGGGTTATTGAAAGCTGAAAGATATTTTTTAGATTGTAAGAATTTCTTTTTTGGAATAATGATTTAATGATACAAGTCTTACTAATTAACCCATAGCTGAGAGGAGAAAAGATGGATACATACTGTTCCCAAAGGTATTTGAACATAAGTTAGTATAACAAACACAACTGGAATTTGAACTCAGTTCCCAGATTAACAATTATGCTATTATCCATCACATCCAATTTTACAGCCTCTGGTATTCCCAAGCGGTCACCCATCTAGTTACTGACCAGGCTTAATGTTGCTTAACTTCGGTGATCATATGAAAACCTAGTGTTTCAATTTCATGTGACTGTAAGCACATCTTATCTGAGGACTGAATATATGACCACTAGGTGACAATAACATATGCATAACCAACTTTTACATGCACGACACCACCATTCTGAAGGACAACGGTATGTTTTTTGAGCTGTTTATATTCAATTTCAGATGGATTTGTTTGTCATTTACTTATCATAGCGGGTTTGTACTATTTTTCATAATTTAGTATTGATAATATAAGGTAATTCGTTAAGTCTTGGCTACAATGAATCTATATCAAACAAGATGAGAACAACAGTTTCAAATAGTAAAATATTGATAATTACCAATCAAAGAAATGAAATACTAAATTTGTTTTTAGAAGTTTTGAAACAGAGAAGATAGAGATTCAATTAAATAATCAAAAAATGTTATGAAATCCTAACCCAAACTTTATTCATGGTATTTACATTTACATTTTACTACACAAATATATTACAAACAATTCTGCCATATATCAAAAGTAGTGTCTAATTTTTATTTTTACAGCAGTACTTGATTGATTGTTTGTCATTCGTATTATGACGTGCAAGAAGAAAGGAAAAACATCTAACCATTTATTCTGGAGTTAGGTAATTATCAAGGAATTTGCAAAACAAAAACAAAAGGAATTATTTAAGGAATTAATCAGCAAGAGTAATTATTAACAACAGGACTTCCCTGGATACGAGGAGATTATATATATATATATATATATATATATACACACACACAAATGAGAGAAAGTACAAATGGAGTAAGAATTCACTGTTCATAGCATTTACTTTTAAAAATGTGCTCAATACAAAGTAGAGCAATATATTACTATTATATTTTTTATTATAAGAGATTATAATTATAAACAAAATGTTATTATAATCTGTTATAATAAATATATATATATATATATATATATAAATAAAAGTGAACATTGAAGTCAACACTCAGGGGCGACAGGCTGTTTCATACTAGATGCAATCGTTAGCAGCTCGACGATTGCATCTAGCATGAAACAGCCTGTCACACCTGAGTGTTGACTTCAATGTTCACTTTTATATTTATATATGCTCTATCTCTGATATTGAGCACTTTACCCCATAAATATAGCACACCTTAAAACTATATTTCTTTATATATATATATATATATATATATATATATTGGCAGCATATTTTCATTTAAGCTTGCCTGATTAAACAATTTAGACATGTTGTGTTTGTTTATTTTTAATAATTTCCTTTCGTAATTATATATTATACCAAATTTAATACAACTTTATCATCTGTAATAACTCTTCCCCACCGATGTATTGAAGAAAACCAACACTATATATCAATTTAAATATCCTTTGGGAGTTTGCATCTCTGACAAAAAAGCTAATATATATATATATATATATATATATATATATATATATATATATTGGTCATTCTACAATGACGCTATCAAGACAACTCACTTTGCATGTGAATGATTCATTCTCCATTGCATAAGCTCTGCAAAAACACTCCTGCCCACCTTCACAATTTAGAAGTATATTAGTTCACAAAACCTGTATACTTCACCAAGAATTAATAAGCAGAAAGTTTTTCTTTTTTTCTTTTTAAGCGTATCACTCCAAGCAAGGCCGGTGGCCACTATCACGCATGGGGTTACAGAAGGGTTGGAGGAAGAGCAGATAGGAGTGGTAAAGGAAGGGATGTGGAGAAAGAGAAGGACGGAGGGTCGATCGAGGCAGGGGGGTTACGGGAGATATAGAGCGAGAGCAGATAGGAATGAAAGATGTCAGGAAGTGGATAGATCAAGGCAATTGGAGATGACGATTGACGCTACACTTAAACTGTTGGAGATTGTATTTGTCAGGGAAACAGTAATAGGGAAGGGAGTTCCATAGGCGAGATGTGCGAGACATGAAGCTATTGGAGTAGAAAAGACGTCTACATCTAACAGTTTCAAAGGTGAAGGGGTGGGAACGGGATGCCAGCCTCGTAGGACGCTTAAATTCACGAGGCTTAGGGACAAGCGAAAGCAACTCCTCAGAGCAATTACCGTGGAAGTACTTGTAGAAAAGGCAGAGCGATGCAACATCGCGTCTGTGAGAGAGTGCAGACTAGATGACAGATCAGGGCCAATCACATTGCATATCCGTCTCTGGATCTTATCAAGAACCCTGAGGCAACAAGCAGGGGCCCCAGACCATAAATGGCAGCAATACTCCATGCAAGGTCAAATGGTAGACTTATAGACTTGGAGGATCGATTCCGGGGAGAAGAATTTCCTGGCTCGGCACAGGGAACCAACTTTTCTTGCGGTGGATGATGCAATTCACTCGATGTATTTGTTCCATCTCAGATCAGTGGACAGCGTGAGACTGAGCAGCCGCAGAGAGGAACTCTCGAGAAGTTGGTCCTCAGACATTCTGATGGGATGCAGGGATGGGTCCTTGTGGTGGTTAATGGAGAGCAGTTACAAATTCTAGAAGCCATCTTTAAAAAAATTAAAACTAACACTTAACAAAATTAATTATTAATATAGCACAAATGTTCTAAAATACTTATAGTATATAGTTCTTTAAAAATATTTAAATTAAAACTAAACAGGTTTTTTAAAAACCAAGCAATCTCTAACCTACCACAAGAATTCAATTCTTAACTAAGTTACCTCCCCTACATTATAATATCTTACAATATCGAAAAATTTAAAAAACCACTGTTTTTGACATTGCACAGGACCGGAATCATTAACGGTTTAACCACAAAGGTAAAAATTTACTTCGGATACACACAACTATTTGTCATAGCCTGAAGATGATATTGTGAATATATTAAAAGTACTCAGAAAAATAAAATAAATGAATAAATAAATACAACCATGGTACCTTCCTTGCCCACTTTAATCATGAAGCAAATAGCTTATGTTATTACAAACGGATCTTATTAAAAATTTAAAAATAAACAAACACAACATATCTAAACTATTTAATCAGACATGCTTAAATAAATTTTATATATATATATATATATATATATATATATATATATGGGGTGCGATGGGTTAATTTTGTGTATTTGTGTTGCTTGTTTTTGACTTTGTACAGTGTGGGATATATCACTACCCCCACCTTCATTGTGACGCACGCGCGACTCCCCCCCCCCCCTTCCTCTCACATTCGGTCAGTCATAGTAGTAAACCGTTGTCTTAGCCGAAGATGAGGAAGAATTTATTTTTCGCGTGCTTTTGCGCTGACGTCACGGCAAATTTGGCTTTTCAAAATTAGTCGCCCCAGGTCGTTTGACCTGACCGGGCAGGCTCAATTGTCTCTCACCGGTAACCCTATATATACTGACAGGGACATTTTATTCGGCAAAGCCTTGCCCTTATCTCATGGCTCGTTGCGGTATCTTACACTGTCGTCACCTTAGGACAGAATTTTCATTCCAACGCGAACATCTTTTAGCGAGCCGCTCAACTTCAAAAAACTTCCAACCTGATGAACGAGCATTTTTCACATTCTTCGAACGCATACTTTCAGAACCAGTTACTTTAAAAAGAACTACATACACTCACAATTATAAACTCTCGCAGTGAGTATTTTTCCTTGCCGTACGTTCACTATGCATTACAACTGACTTTCTGAACCTTTCTTCTCGAAGAACTCGTTCCCGCCATATAGCAATCTTAGATTTGAATTTTGGCGCGGATTCTTATCTTGTCAACTACCATATTTCCAGTATCTTACTGATGGTCTTCACTCGAGACAATTAAAATTCATTCACTACAATATTTCCAGTACCTTACTGAAGACAATCTACTTGGCCTCTTCTTCAACTACATTTTCCAGTACATTTACTGAAGGTCTTCACTGAAGACAAAATTACTTGTTAAACTCTTAATAAAAATGTATGTTTGTTCTTAACCTTTCGTTGTTTTGCCTGTCTACTTCTTTTCACTTTGTACGTTTGTACGGTGGAAAGAGCACGTCTCTTTACATATTTCTTTTTTTTTTTACTTTGTCTGGGGATCCGGTAGTAGTGTCTGGCACAAGGCCTTATTTTCGAAAGTCAGATCTGCACCGCTATCGGGTCCACAACAACAGTATAGTAGTGTCTATTGGACAACATCTGTGAGAAAAAGGAGAACCATGATGCAATTCACTCCACCAGAGATTTGGAAATGGCATACTGTACTGTTGGGCATTCATGCGAGAAGCTCCAATACAAACATTTCAGAGTATTTGGGTGTCAATCTGGGGATAATGCAGAGGATTTGGAAAGAGCTGGACAAGTTTAAATGGTGATTAAGAGTGTACGACATTCTGATAAGAACTACCAAACGTGTTGGTGAGAGTCTCAGACTCAACACTGAAGCCTATATCAAGTGCCTTGAGGGGGTAGTGCCACCATGAGTAAAGTGGGTGGCTGCTGAAAAACCCTCTGTCTGGTAACAGGACTCTGCACCATGCCACATAAGCAGGAGAACACAGTCATGGCTGTCAAACAATTTCTGCAACCTCATTACCCATTACTTCTGGTCACATAACTTACCAGACTGCAAACTCCTTGATTATTATGTGTGAGGGAGAAGTTAAGTGAGAGACCAACAAAACACGTTGTAACAGCAAAGATGGACTGAAGGCAAGGATTATGACAGCATTCACCAACTTAAACAAGGAGACCGTTCATAAGAGTTGCAGGAGATTCTGAAGTCGTCTGGAGGCTGTGCCAATGGCAATATTATTGAATAAATTTAGTCTTTAATATTTTAATTTCAAATTTGTGTAATTTTGGTAAATATATCTGTTAAAATGAGATGTCCATGTTTTTTCATTTTTGTGTAATTTAGATGACATCTATTGCATCGTGTGTGTGTGTGTGTGTATATATATATATATATAGTGGGTGGAGATGAAACATTGATACACATACAAATTTTTAATTTATTGTATTTCCAACTAATGAATAAATATACTTTTCTATACAAAGATGCATAATAATTGAATATGCAGAAAAAATTGAAAAATCTTAATTTTTCAGAAATAAATCCCATTTATCCATTTTAATGGGGGAAAAAATATTCATACAAAGCAAATTTCAGAGTTTAAAACTTATATATATATATATATATATATATATATATAAAGCATATGGATGTTTAGCATTGTGTCAGACCTAATAACATAGAAATTAATTGGCTGATGTATTTCAAAATCAAGTTAAAGCTGTTGATGTTCCTTTTGCTGCAAAAACCCTTAAGACATAAATCCATGTCATACTGCATGGTTGTATTCTCTTTATGTGATGATAGGCTGAGAGAAAAACAAATCAGTGAGAGTACCTAGTTCACTCAATTTATTAGCATAAAAAGTAGAAGCTAAGAGGTTAACTGCCACTGTAAAATATGGGTTCAAAATGTTATTCCTTTAATTCTGTGATAATTAGCAAAAAATAAGTATAAATCAAATTCAAAAGAAGACTTTTATGAAATTTACCCTAGAATCACAAAAATTACTGCTGGCTGTGAAATGGGCAAAATTTAAGTTACCTAATCTGCTCAACGGAAAATTGGGATAAATTTGGGAGGGGCATAATTTTTATAGATTAGCATTCATTAGATATTCCTTTACCCACAGCATTTGTCAAAATAAAAAATATATTGTTTTTTTTTTTAAAGATGGATACTGTTCACAAAATAAATATAGTCTCAAATTGATCCTCAGCTTCTTAATGAGTTGTCTGTACCTCCAGATGTTCTCCTTTTTAAAATTTGTTCTCAGTCAGTCAAGTGCAGTTACAAGCATTTGTAAATAAAACCAAAGTACCGATTTACACTTTATGAAGTCAGTGATCGCTTTGACACTGTATTTACATTAAGAACAGGGCCCCCTTTAAAATGATTACAAAAAAAGATAAATGCCATGGTTTGAGGAAGGTCGAATGTATACGAATCTTTAAAAAGTTAACACCCATCCAAAAAGATTTTTTTTTTTTTTTACAAGTGGACTGCTTAATTCAAATAGTGCCCCAAAATGAATGAAGTTTCATTGCAACAGTAAATAACTAATAAAAAAAAAAGAGAGAGTGCTGAAAAGCAACTTTACAAGACTTGTAAAATGTTTGATCAGGAGAAATAAACTTTACTAGTACTTAGTATTATAATTGTTTGAAATGCAATTAATTTTAATTGATATTAGATACAATGTTGCGTAATTGAATGACAAAATAGAAAACAATTCTATGTGATTCCTTTCATTTTTTTTTATGTAGGGGGTAAGGGGGAAATATAAATAGAAAAAAAAATGTTGGTTATGATTACGCCCCGAGAGGAGAAATGGAAGAGGGAGTGACACTAAATTTTAAATTTAGATTATAAAACTTCTGTCTAGATGATTCCATCCCGATTCTTAACGCTTTTCTTTTTATCACAGTTGTTTTTATGCATCCTACATTGCAACAATAACAGACTAGTTAAGAAAGGTGAAATGTAGAAGGAACCTGGATGCAAATTTACTGCGGAAGATATAGAAACTGATTCACATGATATGCATTTTCACTTTATTTTCTTTCGTACGTAAATCTCATTTTAAAAATTGAAATGAAAGTCAGATATATTACAATGAACAACTAATGAGATGGTTTACAAAACGACACTCTAAATGCATTAGTCATTCATGATAATGAATCTGACCTTAATTTTGACTTGAGAAAGCTGCTTTAATTAAAAGAGGACCATACATTCGATACTAACAGTCACTTCACTCATACTTTTTGCTTATGGAGCCCTCTTCTGGCGTTCTACTTTCCTGTCAACTCTGATCTTCAAAAATTTAAATTCAATGTCAATAATCATCTTCTGTCTATTTGAATCCTGTTCTTTTATTGTTGCCTGTGTTTCTTGCACTCTCAGTAACCTCTTGCATCCTAGTAGCTTTTATCACTTTGCTTGAGGGTGAAATGATAAAGGTAAAAATACTCAAGTGAACATGTATAGCAAGTGCACTGATTTCCAAATCTTCTGCAATAAATTTGCATCCAGGATCTTACAATATTTCATCCTTACTAAAAAATATTATTATTATTTCATCCTTGTTTAAATATGAAGTATGGACAGGTATTTTCACTCTAACTATAAGATTTGAATATAATATTTAATATCTACTTTTCTGTCTTTGTAAAGTTAGCCTTTTCTGCAAGATTTAATTAGTCCAATAGCTTAACCTTTGTTTTAAAAAAATATATCAGAGTATCAGACAGGGTGTTACAACCTTGGTTGTTAACCAGTCTACCATAGAAAAAAATGGCCACCTATTGTGGGAAAATCTTCTACCATGTCAATCATGAATCAAAAGAGTCATGATTGCCAAAGCACGCATCATGTAGTGCACTTAACTAACTGATCATAATATTTGAATAACTAGTTGTTTTGATTTGTAGTTTTAAAAATTTAAAATAGTCTCTTTACATCCAATTCTCTCTGGCTGTTGTCAATAAAAGCTGAAAGCTTAAAGAAAAAATAAAAGATGGAAAAACTGAGAAACAAAATAAAATTTTCTCTCCACACTTCAATGTTGTTGTTAAAACTGCAAAAAGGTCAAAAAGCCAACTAGTAATAAAAACAAATTGGTAATGGAGACTTTTTTTTTAAGCTTTTCACCCCAGGTAAGGCTGGAAGCCACTAGCACGCAAGGGGTTACAAAGGATTTGAAGCGAGAGCAAATAGGAGTGTTAGAGGAAAGGATGTGGAGAAGGATAGAGGATAGATCAAGGCAACTGGAGATGTCGATTGACGTTACACTTGAATAGTTGGAGATCATAGTCATCAGGGAAACGGGAATGAGGAAGGGAGTTCCATAGGCGTGAGGTGCGAGATATGAAGCTATTGGAGTAGAAGAGACGTCTACATTTAACAGTTTCAACAGTGAAAGGGTGGGAAGGGGATGCCAGCCTCGTAGGACGCTTGAATTCATGGATCCTGGGAACCAGCGATAGCAGCTCATCGGAGCAATTACGATGGAAGTATTGTAAAAAATATGAAATTAGTTTAATTATTACTTGGATTCTTTTATATTTTTACATATTATGTACATTATCCTGTATCCACAGAACTTTACTATCAAATGCAGTACAGTAGATTCCAATTTTGTGTTATCCGTTCATTTTGAAGTTCTCTATAGAAATGTATGTATATTTGTTATCGACAGATTTCTTGCCATTTTTAATACGTTACATTGTATCTTTTAGGAAAATATGATATATAAATTTCTGTGTATCGGAACAATATTGAGTAACTGAATTACAAAATGACAAAAAAGTTCTATGTCAACTGTTTTGTCCTTTAAAGCTTAATTCAAATAGATACTATGATCTGGAGTTGGATTGAAAGCAGTAACGGCACCAACCCCAAATCCATCATAATAATCCAGGAAGTAAAATTAGTAAAATTAGTAACAACTGAACACTTTAACGATCAGGATTCATGACTTAAAAATGTAAAAGGCATTAAATGCATATTGCTGAACAGATATTGTTTACATAATATTATCACATCATTAAAATTATCAAATTTAAAAATATAATACCAATTCAATAAAAACAGGCATACTAAAGAGGGACAAGAGAAAACTAAAACAACAGTAGTTGACAATACGGAAAAAAAAAAAAAAAAAAAGAATTTTGTTTTCTCTTCTCCCTTTTTATAATGTCTGTTTTTATTCCATTAATTAAATATTGTCTCTAAGATCTTTAATTATCAATATATAAGAAATATTTTGATAGATCTTGTACATTAGCAAAAAAAACAAAAACAAATGTAGATGAAATTAATTTATTGAAACAAAGGATCTATAAACAACAAACAAAATACAAACAATATTTTTATAAAGTAATTGATGTAATATTTTACTTGACCATATGAATATACAATAGCGTTTTTAAATTCTTCTATTTGCTAACAACATTGTTGTTTATAGGTATTGTTTCAATAAATTCATTTCAATTTTTGCCTTGAAAAACTTCACAATGGCTAAAACTACAGTTTTTCTATTGTCTTTTTTCCTTTATAGATATTGTCTTTTTCTACAGACTAATTTTGATTATATATATATATATATATATAGTGTATATATTACACTTTTATTTATAAACATACAGACAGAGAAAATGAATATATGTCTATTATACCAAGCAATTTAAAAAAAATCTGAGTTACTAAAATATACTTGTAAGTAATCAATCACAACATTCCTTAGTTAATCAAATATCTGAAACTTAAGCTTTATATATATATATATATATATATATATATATATATATATATACACATATATATATACATACATATACACACACACACAATGGGATTCACCAGGTAACTGAAAACAATGAAAAAAAACAAATCAGTATGGTTTCAAAAGGACAGTCCTGATACAGCCTTAGAAACAACTGCATGCTTGAATCAAGTGGTTTTCAATGACACATCACAGTCAAGAAGTCATCGATATTTTCAGGCCCACTAGTAGATCTCCCTCGTGATGACATCCCAGACTTAATAGTCCAGATCATTCAAATCAAAAGAAATGTTGGGTAGAATTTGATAATGAAAATTCTCAGGTAGCCACTCCTGATCCATATAGGTCATGTGGAAGGGTGCAGAATGCTGTCATTTCTTGACCCTACCTAAACCTAGATGTCGAGCATTGTCTCCAACAACTTAATGTAGGCAGTGGCACGCCCATCACAGTTCATGACCCAGGACCATCAAACATGACGTGAATATTGTGTGCATCATCATGGGTATAGCCGCAAAATTTACCTCCTCATTAAAACCTGTTGCTTTTCTTGAAGAGGGGGAATGCATTTTTTTTCATTCATGAGTGAAAGTGAGTTCACGGTATTAGGATCTGTAACATGGATTTTTTATGCCCATTTTTTTTATTTTGCCTCTTGAACTTTTGATGTTGGACTTGTGATTTGGATTTTTGACTATTTTCTTTTTTATATATTTTTGTCACCCAAATCCAAAAGGCACTGTTTCTTGCCTTTTGAATTTGTGAGACTAGATTTGAAATATTTCACCTAGTTTTTTTTTGGGGGGGGACATTTGTTAACAAACACAATGTACAGTGCTGATAATTACAATGAACAAGGATGAATTCATTGAGAACCTATGAATGACAGCAAGTAATTTAAATAATATCTGCTATTGTGCTAAATCTGCCTTCAATAGTCAGTTATGTTCAACCTAATGGAAGATAGAGTAGTAAAAATTATAGTAATCTTATAGTTCAATGAATCCCGAGGCATACTTATCAAAATATTGTGACGAGATTGCATCACTATTTTAATTACGGTGGAGTAATAGATAGCGGTTTGGATAGAGAAATCGGAAAGCCGAGTTCGAATTCCAGTTGAATCCATTACATTCACTTACATGCTAAAACCCTTGGGAAAGGTATGAATCCTCTTCTTCACGCCCCCCCCCCCCCGCAGCTATAGGTAAATAGCAGGACAGACCGGAGTCTATGGCCTTAGATGGCAACTGGTCTACTTCAGAAAGAAATGGCAACCTACTGGGAGAAAAAAATCTGCCTCATCAGCCATGTATCGAAAGATACATGATTGCCTAAGCATGTATCATGCATTGCACTAAACTGACTGATGATTATTTAATTTAGTCAACAGTTTTATTCAGTTTGTCTTCTTTCAGGATTGTGGGCATGGTGATCAGTCGTCACACTGAAAACTTATTTATTTGACACTTTAGGTTAAACTAGTTTTCAGGCAAATAAAACTTGCTGTTATGTTTACCTTTAGAGGTTGGTAGTTTGTTCTTGACCTTGAACATGAAATACCTGGCCACTTAGCTGTCTAATAAAAGGAAGTGTGTGTGTGTGTGTGTGTGTGTGTGTGTGAGGATGTCTTAATAATCACAAGCAAAGTCAGAATTTTTCTTCACATACAATAAACATTTGGAGGGTGGAGTTGGTTAATAAAAGTTGGGCCAGAAAATTCGTTAAATAGATAAAAGTATGAAGTATGTTATATTTTGGTGTATGGGACTTGGAAATATAACAGATTCATATTTTTTTATTTTTTTTTTTTTTAACTAATTCATGAAATTTTATTCTTTCTTTGCTGTAACTGACTTGAGAGAAAATTTAATGAAGTTTCTCAAATCTTAAGATTTTCCTGAGGTTATTTTTCAAAAAGAAAATGTGCCATTATCACAAAAGCATATGACTTAAGGAAAAAAAAAAATTTTCATTACAGAATTATTATTATTTATAATCAGGATGGTTTAAATAAAATTTGGAAAAATATCATAAAAAAAAATTAATAAAAATTAAAAAATAAAATAAATGACCCCACTTCATCTATTAGGTACATCAGAGTACTATTTCAAAATTGCTGTGGTTGACTATTTCCTGTATCAGAATGAAAGGTGCCATGTTAATGCTCTTGATACCTCTGACAGGGAAATGAAATGAAAATGATAAAATTTGGTACATATAATTAATATTATATTGGGTCATCTTTCATTTATCACCTGTAAAAGGTGTGTTCTCAAATACTTGGCCTATCCTTTAGACTTTTTTTTACATATACACAGATACACACTGAATTAGATCTCAACAATAATTCATAGGTCTTTCATTTTACTCAGGACATTAAATATACTTTTCAAGTGACATAACAATTGAATTTAGTTTTGAAATTGTTTCCAAACTGATTTAAGTTATTAAATAAAGTCTCATTTCAAGAGATTGAAACTGTTTCCTTTTGATCATTCTAAATGTCTAAGATTTGTGATTAATTGCAAAATAATTATGATTTCAAATGAATCAGCAGATACAACAACAGCAACAACAAATATAAAAGAAAATTAAATTAACAGTGGAAATTCCCACTAAAGCAATAAAAAAAATAAAATGGTTTCATGATGGCAAAATAATCAGCTCATTTCCTTCTAAATCCAGCCAGACAACAACAAATCTACAATATTCTATATGCATAGCACATTTAGAGAAGCTAACAGGTCATGTGAACATTACATGGCACATTTTCATTGGCTGTTCATTCAATCTGTGCATTTATTTATTTATTTTTTGGCGGATGCTCTGAAATTGCCTGCAGTGTAATACCAATGTATCTACCTGAGATTTTTAATGAAAAGATTAAAAAAATGACACAATGAAATGCTGAAAATAAAACAACCATGCACTTCTATTGAGTTAAACCTTACCAGCCAGATGTACAGGAGCTTTGGGACAAATAAAAAAAAATGAGACAAAAGTCGATATCAAACAAAATGGCATGGGAAAAAAAAATGAAAAAAATATATAAATAGTGAAATGAACCCGAAGACAAATGACAAAAAAACAAAAACAATCCTCATGAATTAATAAGTATTCTTCATGGGATGAAACTAATATTTTTCTCGAATACCTGCTTTTCATAAAGATGACATTTTTATTTTTCATAATTTTCTTTTCTTAAGAGCCAAAACAATTTCTAACAGTGGTTAAGACAATATGTTTACCTCTATATATACTGAGGTAGCAATCTTTTGCAAAAACATGTTAACTTAAAAGCCAGGCAAGAATTCTTTGTCTTTATTCACTTGTTTTTTTCACAAGTAAACACAGATCAGTTGTTAGTGTATATAAGAATTTTTTTCAGAGGTTTTGTTGAAGCTCTTTTGGCTGTTAAATTAAATTCTTAAACCATTTTTGAAGTTCATCATATACACATACTATAAAAAAGGAATTCATATATCTGTAAAATTCTATAGATGGAGGTAATTGTTGGTTCCAAGCGGCATAAGAATGACTGCAAAAACTTTTCCCCTCTCCAAATTTATAGAGAAACTGAACAGATACTGGAATTTCTTACGAGCCAATAAGATATCTGTGATACTTTTGTTCCTTTTTGTCTTGAATTCAGAACACTGTGATTACCTGTCTGTATCTCTTTTGTGTGTTAATAACCATTCTTAGTTTGTGAATGTTTTGCTTATTTTTGTCTTGCATATATTGTTTGCGTAGTATTATTTTTGCCCTGTTCTGTTATTGTTTGTTGGGCTTTTTGGCCCATTGCATTTAACTAAGGCCAATTACTCTACAATGTATATAATTGTTTGCCTCAAAATAAAGTTTGGAATCTATAAAAATCAGGGAAAATTTTATAGATAAAAACTGTACAGCTTTTTACATTGTATTTCTATGTAGGTGCATAAGAATGTGTTGTTTTTTTTTAATAAGTAACTTAGGATTTTGACCATTAGTTGCTTAATTTTTGGACAAGAATTAGAACTTAAGTTTCTTAAATTATCATTTAAATTTCTTTTATGTTTGTGACTAATAAACAGAAAAGCAAGACTTTTCAATGTAATTTAAATGCAATATCAATTGCCATCTTCGGTTATTCTGAATCCTGTTATGTTATTGTCCTTTCTTCTCACTAAAGTCTTCCCATTCTCTTTTATTTCCCTTTTTTGATCTTTTTGCTACGTGTTTTTGGAACCCAAACATTCAGCTTGCTGATTTTCCCAATGTGATCTAAATGGCGGCATATTGTAGATTGTGAAGTATTTAACATCTTTGCTAATTCCTGAATTTTGTACTTACCGATCAGTTAGGATTGTTTGACCATAAACACTACATATTTTTCTAGATGTCCCTGTGGTGTAATTCCTTTGTTTCAACTCCAATAACATTATTTGATGTAAATGCACTTTCAGTTCCTCCATTAGCGGAATTAAGAAATTTATTTTTTAATCCACTGTGTATGCTTCTATTGCCATGCAAATATTAAGATATGTTAGTTTATTCCAAATTTATTCTTAACTGCTACATGCGATTAGTAGTTAGGATTATACATTCATCAATACAATTGGTTCCCAAAAATGAAAATTACTTATGACTCAATTTCTCACAGCTAAATGAATTTATTAGGTCAGACCAAAAGTTTACAGCATTTTTTTTATGTGAATTTCAAAGAAAATATTCAGGTATTTCTATATAGATTTATTCAACCACATATTTGTTTCACTAGCTATAATAATATTTGAGGCAGCTTCCTGATTCCAGTCTCCAAGAACTTGGCATCTTTCTGGATGATGAACTAGTCTAAATGGTTCTTACAGGCTTCCAGAGAACTGAAGTTTTACCCCATCATGAAAATTTTATAAGATCAAAATAAGTTGGAATTCCAAACTGTAAGATCTTGTGTGTATAAGAGGAAAAAAAACACACACAAAAAAAATCCCTGATGTTGGCAATATTGTTTATTGCTCAAAATATGCAAAACTGTTATGAAAACTTACTTGTATCTTATATTTATAGAGGAAAAAAATGTCAGATGAGGGTTATGTTATATCAATTAAAATGAAGAATAAAAAAGAATAAAATTTCAGTTAAATTCTACTCAAAATAATTATGCAGATTGATTTAATATCTAAGAATTATTTTTTTTATGCTGATTTATCTATCACTTCCCATGGATTACATACAATGCTTGTCATAGGTATTTAAACAGACATTTTGCTTTCAATTGCTTTGTTTTTTCAATCAAGTAAATACTAAACACTTGAAATACCTCAGAGTATGGATCAGTTATAACAAATTTAGTATAGGACATAAGGAAACTGAACAAAGCATAAGCTGCACTAGAGATAGTTTCACCCAACAATGTAAATTGCTACAAAACCACAACATTAACATGAAATCTCAAGTCATGTTTTTAAATAGTTTTGTCACATCAAGACTTCCATATGGATGCCATGCATGATACTAAACTTGAACAAAAATATCCAAACTGTCAGCTGTATATAACCACATTCCAAGATCTATAATTGGCTTTTAGCAAATGAAACCTATAGATCTTAGCCAGAACTATCCCTCTTCAAACCTTATAGACTGGCACTACATAATGACAAAATAAAGAACTGTACCAAATAACAGAAACCAGAACACATGAGGACTTTCAACAGCAGGAAAAACTAAAATTGATATCACATATAAACTCAAAGAAAAAATAATGATATAATCAAGATGTTGATATTCCACATTACAAACCTGTCATTTGGAAAGTAGCCCCCACCAACCTCCATCCATATTGGAAAGAGCAATAACAGCTACTGGACTTCAGAAATTGTTTTAAGAGAAGAATTTTATAAATTTCAACTGAAAGTGACACTGGTTGATCAGTCAATAAACACAGAATATTTCCTTCAAAAGGAAACAGCTAACATACCATTACCATGTCCTAGTTAATTTAAGCATTGATTCGTAAATTTGGTAGCATAGTGAGTTCAGTCCCTGCACAGGGCAGTGTGTACTTGGACCCAGTGGAAACTGGACAAGTAATAACTCACTAGTACTAAGTAAGAATTAGAAAAGATATTCCTAAGCATGCACAATAAAATGAGAATGACCTCTCACCATAAATTAAATAAAGGGTTCACTTTGAAATTCCATGAAGGTTACCTAGATCATCGAGCACCTAATCAAGGCTGGAGGGCACAATGGCTAAAACATTGTTATAATGACACTAAAGATAAAGACAATAGTCTATGTATAAATAATGATAACTTGTCATCCTAGAAATTCAGCCAAGAAGGACGCAAAATGATGCAAATTCTATTGCATTCAATATAATAAGGTATACATTTAGTCATGTTTTGTGGTTCTGAATACTGAATTTCTGGAAAATGACTTTTTATTAAAATTCATTTTTTTCTATTCTAAACTCATGTTCTGAATCCATCTTCATTTTGCAAAGGTGAACTCACATTGTTATTTGAAAGTTTTGCCAAAATTTTGATCATCTTATTTCTTCCACGTAGCAATGTGAGTATAATTCTTCAAGCTTCATGTTTGGTGCTTACCAAAAATTTAGGATAGAAAAGAAAGAAAAAAGTATTTTGTATTCTAACAATTCTGTAAAAAATGTTTTCCAGAAATTTAACATTCAGAACCAGAAACCATGAATAAATGAATGCCTTCTTTCTTAACCACAATGGGATAATAATAGATTTTTTTTTTTTTATATGTCAAGAATAAGTTTAGGGAAAAAAGCATGAGAAACTGGAAAAAGTTTCCACAAAAATACTTAGAAAGTGCTTTAATTGCTAGATCATCCGCAGTAAATTTGCATCCAGGTTCTTATGCTTCACCATTCTTGGCAGATCTTCTATTATCACAATGTGGGATATTTAATAACAAAAGTGATGACAACATACACAAAAAGAAAAGGAATCAAAATGAAATTGGTTAGACAATAAACCCAAAATGCATAAAAAATTAATTTTAAATTCTCAGCATCTCTCTTTCATTCATAAATATTAACTTAGTCTGATGAAGTCCTACAGGCCGAAATGTGTCACACGAAAAAAATTTTTCCACGTTGTCATAATTCTCTTAAAATTAACTGCAATCAAATTTGGATTCTTGTTTAAAGTTTTTGTTAACTCTCAAAACCAAGTGATTAAAAACAAAATGCCAGTTTTCTCAAATACTTACAAGTATTCTGTGTGAGTGTATGCATAAATATGACATGAGTTTAGATAACACCTGTTCAAGTACATACTCTACATTGCAAGCATAAGAAGGGTCATACATGCACAGACATACAATTGTGCTAATTTGAGATCTAAGCCATCTATGTGTCAAAATATAAAATCTGTAAAAAAAAAAAAAAAAAAAAAAAGAGAACATTCCAAATGTGTGTCTTGGAGTTTTAGTGTAAATAATTACCTGTTCTTTCTTTAATTAATGTTTTATGATGAATAATCTATTTTTGTCTATATTTCTGAGATTGAGGTATTATGTACAGTATTTACATTAGTCGGACTATTGTCCTCATGTTTGTCGCCATATTTGTCACAACGTTTCGGCCGTTGTACGCTCCGGCCTTCTTCAGGTGGTTGGAATTTCTGAACTCTTTATTTCGATCACTGGGGTAGACTGTTCTAGTTCCACATGCCATGTTTGATGGATAATCAGTTATCAGTTATCTCCTGCGAATTTTCCCTCTGAAAGTTCTCCACTGCCTTAACTGGGTATTGAACTCACACTCTTTGGGTCTGTCACTGGATCTAACCAACGCCTTTATCCACTGTGCCATGTGTCCTTGAGGTTAGATCCAGTGACAGACCCAAAGAGTGTGAGTTCAATACCCAGTTAAGGCAGTGGAGAACTTTCAGAGGGAAAATTCGCAGGAGATAACTGATAACTGATTATCCATCAAACATGGCTCGTGGAACTAGAACAGTCTACCCCAGTGATCGAAATAAAGGGTTCAGTTCAAAATTCCAACCACCTGAAGAAGGCCGGAGCATACAACGGCCGAAACGTTGTGACAAATATGGCGACAAAGATGAGGACAATAGTCTGACTAATGTAAATACTGTAATCTATTTTTATATAAAGTTAATTGCAGATTGTGTTTGATTAATAAAACTCAAGTAATACATTGCCAATGTTAAAAATTAGAAAACACTGCTTCAATTGATTGATTCGTTTGTTTAATGGCATATCAATTACTTATGGGTTATTTAATGACAAAATTTAATTTTTCTGGGAGCTTTGATGTCATACAAATATGACATGTTATTCAGCTTTCACAGTTGAATACATGGTAGGATATATGTGTTTTATGTTATAGTCATATTGAAGTTATATTTTGGAATGCAGCTTGATTTCTTTAAGAAATTTTTGAATATTATATGGAATAATGTCATGAAAGCGTACTTTTATGTTGGTTGTTTGGTCAGTTGATTTTGTTTAGCATCATTTCAATCTCTCTAGGTTATTTAATGCAGAAATCTAAATATTTTGAACACAACTGTATGGCTTCAACTACAGATAAAATGTATTATTGGTCATTTTACTATAAATACGTAATTTTATAGTATAGTGTTTTGTTTTTGTATTAAAGCTCACTATTTGCCCATAAGTTGGACCCTAACAGAATGGACCTGGGAACAAAAGCAATTAAGATGTAGTTCCACAATCCTCAAAACCACTAATCTCCCGATCAGAAGCCTTGTTGCTGGATGTAGTTTATCACCATACCCAGGACTAGCACTGCTTCAACTGACGGCCTTAGAATCAGAGATACATTTTATAATTGAACATTAATTACCCCCTGAGATATAAATTTCAAATGACAATTTCAGACTCTTTAAAATACTACCTCAAATTCTCAAATTTCATGTCAGTAAATAAAATAAAATAAAAAATTTAAAAAAAAAAAATGGAAGAAAAACAGTCAATCAACTGCACCAAAATTGTTACTTAGAGAAAGTAAATTTTTTTTTATACAGTATTTTCCACTATATAATACAAACTTTCAAAAATCACAATATTTTTTATCCCACATGTTTGATAACTGGAGCTTAATGAATAATGAATGCTTAAACATCTGTTCAAAACATTAGACTGCTAACAATTCAAAATTAAACATAGGATTATACATTATTAAATTATAATTCTAGCATGAAACAGACTGTCGCCTCTAAGTATTGACTTCTATGTTCACTTTTATATTTACACACGCTCTATCTCTGATATCGAGCACTTTATCCCATAAATATAGCACACTTTAAGACTATATTTCTTCATATATCTCAAATAGTGCAGTTTAGTTAATATTGTAAAGAAGAGCCATACAAAGAATAAATCATTAAAGTTAATGTAATTAATGGCAAAATCACTTTGCTAACAGATTAAATAAGGCATTAACTCACTAACCACTCATTCAATGACACAATCCTTGATTTTAAAAACTGTAAATTGGATTAGATGTTCAGTCCATCTTGCAAGTAATTTCAATACCACTTGTATCACCTTCAGGCATGGATGTCATTTTTCAATTTCAGGTAAAATTCTGAGACAAAAATAAATGTAATACTAGTCAAAAGATGTTTTTTTAAAAAGTGTGTTATTATTAACAGTTACAAAATTCATTTACAGTTATTTTGTAACTGTTAATAATAACACATTGCATCATTCAACAAGTGCTGAGTGAGTTAATGCCTTATTTAATCTGTTGGCGAAGTGATTTCACCATTAATTACATTAGCTTTACTGATTTATTCTTTGCATGACTATTTCTATATATATATATATATATATATATATATATATATATATATATATATATATATATATATACACACACAATGCATAACTAATCAGTTGAATACAATTACCATTTTTCCTAAATATTCCTTGCCAAGGTGTATATTTTTGTTTTATACATGAAGACTATATACAAAGAAAAAAAAATCAAATGAAAGAATATAAACATTTATTTTCTTTTACAGTTCTTTTCCTATGAACATATACAGCTTATAAAATAAAAATACATACACACATGAAAATATAAAAATTTATTTGCATAGATAAACTTTGTGATATCTCTATATCAACTCGGGAAGTTTCTAGACTCAACCAAAGCCATAAATCAATGAAGGCTACAGGTCTGGATAAAATTCCTCCGGTTTTTCCTTAGGAAACTTAGCCGAGAGCATTCGGCAATCTTGGCAAAATTGTTTAACTGCTGCCTGAAGGAGAAATGTTTCTCAAGTTGCTGAAGAATTCCTTCTGCTTTCTAACACTTATTAAAAATCCATATATATTTCTGAAGTAGTTAAAATTGTAAATAATCACTGACACGAAATTGGCATAAAAAGTTCAAAACAGAATAATTCATGGACTAGCAAGTATCCAAAGTTATTTTATGAACAAATTAAACAGTGATGTTCTGAGAAAGATTTAAAAAAATAAAAATAAACTATATTCAGGATTAACTATTCAAGGGTGACTGGTCTATAAACAAAATGTGATTAAATTTAGCAGTAACTAACAGCCAGTTCTGTCAATGATATTCTTAGCAGACCGTTAGCATCAATTACAAACTTGGTAGAACTTAGAATGCACTTACTGGATCTACAGCAAAGGGGTAAGATGACCTCCAAAAGGAGCCACATCCCTAGTAGAGTTTAAATCAAACAAATGCCTAACTTTTTGACTCTGATGCAGAGTGGAATTATGCCTACTTTATCAATTTCTATGCAGAGTATACCTATGCCTATCTTTTCCACTTCCATGCAGTGCAAAACTATGCTTGCTTTTTTTGACTCCCATGCAGAGTGGACCTACACCTAACTTTTTGACTCCTGTGCAGAGTAGAACTGTGCCTACCTGTGATGATAAATATTCGCACTTACCGGAGTAAAAGTGCCCAAGATGTTTTGCTTGTCGGGCTGCTGTTTTGTAAAAGAAAAGTACATTTTCCGGCATTTGTTATTTTATGCTGCTTGACACGATTTGTCTAGTGGCAGTCTGCATGCTGATTGGACGAGATGGAGACACTGATTGAGAGCAAGGCCAACGGCAATGATTGGTGCATTGGCCGTATTTTTGGTCAATAAAAACGGTCTGGGACATTGGCTGGGAGTGCAGCTGGGACCGTAGTGACGTTCACTATTATAGTTTCATATTAAGTTACGACTGTTCATTTTTGTCTGGAAGCTGGACGCTAGCTTCAACCTACCGATAGAGTGAGCTGTGTATTTACCAGTGTCTACTGAAACGTGGGACGAACACGTGTTTTTGCTGGTGAGAATTGAAGATCGGACGTGTGACCCCAATTTTGTCATTTCTACGTTGTTTGGTGGACTGTTACAACGGGCTATCATTTAAACTGTGATTTGGCTACAAGTGTTGCGGTTAGGAGACAAATCTATTGCAGACGTTTGTTGCTACTTCAAGTTGACAGTTTTTTTTTCTTTTCTTGTTTTTTTTACTACTACTACAAGCTATTTCGGCGAAATGGGAGACAAATTCGACCTAAAGCTAATCCCAGAGTTTGATGGTACCACCTCTGTTTTGGAATGGCTGGAGAAGGTCGAATTGATTTGTCATCTGTGCAGAGTGAAGTACGTCAAGAAGGTGATTCCATTACGGTTGACGGGAGGCACTTTTGCAGTGTATCAGCAACTAAGTGACAAGGAAAAAGAAGATCCAGCTAGGATCAAAGCCGTACTTTACAACACATTTGCTGTTGGCCTTTGCACTTGTAGCAAAGTATAACAGCGCATAGACCCGACCTGGGGGGAAGCTCTGACACTACTTTGTCTTGCTTGTGCAGTCGCTGCGAAAGATTCCTCTAGGGCTGAGGAATCCTTAAGGCTAGTTTGAGCCCGGTCCAGTAGTTTGTCAAGCGCCAGCATGTGCACAGTGGAGTTTGCCCGCAACAGTTGTTTTACTCTGTCCGGAAGCCTTGCTACAAATGCACACGCCAACGCTCGTTCGGGCAGTCCGCCAAACAGGGTCGCCAGCTTCTTTAATGCAGCCAAATAGACATCCACAGTTTCACTTCGAAGCGCAATTGCTCATACCCAGTAAAAGGATCAACAGCAAACGTGTTGTAAAGTACGGCTTTGATTCTAGCCGGATCTTCTTTTTCCTTGTGGCTTAGTTGCTGATACACTGCAAAAGCGCCACCCGTCAACCGTAATGGAATCACCTGTGTTCTTCTGGTCTCCCTCATTTCCAATATTATCATCATCCGCTAGGTCTGCAAGCAGAATTTCCTGCCTTGTTCTTAATAAAAACGGAGTACACCATTTTTTCCAGTGTTACAGGAGTCAAATATGGAAGCTATCAGAAGAACTTATCCAAAAATCTGAACATTCATTCTTGTGAAGTTTTTCTCCAGCTCGTGGTAATCACTGAAATATGAAAGAGACACTGTGCACATCCACTCCATCAGCGTGCATTTTGTCATATTTTTTAATACCATTTCATTATTATATACGCCCAAATGACTCTGAAGAAAGTTGGTGATAGCAGCAAACCCAAGAGGAAAGTTGTGAGAGCCACAACCGACAAGAAAAAGCAAATAATAGTGAAGCATGAAAGTGGAATGTGTGTCTGATCTAGTGGCAAACTTTTTGATGCCGAAATCAACTATATGCACAATATTGAAGAACAAATACAGAAGAACAGCAGATATTCCCAAAAGAGTGAAAGTGTTAACTAAAAAGGAGAAATGGTGAAATAATGGATAGCAGCTCGGATTGAGGAAATGGAAATCCGAGTTCAAATTCCAATGTGATCGATTATATTCTCTTATGTGCTAATACCCTTGGGAAAGGTATGAATCTTCTCCCCCAGCTATGAGTAAAATAGTAGGACAGACTGGGTTCTATAACCTTGGGCAAAAAAAGGTTTATGAGAAAGTAACTCTGAATTCAAAACCATGTAGCCCATGTGCAACATATTATACAGTTAAAGAAAGAATCGTTCACATAGGCTTGATGATCCCAACTACAGTCAACCTTGATGGATCAATGTTAACTAAACAAATAAAACACAGACTCTTGAAGAAATGGGAAAATTGTTTGTGATTTGGTTTTATGAGAAACAATTAACTGGTGATAGGATTTCCAGATTGATAATTTGTGAAAATTGAAGATATTTAATTTTTATGGAAGAAAAAAAAAACTATTTCAGTTATCGAACACATCTGTTTCTGTATGACTTTTTGGAATGAAGTGACTACACATCCTTGAAGGAGAAAAATTTTTTCCTGCTCTACAATCCGTTTCTCACGGATGAGATATCACAAGCCTCTACCTGCTTCATTGCCGTTTTCATGGAAAGAATTCAGATAAACTAAACTCCTTAGTTCCACCAGTCCTAATCTTCACAGGTAAGAACACACACATTGTAGTCAATCACCGTCATTTCATTCGTATTCTTTTGGTGAGATGTAATTTCCACATGAGCAGCTACTTCCCAGGGACCACTGCCTTGTGGAACGGCTCCCAAGATGCTTCAATCTTAACCTGTTCAAGTTTAACTTATCTTCTACATATCTGTATAAGCTGTACCTCTTACTATATAACACTAACTTGGGCCTTGAACATCATTGTAAAAAAAAAAAATGAGAACAAAGATTCTACTGTAACTGAACATACAGTTAAAAGGACCATTGTTCACCAAAAGAGAGAGGATCAACCAGCCACATGACTGGATCCCATCCCAGAAATGCAAATAGTGATATCTCTGAACACTGACCAATCTGTATTGAAATTTGAGGAGTAGCACAAAATAAGAACTATATTAGCCTGTTTTCATTACCTACTCCCACCCTATATCTCCTTATTCATCTTTCAATCAGCATAATTTCTGCATAGCAAAAGACTACCATCATTCTCATTGTTTAACACCAACCAATGAAACAACATCTTGCTAAAATCCAAATCTCTGTCTGGGAGCCAATAATCAGGTATAAAAACTTTGACCTCCATATAGCCCAAAGGAGAGACATTCAAAGAAGGCATTTCACAAGCCACACAATTCCTCATCACTCTGACAAACATTTGTAGAGTTCACATTAAAAGAATATTGTATGCAAATGCTATGAACTTTACTTGTACAACCTTTCCTCTGCATAACCACAAATCTAGTGGCTCTTTCAATTAAGTGTAATTTTCATCATCAAAGTTCTAATATGTGTTCACTATTGGAATAAATGTTGTATCTATCTAAGTCAGTGGCAATCTCAAATTCATATTATTGACTGTGACAGAAGGAAGGAAAACCTTCAACAGATGCATAATGATGCAAGAATAAAAACACACAGGCCCAAAATTCCTAGTCTTCTTATTTCTGCATTAAATAACCCAAATGCTGACTGCAACACTGTAAATGGACTGGAGAGTAATTAACACCAAATTATTTAGAGTAGTGTCCTAATTCTTGTTTGACTTAATATACTATATAATTAACTATATAACATCCTATATTATCTTGATAATTTGTATAATTCACTTGATTACAACTATCTTGCCCTTTGTTTATGTATCATAAAATTTCAGAAAATCTATTCTTTAGCATAAATCAAATACATCTTTAATTAAATCATTCTTGCATCTTAATAGTGAATTTTATAATTAAGAAGAAGTTTGAAAAATTGTTTTAAAATAAAAATAATATGTGACAGCACTTAAGAACCAATGAATGCAATCTCTCTAAAGTAATAAGATACAGGGTACTGAGAGAGAAGGGACAGATACAGAGCACTGAGAGACAGAGAGGTCAGATATAGTGTACTCTGATAGAGAGAGAGAGAGAGAGAAAAAAAGAGGTTGGATTCAGGGTACTGAGAGAGAAAGAGAGGTTGGATGCAGGGTACTGAGAGAGATTGGATGCAGGGTACTGAGAGAGA
>OZ038477.1:101056517-101136517 GCA_964036315.1 Acanthosepion esculentum
CTGAATTTCTTATTGGGCTGACCTGATTCTATGTTACACATAATTTATTCAGATTATTCATTGAATGTGTTCTGATCAACAAATCACTAGTGGTTAATATATGTAATTTCACATTATTGCCTGGTCTTTCAAAATTAGTTTCAAATGCATAAACCTGAGAATACCGTAATTTCTCAAAAATAATATGCATCCATAAATAATATGCACCCCAATAAATGATCCAAAAATTAAGAAATATATCTATCCCCATGTATAATACGCATCTATAAATTTTGTCAAAAAAATAAAAAATAATTACAAAGACATTTTGTGGACCTTGACATTAAAAATAAAATTGAAACTTAGCGGCTAAAATAATGTTGAAAATTACCGCGCGGTTTTCCCGATAAACATAACATTTTATTTTACCTCCAAAATGTCATCAAAACGTGCGAGTTATGGTGCAAATTTTAAACAAAATGTAATAGAATTAGCAGAAAGAATAGGAAACAGAGCTGCAGCTAGAGGATACGAGTTGAATGAGGCTAACATACGTTCATGGAGAAAGAGTAAAAATGAGCTAAAATGTCTAAATCAAGTGCTAAAGCTATAGGTAGAGGAAGAAATTCTCAATATCCAGATATGGAACAAAGTTTAGTTCAATTTGTGAAAGAAAGACGATCAAGTGGATGTTCCATAAGTACTGTGGAAATAAGGATTATTGTAAAATGGATTCAGGAATCTTGGGATTCTGTCAGTGAGGATATTGATTCTATAATAGAAAGTGGTGATGATGATGATGAAAATTAAAATTTCAATAAATTGTTAACTCGATACCATCTTTTTTTCGAAATTGGCCTTTTTATAGATTTTTTATTTTTTCGCAAAATAAAAAATGCAGTTATTGATGAACATAAATTTATTGACAAAAAAAAGTTACAATTATTATTGTTGGATTTAAAATGAAAATTGGGATAATATCTTATTTTAGAACAACAAGTACATATTTATTATTATAAATTATATTGTTTAAACCTATTTATAATACTGTTGTAACCTAGGAAGGTTACTGAATAGAATAATCACATGAAGGTTGGTAATAAACAATAATACTTAGGCCATGAACAACACATATAAGATCCACCAGTGGCACGTAGAAGTAGTCAACTGCTAGAAGTGAGTCAAGTGAATTCCACAATGAATCTCCAACCACTCCATGTGGTCAGATGTGACACAAGGCCGAATTTAACGTGGTGTATTCCAGCCAGTAGGTTCGGGCAAAAATTCCCCATAGACCCCATACAATATGGGGTTGTGTAGCTGTTTCCCAAGATGAGACTGCCTATCAACATAGCCTCATCTGGGAATCCTCTCTGTCCAGAGGCAGAGTGTTTGACCAGCACAGCTGGAGACAAATCTCCAAGTGCAGACTAACATACAGTATTTACTACTGTATTTATGTGAATGGGGACATACCTATTATTGTCTGTAGGTATGCTACAACAAATATACCCCACTACTATCACCTGTAATTTACACTAAAAAAATGCATATTATTTTTGAGAAATTACAGTAAATAAATAAAACAAAATCGAGTTAGAATTAGTTATGCTCTAATTTCTGCAACAATGCAACTAGGGTAAAAATAAACATTCAACAACTTAATACATGTTTCATCTTGCTCAAGTAGTTTTAGTTGAAGTATAATACTTTTTTTTCTGATAATGCTGATTTGTTATTAAAACATGTTAATATAGAAGTTTTTCCAAATTGCCATGCATGTTAAATATTTCACTGGATTCTCAACACATATATGGATGAGTGAAGGAAATTTACATCATTCACAGTTGTGCCATAGAATGACTGGGATTCTTGGTGTCCACTCTTAATGGACAAAGAACCAGAGTCCATTCAACATTCATGGTTTCTTGTCATGGGAACAATTTTTCAATCATCTCTTTTTTAATTGTAGAGAAAATTCTAATATGTAAATCAGTTAATTTTTCACAACATAGTCCAACTAGTATAATGATGAAGAGATTACAACTGGAAGAGGATTCATGGAATAAAAATAAAGAAACACAGAAAAATATTATAAATCCATAATTAGCTGTACAGTGTAGGTAACTTCTAAAATATTAAAGTGATTTAGGTTAGAAAAAGAATTTAATTCTCAAGGGTGGAATAAGAATTTGGGGGAAAAGGAGTTCTTCATTGCTTACCCGTGATGTTTGAATGAGAGATATCCCAAACCTGGCGTTTTCCTGCAAAATAAAATAATTCTCTTAAAATCATGAAAAAACAAAAAAACAAAAAAAATGTTAGTGTTTTGATGAAATACTAAGATAATTTAGTTTCCTTACAATACATTAAGTATAAGCAGATTGTTTAATGCAGTTGTATCTTTCTTATTTGATCTCTAGTCTTAGTGGCTTTATTGCATTGCTTGGGGCAAAATTATTAAAAACACAAAAAAAAAAACAACAAAAACAAATTTAACTTTCTTACTCTGTTGATGGGGCCTAGAATATGATGACTGCATCCCCTGAAGAGGGGTAAGACTGCATCATTAAAGGGGACACATTCAGGGTGGATGTTTGCAAACTCAAGTATAAGATATAATTATTAAATATTTAGTTTTTCAAGATATTTTTGTGTAATTTTCATAAAAAAATATCTGTTAAAATGAGATGTCAGTGTTATTTTCATTTTTGTATAGTTTAGATGAGAATCATACCCTATATATGTATATATTTTTTATAATAAAAATAGAGCATTCATTTAAATGCTTATTAAGTCATGACAAAAGATATCTGACAGGTTTCTGAATTTTAAAATGAATTCTACAATTGTGTAGCTTTATTATCATGCATAGAAAAAAAAACTAATAGATTTTCAACAACTTTCCTTGTATTTATCAGAAAAACAGGATCTCTATCTCAATTCTTATATTTTATTGTTGGGGCATGGGGGAATCCATTTTTGGTACTGACCTCCCACCTCAAAAATAAGTCTAAATGAATTATATGCAAAATTTAAGCTCTTTTCAGGAATTCTGTTTCTTCATTGTGCAGACCCAAGTTTCTAAACCCATACCCCTATTTTTTTAATTAAAAATAATTAAACTTTGGTTTAATGCTATTCAGTACAAATAACATTAAGACACTTCAATAACTGAGTGGAAAATTATTCAGAGGTCTTAAAAATCACAAATGCGTGCTGGGATCTATTGTATGAGATCACTACTCACTTGCTTGAAGGCAGGGTATTGGTGATAACCGCCTGGAGGTTTGCATGTTAGTTTCATGGCACAAGTGAAATTTTGGCAAAAAAATACATTTGTCCACAGTCCTGCTTCAAGTAAATAATTCCATGTTGACACTTCTGCAGGTCATGTTTACTCTGATTGGTGGCGTGATCATTGTAGAGTCTGCCTCAGCTACTTGTACAATGCATAAATCTGGACGAGCTTCTGTGCTACGTGACCATCTCAAATCTAGTATGCAGGTGGAGGAATGTTCATTTGACAACTTTTGTAAATATTATGACTGATGTGTCATGGCCAACATGAGTAGTAATTCTCTGAAATGAACGTTCAGCCACTCCAAAAGCCTATAATCTGACCCTCTCAAATGGAGCTAATTGAAGAAAAACTGCATGGGTTTATTTCTATGACACTTGCTGGCACTGGACTTTAGTAAGTGAACAGCTTCTCAATTACTATTGTATACAAAATATGTTGTTTTTTTTTTTTAAGCTTATCACCCCAAGCAAGGCTGGAAGCCACTAGCACACAAAGGTTTGGAGGAAGAGCAGGTAGGAGTGGTAAAGGAGAGGACGTGGAGAAAGATAGTGGATCGATCAAGGCAAGGGGGTTACAGAAGATTTGGAGCGAGAGCAGATAGGAATGAAAGGTGAAAGGATGTGGAGAAGGGAAGTGGATAGATCAAGGCAACTGGAGATGTCGATTGACGTTATACTTAAATAGTTGGAGATTATATTTGTCAGGGAAACAGGAATAAGGAAGGAAGTTCCACAGGCGAGATGTGCGAGACATGAAGCTATTGGAGTAGAAGAGACGTCTACATCTAACAGTTTCAACGGTGAAGGGGTGGGAACGGGATTTATTCTGATATTTAATTAAAAGAAAGAGTAGCAAAATGCAGTTGTGAAAAACAATAAAAAGATCAGCAGAAATTTCAGTTTTAGAATAAATGGGTTTTTACTTTTGTTTTTTAAAGTAACTTCGGGTATTAAGTAGTAAATGGATTGCTTAATTTTTGCACAAGAGTTCATACCTTTTTTTCTTTTAATCAATTCACTCCTAGCAAGGTAATAATGCTATTAAAATGAAAGGGCTATTGGGAATGAAAGAGAATGGGAAATCTTTAGAAGGATCTGGAAACACAATCCTAAACAGGAAACAAGAGATAAACCTCTATACCTGTTCAAAAGATTGAGGAGGAAATTGAACCTGATGATAGGAAAACTTTTCTTAACTTATTTAAGACATTTCACTAAGTATAGAAGTAAAATTGTTACAATACAGTATGAAATGGTTCTTTAAATGTTTGGGTCTAATAAACGGAAAGGAATGGCAGTTTACAAGAACTGAATTGGTAGAATTATTGAATACAGTATGAAATAGTTGCTTCAATATTTTATACTTTGGTCCAATAAATAGAAAAGAAAAACATTTTAGAATAAATAAATTAAGTATAAATTAATATATTTAGTAACTCTTTTAGTTTAATTTGGAATCTTTTTTACAGATTTTTTTCATATGCTTAAGCCACAATAACATCAGTAGTGAAGTTGAATAAGAGTTAGAGAAATTTGAGTATAGTGCTTATAAAAGAATTGCTTATTACAAAATGAAAACACACACACACACATATATATATATAACATGCACTGTATCTTAAAACTTCTTTGGTTTCCTGAAAAATACACTACATAATGATACTTAATCTCTAATATGGAATTATTTAAAGCAATTTCTTTTTTAATCTCTGAAAATGTCTAACATCGGAAGTAGGTATTTTTTCTTTCATAGAATTTAGAAAAATACTTTAACATCAGAATTCTTTTAAACATCCACCATTTATTATCTGCAAATTTTACACTGCTGTCTGATACACGAGTAAATAAAGAAACAATATATAACAGGAAGGAGTAGTTTTGGGAAATTTACACCTTCCTATATATAGTAAAATTTTGCTAATTGCAAGGTTTGCAGCCTAGACAGGCAACTTTAAGTTTCAAATAGATTGGCCAGGATGATTATTTGATGGGGGAGAAAAATTAATACAAGAAATCCTTTTTTAAATCACCCTGTGGTATGGATTATCAACCCTTATACATATTCTGTATTTTAAAAAAAGTCCAGCTCGGACACACTCCATTCTATGTCGAATAAAGCTTTAGGTAAGTTATACCTGCATTTGTCTTTTCACTACAATCAACATCGAAAATTGCATGAGAATTCCTTCCCACTCCTGAATTACAGGCTTCTAGCATTTTTGGGTAAAGCATTTCATCTGAATATTTAACTTTTGGTTTGGTGTTTCTGCTATGTATCTTGAGATTCTTGGCAATATCCAATGAAGAACCTGCAATGTATCTTGAGATTCTTAGCAATATCCAATGAAGAACCTGCAATGGTATCACAGCTTCAAAACTTTCCCTACTGCTGTATCAGAGCTTTTCTACCATTTATATAAATATTTTCATAAGTGTTCTGATGAGCTTTCCCCTTTGGTAGCCTGGTTTCATGAATTTAAATGCAGAACTAGACTGGCAATGAGGATACATTACTGTTGAAATTTCTAGATGTCACTGTAAGCTCTACACTAATAGTTTCTTATCATTCACTTCTTGCTTATGGAACTCTTCCAGTTTCTTGCTTTCCTGCCAACTATGATCAAACATTTAAATGCAATGTCAATTGCCATCTCTCTCTTTGAATATTGTTCATTTATTGTCCTTTCTTGCCTCAGTAAGGTTTTTTTCCCCGTTTCTATCAGCCTCAATAATGATTTGTATGTTAGTGGCTTTATCACATTGCCTGCGGTGAAAAAATTATTAATAATAAGAAAGAAAAACAAATAGGAAAAGAAAAGAACAAGAAAGAAAAAGAAGAATAAGAGAAAGAAGTGAAAAAAGAAAAAATTAAAATAAGAAAAAATGAGAAAAAGAAAAAAAGAAAAAGAAGAATAAGAGAAAGAAGTGAAAAAAGAAAAAGAAGTGAAAGAAAAAATTAAAATAAGAAAAAATGAGAAAAAGAAAAAAGAAAAATAAGAATAAAGGGAAAAAGAAAAAAGAAGAATCGGAAAAAAGAAGAAAGGAAAAGAGGAAGAAAAAAGAGGAAGAAAAAAAAGAAGAACAAGAGTAGTGTTTGGAACAAGGATGCTTTTGTTGGAGTTTTCTTTCAAATAAATAAATCACTGCAACCTGTCTCACTGAAATGCAAAGGTTATCACCAAAAATAGATATTTATTCAATTTACTATTAAAAATCATGAAAAAATCAGTGTAGCAAAGCAACTAAAACAATTACATTAAAAAGTTTAAATATATATATATATATATAACTTAGTAAATGTATTATTTTTTCATGAATATAATATTAAGCTAAAATTTGATAAAATTAATCCTGTAACTCAAATAATTGTATAAATTATTTTTGGTGATTGAAAATTACGCAGAAACAGATTTAACTAGTACAAAAATTTCTTTAGGAAAAGCAGCAATTTTGAGAACTGACAAGCAGAGAGGATTTATGTTAAAGTTTAGGTTATGCCTGCTATCATTTCTCATCTTAATCAATTCAGTCAATTGTCTCTTTCTCTCAACAAAACACTCTTTATTATTACATCAGTATGGATGTGATTATAAGGGTCTTTTTCTTGTTATTGATTATTGCAAACTTAGTCAACACTATTTGATGGGCATTTCTGTCAATTGTTTTTAACCATGGCCAATTACTCTACAATTATTATTTATGAAGGTCTATCAAAAGTATTTTTAATTTTTACAGACCTTTATATAGAATTTTATTGTATACATTTAAATACAATCCACAACCATACTATTAATATTATTATTTTAGGTGTACCTAAAGAATTTCTGATTTTTACGGAAAAACATATTTAAAGACTATCTATGACTCCTACTATATTATTATTAATATTATGATGAGAGGCCACGTATACTTTCTTGATATGTATATAATATATGGATAAAATAACTGAAAAAAAATTGGGTGTTTACACTACTTTAGATATATTGATGACATTTTCTTATTATGGACTCATGGATCAGAAAAACTAAAATAATTTTTCACTTTCTGCAACAACTTCCACGATACAATGAAATGGAACATTCATACACATCCGTCCCTTTCTTAGACGTTGTGATAAAATTAAACAAACACACACTTTCCACCAGTCTATACAACAAACCCACAAACCAGCATATATTCCTACACTTCAAAAGCTGTCATCCTCTTAAATTAAAAAATCTATCGTTTACAGCTCATTTCTAAGAATCAAACGCATATGCTCAGACCATCTAGATTTTCTACACAACATTAATAACTTAACAGAACAATTCCTAAAATGTAAATACCCAATAAATATAATAAAAGAAGCACTAAATAAAACTATCCATATAAATCGTAACACACTTCTCACATACAAGAAAAGTAAAAACAACAATCGGATTCCCATAGTTTTTAACCACAATCAATATTCCCACACACTTACTCACAAATTAAAAAATGACTACAAGATCCTCCAATTAAACAAAAATATCAAACACATTTTCGCTAAACCACCCATCAACACAAAAAAAAACAAACACCTAACTTATCAGCTATCATCACCTCCACCAAATATCTAAATAATACAAAACAAACAGGTAATTACAAATGTAACAAAACTCGTTGTCTAATTTGCAAACACATAATAACAGACAGTGAATTTCTCGCACCCAACTCCAAAATCATAATACATCCACCCCGCCTCACCTGTGATAGCAATAATATAATTTACTACCTATTCTGCACAATATGTCCTAATAGTAGATATATTGGCGAATCTGGAACTAACTTTAGGCTTCGTTTCAATAACCACAAACAAGACATACGACAAAACAATCCATATTTCCCCGTAGCGGAACACTTTAATCAACCAGGATACTCGCTAGACAATTGCAAATGTATATTGATAGACTCAGATTTTAGTACAACATACATACGAAGAAAAAAAGAGAAATACTGGATTTTAAAATTAAACACATATAAACTAGGGTTAAACAAAGACTTGGGTATTCTAAATCTGTATAAATATTTCAATAGTTATAAAATTTCTTTAGATATGGTGAAAAAAACTTTTTAAACAACAACTAAAATACTATCGTCAGTTGTCCGTTAAAAATTCAAACACAGTCACATTCCACATCACGTGATGTCCGAGTCTCGAAACAAACACAGTAATTTTAGTACAACATACATACGAAGAAGAAAAGAAAAATACTGGATTCTAAAATTAGACACATAAAACTAGGGTTAAACAAACACGTGGATATTTTAAATCTATATAAATATTTCAACAGTTAAAAATATTTCTTTAGATATGGTCAAAAAACCTTTTTAAACAACATTTAAAACACTATCATCAGTCTTCCGCCAAAAATTCAAACACAGTCACATTCCACATCACGTGACGTCCACGCCTCATGACAAACGCTGTAAACAAACACACAAACACTGTATCTCATTTCATTTCTGAGGAAGGACCGAGGTAGTCTGAAATATTAAATATATATAAAAACACAGAAATAAATACTTTCATAAAAAAAACACCCAATTTTTTTTCAGTTATTAATAATATTATATATATTATTACATCATTACTGGTTGCTTTGCAGGTGGCAAGATGATCAAATTTCAAATCTAAATTGATTGTCTCTTTAAAATGCTATGTTTATTAAAAAATATAGTCAGTTTAACTACATAAAATGACCTCAAAATGCTAGCTTGTATTCTTTTCTTGTTACCCACAGATTGCTGCCAGAGAGAACAGGAAATTAGTCCTAATTAGCACAGTTGTGCATTTGAATTTCATTCAAACTGTGTGTGGATGTATGCCTACACTGACAGACCTAAGAATGTTTCTGACATTTTTAAATATTTAAAAAAATAATTCAGTTTAATTCTGAAAAAAAAAAATTCAATAAAAGCTTATAGTTATTATATTTTAGGATTAAAAAAATGTTTTTGTTCTTCTCTCCAGCTTTATGATTATATTGCTCAGCCAAGGTCGGGTGTTGTTCAGACTGAGTGGGAGGGAATGTATTATTTTAACGTCTTATTTCAAAATCAAAGTGTGTGTGTGTGTGTGTGTGTGTGTGTGTGTGTGTGTGTGTGTGCACTTGTCTTTTAATTGACTGATTTGTTTTTTACAGCTTATCAACTATTCGCAAGTTATTTAAAGCCAGGGAATTTTTTTTTTTTTAGATAGTAAGACTATTTTTGAGATTAATGAGATAATACAGATTTGCTGGTACAAGTCCTTTTAATTAACCCATAGACGGGGAGGAGAAAAGTTGGATTAAGAGCATTTGTGCATAAGTAAATATAAAAAACCTGACTGGAATTGGAACTTGGCACACCAATTTCAAGCCATTCTCATTTACACTACTCACGCATCCAAACTTACAGCACCTGGTATTCACAAGCAGTTACCCATCTAGGTACTGACCAAGCTCGATGTTGCATAACTTCAGTGACTGTATGATAACCAGTGTTTCAAGTGTTATGGCCATAGTGTGTGCTTGTGCATGCATTAAATGGCGCAAGCACATGTAAGTCACTCCTGGACAACACAGACATATACGTACGTATCACATAAGCAAATGCAGTGTGTGATTGAGGGAGAATCAGCCCTTTATTTTATATATATTATTGACATCTACCAGCCTTGCGAGACCATAGATCTGTGCCTAAAGAGCACAGGACTGGGAAGGTTTTTTTTGAGAGAGAGAGATCGGCAGTTGCCCATACAACATGATTTCCTTCTCCCTGTCAATGATGTTGTCCAAGGAAAAGGCAGATGCCAATAGAGCTTGGCAACAGTGCCACTGCAGGAGTTGCCAGAATGAAACAGGACATCAGAATATGGCTTCAGATTTGAGTTCTCTTTCTCCTAGTCCAGTTGCCAACCATGGCTACAGGGCCCAGACTGCTCTACTGTTTACCCATAGTTGGGGGTTTTGAATTCAAGATTTTCCTACTCAAAGCTGCATTTCATCATTACTCCTCACACACACACACACATTATATATATATATATACACACACACACACACACAAATATTTTCATGGCTACTGCTCTGACAATTTTTTTTTCCTGATGCCTTGACTACACGAATTTAAGTGTGCTACTAGATTGGGATCTAGGTCCTACCCATTTACTGTTGAAATAGTTAAATGTAACCGCTATTTCTACTCCAACAGTTTCTTTCCTTGCACTTCCCAACATCAGAGCTCCCCTCCTCTCGCTTGCTTCCCTGATAACGACAATCTTCAAAAGTTTAAATGCAATGTCAATCACCATCTTCTGTTGCCTTGATCTCTGTCCTTTTTTTTCCTCAGTCCTCCACCCCCTACACACACTCTTTTCTCTCACTTTCACTCTCCGTAATCCTCTGTGTGAAGTGGCTCTTCTGCCTTGCTTGGGGTGAAATACTTAGAAGAAAAAGAAATTTAAATAAAAATATATATTTTATATTTATATATATATATATATATATATATATATATATATATATATATCATCAAACATATCTTCAACAATGAAGATCAGAATTTAACAACAAAAATTATGATCTATAATGCTGTTGTCATTTCAATTTTGCAATATGGTTGCGAAACCTGGACTCAATATTGTCACGACATCCAAAAATTAAAACACTTTCACCAGCAAAAGCTTTGTTCAATCTTGAACATCAAATGGAATTACTATGTGATCAACACAAAAGTCCTGGAAAGAGCCAAGAGTCAAAGTATTGAATTGCTGATCATTAAACACTGTTTGATGATCAGGATATGTAGCAAGAATGGAAGAGATAAGGTTTCCATGTCAAGTCTTATTCAGCGATCTCACTTCAGGGAAAGCCACTTGAGCCTAAATTGTTTGAAACAGAAGCACATAATTTATCCACTGGTGATGTTCCATCATCATCAGAACCAAAATCTTTGAAGCCAGCAGAAGAGAAAAAGAAGAATTCAAGCAAGAGAGAAAGGCATGATAAAAATTGAACTCATCCTCCACCAATGTTACTAGATAGTCAATGCCATGCAAGAATTGGTTTGCTGAGGCAGCAACATCATCATCATAAATGAAGTGATAAAAGTAATTAAATTCTTGCATACAAGATAAAGCTGACTATATATGTATATATATATATTTAAAATTTTTAAGTGTTGCATTTTGCCTGGACATTTGAATTTGGAGATTTTTTTTTTTATGTGTGTGTATGTGTATATATTTATTTTTTCTATCCATTTCTATATATTTTATTGTCTTTTTTCTTTGCGCTGTTCATTGATGAATATTTGTTTTTCTATTCTACCCCTCTTAAATTTTATCTATTGAACCCTCTTTTTATCTATATATCTTTGCCCATGTAAGTAATATTTTAATAGTCTGTTTGAATTTGTTTACTAACACTTTCAAATTTGAATATTTGTCAGTGTGTATATCTATGTGTCTTTATTAATGCATGCGTGTATGATCACTTACATATGCCTTTCATTGTATGTATGTGTTGTCTGTGTTTTTTTAAGGGCTGTGGACATCTATTTCCGGTTTTGTTTGTGCTCTTGCATGTTATCTAAATATGTCTGCGTGTTTGTGTATTATAATTTGATTGTGTATGTATTGTCTTTTGCAAGATTTCATCCTCCCCTGCCCATAGCACCACTTCAAATGTTTCTAGGTTGTAACAATGCTTTACATCCCCATTAGATCAACGTTTATTCTGAGTTTTTGGCCTTTCAATTAAAACAAAATAAATAATAAAATATATGTATTTTTCTTCAGTTTCTTCTTTAAACAATTTTGTATTTTAAACTGAATACATATTAAATTTAAAATTTAAAATTGGTAATTTTTAATTTCCAGTTTTATAGTAAAATTTAATATTAATTAGTTAGAATGATTTCTATTTTAGTCTAAGCCTAACAACAAGGCATTAATAATTATAACCAAGGTTTGTTGTCGAGTTTTTTGAATTCTCATATACTTGTGTTTTGATTGGTCATTGCAGCTTATGTAACAGCGTTTCCCCTACCAAGGGGTGTTTGATCGATTTGAATCTTTTAAAACTTTATTTTACATTCAACACCATCACTTGATAAGACATCAGAAGTGTTGAAACAAAATGGCTATTTTTGTAGTGATTTTATAACATATTTATGTTATAATTTCAAATAAATTATATTTGCTCTACTCTGTATTGAGCATTCTTTTAAGAATAGTATTTTTTTGGTTATTGGAATTTATTCCATATACACCAATCCTATACTTGCTATATATATATATATATATATATATATATATAATTATCAATACTATTCCTCTTTATCTTTTTATCTTTTGTTTAGGACATTATAAGAGCAAATATTCAAAAGTATTAAGATTCCAGAAATTTTGAGAAGAGAAGAACTCGGTGTGTGGCACCTTTGGAAAGTTTCTGAAAATCAAACCACAATTTAAATCCGCCCTTTTGAGTGAAAGTGTGTAGATATAAATGTTCAGAAGCCCTCAATGGTGGTGCTAGCATGTAGTCACAAGTCATCATGTCCGAGGCTTTAAGTGTGCTGGCCTTGTTTAAAAAGAAACTGATCACACCAGATTATGCGCTCTCTCTCAGAAACTCTAAAATCCCCTCAGCATCGTTGTAGCACAGACCAGAAGTGGACACTGTGGGTTGAGCAGGTGTCTGCAATAGGGATTTGCTAGATGACCTTGTAGACACCGAAATGAGTCGTGGACATCCATCCATTTTAAACCAAGCTTCAAAGCTACAGAAGCTGATCACAGAATTCAGAAAATGAAACAATATCTGATCATACTGTCCAAAATTAGTTCAAGTGGATGACTGTCAGTAGTTAATTATGATATCTTAGAATGCAAAGTAAACAAGCAATCCAGTCAACAGCAATCAAAACAGAAAGGTCAAGCATTTCTGTAAGTCAGTTTTTATCCTTGAATATCTGACTGAATTACTTTCATTAACATTTCTTGATGATAAATTCTGTCCTAAATTCTATCAAATACAGTATTATATAAAACACTAGCTGAATTACCCATGCCTTGAATGCCCAGAGAGAATGATGATTGATTTTAAATCATTGTTATAATTTGTGGAGAAAAATTATGCTTTTCAGTATTACTCGATGATCTTGCCAATGTGACCTCCATCTTCTGGCTTTCTCCTCCTATATTTTAGATAGGAATCATTCCCTTGTAAAAATTTAAATTTAAAAGGGAAAAAATATTCTGTGTGACATTTGTGCAAAAACCGCTTGATCTTGATGCCTTTGATGCAATACTTGACTGAAAGAATTGATGAGCAGATTTCAACATTGATATGATACTTGAATTGTCGCAACAATTATATATTGTTAGCCAATACCTACTGATTTGTGATTACTTGCTAAACTTGATGTCCATATAGTCTTATTTTGATCTTGCCAATGTGACCTCCATCTTCTGGCTTTCTCCTTCTATATTTTGGATAGGGGTCATTTCCTTGGTCCAATTTAAATTTAATTTATATCAGAGAGGAAAAAAAATTCAGTGGGGAGAGGCTTGTGCCACACAGAGACCCTCTTTGATCAAAATGAAATATACATATCCAAGTACTCTATGTAATGTAGTTTCAGAATATATATGGTTTGGGTGGGGGGAGTCTATCTCCAAAACCCTAGCAGGAGTTCAATAACAAACTGACAGACAAAGGCTACAATTTTATATATAGAGATGTATCAGGTTGTATTTTTAAAACTTGTGAAATGAGAACAAACTATATCAGTGTTCTAATTGGCCTTATATATTTTTAAATCTCAGCATTGGGAAAATGAGCACCCATTATAACAGTGTTCTAACTGACTTTATACAGGGTCTTTCAAAAAAATTTATATTTCATAATCTAATAACTTGACCAATTCTCATTCAAATGACCTCAAATTTTAATAGCATGTGTAGAAACAACTCAAAATACTAGTTTAATTTTTTTTTCATTATGTAGAAATGCCATTCACTGGAAAAGAAAAGATGTTTTGTATGTTAGAGTATGCTTGAATACAGTCAAACAAGACTATGCCGCCTGCATTTGTGAGGCAATTTCCTAAAATGCACCAAGTGCAATGCAGATTTGGACATGGTGCAAAAGGTTCAAAGTGTAAGGCTGTCTTTGCATAGCAAAAGGGTCTAGATGACCACCAGTATTGGAAGAGATAATTGAGGGGGTTCAAGAAACATTTTTTTTTTCAAAGTCCCAGGAAGTTCATAAGAAGAGCAAGTCTGGAAACCCAGATTCCTTCAATCACAGCTCGAGAATGACTCCCTACAAGCTGCAGCTCATTCAAGTTGTAAAGACAGATAACAAGTCAAAAAGCAAGCAATTCTGTGATGATATGCAACAGAAACCTTAAGACAAGCCTAGAAAATCACAAGCAGAGAACCTCTCACACACTGGAGACTGTAACCCAAAACATGCCGTAGCATGTTTAGCAGGAGCTGGACTACCTAATCAGTGTGTGCTATATCCCAGGTGGTGTGGATATGGAAAAAATCCATATACCTTTGGATTTCTCATTAAAATTTTGATGAATAATTCTTGCCTAGACTATAATTCTTGCTTAGACTATATTTATCTTAGATATTTACATCTCAACTGATACCAAATTTTAACAACTTGTACATTTTAAAAAACTTGGTGTTGAGGAAATGAGCATCCATTGTATCAGCATTCTAACTAGCCTTATATATCTGAACTGTATCCATTAATTTAACAATCAGCAAAGAAACATCATTACATTTATAATTAATACTCTTTTATACTGTACAATTTATTTATCCTATTAAGTATTATTACAGTATTTACATTAGTCGGACTATTGTCCTCATCTTTGTCGCCATATTTGTCACAACGTTTCGGCCGTTGTACGCTCCGGCCCTCTTCAGGTGGTTGGAATTTCGAACTGAACCCTTTATTTCGCTCACTGGGGTAGACTGTTCCAGCTCCACGTGCCATGCTTGATGGATGTCAGCTATCAGCCATCTCCTGCGAATTCTCCCTCTGAAAGTACCCCACTGCCTCAACCGGGTATTGAACTCACACGTTGGTTGGATCCGGTGACAGACCCAAAGAGTGGGAGTTCAATACCCGGTTGAGGCAGTGGGGTACTTTCAGAGGGAGAATTCGCAGGAGATGGCTGATAGCTGACATCGATCAAGCATGGCACGTGGAGCTGGAACAGTCTACCCCAGTGAGCGAAATAAAGGGTTCAGTTCAAAATTCCAACCACCTGAAGAGGGCCGGAGCGTACAACGGCCGAAACGTTGTGACAAATATGGCGACAAAGATGAGGACAATAGTCCGACTAATGTAAATACTGTACATAATACCTCATCTCAGAAATATAGACAGACTAAGTATTATTAGTTGAATATATAAAAAAAGATAAAATTCAACAATTTTTGGTCAGCGTCCAAAAGAACTTGGGACAATTCTTACCTTGCATCGCCTGGAAGTTCAGGAAATAGAAGATGCCCACCATCAAGATGCCACATATAAGAATTACTTTGACATCTGCAAAAGGAAGATTAAGTCAGTGAAAATATGAAATAAACAATTATGTATTAAAACTAATTAGTTACACTTCAGTTAATATATTTTTTCTTTATTATTACTAGTTCTGTATGTGCCGCTTCACTGGGTAAATTTCAAATCTAAATTGTTTGTCTTTTTAAAAATGCTACATTTATTAGAAAATATATTCAGTTTAAATAAAGAAGGAGACACAAAAATGGCATTAAAGGGCGGGACTGATGTTGCACCTCCAAAATGATGTAGCCAGGAATAAATCATTATTTAACTGAGATGCTATATCGTAAACAATGCATCAACATAGTTTCAGTAAAAGGATAAAACCAGCAAATTAAAGTTTCAATGTTGGCCAATCAAATGGAAGATCGAGAATCTAAAATTGTACTCAAGTTGAGTCTATCTTAATACCGCACAATATAGTAGGGTCAGTTGGGCACCATCTGTATGAAAAATGGCAGCACTCCACCAGAAATTTGCAAAAGAAATCCTATACCGCCGGGCATTTGTATTGGAAGTTCCAATACAAACATTTCAGAGTGTTTGGGTGTCAGTACACTGCAGAAAATTCGGAAAGAGTTGGACAAGTGTAATGGCAATTACGAAAGCGTTTAGAGTGATCACTAGTGATGGCAATGTCATGTCTCCATTCATCTACCCACAGTACCTTAGAATCAACATGGAGGCCTATAACATGTGCCTGGAGGAGGTAGCAATGTTCTGGGTCAAGAAGAAGACCCTATTTCTGGCAACAGAACTGCACCATTCCACACAAGCATGAGAACCCAGTCGTGGCTGTCAAACACTTTCTGCAACAACATTAGCCCTTACATCTGGCCACCTAACTCCCCAGACTGCAACACCCTTGTTTATTATGTGTGGGGTGCAGTTGAGTGAGAGACCAACAAAACACCTTGTAACACCAAAGATGAACTGAAAACAAGGATTATGGAAGCATTCACCAACTTAAACAAGGAAACCGTCCAGAATAGTTGCAGGAAATTGCGAAGTCATCTGGAGGCAGTGGTTGAAATCAATGGTAATTTTATTGAGTACATTTACTCTTTAGTATTTCAAGATATTTTTGTGTAATTTTGATAAATATATCTGTTAAAATGAGATGTCAGTGTTATTTTCATTTTTGTGTAATTTAGATGACAATTTATCCAACGCACTATATATATATATGTATGTATATTTAATCTTTTAATGAAACATTTTTATTACTTAAAAATGTTATTTTTAGTGGATACCCTTATTTGAGTGTTTTTGTTTGTTTTTTTTTTAAACAGTTTTCATTCCATCTACTCAACAGCATATGCAAGAATACTTAAATACTGGAGAACACATATTCTTGATTAAGTTTTCATCAAGTGTGCAGGCCAGTTGACAAAATAAACACTCTTTCTCATTTACCCAAATATGGGTATCCACTAAAAAAAAATTTGAAAATATATATAGGGTGACCCCAAAAAACAGGAACTTTTTAACAATCCAATAAAACCAAGAGTTATGGAAGAAAAATATTTAATTCATATTAATTTAAACCTTAAAACATGCCATTTAAGAAACAATGATGGAATTTTCATTTTTAAAAAATTACATCCTGTAGATGGCGTCCTCCTGTACGAATGCATTCTTGAAATCTGTTGTTGAGATTCCTCATTGACTGCTGCAACACCTCAGCTGGAATACTGTGAATTTCATTCTTGTTACTAAAATGGCGAAATGTTTACTTGCTCAAGGTCACTGTCTCGCAGTATTGCCACTTGTTCATGTCTGGCAATACGCACTTCAAAAATTCCCGTTTTTTTGGGTCACCCTATATAAGTTGTCTAGAGGCTGTGATTGAAGACAACAGCAATTTTATTGAATAAATTTACATTATAGTATTTCAAGATAATTTTGTGTAATTTTGGTAAATATATCTGTTAAAATAGGATGTCAATGTTATTTTTATTTTTGCATGATTTAGATGACAATTTATCCATCGCACCCTGTAATTGTTATTGTTTGTTCTATAAATCTATGTTTGTGTTTATTCATGTTTCTATAATTAGAGGCATTGATACAGAAACGGAAATTAGCCTTCACAGCACAGATGTCCACTTTAATTTCAAACAAACTGTGTGTATGTATATTTGTATGTGCACATCTATTATATTTTTTATATAAATTAAAAAAGAAAAAAACTTTTTAAAATAATTCTATATAGTACCAAATAATTTCAGAATCAGTTAAAAGTAAGTTCCACTCGAGCAGCTTTTCCAGTGAAGCATTGCCCTGTGCAACCGATTACCAAGAGGATGTTTCCCCGATTACTACAATCTTAACCTGTTCAAAGCTTGGATTAACCGTTATCATCCACTATTGTACACACAAATGGCCACCAAACGTAACCCTCTAACTTGAGTGGCCCCTAGGCCTTGTAATGGGTGAACGTCACTGTAAAAAAATAAAATCTTATAATTATTTGATCTTTTTATTTTTAGGGTTTAGAAATTTTTTTTTCTTTCTTTTCTCAAAATTTATGATTTTATTGTTCAGTACAGGGTAGGGGTTGTCCAAACTGAATGGGAAGAGGATGCATGATTCCAATACAGTCAAATTGTGCTTTTACATGCATATGCTTGTGAGTATATTAAATAGGACAAGCACATGTAAGCCACTCATGTATAATACTGGCATATGCATAAACATTATATGCACACATGGACAGGGAATGAGTTCTTTTTTTAGCTTGGGATTGGGATAATTTGTTGAGCAAGCAGGGAAAGTTCAACACATCACATTGAAACAAGTTGCGGTAATTAGAGGCATCAGCTATGGATCTGCACAACCCATAGTGTATGATGACATGGCGTACTGTAAAGTTTGTATATGTGAGTTGGCCAAACAAGCAAGCAGTTCAGATGTGACTTTGCGATCAACTGAAAAGCTCCTTTTCAGAAGAGAAGAAGCAGCTCGTTGACCACTACCAGAAGTGAATCATTGTGCTGGGTGACTATGTCAAAAAGTGGCACACACATTTGTTCTTGGAAATAAAGGTATTGTATGGAAATTGACTCTACTTTTTGATCTACTTTCGTATTATCTGAAGAAGCTTCAAGAAAAGATTAAATGAAATATTTAGGTACCAACAAAAAAAAACAAAAAAAACTCAAAGAATATCTTCAGTAGTCCAGACAACTCTTGTAATGACAATGATTCTTCTCAAAAATTATAGACAGTAAACATTTTTGCCATGTAAGAAATGACATTTGAAAAGACTACTCCCATATTTCTGCACTTGCAATAATTATTTAGAGAAAGACAGAAAAACAGACAAGAAAAGAATATGAGGCAATCAAGCTGGCTTGCAGTTAAAGATGGAAACATGAAAAAGGAAATCCAATTTCTTGCAAAGAATGGCGAATATACTACAAGTAATTTGGCAAAAAATATCAATCTCTGATGGCTGACAATAATTTGAAGGATTCATTATCAGAAAGTAAGGAGAGAAAAAAATCCTTATATTCGGGTTATTTAGAATATTGCCTACCAAAGTGAGTCATCAACTGAGATATCAGATGAATGGCAATTTTTACTGATTTCAGTAAATGTCAGATTTTGATTATGAAGCCTCCTAAGAATTGATCACAAACAGTATACATACACATATAAGGTTTTTTTTAAAGATGGCTGACAAGCTACTATGATTAAGCTTTCCATTTAATTTATTTGGTGTTCATACAAATGTTTTCTTTTCTGAACGCAAAAAGTTCTGCATATCTGAGTGCTTTCAGCCATTCTTTTAAAAAATAAAAATCATCATTGATAATGGCTAAAAGAATAGCCGAAAGCGATTGGATATGCAGAACTTTTTTTACAGTTTTACACAGTTTGTATCAAGAAAAGAAAACACTTCTATGAACGCAAGAAAAATTAAATAAAAAGCTTAATTGCAGTACCGTGTCAGTCGTCTTTAACAAAACTTGTAAAAAAGTAGGACTTCTGCCCAAATACACTACATTATATATACAGTGTGACCCGGATATAAGAGAGATTTTCTTTGGTCCCAAATTAGAGCCTGAGTTAATGTATATATAATAGACCAAACCCGGATATAAGAGAAACCCGGGTATATGAGACTTATTCTCCAGTCCCAACAACTCTCTTATATCCGGGTTACACTATATATATATATATATATATATATATATATATATATATATATTTTTCTTGTTTTTTATACTAAAATTCACCAAATAAAAGGCACGAGAGCTACTCAAGGTAGACGGTTACTGAATGAGGGTTCTAATATGAATATAAGGGGATGAAGCAGGAAGTGACAGTTATGAGAATAAGGAGTATTTGAAGAGGTTAAAACTATAGTATTCAGGGAAGCATCTTCATAGGCATCTGCGTTTTTTTTCCTCTTCAGCATTTCATTCTAAGTAAGGCAGAAGTGCTACTGGTTTGCAGAGGATTACATAGAATGAAGGTGAGAGAAAAACTGTGTATAGGGGGAATGAGGAAACGATAAAAGATGAACAGGTTTCAAGACATCCGAAGATGGCAATTTACATTGCATTTAAATTTTGGAAGATTGTAGTTATCAGGGAAGCAACAGAAGGGAATTCCACAGGCTGGAATTGTGAGAAAAGAAGCTGTTGGAGTAGAAATGGCAGTTATAGTTAACTATTGAACAGCTGGGGTAGCAGACCAGATATAACAATGGTACTCAATGCATGGACAAATGGTATATTTGTAGATATGCAATCATGGACTCTGTCAAAAAAAACCTTCTGGCACGACACAGTGAACAAACTTTCCTTGCAGTAGATACAGCTTTTGATTCAATGTAGTTATTCCACTTGATTCGAAAACATAAGGCCAAGAAGGCACATAGAGACACTCACCTGGATTTTAGCATCAACCATGCTAATAGCGGACAGGGAATTATCTCTGTGTTGACTAAATGAGGGCAATTTCATTTTGGATGCATTCCTACCGCAGTTAACCACTGAATGAATATCCTTTTCCTGATCAGCAGTTAGGTTGACTTTGTCAGAGATGCCGGGTTTACTACTGAGACAAGAGTAAGTGGTAGTGTCATCTGCATAGATGCCGACTTGGGAGATGATGACATCAGGAAAATCATTGATGAATATCAGAAAGAGTGTAGGATCTAGGATAGAGCCTTGGGGGATCCCTGCATTCATAAGGTAGGATCTGGAAGCATGCCCATTCAAAACACCCTTCATTTCACAATTTGAAAGGAATGATTGGATTCAAATCAAATAGTCATCCTGTAATACTGTAGCCCTGAAGCTTACACAGAAGATCAGCATGCCAAACTCTGTTGAATGCCTTTGAGATATCTAGAGCTACAGCTTGAGAAGTAAGATGCTTAACCCTTGAGCTTTGCCATTCTTATCAAAAGCATGATATATATATATATATATATATATATATATATATATATATCACAGCAATAAACGTATGAAGCTTGATATTACTAGACATATTAAAAACGGGCAAAGCAACCGGTTTCGCTCCCGCTCATCAAGCTTACAATGGGAGATTTAATTTAAATTAAAAACACAGAAAATGTACAATAAATCTGTGTTTTTAATTTAAATTAAATCTCCCGTTGTAAGCCTGATGAGCGGGAGCGAAACTGGTTGCTTCGCCTGTTTTTAATATGTCTAGTAATATCAAGCTTCATACGTTTATTGCTGTGATAAAATTTTGTACCTTCAAAAATATCTTTAAATATATATATATATCTTCAGTTATAGCCATGAGCACATCAGCGGTAGACCAGACAAAGTGGAATCCATATTGTTTGTCAGAGAGTAGGTCTTGAGAAGTAAGAGGTTTAACCAGTTCAGCATTGATTAAAGCCTCAAAGACTTTGCCAAGAAGCAGTAGGAGACTGATAGTGCAGTAGTTAGAGGGGTCAGAAGGTTCACCAGAGTTCTTAAAAATAGGGACTACAGAGGAGAACTTCCAACAAGCTGGAAAGCAGGAAGCATCAAGGCAAAAGTTATATAGTTTGGAGCAAACTGGGGCCAGCTCAGGATCACATTTCCTTAGGACAATGGCTGGAACTCCATCACTTACACTTGCTTTATGGGGGGGTCGAAATTTATAAATGATGTCTGCAACCAGCAATGGTGTTATGCCCATATCACTCAGTAGAGCATCAATTCTAGTGGGGAAATCAGGTATGGGTATTTCTGACATGTCTAGTGTTGAGTTGGATGAGAATTTATGAGCAAAGCATTCAGCTTTTTCCGCTGTAGATGTCAGGACTTCAAATTGGTTGAAGAGAGGAAGGATTGAGGATTTGATGTAGTTCAGCACACTCTTGCACAGCCGCCAGTAATCTCTTGAACTGAACTTGTTAGATGCTACACTCATTCATTCTGACAACAAACAGTAATTTGGCTTCATTGATAACACCTTTGCATTCATTCCAAGCTAAGACAAAGAGATGTCTATTGTAAATGGACTTGTTGCCCTGGTTCTGTTGGATGAAGTGATTCCTCTGGGCTATAGCAGCTGAGCAATCAGAAGACCACCAGGAAAATGAATGTGATTTAACTTTGCATTTCCTAGCTAGAATGAAGACATCAATGCCGGCTTTCACCCAGGAGGAGACCTCAGCCGTGCATTTCTGAATGGGGTGATTAAAAACCACAATCCAAGGGACATCTCGAAGGAAATCAAGGAATGAGTCCCAATCTGCTCATTGATAGCAGAAAGATATTCTGTTGGTAGGAGGGTCATGGGAAGGGAAGGAGAGTTTTACAGATACTACATCATGATCAGAATTGCCAATAGGGGAGAGCTATGTATTACGACAAGAGTCAGGGAAGAGGTAAAACAGAGATTGAAAAGAGAGGCATTTCCATCAGGGTTATTGGGGAAATGCACAGGAAAGTCAACCATTCGTGTGTGACATTGGGTGATTGAGAAGTTAAGGGTTTGGATGTCAGTGAGGTCAGTGGCAAGATGTTTAAGATACCTGGTATGGCAGGTGTTAAAATCTCCAAACAAGAATACATTTGCAAATGGGTATAGGAAGAGGGCCTTATCTATATTATCAGAAGTATTATCTAACACACAACAGTTTTGAGAGGAAGGGGAATAATAGAGAAAAAAAAGATGACTAAGTAGAGAGAGATGGAGACAAGTATGAGTGGTCTGGAGATTCAAGGGAGAGTTCCCTAGCCAGCAGGAGATGTTCGTGGACATAAACTCCCAGGCCATGTCTGTGGACTTTAGAATCCTTTTTAAGTAAAGGAAGGTAACCAGTAATCCAGAAATCAGAGGAAGGGACAGAAGAGTTGAGGTTAGTCTGGCAGAGAGCTGGAATATCTGGAGACTTTTTGAAATGGAACGATTCTACACTGTAGAAGTTGGTATGAATACCACAAATGTTGGAGAAGGAAAGGTTAAAGGGTTTAGGTGATTTTTGTTGACCTGGTTGAGGTTGTTCCATACATTAGCAGTTCTTACGACCCACTTACATCTGGGATACAGAGGAAATAACGGTTAGTTGTAAATGTTAAGAATCTTTTTTAAATATTCATTTCAATTTATCACTTTTTCAGATAAAAACTTAATTTTTTTAAACATATATAAAAAAAAACTGAAAATTTGATGGTTTTGTGCATTTAGCGTACCATGTCAAGTGTCAACAAAAATTTGTTAGCCATTAACATCAATTGTTGCATATTTTTATATTATTTTATGTTATCTTAACATTAATTCATGACACTTTTTAAAATAATTATTTTCATTATGTCACTTTTTCATATAAAAATCTATTTGTCATATAATAAAATGTAAACACAACCAAAAATAAGGTTGTTTATTTTCCATCAAATTGGTCAATATTTAACTATAAATAACACAAATTCTCTTGATTTTATTATCATAGTTCTATTCTGAATATTAATCAGCATTCAAAGAGCTTTCTAAAGATATACAACTTGACCATAAAAATGATATGCCATTTTCAATTTGGCCCAACTCAGTAAAACCCTTGTAACTCGGGCCACAGTCAAAAATCCACCACAAAATTTTGCAGATATCTTACCATAAACCAGAAAAATTTGTTGTCAAATTGAAAAAAAATTAAAAATATGTATTTTGAGAAATTAAAGGTCAAATAAGATGATTTGACCTTTAAGTGAAAAAATAGATCATCTTTTAGATTTATCCAAGTATTATAATATGGTATATAATTTAACTTTGTAGGTGAAAAAATAACCAAGATATTGATATTTAAACTTTGTGACTATTTTCCAAAATTCACCTTTTTGACAAGGATCAAAGGGTCATATGTCAGGAACCATTTGACCTAGAGATGTAAAATAGGTACCATTCAATTTCTATTATGAAGATCTATAAATGTACCAAATTTGAAATTTGACACAGAATGACTAAGGCTTTCAGCAACATTAGAGGAAATGCACTAAGTGAGATACAAACTCATTGGTTGGTTATTTTCATGACATATCAAGTATTAATTGGTTGTTTGATTTTTGTCTTATAGGACAAAAATCACAATGAATGAACAGTAAAGTTAAAAAAGGTAGATGTGTAGTGAGTGTGAATAAAATAAGCCCCTTCACCCACTCTCTTCAAATTTGGAGTACTGAGGAAGAAGGAATGGAATTTGTGAGCCAATGTGAAATTTTCTTTGGACCAATGAAAACCTTTCCTTCAGAGAAATTAGCTGGTCAACCTAGAAGTAGCGAGCCAATGCGAAATTCTTTTTGATATAAAATGATGGGAAAAATTAAATTAGACAAGGGTATCTGAAGTCATATGAAAGATTTTGTTTCAGTTCCTTGGAACCAATTCTTGCCAGTGTAAAATTACTTGCCAATTATATTATCAGCCTCTAACCAGTACACAGGACTTCAAAAGTTTTCTCTCAACAATCCAAGAAAGCTAAGTATTTCAAACTATTTCTCATCATCTACTTTTGAATGTATGCAACCATATTTCCCTTCAGTGAGTAACAAACTTTCTTACCTTTGTCTTAAACATTTTTTTAATACTATTTTATGCGAAATCATTTAATCTGTTGTATGAACATTTCCTCTTCATGACAATACATTAAAACTACAGAATTCTGACCTATTTTCCTGAAACAAGATAATGGCACTACTTCAAGTGTGTAAATTTGTAAAAAATTGCTTATCTTGTTTTGTTAAAATTACCAGTTTTTTCTTTATCATTATCCTTCAATAATCTTCTTGGCATAGGTAAATCAACTGTTCATTTTAATCCCTAAGCCCTACTATAGTTGCATGCCCAGTTTACATTAGAGTAGAATAGTAGGCATAGATCTAGTTTATACAAGAATCTTCATGCCAGCCTCTTTTTGAGGTGTTTTCTTATCCTTCTGCAGGGGATGTTGTAGGATAATTCTAAGAGCCACCGAGCCAGAACAATAACTAATATTGAATAGTTTTTGCATATCTTAAATTTATAAAATTTTTAGTCTTGCCTGAAAATTTGTTCATGCAAATTGAGACTTCATATTATTAACTGCCTGTGCATCTAACATATGGATGAAGCATTTTTTTAATGGAACATTTAAAAAACCTAATTCATAGAATTTATTTAGAAACTATCTTTTAGTTAGGAACACATTGTAGTATCTGTTCCTGGCCTCAGTCTTCTGAGGGTAGGAACAGATACTACTTCTACTTCTTATCTTCAGGCAGGTCACAGTAAAAAGCAAAATAAGTCTGGTCCTGGGTATTCTGGCCCTGGTACAGCACTTTCCCAATGCACAAAATGAAATGCTTTGTATATTCTGATACAATTGTGATACTGGGCAATCTTTGTCCTTGTAGAACTCCATCTTAAAACCGATCTTTGGAGGTGGGGTAGTTATGTATCAACTCTTTTTTTTAATAAACACATAAAATAAATATGCAGGAATTGGCTTGACCAAGCTTAAAAAACATAAAAAGGAAGAACAGAAAGAAAGAAACAGAAAAAAAAAGAAAGGAAAAGGAAAAAAAAAAAAAAGAAAGGAAAAGGAAAAAAAAAAAAAAAGAAAGGAAAAGGAAAAAAAAAAAAAAGAAAGGAAAAGGAAAAAAAAAAAAAAGAAAGGAAAAGGAAAAAAAAAGAAAGGAAAAGGAAAAAAAAAGAAAGGAAAAGGAAAAAGAAAAAAAAGAAAGGAAAAGGAAAAAGAAAAAAAAAGAAAGGAAAAGGAAAAGAAAAAAAAAGAAAGGAAAAGGAAAAGAAAAAAAAAGAAAGGAAAAGGAAAAGAAAAAAAAAGAAAGGAAAAGGAAAAGAAAAAAAAAGAAAGGAAAAGGAAAAGAAAAAAAAAGAAAGGAAAAGGAAAAGAAAAAAAAAGAAAGGAAAAGGAAAAGAAAAAAAAGAAAGGAAAAGGAAAAGAAAAAAAAGAAAGGAAAAGGAAAAGAAAAAAAAGAAAGGAAAAGAAAAAAAAAGAAAGGAAAAGGAAAAGAAAAAAAAGAAAGGAAAAGGAAAAGAAAAAAAAAGAAAGGAAAAGGAAAAGAAAAAAAAAGAAAGGAAAAGGAAAAGAAAAAAAGAAAGGAAAAGAAAAAAAAAGAAAGGAAAAGGAAAAGAAAAAAAGAAAGGAAAAGGAAAAGAAAAAAAAGAAAGGAAAAGGAAAAGAAAAAAAAGAAAGGAAAAGGAAAAGAAAAAAGAAAGGAAAAGGAAAAGAAAAAAAGAAAGGAAAAGGAAAAGAAAAAAAGAAAGGAAAAGAAAAAAGAAAGGAAAAGAAAAAAGAAAAAAAAAGAAAGGAAAAGAAAAAAGAAAGGAAAAGGAAAAGAAAAAAGAAAGGAAAAGGAAAAGAAAAAAGAAAGGAAAAGGAAAAGAAAAAAGAAATGAAAAGGAAAAGAAAAAAGAAATGAAAAGGAAAAGAAAAAAGAAAGGAAAAGGAAAAGAAAAAAGAAAGGAAAAGAAAAAAGAAAGGAAAAGGAAAAGAAAAAAGAAAGGAAAAGGAAAAGAAAAAAGAAAGGAAAAGGAAAAGAAAAAAGAAATGAAAAGGAAAAGAAAAAAGAAATGAAAAGGAAAAGAAAAAAGAAAGGAAAAGGAAAAGAAAAAAGAAAGGAAAAGAAAAAAGAAAGGAAAAGGAAAAGAAAAAAGAAAGGAAAAGGAAAAGAAAAAAGAAAGGAAAAGGAAAAGAAAAAAGAAAGGAAAAGAAAAAAGAAAGGAAAAGAAAAAAGAAAGGAAAAGGAAAAGAAAAAAGAAAGGAAAAGGAAAAGAAAAAAGAAAGGAAAAGAAAAAAGAAAGGAAAAGGAAAAGAAAAAAGAAAGGAAAAGAAAAAAGAAAGGAAAAGGAAAAGAAAAAAGAAAGGAAAAGAAAAAAGAAAGGAAAAGAAAAAAGAAATGAAAAGAAAAAAGAAAGGAAAAGGAAAAGAAAGGAAAAGGAAAAGAAAAAAGAAAGGAAAAGAAAAAAGAAAGGAAAAGAAAAAAGAAAGGAAAAGGAAAAGAAAAAAGAAAGGAAAAGGAAAAGAAAAAAGAAAGGAAAAGGAAAAGAAAAAAGAAATGAAAAGGAAAAGAAAAAAGAAATGAAAAGGAAAAGAAAAAAGAAAGGAAAAGGAAAAGAAAAAAGAAATGAAAAGGAAAAGAAAAAAGAAAGGAAAAGGAAAAGAAAAAAGAAAGGAAAAGAAAAAAGAAAGGAAAAGAAAAAGAAAAAAAAAATGAAAAAAGAAAGGAAAAAATAAAATAAAGAAGGAACTCCAGAATGAAATCATTAAAAAATATTATCTACTCACTGACAAAATGTCTAAGTATGAATCTTCGTAAGTTGCGTATCATCCTTATGATGATTTTCATTCTTCAGTCTGAAAGAAAAATGAGTAATTCCTTTGGTTAGATTGACAATTTTACTTTTAAGTGAAGCATTTAGTTGTGGTATTGATTTCTGGAGAAACATCAAAACATGAAACTGGGTTAATGCACAGAAAACAAAAAGAGAGACAGAAATCGGAGATAAACTGAAAACGATATGGATTATAAAGATGACATGAAAAGGAAAACAACATTTGAAAAAGAAATCAAAAAATAAATCAAACAAGCAAATGACAGATATGAAATAAAAATTAATTTCTAATAGAATTTCTGAAACAATAAGCTTGGGGGTTGATTAAATGCATTTCAAAACTACAAGGTTTGCACCGGTAAAATTTTGTCTGCTGTTGACTTTAATGAAAATATCAGATAAAACTAAATGAAATTCAGTTTGCTATAAATGGCAAATCATGAGCAAATTTTCCACCAATCACTGATCAGATTTTATAAGATGTGATAATTCGTTAAAAAAAAAAATAATAAATAAAAAAATAGCAAGAGAGAAGAAAAGACATCAGTTCCCAACTAAGTATTTATGCTGATGATCAACTGGCAACTGCACATGAAAAGGACCTCCAAACATTGGTTAACTGGGGCAAAGAATGGCTTGCAAATTTAAACACTTCCAAAACAAAACTCATTTAATCATCATGGAGAACCTTTTCTGCCTGCTATCAACATGACTGATTCTAACATCCAGGAGAGTAACTCTCTACACCTTCTTGGGCTTATATTTTCTACTGACATGAAATGTGGTTATTAAACTAAACCAATTGCTATGTCTGCTGCTAGTTGGTTCACTGTGTTGTGTCAGACATTTTTTCTCATCAGAATCCACCTTGCACATTTATAAATCTACCAGTCATTGAATACTTCTGCTATATCTGTTTTGTTGCTTCTATCTCTACATTCGAGATGAAATTCAAAGAAAGGTCTGTAATGTAATCAGTCCTGACTTGGTATCTTGACTTCAGTCACTTTCTCCTCAACATGACATGGTTTCACTCTATCTTTTCTACAAATATTTTCATGGCAATTGCTCTGATGTGCTATCCTCCTTGGTGCATGGACTGCATGAATTTAAGCATAATACTAGATTGGCAATAAGGTCTCAAAGTTTTACTGTTGAATTAGCCAGATGCGACTGTCTGTTCTATTCTAAGTTTTTTTCTCACACTAAAAAACCTGTGGAACTCCTTTCTGATTTCTTGCTCAGCTGCCACGAAAAATCTTCAAAAATTTAAATGCAATGCTAATCTCCATCTTCTGTCTTCCAGAAACCTGTTCTTTTATTGTCCTTTTTCCACACTGAAGTCTCCTCATTCTCTTTCACTCCCTGTAACCGCTGCATTATTGTCTTGCTTGGGGTGAAATGATTAAGAAAAAGACAGCCTTTTGTTATGCTGCGTAACTATCACAGAATTAATAACAGGCTACAAAAAGAAAAAGCAGTAAAAAATTCAATACTATTCAATCCTTATTTTTCTACATAGAATGCTTTTCTCTCACAGATCAAATACAATGTCTTTATCATGTATCTATTAGAAATTTAAAAAAAAAATCAGTATCATCCTATGCAAGGCAGGAAAGCCACTAAGACACAAAGGGTTACAGGGTGTCGAAGAATTAGGAACAGAAACATTAACAAGGAATGAGAAGAGGAAAGAGTAATCAGGACACTAGATAGCGATTGACATCACATTTAAATTTTTGCAGATCAAAATTGGCTGGAAGACATGGAGCTGGAAGGGAGTTCCACAAGCGAGAAGTGTGAGAAAAGAAACTGCTAGCATAGAACTTATGGCTACATCTATCCAGCTCAACTGTAAACTGATGAGATCTTGATGCCAGTCTAGTACAGCACTTAAATTTTAAAAAGTCTAGGTACCATAGCAAAGAGCTCATCTGAACAATTACTATGAAAGTATTTATAGAAAAGGCACAGAGAGACAACCTTACAGTGATGGAAAAGTAACTGAAGCCGAGATGCCAGGTAAGGACCAGTAATATTGCTGATTTTTTTGGATTTTATCAAGGAGCTCAAGGTAAATAGCTGGGGCCCTGGACCATATGTGGTAGCAATATTCTAAGCATGGAGGAATGGTAAACTTATAGTTATGCAAGATAGATTCTGGAGAAAAAAAATTGTCTATACGACAGTGAATCAATTTTCTTATAATTTCTGCTTTTGTTTATCAACTTTATTTTCCGAAAAATAAAGAACAAATTGCGACATCTATGAGAGATTAAATTTAAATTATTATTATTGCATTATTCCAAAATTTTAATACATCAGCAGACAGGTATTAATGTCAACAACTGAGCACAAATAGTTATTAATTAAAGAATTAGTAATTAAATGTATAATTTTAAATTTATTAATTAATAGAAAATAAAAGCAATTCATATTAATAAAATCATAGAAAAAAAAGTAAAAATCAGAAAAGTCAGAATTGCTAGAAGTAAAGAGATCTGAACCAGATAAGACATCTTTAGATACAATTTCATTTTTTTTATGTCTTCATAATATAAATTAACCATTTTATAGCTTTTTTGTATACAATGGTTACAATCTCCAACGGTTTAAGTGTAGCGTCAATCGTCATCTCCAATTGCCTTGATCTATCCACTTCCCTTCTCCACTTCCTTTCATCTTTCATTCCTATCTGCTCTCGCTCTATATCTTCCGTAACCCCCCTGCCTTGATCGACCCTCCGTCCTTCTCTTTCTCCACATCCCTTCCTTTACCACTCCTATCTGCTCTTCCTCCAACCCTTCTGTAACCCCATGCGTGATAGTGTCCACCAGCCTTGCTTGGGGTGATACGCTTAAAAAAAAAAAAAAAAAAAATTGTTTCACTAGATATATTTTCACATCTGACTGCAACCCCACAAACACAGGTAATTTCACTTATTTTTCCACAATATAGCTATTTGTGCTATGTTATAATGCTTCTTACTAAAACAATAATAATACTGAATATTTGTTTTTAAACATTAAAGTATATTCAATCACATATCCCTAATAGCTAGGCATTCTGTTAATTCAATTATATATTCACCATGATTTGAATTCAAAGTTGTTATCACTTATCAGTCAGCTCTTTGAAACATTTTGACAAAAATTCCTATTGATGCAAAAAAATTTTCACTTAACTTTTTGAAGAAAGTCTTCCCACCATCAAAGGGTTTTGCAGTGATCAGAAAAGGTAGACATCTGTTGGTGCAAGGCCAGCTAGATAAAACAGGTGGAGTAAAAGAGATCATCTAAGTTGAAAAATTATTTTGATGGAGAACAATATTTTTTTCATTTAATCCACTGTGTATGCTGCCACTGTGGCATATGCAACGTAATTGGCCCTGATCTGTCATCTGGATATGCAACATAATTGGCCCTGATCTGTCATCTCGTCTGCAGTCGTTCTCACACAGATGCCCCATTGCCTCGCTCTGTCTTTTTTACAAATACTTTAACGGTAATTGCTCCGATGAGCTGCTTTCGCTGGTTCCTAGGCCTCATGAATTTAAGCGTGCTACGAGGCTGGCATCCCATTCCCACCCCTTCACCGTTGAAACTGTTAGATGTAGACGTCTCTTCTACTCCAATAGCTTCATGTCTCGCAACTCTTGCCTGTGGAACTCCCTTCCTTATTCCTGTTTCCCTGACAAATATAATCTCCAACTATTTAAGTGTAATGTCAATCGACATCTCCAGTTGCCAAGATCTATCCACTTCCCTTCTCCACATCCTTTCCCCTTTCATTCCTATCTGCTCTCGCTTCAAATCTTCTGTAACCCTCTTGCCTTGATCGATCCACTATCTTTCTCCACATCCTTTCCTCTACCACTCCTATCTGCTCTTCCTCCAAACCTTCTGTAACCCCTTGCGTGCTAGTGGCTTCCAGCCTTGCTTGGGGTGAAAAGCTTAAAAAAAAAAAAAAATGTTTCCCACTTCTCTGATAAATATTTAATTTCATGTTCAAGTTTATGATTATGTATATGTGCATCCTGAATCAACTTTGAGTTTTTGGGGATTAGGATGACCAAATTTGTTATGCACTTTGTTGGCTGTTTTATTTGCATCCTCCTTCACTTTTGGGAACATGATCCAATTACAGGTAGCATTATCTACTTGTCTATAGAGAAGTAAAGAATAATGGTGGTTGCAGTTTAATTATTCTCTTTCTAGCAATCAGTGTCATTTTGAAAATTCAAAATCATGTTTGCTTTTTCATTGAATTTTTGCTTAACAGTAAAGGTATTTCACATTTGACAACATCAGTAGTTATTTCTGGCATCATATCTCCAATCAAATAGAATAGTCAAGCCTTGCTTGGGGTAAAAAGCTTAAAATATATATATATATATATATATATATAAACTAAAAAATGGTTGTTCACTCAAAATTTATTTGTAACTGCCACACATAATTAGTAGTTAACACAGTACATTGGTCATTACAAATGACCAATACATTGGTCATACATTGGTCATTACAACTGAAGTCGAAACAGAAATTACTTATGAATCAACATAATGTCTACAGAGAAAGAGAGAGAAATAGATAATTGATTATTCAGAAAAATAATGATATACAAAATACTATCCAAAAGTTGAGAAGAAAAAATAAATAAAAGAACCCTAACACTGAGTCTGTACACTGTTAAAATTCCCCAAATTTTCAGTAGCATCTGATACACTATGTCAAACTTTGATATATTGCAAGAAATTTGGTATTAACCAACTGGTGCTGGTAAAATTTTTGGTAGATATTAAGATTTGTATGAACAAAATATGATAGTTTCAACAAATATCTGCTTTAATTAAAAATACTTGCAATGATTAGAAAGAATGGTGTTATTCATGTAATGTCAACTGTTATCTACTGTCTTCTTAATTCTTGTTCTTTTATTGTTCTCTCTACTTAATAGAGTTTTTCTTTTCCCATATTCTCTAACTCTCAGTAACCCTTGTGTCTTAGTTCTTTGATTCAGGTGAAATGACTAAAAAAAAATAAAATTTAAAATATTTATAATGGCATAGTAATCGATATGCAATTTTTTAATAATTTCAAATACACGAGGATTACCATGGAGAATTAAGAAAAAGCTGAATAGAGATCACAAAAAAATAGTTTAAAACATTGGCAAGATGAGAGCAAAAATAAACTGGCTTTGAGAAATCTTAAAATAGTAAACAGCAATATTAAATAAATTGGCCAGCAAGAAAATATTTGAAGAAGCTATTGTTGCAAGTATAAACAGAGAAAAGATGCTGAGTATTGGCTAAAGATATTAAAGCAATGAAACTACTGCCTTGAAATAAACATCACAAAAAGAGATATTTAAATCTATTGAATAAGTACATGAAACCAAATTTCTCAACACTAATTTTTAGTAATGAATGTAGAGCTAAACTGGACAGACCTGATGATCTGTTTAGAGACTGAATTCATTATGGAAATATTCAACAAACATGTGAAGTGAAAGTGAAATAACATTTTAATGAGTAGTGTAGGTACTAAAATTATAAGTCATTTCAAAGTTAATGAGAGTGCCAAGATAGATACAGAAGTTCTTTTTCGTAGTGTAAGCAAAGAGTCTGTTGAGACTGAAGGGAAGCATCTGATTGCTCTCCCAGCAACTACAGGGGTAATAAGGAGAGAGGGGAAAAGAGACAGGTGATAATAAAAATAAACAATAATAGAAAATATTATTCGGACTATTGTCCTCATCTTTGTCACCATTTTTATCACAACGTTTCGGCCGTTGTACGCTCCGGCCTTCTTCAGGTGGTTGGAATGTCGAACTGAACCCTTTATTTCGCTCACTGGGGTAGACTGTTCTAGTTCCACGTGCCATGTTTAATGGATGTCAGTTATCAGTTATCTCCTGGATAAAGGTGTTGGTTAGATCCAGAGACAGGACCCAAAGAGTGTGAGTTCAAAACCCGGTTAAGGCAGTGGAGAACTTTCAGAGGGAAATTAACAGGTGATAACTGATAACTGACATCCATTAAACATGGCACGTGGAACTAGAACAGTCTACCCCAGTGAGCGAAATAAAGGGTTTCAGTTCGACATTCCAACCACCTGAAGAAGTCCGGAGCATACGACGGCTGAAACGTTGTGATAAACATGGCGACAAAGATGAGGATACAATAATGTAAATAGTGTACATAATACCTCATCTCAGAAATATAGACAGATAATAATAGAAAACCCCAGCAACTTGAGGGACAAAATGCCCATAAGACCATCTTCACAAGACACTGTGTCCAGCTGACTGCTGTTTTACTCCAGATTTTATTGGCAAAAGGCATCTTACAAAGACTTGGATCTTGACCAGTTGCAGAGAGGTCCATATCTAGCTAGACATGCCAAACTGACCCACTGCTAATGGAAAAAAACTCTGATCTAACTGGTGTTAATAAAAATATCCATATGCGGTCCGAGGCCTCTTTTGTATCTGTACTGATGTGCCTTTTGCCACATTCTTGGATAAGAGATTTTTAGTGGTACAACTCACAACCTTAAAGCTTTAAGCTCAAGATTATATTCATGCAAAACAATGTTGAATATATAATTGATATATTTCTGACAACTTTAATCCCTAACTAATTGTCAAGTCTTGGTAGAAAATACATTTTCGGATTGTATTATGCAAGTCAACATTTCACTATAACCAATTGATATTTTTAGGATACTTATGAATAAATGTGACGTTCAGCTAATTATATTCTCATTAAAAAAATGATATTAACTTGTTTTGGAAGTGCCAGGTATTATCGTGCAATATAAATTTTTCTTTATAAATAAATCCAAAAGATACAGGCACCCAAAACACATATAACATGATCTGTCATATACCAGAATAAATCATTAGTTTATTATTTTACATGTTAACATGAATTCATTGACATTCTATCGCCTTCTTCAATCTTTCAGCCATTGATTTTGTATTGTTATGACTTTAACATATAGTTTCTGTTGTTTCTTCAGAGACCTTTACTTGTATACTATTCTTAAATCTCATAGAAATTTCTTTTAATGATGAAACACAATTTTTTTTTATTGTGTTGTATCACTGCCCCTAGTAAGACTAAAATTAGCAGCAGACAATGTTTACACATATAAATGATAGGTGTAAGGTAATAGAATAAATTTCAACAAGGCAATATTTTTTGGCTTTTATATCATAGAGTTAAAAAAAAAAAAAAAAGTAAAGAAAATACCCGTGATATCAGAAAGCACAATACAAATGAAAAAAGGATATATATATATCTATGTTTTATAGATTAAGCAAAAGTTTTTCATGAAATATTTCACAAAGAACTGTTGGAACTGCTAGATAACATCGACATATTTGGAAGAGATTAAGAATAATCCAGAACCTATGCTGGCAGCAAGGCACCTGTATATGGAAAGCAAATGAATTCAGTAAATATACAAAAACAGAAAGTGGTGTAACACAAGGACGATCAACATATACAGCAAGGTGATTCTAAGAGAATTAGAAGTTCTACTGGCATTCGTCCTTATATGAGGTGGTAGGCAAGAAAGGAATTGGCAGGGAGTTCCACAGGTGAGAAGTGCGAGAAAAGAAACTATGAGAACAGAACATATGGTTGCATCTAGCTAGTTGAACTGTAAGACGGTGAGACCTAGTTGCCATTATAGAAGAAGGCTTAAATTCATGCCGTCAAGGCACTAAGGAAAAAAAAAAAAAAAAAATTCATCAGAACATTTGCCATGAAAATATTTGTAGAAAAGACAGAGGGGAACGGCGGCACATTGGTTAGAAAGTGGCTGAAGTCAAGATGCCAGGTCAGGAATGATTACATTATAGACCCTTCTTTGAAATTCATCAAAAGTCTTGAAAGATATAGGAAGAGCACCAAACCATATACGTTTTTTACTGATTTCTCCAATGTTGTCATGACACACTGTGCTTGCATGACACCTGAAAATGTTAGTTCCTGCACACTTTTGTTTCTGTGTAGATGAGTAAAGCTTATATTTTCTATGCATGCATACAATGCATCATAAATTTACTGAATAGTGGCTGCAGTTGATAAATTGTCAGCACATTATTATAAGCAAATGACAAAATGGAAAATATTCTTAAGGATGCTTGTTTTCCATTTTTGCCATTCACTGACTGATGATGTGCCTGCATGACAGATATATACATACATACATACATACAATTTTTTTTTTTTTTAAGCTTATCACCCCAAGCAAGGCTGGAAGCCACTAGCACGCAAGGGGTTACAGAAGGTTTGGAGGAAGAGCAGATAGGAGTGGTAAAGGAGAGGATGTGGAGAAAGATAGTGGATCGATCAAGGCAAGGTGGTTACAGAAGATTTGGAGCGAGAGCAGATAGGAATGAAAGGGGAAAGGATGTGGAGAAGGGAAGTGGATAGATCAAGGCAACTGGAGATGTCAATTGACGTTACACTTAAATAGTTGGAGATTATATTTGTCAGGGAAACAGGAATAAGGAAGGGAGTTCCACAGGCGAGAGGTGCGAGACATGAAGCTATTGGAGTAGAAGAGACGTCTACATCTAACAGTTTCAATGGTGAAGGGGTGGGAACGGTATGCCAGCCTCGTAGGACATTTAAATTCATGAGGCCTAGGAACCAGCAAAAGCAGCTCCTCAGAGCAATTACTGCGAAAGTATTTGTAAAAAAGACAGAGCGAGGCAACGTCGCGTCTGTGAGAGAGTGACTGCAGACGAGATGACAGATCAGGGCCAATTACATTGTAAATCCGTCTCTGGATCTTATCAAGAACCCTGAGGCAAACAGCAGAGGCTCCAGACCATATGTGGCAGCAATACTCCATGCAAGGGCGAATGGTCGATTTATAGATTTGGAGGATCAATTCCGGAGAGAAAAATTTCCTGGCTCGGCACAGGGAGCCAACTTTCCCTGCGGTGGATGATGCAATTGACTCGATGTATTTGTTCCATCTCAGATCAGTGGACAGCTTGAGACCGAGCAGCCATTTTATCATATAGACAAAAACAGTTTACTCACTACAAAGATGCAACTTTGTTTCAGTGCATTTTAACTGCAACTCGATGGGTGGGAACCAAAAATGGTTATGAACTGTTTTTTTTCTATATGATAAAATTATAATAAATAATTCTCGCTCTAATATCGGTATAGAGCCTGCTTTTGGATTACTGCTGTGAATGTTAGAATTTATATATTATTATATTATATTATTTATATATTACTTTCATTCTCATGGCATTGAATATATATATATATATATATATATATATATATATATATATATATATAAAAATAAAGAAATATAGTTTTAAGGTATGCTGTATTTATAGGATAAAGTGCTCAATATCCGAGAGAGCATATGTTAGTATTAAAGTGTACATTGAAGCCAGCATTCAGGTGATAGACTGTTTAAATGCAATTATCAGGCCACAATATATATCTATATATATATATATATGTATAGATATATATTGGGTGCATGGCCAAGAGGTTAGTACATTCACTTTCCAATGATGAGATCCGGTCAACTTTTAATGGAAGTTATCAGTCTGGCAAGGCAATCTCAATGTGCAATACATTTGAAAAGTGCTTGAAAAACCATATAATGAGTTGGCCCCAAGCATATGAGTGAAATTGGGTAGACTGTATTCTACAAGATCTTGTAACTGAGAATTTAAGCATACTTTCATTGTACAAATTGGGGATCTTACCAGAATATGCACTATCCAAGAAACCGTAACTAAGGTCTGCTCAGCATCTTCTATGTGCTGTCTCTCTTCAGATCGAGGGCAATCGCGGTTCATCACAACTTCCTGTTCTTTGTAGCTCTTGGTACGCTTTGTCTTTTTGCTACCTCTTCTAATCACTGTTAGGCCAACCATTTACACAAGTTTGTTAGATTGGTTATGCACTACTTAAACTCAATATTTCCTGTGAGTGTCAAATTTCGCAAGCCCTCCTTCCTCATTATGTATCCTAGAAATTTCAACTGTGATTCTGATTCTAAATATAAATGTCCTTTTCTTCCTAAAACTTTGTCATTGCTCTTGTGTTTAGCGTCGCCTATTTTGTTCTCAGCCTCATTCTGGAGAACCACATTTCAGATGTCTCAAGTCTTTTGTTCATCTGTGATGAGATAGTCCAGCATTCACTGCCATATATTATGATGAATATTACATAACAGTTCTGTACTGTTTGTTTCTAATTGTTGCAATATAAATCGCAGGTGGGCTTCAGGTATTGAACAAACAAAAATGTTCCTGAGCAGATGTCTGCAAACAGGGATTGGCTAGCCATCTTAACAGATAGTTGCGTTCAGAAACTAGTAACTTGCCATTAGCTAGTTAGCATCCCAACTCCAGAATTTTGCAGACAGATCCTCCAGGAATCACTCCATCCACTCAACACAGACTGGTAGCAGTTGATTGTTTATATTTCTCAATTTTCCTTTTATATATGCACGTTTCATTGGTAGCTGAACGTAATATTAATCAGCTAAGTGACAAACTTTATACTTCTTTTAATATATATATATATATATATTTAAAGACATTTATATTATGTTTAACGTTCTTTTTATAGATACAAGTATTTAAGCAAAAAAAAAAGAACGTTAAACATAATATAAATGTCTTTAAATAAATTGTCGGACTATGTCCAATTCAAATATATATATATATATATATATATATCTCCGTTCCCACCCCTTCACCGTTGAAACTGTTAGATGTAGACATATCTTCTACTCCAATAGCTTCATGTCTCGCACATCTCGCCTGTGGAACTCCCTTCCCCTTCCCTATTCCTGTTTCCCTGACAAATACAATCTCCAACTATTTAAGTGTAACGTCAATCGACATCTCCAGTTGCCTTGATCTATCCACTTCCCTTCTCCACATCCTTTCTCCTTTCATTCCTATCTGCTCTCGCACCAAATCTTCTGTAACCCCCTTGCCTTGATCGATCCACTATCTTTCTCCACATCCTCTCCTTTACCACTCCTATCTGCTCTTCCTCCAAACCTTCTGTAACCCCTTGCATGCTAGTGGCCTCCAGCCTTGCTTGGGGTGATAAGCTTAATATATATATATATATATGTGTAAGGAAGGAAGACATTCTTGGAGCACAACCTGTTGGGTTTGAGTACTTGGATGAGTATCACCATGGAATCTGTGAGTAGCAGCAGTTTAATGCAAGTCTAGTCAGTTTCTTCTTTGTCACTGAGACCCGTTGATCCAGTAGTATGACGGTTGCATTGTATCATAACGGTCTGGGTTTGGTTCTTGATAGTGGATGTGCATTGCTGATGAGTCCCAAATAGGACAAAACAGCTGCTCAGTGCTTCCTGCATTCTGTTGACGATTTTTATAGGCTCGATGAATTACTATAAAAATTATTCTAATTCCCCAAAATTGTATATATATATATATATATATATATATATATATATATATATATATATATATATATATATGAGGAGGAACGGTGGAGTAATGGATAGCAGCTTGGATTGAGGCATCGGAGAGCCGTGTTCGAATTACAGTCAAATCCATTACATTCTCTTACGTGCTAATACCCTTGGGAAAGGTGTGAATCCTCTTCTCCCTCCAGCTATGGGTAAATAGCAGGACAGACTGGGTTCTATAGCCTTGGATGGCAACTGGTCTAGGAGAAGGACAACTATGAATTCAAAACGTGCTGAGGGTCATTTGGGGGCCCTGTGGCACGTAGTGCACCAGGTCCCTGTATTCGGCCCTTCAAAAAGTGTGGATGGTCCTGCACGAAACCTTCACCACTATAATCAAATCTCATCTGCTGTTTTCGGGCTGTCGGTTTCCTTGGAACTGATCTGCTTGACCCTCATACATTGTATCCAATGGGAGAGTCGAATATATATATATATGTATATAGTGAGCATTGTGAATATGTTACCAGTATGACTCTGCTATCTGGTCATTGTTGAATATTGATTATATTTTGACTTCTACATTCATGTAGTTACTGTTGTGTCCTATGACAGCATGAACACAGAAATGCACTCCTCAAAGAACATGACATCAGAAGCTACCCTTTGCAACTCTTTCAGCAAGTGTTATTATTTACACTATTTACATTTGGACTATTGTCCTCATCTTTGTTGTTGTTATCACAACATTTCAGCCATTGTGCCCTCTCACCTTATCAGGTGTATATCAATCAGAGTAACCTACAGGGAATTTAATAGGCTAGATTAAAGCATTGGTTCATGAATTTGGTGACATAGTAATTGTGAGTTCAATCCCTGGGTTGAGCAGTGTGTACTTGAACTCAGTGAAAACAAAGCGAGCTGTGTAGTACTAAAACTAAGAACTAGAGATATCCCTAGACATGGGCAGTGGAAGAACAGTCTACTTTCATAAATTAAATAAAGGGTTCAGTTTGGAATTCACTGTAGATTATCCTGATCAATACATACCTGATGAAGGTCAGAGGGCACATGTCCCAAAATGCATCTTTTCCATTGTCTACATTAATAAGATGTTTAGCTGTTTCTCGTTCAGTTGTTTATGGCTGTATGCATTTACGCAATGAGTATAATGTTACTAACGATACTTTTAGCATTCTCTTACTTTTTTAACTTATTTAACTAGAAGATAGGATAAAGAGATAGAGGAAAAGAAGTTAGTCTATTGTAATTTGGTCTCTTAAAAAAGGAACTTGTATGATACACAAGATACATGATAAAATCATTTTTTTATAAGTGAAAATGTGGGGATCGTGCATTACATGAGTATATACAGTATATACTTGTTTTGTTTAAATAAAACGTTTAAAAATATTGCTGTCTGAATTTCTGGGATGAGGAGTTATTATTTACACTATTTACATTTGGACTATTGTCCTCATCTTTGTTATTACAACATTTCGGCTGTTGTGTCCTCTGGCCTTCTTCAGGAGTATATTGATTGGGGTAACCTACAGGGAATTATGAACTGATTTGTTTATTTAATCTATGGGGGTAGACTGATCTCATTGTCTAGGGATATCTTGTCTAGGTTTTCATTATTTTTTTTTTTTTGCTTGCCTGTTTCCACCAAGTCCAAGTACACATTACCCAGCCCAGGGATTGAACTTACAATTACTATTTCACCAAATTCACAAACAAGTGCTTTAATCCACTAGATCAAATCTTTGTGGTAAACTTGGAACTAAACTGCCTGTCATGTTTGAAAGTTGCCACTGATGACTTCGAGTCAATTGCTTCATCCACCACAAGGAAAGTTGGCTCCCTGTGCCGAGCCAGGAAATTTTTCTCCCCGGAATCTATCCTCCAAATCTATAAATCAACCATTCACCCTTGGATGGAGTATTGCTGCCATATATGGTCTGGAGCCCCTGCTGTTTGCCTCAGGGTTCTTGATAAGATCCAGAGACGCATATGCAATGTAATTGGCCCTGATCTGTCATCTCGTCTGAAGTCGCTCTCTCACAGACGCGACGTTGGCTCGCTCTGTCTTTTTTACAAATACTTTCACGGTAATTGCCCCGATGAGCTGCTTTCGCTGGTTCCAAGGCCTCATGAATTTAAATGTCCTACGAGGCTGGCATACCGTTCCCACCCCTTCACCATTGAAACTGTTAGATGTAGACGTCTCTTCTACTCCAATAGCTTCATGTCTCGCACATCTCGCCTGTGGAACTCCCTTCCTTATTCCTGTTTCCCTGACAAATATAATCTCCAACTATTTAAGTATAACGTCAATTGACATCTCCAGTTGCCTTGATCTATCCACTTCCCTTCTCCACATCCTTTCCCCTTTCATTCCTATCTGCTCTCGCTCCAAATCTTCTGTAACCACCTTGCCTTGATCGATCCACTATCTTTCTCCACATCCTCTCCTTTGCCACTCCTATCTGCTCTTCCTCCAAACCTTCTGTAACCCCTTGCGTGCTAGTGGCTTCGAGCCTTGCTTGGGGTGATAAGCTTAAAAAAAAAAAAAATAAAAAAAAATTTCTCATGTTTTCCTTAGTAGTGGCTTCCATATTGTACGTGGTGCGATGGGTAAATTGTCGCCATTTTACATTTTTTTAATTTTATGCATTTCCATTGTATGTTTTTGATTTTGTCAAAAGTACAAGGTCAGTTGAGTACTGTCTGTGAGAAAAAGAGCATGATGGCACAATTCATTCCGCCAGAAATTTGAAAATATGCTGTACTGCTTGGCATTTGCACCAGAGACTCGAATAGAAACATTTCAATGTTTGGGTGCCAATCTGAGGACAGTGCAGAGGATACAGAAAGAGTTGGACGGTGATTATGAAGGTCGTATTATGCTTGTTTGGAGTGATCGCTAGTGATGGCAAGGTTATGCCTCCATTCATCTTCCCACGGGGCCTCAGACTCAACACGGAGGCCTACATCAAGTTCCTTGAGACGTAGTACTACTCTGGGTCAAGAGAAAGACCCTATGACTGGCAACAGGACTCTGCACTATGTCACACAAGCAGAACCCAGTCATGGCTGTCAGACAATTTCTGAAACCACATTACCCCTTACATCTGGCAACTTAAATCCACAGACTGCAATCCCCTTGTTTATTATCTGTGGGGTGCAGTTGAGCGAGAGACCAACAAAACTCCTTGTAACACCAAAGATGAACTGAAGGCAAGGATCAAATATCATTCACCAGTTTAAACAAGGAGACCATCCAGAACAGTTGCAGGAGATTTCAAATTTATCTAGAGGCTGTGGTTGAAGACAATGGCGATTTTATTGAATAAATTTACTCTTAATATTTCAATTTTTTTTGCATAATTTTGATAAAATGTGTTAAAATGAGATATCAGTGTTATTTTCATTTTTGCATAATTTAGATGATAATTCATCTATCACATTTATCATTTATTTCTATACCAAACCTTCTAGCATAGATACAAATGCTTTCAGATGTCAAACTCTCCAGTATTCTTCCATATGGGCTACCATTTTCTCTCCATCTTTGATCAGCCATGCCCAATTTTATTGCTTCACCCCTCAGTACAGATTTTGGATGTTCATCCTGCATTACTTTTAGGGAGTGGTTTGTTTCATCTTTATGAACTTACAACTGCGATGAATGGAGTAAATGCAGTTCTTGGTCATGTTCTCCTCAAAGTTAGGCTTTACTCAGTAGAGATTTCACTGTCGAGTAGAACTGCTTCTGAATATTTTCCTGATGCTGTGTGGTATCGGGTTATCTCCTCATTTCCTAATCCTTCAATAGGGGTCTCTCTCCCACGAGTATAAATACTTGCTCGCCCTTCTCTCTTTCTCTTTTCTCTGCTTACGCGCACGTGCGAGCAACTATCTCGACTTAGGCCGTGAGGCAAGGTATAAAAAAAACTTTCTCTTAGACTTTCCAATATGTGAACTCTTATACATACAGCGTTTCCCATATTCTGGGAACACGCTAAAACAAAATACACACCCGTACGGACATTCAACACACACACAACTTTCCATACAGACACTGTAACATTTTATTCATGTCTTCAATGTATTTGTAATTCGTGTATTAATCTATTTGTTATTAATAGATATTTGTTTTGTACATATACACCGGTCTTGTTTGTTTTGTTTATCTTCTTTGGACGCCATCAAAGTCCAACATTACTATGTAGCGGGACCGGCCAGCAGGAAATCTTAGTCCAGAGATTTTCATCCTCATATTCACACCCCCCCCGGTCCTCTACAGTGGGTTGCACATCATCTAGCTCTTTTCTGATAAGCCTTTGACATAAGGTAGTGGCAATTTTCCTGGTCTTTCACCTTGAACTTCTATCTGCAGATGCTCATGTTATATTTGCAGGGCATTTGTTGTTCTGAAGGGTATCCTTGATGCCTGATCACGTCTTGGTACATGTCTGGGTAACCACTTATGATCTTTCCTTGTGTTGTCAGCATCAGACGATCCTTTCTTCACACTCTGTGGATGGTGGGAATTGAACGTGAGGTATTGTTTGGTCAAGGTTAGTTTGCGATGTACAGATCTTTTGAATCTATTCTCTGTGTGAGTTATTAGTACATCCAAGAAGATATCAGCTTGATATTATTTTCTTCTTCCATTGTGAACTGGATCAAGGTCCAGCAGTATTTGTACATCTTCCTGGTATAACCAAAGTATGGTATCACCTATGTATCTTAGCTAAACTGATGGCTTTAGCGGTACTGTACCTAAAGCCATTTTATCAAAATATTCCATGTACAGTGTGACCCGGATATAAGAGCGATTTTCTCTGGTCCCAAATTAGAGCCATACTTACCTAAACAAAATATACCAAACCCGGATATAAGATACTTATTATCCGGTCCCGACAACTCTCTTATATCCGGGTTACACTGTATGTATATGTTTGCTATCACTTGCGATGAACCCAAGAGCTATAGTACAACATCCCAGAAATGCAAACGGTGTTATCTATATGTAGAACCACTTTCCTGATAAATATCGTTTGTGTGACCCAAATGGATGAGTCTAAAGAGCTGATGCAGTAAATAAACTGCTAGAAAAGTTCTCACTGTATTTTAGTAGGAAAAAGCTGTTCTTAAATAAAATGAAATGTTACATCTAAACAATAAAGTACAGTGTTTTCTGTATTTAATTTCAGAAATTAAGTCATTCTCAGATAAAAAAAAAACAGTGTCAACTTACATTTGCTTAAGTTATAAATATTTTTCAGTGAAACCGGATTCGTATCAATTTCATCACCGTTTACTCGACCTGTGTGTGTTAAACATTTCAAAGTGTAAATAAATATAATTAAGAAAATGCAAATTCCCCCCACCCACCAGTTTAAGCTTAATTAGAGAATCTCCTTGACTTTCTGGAATTAGGAGTTTTACACTATTTACATTTGGGCTTTGTTGAATGTTATCACAACATTTCGGCCGCTGTACGCTATCCGAAGTTCATCAGGTGTCCTGGTAACTTACAAGTAATTCTGAACTGAACCATAAAGTTAACGGAGGCAGACTGTTCTCGATAATATCCATAAAGGATATCTCATCTAGTTCTTATCTTTATCATAGTTCGCCCTGTTTTCACTGAGTCCAAGTACACACTGACCAACCCAGAGATTAAAGTTGAAGTTGAATTATGCCACCAAATTAGGACAATACATGAATGACGGTTGGAGGAGACGACGGCCGAAACAACAAAGATGAGGACAATAGTCCGCTTGTAAACAGTGTTTGATGTAGAAAAAAAAAGTTCATTTTTATTTAACTCTGATGAAACTACAGACAAATAAAATCGTAGATTACTTTGTTTTTATTCGATATCCTGATTTTTTTATTAACCTTAGTTCGCCTTCGACACTGAACCATTGGCGTTACAGTGGGAAAAGCTACAACTCAGCAAATCTTCATTAAATGTGCCCCCCCCCCTTTTTTTCAAATTAAAAGTTTTAAATTAATTATTGCTATCTGTTAATTTATGTTGGCCTGGTCAGTACTGTCAATTAACGAACGTTTTCAAATAAAAAGTAATTAATTCTGTCGAAGGTTATTCTTTCAAATTGTTACATTTTCATGTTCTTGTTTCGATACCAAATCTTCTTTTAATTAGTGATTTAGTCATTCTCATGTTGGTAAATATCGAGTAGCAATAATTGCATTTTTAGTTAGAATTATTTGTATTTGAGTAAAAAATAAATTTTAAAAAATCTGCTTTTAAATTACTAAATGAGAATTCTTTCCTTTAAAACACTAAAAAAATTTACATTAGTAATAAATGAATTATTCAAGCCTAAGTATCAGTAAATAAATTTGGTATCGTTCAAAATTTACCAATCCAAACATTTTGTACATGACAATCATTTACTGAATGACATGCAGTCGATCCTTATTTTTTAACCAGTCTTCTGATCCCGTCTTTAAATTTGAAAAGTCATAGCCGAAACAAATGCAATGGCCATTTCAATTGTAACAACTAAATTACTGTACTTGAAAATAAAATAAATGAAATTTGCGTATATATAATTCTTAATTAAACAAAAAAATCATTGCACTACTAAAAAAATATTATCTGTACATTGCTCTCCATAGGGATTTACATTTTACTTTTCTACAAACGAAAAAAAATACATGAAATAATTTTTTGAATTTTAGAAATTATCTTTTTTTTTTATCTTTCGTTTAATTTCATGCATTCCGTATGCGTAACTTTCGATATTAAATGAAAACATTGGGTTCAAAAACTGGTTACGGTTGGTTAAAAAAATAATTTAAAAAATAAGGATGATGTAAGGGAGGTAATTCAGTGTTTGTTATTCAGAAATCGTTTGGAGCGGTAAACTTAACAAAAATAACGAATATAAATAAAAAAAAAATCAAAGCGTGATTTGATTACATTATATTTTTAAGCGAAATATTAACTTTACTATTTAAAATTAATGATATATCTTGTTTAAATTTAACTTTTTTTTCAGGCTGCAGAGAGAAGATTTTTTAAAATTTTATTTTTAAAAACATATCTAAGGAAGAGAACTATTCATTTAAAAATTAATTAAATCGTTTTTCTTCTCTTTTTCATTTATGATTTTAAAATAAATAAACCCCATAAGTATATGTCATAGATAATAAAATATTTTAAGTTTGGTAATCACAATAAAAATAAACAAATCATCTCAAATGAATAAAGGTATTTTTAAGACAGTTTCAATTAAAACAAAACAAAAAAAAATGAATGAAAATGAAATGCAAAAACAAATCGGGGTATTTAAATAATCGTATTTGAAAAGTCATTTTCTTAAGAATGAATAAAGAAAAGCCAACTAATAAATTTAAAAGAAAACAACATAAAATTAAAAATAAAATAAAGAAAATTAATGGGAAAACTGATTTTTCTTCTTTTTTATTTTTATCTTCGTTCAATCTTCTATTTCTACTTTCCTTTTTTGCGTGGATAGAAACAAAAATAAAATACATCGAAAAGAAAATTTTACTAACCAATAAAACTGGAAATATTTTGGCATCTCATAATTGCACACAAGTGCAATAAAAAGAATTTCCTGGATTCTTTATAAAATCGTATATGAAAACGATGTCGAAGAGCAAAAAACTGATTTATTAATCTTGTGTTGAATGTTGACGTTTTCGTCGCACTTGTCTCATTTATTGTACGGCCGACATGTGCCCTACTTGGGGCTTCATTATGATTAATACCATCATGGATCGACACAGTTCTGCTTTTCAACTCACTCTATGGTGGGTTGATCATGTAAAAGCCTGCAACATACCAATCGAAGTAATAACAGCATTCGGTACTAACAAACAAGTAGCAATGAAAACGATAACGGCATTTGCCCGACTGTGCACTTAGTGTACGTGAAGGAGATGAGTCGTAAACGGTGTCCTAATAAAATGTGTCCTAATAAAATTTAGTCCGAGATTTGGTTCTCCTCTACATCCACATATTTTTTTTCTTTTCTCTGCCTAAATACTTGCCAAATGAGATTTTTTAAAAATTGAAAAATAAATGTCGCTCTTCATTGATCGCATTTTGTTATTATACAAGTTATGTTTGTTTTTTATATTTTTGTCTTATTTTGTAAATTCAGTTTCGTTGAGTAAAAAAAAAAAATTTTTTAAATATGGCTAAATTCAAATTAAATCCTGAAATCGAAATATATGAACTTATTTATGATTATTTCAGATAAAAGGTTTCAAATAAAATAGTTTATGCAAATTTAATCCTGAAATGAAACCATTATGAAATAAACTGAAAAACCAAATAAGTAAATAAATAAATATAAAAAAAAAATGAAATTATTTTTACTCCAGCTTCCAAGGGAATAAATCAAAATTTTCAGATCTTACCAATGTTTCCAAAAAAAGCAAAAAAAAACAACCTTTAGATCTGAAGGGTGAATTAAAAAAAAAAAATTGTATGAATAGTAAAATTTAACAGAATAAAATTAAAATTAACAAAAATTATATTTTAAAAAAACTGAAGAAATTTAAAATGAGATTTGGTTAGATCACAATGTTTGGACTAAATTTCTTTCCGAATATTAACTAAAAATTGTCTAAATTCCTTTTTAATGTTTATTTTAAAGGAAAACCGTTAAAATGTAAAATTAGAAACATTTCCTCTTTTTCTTCATAAAAACAAAATTCAAGTTATCTAAAGAATTTTCATGGGTAATTATTTCATTTTTGCAAAAGATGTTATTACTATTTTAGTAGAGCTGCCGGATTTGCTCCACTTATCTGGCAAATAATTTCTGCTAATAACTGTGAGATGCCATCGACAAAAGCAATGAATAAGAAAAGAACACAAAAGTCTTTCTCACTTTTTTCACATTTTCTTACATGATGCCTAAGACACCAGTCATGTCTTGTTTCCACTCAGGTGAACTGCATGCTGCATCGAATACAATACAACAAAATACACAGACTACAAATGCACTAGGCTTACTTCTCTACAAACAAGCATATCTAATAATTATGCTAATAGGGTTGCTTGGAAAGAGAAAAGACATATCATCGTTTTCACCACTCTCCAAGGCCCACATTAGACATTAGTACATCCATTATAATTAACTCAAAACCAAATAGAAGGAAGGACTATAATAATTCAAAGAAATTAATTTTAAAGATGAGTTGTGTTTAAAAGAATTTTATATACAACTATGTTATATAGAGTGTCCCTAAAGTCTGAACACATAGGTGTAAATGCTGGTTGTGTTGAAAAGGTTGATGTGGCTGCGTGTTGAATAGCATTTAACAATTATACATTTTTGTATCAAGGAAAAACAATGGAAAACCGATTTTTGTTTCAATGATAAAATATATATTAAAATCAACAAATACAAAACATTTTTTGTAATGTGTGAAACAATAAGATAAGAGAAGTGGTTTCCCTTTATCTGTTAATTCCTGTTAATTCCACTCTCTAAGTTCTCCACTGCCTTAACCAGGTATTGAACTCACACTCTTTGGGTCCTGTCACTGGATCTAACCAACGCCTTTATCGGCTGTGCCATATGTCCTTGAGTTCACACAGACACATAGACAGAAACAGTACATTTATTTAATTTCATCTACCAGCCTGAATATTTGAGAAATCTTATTAAAGAAAAATTGTACCTTTTGTCAGGAACTGAACCTGCATCTCTCAGTGAAAATGGAGCCATCATTTAGTCTGGTGTGACTTAACACTTGGCCATAAAGGAACAGACAGTCATGCAAAGTCAGTTTCATGCTTTTCAAATGAAATTTCTCCTGTCATTACTCAAATATGAGTATCCATGAAAAATAATGTTTATATTCATACAAATCTGTTAGATTAACAAAAATCATCCTAAAATAGATTCTCTTTGTTTATGTTTGGATACAAAACTATGTACAGATATGAAAGAAATTTGAGAAATCTATGACAGCAGAAATTTCACTTGAAAAGCATGAAATTGACTTCACTTAATCATCTGCTCCTTCATGGCTAAGTGATAAGGCATTATTTACATTATTCGGCCTATTGTCCTCATCTTTGTCGCCATATTTATTACAACATTTTGGCTGTTGTATGCTCTGGCCTTCTCCAGGTGGTTGGAATGTTGAACTGAACCCTTTATTTCACTCACTGAGGTAGACTGTTCTAGTTCCACGTGCTATGTCTAATGGATATCAGTTATCTCCTGTTAATTCCCCTCTCCAAGTTCTCCACTGCCTTAACCAGGTATTGAACTCACACTCTTTGAGTCCTATCACTGGATCTTACCAATGCCTTTATCCACTGTGTCATGTGTCCTTGAGGCATACCAGGCTAAACAGTGGCTCCCTGTTCATTGAGAGATGCAGGTTCAATTCCTGCTGCAGGGTACAAATTTTTCTTTAATAAGATTTCTCAAATATTCAGGCCGTTATGTGAAAAATAAATAAGTGTGAAATTGAAATGAACAGCTGTGTCACGAGGGCTAATTTCTCTTTCTTTCTTTAAACAACTCCTGGATAACAGGAAAATACTATATGCCAGCACTTTGAAGTTATTTTTAAGACTCCTTCTGTACTTAAAGTGAATATTTGTTTTAATAAATGTAGCACCCTATATATTCGAGTATAGCTCAAATTTTTATGTAAAAAATGAAGGTATTGCACTATAGACAGGTAATGTTTTTGAAGAGGTGAAAAATAATGCAGTCTCGGTGACTGTTTGTTTGTACTATTGTTGTGGACCCGATAGCGGTGCAGATCTGGCTTACGAAAATCAGGCCTTGTGCCAGACACTACTCACACCACTACCGAATCCACAAACAAAGTAAGAATAAATAAGCAGGAGGAATGACGAATATAAGCCTGGTTAAGAGAACAAATATAAAATTTTATTAGAGGGTTTAACAAGTAGTGTGTCTTCAGTGAAGACCTTCAGTAAATGTACTGGGAAATGTAGTTGAAGAGGAGGCCAAGTAGATTGTCTTCAGTGAGATTACTGGAAATGTAGTAATAATGAAATTTAATTGTCTTGAGTGAAGACCTTCAGTAACATACTGGAAATGTAATTGAAGAAGAGGCCAAGTAGATTGTCTTCAGTAAGGTACTGGAAATATTGTAGTGAATGAGAATAGATCCCGCGCCAAAATTCAAATCCAAGATGACTATGGCGGGAAGGAGTTCTTCGAGAAGAAAGGTCCAGAAAGTCAGTTGTAATGCATAGTAACATACAGCAAGGAAAAATACTCACTGCGAGAGTTTATGATTGTGAGTGTATGTAGTTCTTTTTAAAGTAACAGGTTCTGAGAGTACAGTTCGAAGAATATGAAAAATGCTCGTTCATCAGGTTGGAAGTTTTTTGAAGGTTCCTGGAAGTTGAGCGGGCTCGGTAGATGTTAGCTTCTGTCATGAAGATGACAACCGTGTTGTATGTATTAAGATACCGAGACGAGCCATGTGGTCTAGGCAAGGTTTTGCCGAATAAAATTCTCTGCCAGTATCTATGGGTTCACCAGCGAGAGGATCAGGTGAGCCGGCCCGTGCCGATGGTCAAACGACCACGGGGGCGACTGATTTTGAAAAGCCAAATTTGCCGTGACGTCAGCACAAAAGCGCGCAAAAAATATGAATTCTTCCTCATCTTCGGCTAAGACAACGGTTTACTACTATGACTGACCGAACGTGAGAGGCAGGGGTGAAAATGTCACGCGTGCGTCAAAGTGAAGGTGGGGGTAGCGTGAATCCCACACTATACACAAGTAAATTTTTTCTGGATAGGTTAAAATTGATGCATTTTTATTGTTCATAACCTACATGGTAAGTACCTTTGGCTAACCTTAATCTTTGTACAAAAATAATGAAAACCATTTATTTATTATAAAATATGTCCAGGATTGATGCCCAGTATTGCACTATTTGACTACAGCAAGACTACTACTATTGCTCAGGAGCTGGGGTCACATTATACATGAGCTACATGAAAAAATCAGGTTTTTCACAAAAACATTCAGGGGTCGCACTATACATTGTGGTGTTACCCCAGTTACTTTCCTAAAAAACGTTGCTGGGGGCGGGGGGCTCTCTAAGCCTATAAATAGGAAGTGACATTCTCTGCAATCCTCTTTTTCCTATTTCACTCTGGGATGGTGAGATGCAGGTTGAATGAAGAAAACAGTTTCCCCACTGAGGAACCCATACGTGCGTGCATGCACACAGACTGACACACCTTTCACTTTCTCCTACACCAAATTAAACAAACACAAATACATTCTTTAGTCTTTAAATTTTTTCTTCATTCATGTCCATTGTTTTGTAACATGCAAGAATATTCTACTGTCTATGCATACCTTTGTTTTGTTAATAAACACTTATTGTTTGTTTATATATATATAGTTTTGTTGTTACTTTATTTATGCTGTCGTTTATTACCTGGACCCACATTCTGAGTCTGCTCTTTTTGCTGTGGGATAAATATACCAGGAGACGTGTGTTTCCAACTTAAACACCTGCCAACAAACATCCACAACAACATAAAGCAGGCATCTTCATGCGTATATACGCTATTCCAAATAGAAAAAAAAACAATTTAGATTTTAAATATGACTATCTTGATGTCAGTGAAATGGCAGTTTCTCAATGAATGATCATTGTATTATGTTGATAATTCCACTTCTTTGGGCGCCATGGCCTCTCAGGATGTAAGCAATCATAGCTCGACACAATTTCTTGTAGTTTGTAGCTTTTAATAAATTTTGTCTTTTCATTATTTCTCAACAAACCCTATTAAGAACATGCTTTATTTTCCTACAACTTCTTGCTGTCCTGACAAAATCGCATAAACAGAAGATACAAGCACATTGCCTCTGGAAACTTGTGTGCGTAAAGCTACTTGACCATTTCACCCGAGGATGCTTGAAAGCCTGTTGCAGTAGGTGCATGTTGAAGTCATGTTGTGGTCATAGTTTGATTAAAAGCAGTAGCAAGAATATTCTATACAGGTAAATGACGGGTGTAAGGAAGGAGCTCTTGATAAATAGCAACTTTCTTTGGAACAGACCTAGCAATGGATTCAATATAGTCTTTCTGCTTCATGTCAATCAAGGATGTTAGCCTGAGAAGGTGCAACGAGTCCCTTTCCTTGAGGTTAACATCAGCCATGCATGCCTGGTGAAAGGCAGAAAGGCTTCTTAAGTGATATGGACATAAAATCAAACAATACTGTGCATGTATATATGTGTGTGTGTGTGTGTGTATGTATATATTTATATATATATATATGTGTGTGTATGTGTGTGTATGTATGTATTTATATATATATATGTGTGTGTGTGTATGTATATATATATATATGTGTATATATATATATACATATATATATACATACATATATACATACATATATATATACATACATATATATGTGTGTTCGTGTATATATATATATATACATACATATATATACATACATATATACATATATACATACATATATATATATATATATATATATATATATATATATATACATATATATATATATATATATATATATATATGCACATGTGCAGTATTGTTTGGTTTATATATTATGCTGATCATTTGATTTCTGTTTCAGTTGTATATATTCAAAGTGCAGCTAGTATATAAAAATGGAATGAACAAAGAATATAAAATGTCAAAAAAGCAATAATAAATCTCTCATATTAAAATGAATGAATGGTTCGGTTTTCTTTGTCATTTTTCATTTTGGTTTGTCTTGCCTTTCACTAATGTAAAACAAGAAGTGGTATTGTTTACTAAATGCACTCTTTTGAACTGATTCTGAATAAATTTTACAATTATTTTAAAAAGAATTGTTGAAATAGCTCAAAGCTTTCTGACTTGGATTATTTTAAACTGAAATACAGAGAAGTTTCTTGTTGAAGAAATGATTCCAAGGCAGCCGCTAAGAAAGTTGATTCACTGTGTCATGCAAGACAATTTTTCTCTCTAGAATCTATCATACATATCTATAAGTCTACCATTCCTCCATGCTTAGAATATTCTTGCCATATATGGTCTGATGCACCTGTTATTTACCTTGAGCACTTTGAGAAAATCCGAAGAATCAGCAATATTATCAGTTCTAATCTGGCAGCTCAGCTTCGGTCACTTTTCTACAACTGTAAGGTTTCCTCCACTGTGTCTTTTCTATAAATACTTTCATAGTAATTGTTCAGATGAGCTCTTCTCTATGATACCTAGACTTTTTGAATTTAAGTGGAATTCTAGACTGTCATTGAGATCTGATCAATTTACAGCTGAGCTGGCTAGATGTAGCTGTACATTCTATGCTAAATGTTTTTTTTTTTTGCACTTCTCGCTTGTGGAACTCTCTTCTGGCACCAAGCTTTCTGGATAACTTCAAAAATTTAAATGCAATGTCAATCGCTTTCTGCTGTCCTCCTGATTACTCTTCTTTTGTTCTTGCTCCTTAGTACAGTTTCTGTTTGTAATTATTCCGCACCAAGTAACCCCTTCTGTGTGTTAGTGGCTTTACTGCCTTGCTCGTGGTGAACTTGATTAAAAAATAATATATATATTAAGTAACCATTGTAAGACCTAGAAGTGCTTTGAACAGATGTGGCTTTTTAAACTGGATAAACTTATAAAACCTATGGAACAAAGTTGGCAGAAAATATATATACATTTTGTTGTTATTAGGTCTATGTTTTTATGGTTTAAATGGCTTGCAAACATTTCTGCAAATGTTATATGAATTATCAGTACTTAATGCCAATTTGCAGTTAGTCAGTTCACTGGTATAATGATGTCAAATATGACTTATTTTTCCTGATTTATTCAAGCAAAGTGAGCAAACATTGCAACTGAGGTCATACCTGTCGCCTATATGGTGTGGAAGTTCCACGTCAAGACTTTTTCAGACATCTTTTTTTCAGTTTTTCTTTTGCAATCTTAGAACTCTGCCATGCAGCATGGGCATTCATATGTACTGATGTTTTGCAAGGTTCTGTGATATTTTTTTTTAAAGACATAATTTATTTAACTTTTCCTTTTTACAACAGTTTGATTTTATTTTATATGGAATTCCAAAAAGGAAATATTTCTGCAACTGCAATCAATAGTCTCAATTCAATAAGTCTTTATAAATTTTTCCTACTTTTGTTGTAACATTTCCCTTAATTTAATAAATTTTAATATCAGAATAATGGAACAAGATCTCATTGCAAACAATTAAATCATTTATGACATCAAACAGATAAGAATATAATAATAATAAAAAAATAAAAGCAATGAATTAAACTCAAAAGTATCATATACTTTTAATGTTGTAAATTAATATTCATTATATCAATTTTCCTGAAAAAGTATATAATTAAAAAACATACATTCTTATACTTTTGTTTAAGGATTTTAAGCTTAAACAATACCAATTTCTAGATATTAGAACATTGATCGTTTGTACTTTCTTAAATTTTGCGATTACTTTTGAGTGCCAGAATAGACCATACACCCCTTAGGGATGACAGTAGAAGACTACTGTTGTTGACCATGACCTTGATGACAGCTCATAGGTTACCATGTGTGAGCAAACTTTCTTTTAAACAAAAGGTAAACATTAGTTTTACAAAATCAAGTTAATTACTCCTTACATTTTTAATTTACTTTGAAACAAATATCCAAGGCAAATATTGGTTTTAAGAGATTTTTAAATTTACCTTCATTTTTGGTCTATAATATATTTTGATCAATAATGTGTAACAGTGCCAATATTTTAAAAAGTCTAAAATATTTATTTGCATATGTAAATTCATTTTATGGATTAGATTTAGACTTATATTTCAAATAAAACCAAAATTTAACTTCAAAGAAGACATTTAAATTATTTAAAATTATTTTATTTTGTATTTTTAGGAAGTCCATGATAGTAGCTAAAATTAATAATATTCTGTTCACAAATAATCTTGATATTGTTTCGAAAAATACAAAAGAAATGTAAATAAGTGTTTGAAATTCTAAAGTGAACAATTGTTGTTATTTTATTATGATAACTCTTATGAATCGCACGATTCTTCCTTTTGCTTCCAATGTGTCATCACGTAATTATTGAAGTAGTTTTAATTTAACTGATCTCCCCACAAAGGTAGGATGTAATACAAGGATTTTTTTAAATATAGGGACAGAATTGCCGACTAATAATGAAATCCAAAAATGGACAGCACAGTCCATGGGAGAAAACTGTTCATTTTGACTAATGAGTAACTTCCCCTGATAATGCACTCCACATAAAAACGTAAAAATTAAAAGAATAAAAACGAGATAAAGTCCAGCGTCTAAATATATCGGACTCCAAAATTTAGTCTCAAAGATTAATTGTATTTGCATCTTTTAGCTCCAATTATTCTGGGAAAAACATTTTATTTTCAGACAATTATTTTTATTTATTTTTAATAGTAACTAAGAAACTGATGCCCCTAATGATCCTTGAAGTACCAGAGCGGTGACTAACATTTCTACCAGATGTATGAGTTGACTGTTGACAATTGGGCTCGTTTCAAGCTCAGAAGGTCATAAAAAGAACCAAGTAGGAATATAAACACATCTGCAACTGGTTTTTAAACGATATGTTTTGGACGTGTTTATTCACCCGAATCTGAAAATTAAGGAAAGAAACTTATATATACGTCAACGCCGGGAAAGGGGTTAAAAAACATGAGACAGAATACAGTTTTGGCTCGGATAATTTTTCCCACAGCTAATAAAATTCTATAAAGTTTTTTTACTAATCTAAATTTATTCAATATAACTAAAATCTCTTTATATATAATTTTAAAGCAATTAATACGACATTTTTTTAAAGCATTTCACCCAAGCAAGGCGGGATGCCACTAGTTCACAGGGGGTTACAGAGTGGGAGTGAAAGTAAAGAGGTGTGATGGAGGAAAGGATGGGGGATAGTTCAGGGCATCTGGAGATGTCGATTGACGTTACATATGAATAGTTGGAGATTATAGCTACCAGGGAAACAAGTAATAAGAGGGGAATTCCACAGACGGGAGGTGCGAGACATGAAGCTATTGGAGTAAAAGAGACGGCCATATTTAACCGTTTCGACAGTGAAAGGGTGGGACCGTGATGCCAGCCTAGTAGCACGCTTACATTCATGCAGTCTGGGAACTAGCGAAAGTAGCTCGTCGGAGCAGTTACCGTGAAAGTATTTGTAGAAAAGACAGAGGGAGACGACGGCACGTCTTTGAGAGAGCGACTGAAGACGAGATGCCAGATCAGGACCAACCATATTGCTTATCCGTCTCTGGATCTTGTTGAGGACCTTAAGGCGATCAACGAGGGCACCAGACCATATATGGCAGCAGTATCCCATGCAAGGGCGAATGGTTGATTTGTAGATTTGAAGGATGGACTCAGGCGAGAAAAACTTTTTGGCGCGACACAAGGAACCAACTTTTCTTGCCGTGGATGAAGCTATTGATTCAATATCTGTGTAAGACACTAAAATATTATTTTTAGTGGGAACCCGTGTCTGAGTGAATATTCTCTTTCTTAAAGTAATGAAATCTACAACAGTTGAACAGAATTCTTATTAAAGCAGATGTGCCTCCCTACAGAAATCGAACATGTATTTTCTTTCAAATATGGAAACCACTTTAAATGCCAAGTGTGCTTTACCACTGAGCTAGAGAAAAACTATTACAACAAAGCTAAATTCAAGTACCCACCTTAATAAATGCATTGGCATCTTCCGAAGTCTGTATTTGTTAACATTAATATCAGCCCCGAAAAATAAACAAAGTAATTTTTAAATAATTAATCAATTTTTAAAATCCGACGTAACTGGTAGACATTAATTTCACTGTTTAAAGAACAGAAATATCTACTAAAAAACGCATGCGCATTAAATATAATAATAATAAGACTGATGCTGATCGTCTGTATATGTCCAGATCCGAAGGAGGCAGAGGATTAGTTCAACTAGAACTGTCTCCCAACACTACAACAATCGATCTTCAAAGATATCTGGAAACTACTAAAATACTGAGTGATGATATGTATCAAAAGACCTGAAAGACATAAGAAATTTTATTCAGTAATAGAGGAAATAAACAAATTCAAAAGGCAATTTCAAGTGTGTGAAGAAATGCAAATAAACCATAATACACCTACTGCAGCGGCAAAGAACGTAAAAAAGAAAGCAAAAGAAAATGCAATGTACCAAATTCAGAAACGATGGCAAGACAAGCTGATGTAGATAAACCCTGCCGTGCCTCTTACTTTTTTTTTACACAAACCCGATGTTGAGAGCTCGACAATCCATAGTAGACTGTAAATACATTTCTGCGCATAGGCTCCACGCATACATCCGCTTTAACCAAAATAAAACGAACAATTTATTGACCAGTCAGAGCCACTCTCGCCCCCAAAAATCAAAACTTTAGTTCAGAGCCAAATAACGGCTATATATTCTTTAATTCAAACAAACTGAACACAGATCAACTTGGACATCAACACCGTCAAGGTGAGAGAGAGAGAGAGAGAGAGAGAGAGAGAGAGAGAGAGAGAGGCGACACAGATCATCTTACATGTCAACACCGACGCGCTGACAGAGAAACACTACTGCCAATGACAGCCATCAGCAATGCTCATTTTACTTCTAATTTCACCATTTTCTCTCCCTGTTGCCTTAGCAACAGTTACAGTTAAAAGTTACTAGTTTTGTATTTATGTAAATAAATTATACATTTATTTACCAATATTCCATGTATTCTTTATACCTGAATTTACGTTTACCGAGGCGAAGAAGGAATTAACTCCCACAACAGTAGCAACGACAACAACGTTCTGACCTCCAGGTTACCCATTTCTGCCTCCGCAACAAGTGGTAACTTCGATGTTTCGAGCGATCATCAGGGATTACGCGGAAACTCCAATAAATACTCCAACACACGAAGATACATTAGAAGCAACATTAGTGATGAATTCATCAGACATTTAATTACCAACATAAAATACCACCAACACAAAAATTTGGTTCCTCCAAATACAAGCCATTTTCGCTGACAAAAGGGTACGTTCACAAAAAAAATTGCCAATGTTGTTCAAATCTTGCTTTCCGATACTGTCAACGAAGTCGCCGACCTACTGGAAGACCCTCCCGAAACTAACCCTTAAAACACTCTTGAAGCTGCCATCATTAAAAGAACAGGCGCTCGGATGAACAAATGCTTTTCGACAACATAAATATCAGTGACAGAACATTCTCGCAACTCCCCAAGCACATGAAAAGTCACCTCATTGTGAATAATATGTCGGAGTCGATCCTAAGTCACCTTTGGTTGGATAAGTTGCCAACAACTATGGTACAGATACTGACGCCCATAAGAGACGATACACTACTCAATAAAGTGATAGATATCGCAGACAAAAGTTTTGCGTCGTTCGACCAAAGACTAAACACACTAACTCCCAAACAGGAAAATGATTGCATTGCTAAGGATCACACATTAATAAAAAGCACATTCAGATTTATAAAAGCAAATGAAACAAATGCAATTGCTAATATAACAACAAAGGAGGTACCGAAGCACCTCACGTAGATGAAATCATACTCCACGCAGAAGTCCTAGATGTGGAAGAACGAACACACATCCCAGTGGCATTTGTTGGTATCACCACATGTTCGTTAACGACGCAAGAAAATGTACCCAACCTTGTCATCGTAATGTCCACAATCAACATAAAAACGAGCAAAATGAGCGCGACTACCCCGGGAAGTACAAAGAAAGTTGCTTATTTTACGCAGTTAACAAAACTATTGGCTACAAATTCCTAGTGGATACTGAAGCAGCAATCACTATCATTCCACTAGCACGTGGATCCAAACACAATCTTAGTCTCCTGAAACTACTAGTTGCAAGCGGCACACGCGTTCATACCGACGGCAAACAAGTTTTGGCATTAAATATTGGCATGTGCTGAGATTTTACGTAGAAATTCATTCAAGAAACACTCATTCATGGAGAAGATATTTTGGTCCATTTCAACTTGTCGGTGAATATGAAACGCAGACTACTTTCGGACACCGAGACTAATATCCATATTAGAGGAATTCGTACACGATACGCATCTACCCGCATCAGTGCAGTAATTTGCCAAAGTACAGAATTCTTTGAAATTTGAAACAAATATAAGAATATTACAAAACCTTTTTAAAAATACGGACAACATCAAGCATAACACGAAACACTGGATGAAAACTACTGGACAGCCAATATTTTCACGCCCACGACGGCTACATCCACACAAATACGAATTCACCAAAAAAGAATTTAACAAAATGCTACGGGAAGGGATAACCGCCCATCTGAAAGCCCTTATACATCGACCCTAAACATCATTCCAACACGGGATAATAAAGGATTTCGACCTTATTTGAACTTCCGTAAATTAAATACATCCACTGTCTCTGATCGTTACCCCATTTCTCACAGACACGATTTCGCACTCGGATTACGTGGATCGCGTATATTCTCGAAGTTTGATCGAGCAAAAGATTACTTCCAGATACCGGTAGCGAACCAAAAACCATAAGTGACAACTTCCTTCGGGCTATACGAGTTCGTCCGGATAACATTTAGTCTTAGGAACGCCGCCCAATCATTTCAAAGACTAATTGACCAAGTCCGGAGACAATTACCATTTCTATATGCTTATATCGATGATATACTCATTGGAAGCAAAAATACTGACGAACACAAAGACCACTTACATCAAGTATTTCAGAGACTACCTCAATTTGGATTAAAAATAAATTTAGATAAGTATACTTTTGGCATCACCCAGGTTAAATTTCTTGGACACGGGATAGACCAAAATGGGATTTCACCCTTACCCGAAAAATGAAAGCAATTAAAAATTCCTCTGTACCTACTTCCATCCGACAGTTAAAAAGTTTCATCGAACTGATAATTATCGTCGATTAATCCCTGATTTATCATCTATATTTTTACCAATGACCAATCTATAACAGAAAAAAACATCATTCTATGGAATCGTCCATATTTTTCCACTCACCCCCGTTAAAAAAATAGACCCTTCCATAAGAAATAGCTTCAACCAACCGACACCACACATTGTGAAACTCGGCTTATTATTGGTCGAGACGACCCCAAAATGTATATCCATGGCCAAAAAATCTGTTTTTTCACTAATTTCGCCGGAGCATACCTTGACTTCCCAAAGTAAATAAAAAGACGAATTTCAGTCCAATTCACCAGTCAGTAATTCGCCTTCAGAGAGATTCCACACAGATCCACGCGTGTCTACATTTTGACTTAAGAACTTTTCGCACGTCAACTCCTGACTCAACTACCAACCTCTTTCTGTTGCTCTCTCTAAACCCATTACGGATTTCTAAAATAAAAGTGTTAATTACACTACTAAACAGAAATCGTAATTCTAGCAAAAGACAAAAGAAAATACAGTCCAGGATGAACAACTCTGTCAGAACAAGAAAAAACAAAACCAACTTAAATCTCACATACATTACTTTCTAATTTATCTCTCGATAAATTTTCATTAATATTACATGTGAACATTTTCTCAACCAAAGAACATTGCTGAACTTTAATTCATTTAATATGCTTGATGCAAACTTCGTCAACTTGCATATAATCAAAACACAACCTTTTCTATATTTGTAAAAATCGTATATAAATGTTCGATATTTTCTAGTTGAATGCATATCCACCGTTGTTTCTTGTTCATTTTGCATTGAGTTTTATTCGACTTGTACGTCTATACTTTTATTTGTTGTAATTAATGTGAAGAACATGCTTTCAAATTCATCGCTCTAGCAACAAAAACCTCCTGATTTCACACTCAATTCATAGCAATCCCAACAACTCTACAACAGGATGCCTTCAATACAACCAAAATCTGCCCTTGCTAACTTAACTAAACTCTCACACATCAGCAATGATGAAGACGAAAGTATTTTCCTCACTACGGACGCATCCATCATGGCGATAGGAGCTGTAATTGATCAGAAAATCGATTCGGTACGAAAACCTATTTCCTTTTTCTCAGGGAAATTAACCAAGACACTAAACAAATTATAACACTATTTCCACAGAATTGTTGGCTATATATTTAGCATTCAGACAATTTAGTCACATACTTGAAGATAGAAAATTTTAATATACACAGATCAAAAACCTCTCACTCCTGCCATGAACAGCAGTGCAGACAAATACACCCCTAGAGAAATTACATATTTAGATTTTATCTCTCAGCACACAACAGGCATTCGTTATATTAAGGGACAACAAAATATTATAGCTGATGCAGTCATATCTATTTTCGGAGTATCCAATGTTATTACCAATTTATCGTGGCACACAATTTCGATCATCCCTTTTTCAAAAATTCAGCAACTTGTTGGGAGCAAACCATATTAAAACTATAGTATACTGCCCATGCGCTAATGGATTACTTGAAAGATTCTACAGGAAACTCGAAACATATTTAGTCATGAAACAAAACTCGGCCAATTGGATTGATAACTTAACTTATCTCTATAAGGACAATTATTAAAGAAGACCATAGCCGCGCAACAACCGAAATAGCCTTCGGTACACTACCAGGACAAGTTTTTGAAGATGACTTAAACTCTAATCCGACATTGTAGTTCATAAAAGAATTAAAAAATGTCACCAATTACAATACATATCTACTCGAAATTCGACCAAACACATATACAAACCAACAAATCTATATACCTGCGATTAAGTTTTCTACGAGAAGACGCGTTTAAAAAACACTTTCAGCAAATTATCAGGGTCCATACAGAGTCGTACACAGATCAGAAAAATATTTCTCAATGCAGGAAAGGAATAAATCAGATACCGTCGCTAATGATAGCCTAAAACCAGCTTTCTTAAAAAAAAAAAAAAATCAACCGCACGCGCATTCTTCGGATTTCCAAGAAACGTCCAAAGCTAACGATACATCACAAATCTGACACGACAACAACAATTGAAACCAGATCAGGAAGAAAATTTACATTCCCCAAAACTTCAAAACATGATATATTTATTACTCATTAATTAATACGGCTTATATCTGATCAATTGTCGTGCCTCTTACATTATTTCGCACAAACCGGATGTGGACCGCTCGACGATGCAAAGTAAACGGCGTAAATACGTTTTCTGCGCATAGGCTTCACGCATACATCACCTTTAACCAAAATAAAACGAGGAATTTATTGACCACTCTCGCTCCAAAAACCAAAACATTAATTCGGAGCTAAACAAAGGCTATATGTTCAAACAAACTAAACACAGAACCAACCTGAACTTCAACACCGGCAAACAGAGAGAGAGAGAGAGAGAGAGAGAGAGAGAGAGAGAGAGAGAGAGAGAGAGAGTTAGAGAGAGAGATGTGACACGTGACACAAACCCGCCTTCATATCAACACCAACGCGCTGAGCGAGAAACGCCACTGACAACGACAGGCATCAGCAATGTCCATTTCACTTCTAATTTCACCATTTTCTCTCCCTGTTGCTTTAGCAACAACAACAGATAAAAGTTACTAGTTTTGTATTTATGTAAATAAATTTTACATCATATTCAATGTATTCTTTTTTTTACATTTGCCGAGGCGGAGAATGAATTAACCCCAGCACAACAGTAACAACAAGAAGGTTCCGTCTTCTTGATAGCATATTTCCACCTTCTCATCAACCCCGTACGTATTAGTGGTTACGTAGTGCAGGGTTAAAACCTGAAACCGAAGGTTTTATTATTGCTGCATAGGACCAATGCTTGTTAACAAGAAATTACCAAGCACACATACTCAAAAATTGTGTTAAACCGAAATGCAGAGTTTGTGATAAATATCCAAAAATAATTGACCATCTTGTATCAGGTTACACAGTGTTAACACCCCATTGACTATAAAACTCGGCATGATAGAGTGGGCCAATATCTACAATGGAAAATCTGCAAGTTTTACGGAAAGGAAACTGGTATGAGCATCAGCCAGACCCGGTTACAGAGATAATTTTATTGGACTTTACTATACACACATAGACAGAACAGTCAATGCTAGTTGCCTCAGACATCAGTATCAACGACCACAAGAATAGAATATGCTTTCTTATTGACTGGAAATTTTAATGTATCTGTGAAGATCTTAAAAAAATATCAAACTGTAAAGATCTTGAAGTGTAAATCTAAAAAATGTGATACATGAGGACATTAATAATTCCAGATATAGTTGGAGCCCACGGATTGATTGTAAAAGGTTCTGATAGATTAACTGAAGGGATTCCTTGTGGTCGATACCTTAGAGAAATGCGAAAAATTGTACCCACAAGTACAGCTCACATATTACGAAGAGCTTTATACAGGTAAAATGTGTGTGATCTTTGGAATTTTTTTTACAAAAAGGATTAAGGACAATGTCATGAAACTATTGCTGACCAGAGATCTCTCTTTGGTACCTAGAAGAAAATATGTATACAATAGGAATCCAAGGAAATAATAATAATAATAATAATATTATATATATATATATATATATATATATATATATATATATATATATATATAAAAGTCGACATGGAAGTCAGCACTTAGAGGCGACAGTCTGTTTCATGCTAGAGCAATCGTCAGGCAACTGGTGCTGTTATTTTTCTCAGCTATTTATATAAGGGTCAGTGGTGCATTATGGGTAGTCTATTTTGGCGGTTACTTTTACCGGAAGTCGCTTATTTGTTTATTTATTTATGTCAAATTATTTTGCTTGTTTTTTTGTTTGTTTTTTAAATTTTATTTTTATTTTTTATCTTATATATTTATTTATTTATTTTTTATTTTGATCGGTGTTTTTTGTTAACGTAGTAAAAATTTGTTTATATAGCTTATTGTTGGTAGTCTATTATGGCGGTCATTTACCGGAAGTCGGATGTTTGCTTATTTATTTGGGTCAAATTGTTTTGCTTGTTTTCTTTCATTTTTATTTTTTATCTTATATTTTTGTTTATTTGTCATTGATTAAATCTATTTGTTGAATTTTGGGGTGGGATGTTGTGGTTTATTCTTACTATTATTTTGGTCGGAACAGTTTTTAATTTATTTATTTGGGTTGATTATCTTTATTTGTTTTTTTCTAAACGGCTAGTTTATCGTAATCGGTTGTTAGTTTATTTATATATTTGGATGTGTTTAGATCAATTTATTATACTTGTTGTTATTTATTTGTTACACTATATATTTTTGGCTTTCGATTTTTAAGTAACGTAGTATATTATCTTTTATTAATTTTTTTAAATTTTTTTTTTATCGTTTAACAGTTATAACTTTCGTCCGTTCTTTTGTTTTGATTTTATTTCGCATATTCTAACAGGTGTGGTTTTGTAATTTGTTTGGAGTAATTTATTTTGCTTATTTTATTGTTGTTTTGTTTGTTTATATATTTATTTATTTTTCTATTTTAAGTTACGTAGTAAAAATTTGTTTTCATGTCTGCATTTTGAGATTAGGTCGGATCTTTTATTTAATAATTTATTTTGATCTGGGAAGTTAATGATAGCTATTTTTTCCTCCAAGCAAAGTTTGCAAGTTTTTGATAGGTTGTTGTAGGCTGATGATTTTTTCCTTATTTTCCAAGATATTTTTGGTGTGGTGTGTGTTTTGATTTTTATTTCCCAGATATACTTAGAAAGCATTGTGCTGTTCGCATATTTACTATTTGTGAAAGACATTTTGTGTACATAATTTCTTTGTTTCCATGGTACTTCGGTTACTCCTATGTATACTTTTTCTTCATTATCTGCTGATTTTATCGTGGCTTGGTAGATTACGTTGTTTTGTAAACAATTACCGTTTAAGGGACATTCGTTTTTTATTCTGCAGTTGCACGTGCGTTTAATTTGTTCGTGTGGTTTGTTAATAATTTTCCTCTTGTGCTTTTTTATTATTTGTGCCATGTTCTCGGTGCAACTGTAGCTGATTTTTACTGTGTTTTTGTTGAATATTTTGTGTAGGGTGCTTGATTCAGGGAAGTGTTTGTGTAAAAGTTTGAAGAATATTTTTCCTATGTTTGTTTTTACGTTTTTGCTGTACGGTGGATTGAACCATATGATATTTCTTTTCCTGTTGGTCTTTTTTGTGTTCTGTGGTGAGTATGTGAGTGTTGCTGGGAATCCGCTATCTTTTAGGGCTGTTTCGTAGTCTTTCTTAGCTTTGTTAAATATAGATTCATCGGAAGAATTGTCGGAAAGCCTGCGGTTAATCGATTTTGGTATCTGTTTGATTATAGAAGGCGGGTGGTTGGAGTATATGTGTATGTACTGTGGTTTATCATTCGGTTTTCTGTATGGTTTGTGTGTGCCTTTTCTTAGGTTGAAGGTAACATCTAGAAAATCTACTTCGTTTAGGTTAGTTTTTATATCTATCTCGAATCCGTTATTTTTGAAAATTTTAATTATTGCTTTTCTAGTTTTATCTGTGTTTTGTTTGTTGCAGTTTCTTAAGATTATGAGACCGTCATCCCTGTAGAGCCCTGTGTCATTTCTATCTATTATTTTGCTTAGTTCGTGTAGTAAGTAAATACCTACGATTTCGCATGTCTCTGCACCGTCAAATCAGGGAACTGATTCTGATCGTCCTGATAAGAAAAATCCCAGGAATTTGTTGGTGAGTTCCAGAGGCTTACATCAAGTGCCTTGAGGAGATAGTGCTGCTGTAGGTAAAAAAAAAATTCTGTCTGGCAACAGGACTCTGCACTATGCCACACAAGCAAGGGAACCCAGTCAATTTCTGCGACTACATAACCCTTTATATCTGGCCACCTAATTTCTCAGACTGCAACCCCCTTGATTATTATGTGTGGGGTGCAGTTGAACGAGAGAGCTACAAAACTCCTTGTAACACTAAAGATGAACGGAAAGCAAGGATTATGGTAGCTTTCACCAAATTAAAAAGGAGACCCCTCAGAATAGTTGCAGGAGATTCTGAAATCGTCTAGAGGCCGTGGCTGAAGCTAATGGAGATTTTATTGAATGAATTGAATTTTTAATATTTCAAGATATTTTTGTGGAATCTTGGTAAATATATCTGTTAAAATGAGGTGTTAGTTTTATTTGCATTTTTACGTAATTGTGATGGCAATTTATAATATCGCACCCTGTACACACACACACAAACACACACACACACACGCACACACACACACGCACACACACACGCACATATATATATGTCACGTACAGACACATACATACAGGGTGACCTCGACCTACGACAAATTTCTGTTCGTACGATGTGACGTAACGCTATTTTCCGTCAGAAAGTACACGCGATAGGCGCTTACGTCACTCAACTTTACAAACGCAATACTACTGTAGTAATCGAGGACATACCAATAGATTTCTGTTACATATATTAACATAACTAGGGCTAAATAAACACGCAGAGGGCAAACATATAATACATATAATGAAATCAAAATAATAAATATAATGAACTGGAATTGTTTTAAGCAGTTTGTATATCCATTGCCAATGACGCCATTGGCTCCCGGTAGATGATATGACAAAGTATAAGATATTGTCTCTCTTCCAGACAGACACACACCCACGATAATGCCATTAGGACGCGAGTAGTGTTTACAAGGGGAGTGGAAGAGAATGAGAACATTTTCTGAGGAAATGACAATAAAAGGACAGGGTTCATGGAGACAGAAGATGAAGTTTGACGTTGCATTTATTGGAGTCTGTCTATATTTCTGAGACGAGGTATTATGTACAGTATTTACATTAGTCGGACTATTGTCCTCATCCTTGTCGCCATGTTTGTCACAACGTTTCGGCCGTTGTACGCTCCGGCCTTCTTCAGGTGATTGGAATTGGCACAGTGGATAAAGGCGTTGGTTAGATCCAGTGACTGATAACTGACATCCATCAAACATGGCTCGTGGAACTAGAACAGTCTACCCCAGTGATCGAAATAAAGGGTTCGGTTCGAAATTCCAACCACCTGGCGACAAAGATGAGGACAATAGTCCGACTAATGTAAATACTGTTGCATTTATTATTTTGAAGATTGTAGGTAGCAGCGAAGCAAGAAACCAAAAACGAATTTCTAGTGAGTGTGAAATAATAATGACTCCCTTCACTCACCGCCTTTAAATTTGGAAGACTGAAGATGAAGAATGAAAGAAATTCTCTAGCATATATGAGATTTTTTTCTTTCATAGAAATTAAATACTAAGCTGAGGAAGAAAAAGGAAATACATTCTCGAACCTATTTAAAATTGTTTTTGGACCAATGAAAACATTGCCTTTACATAAATAAGCCAGACAGCCAAGAAGAAGGAAAGAAATTAACGAGCATACGAGAAATTCTTTTTTATATTAATAGGAGAAGAAAAATTAAATTAATCTCACTTCTACATTTGAGCATATGCAAACCATATATCCCTCGGTGATGTAACGAACTCTCTTACCTTTGTTTTAAACATTTTTTTAATATTATCTTTTGTCAGATCATTTAATCTGTGAAAATGTCTTCTTCATGACAATACGTTAGAACTACGGGCTTTAAGAATTTTGATTCATTTTCCTGAAACAAGCTACTGTCACGATTTCAAGCGTGTAAATTCGGGATTAAATTCCTTATCTCGTTTTGCTAATATTACCCGTGTGTTTCCTCGCCATTATCATCCTTCTTTAATTTTCTTGGCGTAGGTAAATCGACTGTTCATTTCACCCTCCAAGTCCCATGCTGCCATACATTTAACAGGTGGGAAGTGCGAGAAAATAGACTGTTAGAATAGAAGTGACAGTTGCATCTAGCCAGTTCAAAAGTAAAACCTAAATTCATGTTCTTCGACGAACCAGGGAGAAAAGCTTATCAGAACAGTTGCACTAAAAAATATTCGTAGAAAAGACAAAAGCTGCGTAATTAAGTGACTGAAGTTGAGATACCTGGTCAAGATCGATTACCCACAGTACAGGGTACGATGAAGAAACTGTCGCCTTTTTTATATTTATAATTTCGCGCATGCGCGTTGTTTGTTTTTGAAATGGTCAACAGCAGAGTATAGTAGGGTCAGTTGGGCACCATCTGTGAGAAATGTGTTTGAATGAGTTTAATGGTGATTACGAAGGTGTTTGGAGTGATCACTAGTGATGGCAAAGTTATGCATTCGTTCATCTTACCACAAGGCCTCAGAATGAACACAGAGGCCTACATCAAGTGCCTTGAGAAGGTAGTGCTGCCCTGGTTCAAGAGGGTGGCTGCAACAGGACTCTGCACCACGTAGAAGAACCCAGTCATGGCTATCAGACAATTTCTGCAACACCATGACACCTTAAATCTTGCCACCTCACTTCTCAGACTACAACTCTCTAGATTATTATGTGTGGGCGGCAGTTGTGGGAGTGAACAATAAAACTCCTTGTAATACCAAAGTTGAACCGAAGGTAAGGATTATGACAGCATTCACCGAATTAAACAAGCAGGCCGTCTAGAAGAGTTACAGGAGATTCCAAAGTCGTTTGAAGTCCATGGTTGAAGGCTATGGCGGTTTTATTGAATAAATTTAATTCATAGCATTTCAACTTATTTTTATCCAATTTTGATAAATATATATGCTAAAATTTCATTTTCATTTTTGTGTAATTTAAACGACAATTTATCCATCGCACCATATATGTGTGTGTGTGTGTGTGTGTGTGTGTGTGTGTGTGTGTGTGTGTGGAGAGAGAGAGAGAGAGAGAGAGAGAGAGAGAGAGAGTTGTTCAGAAATTGTCGTCATTTTCACGTTTTCAATATTAGAAATGTCTGTGACACGGCACACGTCAAATCGATCGCCCGGATCGTGTGATAGGAATTCTTTGCTTGAGTTCCTTCAGTTTCAATGAATTTTCTCAGACATACACGCTGCACCGTCTTGTTTGACTGTGTTCGAGCACGCTTTAACACAGAAAAAACATCTTTTCTTTTCCATTGAAAGATATTTCTATACCCGAGAAGACATTAATCATAGAATTTTGAGTTGCTTCTACACATGCTGTTAAAATTTGAGATCATTTGAACGAGACTTGGTCAAGTAATCAGATAACGAAATTATATAATTTTTTCTGAAACACCCCGTATTAATATTTTTTTAAATAATAATAATAATAATATCCATCTTAGGTCCTACTCTGTTTTTAATTTTCATTAATGACCTTCCTGATGACATCAGCTTTCGACGTGGTATATACGCTGATAACACAACAATTTACTCCTACCTCGATAGTAAGGCTTGTTAGTCCGACAAGGTCAAAATGACAGCTGGTGTCCAAAATGACCTCAAGTCAGTTGTTAACTGGGGCAAAAGATGGTTTGTTAATTTTAACGCCTCCCAGATTAAATTTCCATTAAGCATCTGAGAGACCACTCGATGCCTTCCATCAGTGAGGCTGAGTCCGGTGTCCCTGCTATTGAGCTCCTTGATAAGATTAAAAGAAGAATCAGCAATACTATTAGTCCTGATCTGGCGGCTCGGCTCCAGTCACTTTTCTACCGCCGTAAAACCACTCGCTGCCTTTCATCAGTATGGCTGAGGCTAACCTCCAATGACTCGTTGCGCCTTCTCAGACTCATGTTCTCTGCTGATATAAAGTGGTAAGACTATATTGAATCCATCTTAGGTCCTACTCTGTTTTTAATTTTCATTAATGACCTTCCTGATGACATCAGCTTTCGACGTGGTATATACGCTGATAACACAACAATTTACTCCTACCTCGATAGTAAGGCTTGTTAGTCCGACAAGGTCAAAATGACAGCCGGTGTTCAAAATGAATTCAAGTCAGTTGTTAACTGGGGCAAAAGATGGTTTGTTAATTTTAACGCCTCCTAGATTAAATTTCCATTAAGCATCTGAGAGACCACTCGATGCCTTCCATCAGTGTGGCTGAGTCCGGTGTCCCTGCTATTGAGCTCCTTGATAAGATTAAAAGAAGAATCAGCAATACTATTAGTCCTGATCTGGCGGCTCGGCTCCAGTCACTTTTCTACCGCCGTAAAACCACTCGCTGCATTTCATCAGTATGGCTGAGGCTAACCTCCAATGACTCGTTCTCAGACTCATGTTCTCTGCTGATATAAAGTGGTAAGACTATATTGAATCCATTGCTAGGTCAGTTGTTAAGAAAGTCGGCTCACTATATCGGACGAGAGAATTATTATCTCCAGAATCTCTGTTACATATTTATAAGCCTAACATTCGTCCATACTTAGAATATTGCTGTCACATATAGTGAGCTCCTTGATAAGATTAAAAGAAGAATCAGCAATAATATTAGTCCTGATCTGGCGCTTCGGCTCCAGTCACTTTCCCACCACCGTAAGGTTGCCTCTCTGTGTCTTTTCTATAAAGAATTTCATGCTAGCTAGTCGGATGAGCTCTTCGCTATGATACCTAGACATCTCGAATTTAAGCGCAGCACTAGACTGGCGTCGAGATCCCACCAAAATACAGTTAAACTGGCTAAATGTAGCCGTAAATTCTATATTAACATTTTCTTTCCTTTCACTTCTCGCTTGTGGAAGTTTTTTTTTGCTGGATTGTATTTTCGTTCAGGTCAGAAACTAGGTCGATACAATTCGGACGTAGTTGGAAACATGATATTAGTATTAATTGACCAATCAGGAGTCAGAGAAATATCAAGGCTGTGGAATCCACTTTTTGCACAAAATTATTTGAAATAATGTAGAATTCTACACTCTTATATGGCAGGTCATTATATAAAGAAGTAAGCGTGTACAAATGAAAAGAGTTGAAGTTGACAAGTTTTCCATTTCACTGAAGCAGACTTATTATCTGTATTCATATTGATGATTTTTATTATCATATTTTTTAAAAAGTTGTTAAGCTCATATATTTAATGATGCTCCAGGGGAATTTCCCTGGGTATTTTATTGTCGGAGAACTTGCCATGAGCTTACTCAGACATTAACTTGAGAGTTATGATTCATCAACGTCACCCCCCCAGCCATTACCTGAGATAAACAATGGGCATTATTTTTCTATTGCTTGGATAGCAGGGAAAAACATATATCAAAGGCGCTGTTTAGTTTTAAGCAAAGGAACTGAAAAAAGAATGAATGAAATAGAGAAAGAAAAAATGGAGGAAGCGATAACACTCTTATGTATCTACTCTATCTTCCCTTTTTCTATTTATTTCATTCATATATGAGCTTAACAACTTAAAAAATATGGTAATAAAAATCATCAGTATGAATTCAGGTTATTTTTATATATAAGTAAGAGGGTATAAATGAAAAGATTTGACATTGACAAGTTTTCCATTTCACTGACTAAATACATTTCGCCTCCGTTCGTTTCCTTTCTTTCTTTCTTTCTTTCTTTCTTTCTTTCTTTCTTTCTTTCTTTCTTTCTTTCATTCATTCATTGAACGCCAAACAATAGTGGCGTTGATATGTCTCTTTATGTTGGCTTTCTTTGTGACCAAAACGGAATAGTCCATTATGAGGTATTAGCAGTGTGTAACGTACGCGTTGTTAACTAAGGAAAGAAAGGACATGTAGAATTATTAATTTTTTATCGTGTATTTATTATTCTTTTAGGTTTTCATCATGTATTATTATTATTTTACGTTATTTATTATGCATTTTACCAGTTTTTATTTCATCTGATTCCATTGCTTGCAACGGAAACAGATGAATCAGATTCCGTTGCTTGCAACGATATGCGCTTTAAACCCAGAATTCATCGAAAACTTGTTTACTATTTTCGGTTTTATTTCCAGTTCATGCTATCTGATTAATGGTCACGATAAAAAAAAGTGTTGCGATAAAAAAGCAACAAAGATTACAGAAGTAATTGTCTAAAAGTAAAACTAATGACAATAGTTAATCAAAGAAACTGAAATGTAAAAACAAACATTATAGTGAGGATGACATGAATTTTCAAGGGAAATAACTACAAAAAATATTTTTAATTTATTTCCCTTTAAAACTAAATTTTGCACAGATATTCAAAAGTGAAAATGTAATTCACAAAATGAAAATTGGAAACGTTCAATAGAAGATGAAATAATCAGACGTCGTTATTGGTTGAAATTAATGCAACTTGCTTAAATCATCCCCCCCACACACACGTAGCGGACCGTGGGTTGGAGATGTGAAGAGATATCAGAAGGTTAAAATTTCCTGCTAGCCGGTCCAGCTACGTGGCAATGTTGGACTTTAATTAAGTCCAAAGAAGGCAAAGAAAACAAACAAGACCGATATACATGGGTAAACAAACATATATTAATAACAAGTTACACAAATTCATGAACAGTTACATAGTGTTTGTATGGAGAAATTATGTGTGTGTGTTGTGAGTGTTCGTACGTATGTGTATTGCCCTTAGCGCGTTCCCAGAATTTGGAAAACGCTGTATCTGTGAGAGGTCACATATTGGTGTAAGTGGAAAAAGAAAGATTTTACCTCGCCTCTGCGCGAGGTGGCGGCCCAAGGCCTAAGTCGAAAAAGAGAGATTTTACCTCATCTCCACGCGAGGTGGCGGCCTAAGGCCTGAGTCAGAAAAGAGAGAGAGAGAGACGAAGGGTCAGCCAGTATTTATAGCCAGGGGAGAGAGACCTCTATTTTTTCTTTTAAAGAACTGAGGAGGAGCTAACCCCGACACATACACAAACACACACGCAAAAACACACACAAACACACACACAAACACAAACACACGCACAAACACACAAACACACACAAATACAAACACCCACATACCCACACAAACACACACACACACACACGTGTGTGTGTATTTTCGGGTGATGTTCGATGATTTTTAATCAGGAACGGTCTTCATTTTTTAAGGATGTCTCCATTTTATAGACTGAATTGAAAAGAATAGTGGTTTTTAATATCAGGGGCAGTACTAAACGTTGAAGGATGCTTTCGAGTAAGTTAAACTATGGCTTATATAATGGCATATCTGTTATAAACTATTAATCACTTAGCGAGACTTAAACCGTCCTCTCTCACCAAGCAGAAAATCTATTTACTTCGACTATCTCTCTTGTTACTTTGAACAAAAAGGCCGCAAATCTCTTCAAGTGAGTAAACGATATTTCGTGTCGAGACATTTTATCCTTGTATGGACACTGGACAGAGTAATCCAATAAATAACTTTGAGATTTCAACAGCTTTATAAATTGCTGAGAAATATGCCTTCCTTACTCAGTTTAATTTTTGGTTTATAAATATGAGTGTCAAATTGATCACGATCTCATCGACATTGATAAAGAGGAGTTCCCAGTTGAGAGAAAAAAACTTCAGTATTTTATTTCTGCCGCTGCTATTAAAGACGGAATATGTAGGGACATTATTATTATTATAAATAAAAAATATATAATAATAATCATGAAAATTATAAATGAATTATAATAAAATAATAACATAAAGACGTTGTATAAAATAAATAAAATAATAAAATACTCCCAGCATCCAACAAAAACTGTTCTTGTCGGTTATAAGAACATCCGGCCAAAAGACGTTAAATTCAATCTCTTCGCCACGAACCTTGGTACAGGCAATACGTGTCAGATTTCTCTCTGTGACATAGCGTGTAATAATACGAAGTCACTTCTCCCTTTTATCACATATATCATAAAATAATTTTAATCTAAAAATACACACACCAATACACAAGAAAAATATAAATGAATTTTATGTAATGAACATCTAATTTACCATGCTTTCTCGTACGTTTTATTTCCTGTCAAGTATGCTTTTATCTCCGTGAACACGGGACTAATTTCTGTTGCTATGATGTGAGTAATCCGACGTATTTTGTTGACTCTCGACATGTATAATTCATTCATTTTGGTGATACCCGACATACAAAAATTTTCATATTCATCACATTGTTTGGTGTCCAACGACTTATATATAAAAAAATGAAAACATCTTATTCACGACAATATTTAAGAAAAAAACGACGTGAAAAGAAACCGACCACATTGGTGATAACTAATAAATAAATAAATAAATAAATAAATAAATAGAATAAAATAAAATAAAACAAGCAACCTTTCTTTTGAAGCTCCATTAGCGTTTGAGAAGTAATCAAATTCTACACCTTTCAAGTGTCTGTTATTCTTCTGAAAACCACCCACCCACAGACTTTACAGAAGTTAAGAGACAATAGTAAACGACAGGCACTACCATTACTCACTTGAAATTTTTAAAAGATTTTTGCAGTAGTAATTCCTGACCGCTGTTCTGCCACCCATTTTGACATACTGTTCTTATTCACAAGTTGAAAGATTATGGCATTTCTGGACGAATTTTTTAACTTATTCAGTCTTTCTTATCAAATCGTGAAATGGGAGTTGTCTTGTCCCCCAAAATAAAATCCACGCGTATGGCCTCGTCAAAACTCTCTCTGATTCAAAGCCATCTTCGCCACCGCTAACCAGTTGGGGTAGAGAGAGAATAGGGAGAGAGGATGACGATCCCGATGTACGGATGAGAGCGGTTGTCGACAACAATTTTATGAGTGACTTTTGTCCATATTAGAAAGTTAATTATCTCATGAATTATAGTCTAACATTTTTTAAGACCTTATAAACTTTTTCGGTTTTTATGTCCGACCGAAGCAATAAAAATCTTTGGCATGCAAATTAGATTTTTTATTTCGAAAAATTAGTCGCTTAGAATTAACGTTTTTACTTCATTTTTAGGTCCTGAAATGGACGCAGGAAATTATTTGAAATCAAGGAATATATTAAGCTTGAACGACAGCATTAGACATCATCGCGCCAAAGCATCTTCTCACAAAGTTCACGAAGTCCAGGAATCTGGGAACGTGCATGGAAGCGCCCGTGTACCTCAAGAATGATGCGTCCCCTCGAGAAAATATTACCAGTGTACGCTGTTTTAAACTGCTGAAACGAACAGTGATTCGCAGAATCAATTCGCTGATGCCAAACGTACCTTCAGAAACAAACATCCAGCCCAAGTCATGGTCTTCATTATCCCATTCTGATGTCTACGAAATATAACGAAGTACAATGTTTTATGATGTTTCCAATGGCGATTAATAGGATAACAATTATTTCTGGACACAGAACAGTCCTTCCAGCCGTAGAGCAAAGCAAAATTTGCTAACTTCTGGGTAGGGAATCTCTGGTCTTTCTACGACTCAGACCTCCGTTAGATTGTTACTAATTCAACTGTAAATACATCCTTCTTTACAAGAATCAGATCCGACCAAGAAAAGTGTATTGCTGCTATATCTACACTAGAGCTGTTTTCCAACTTTGTAGGCGATGAATTATTTTCCGCCCGCGGGCTACATTCCCTAGTTCCACCAGTTCAAACATTTACTACTAAGACCAGCTATGCCATATAAACAGGACGCGAACCATTCTATCACACTTTTCAAATTCCATTAACAAAAAGGAAATTCCCCTTGAACAACTTCTTTCCATAAACAACAGATTTGTGGAGCTGACACCCGAGAGGATGCTTTCCCGATAACAAAATCCAGGGTCAACCGTTATCTAATATATTCGCATAATCTACTATTCTTACATCCATAAAACAACCCCATTCAATAATCTCCCACCGTAAGTATCTTTTGGGCCAAGTATTGGATGGACAAGGCCACGATATGAAATGCAGACTCGAACAATGTTTCCAATATATGTTGTTGCTTATTCATAGATTCACTTGTTTGATCTGGGTGGAGAGATAAGTAATACTTGGGACAATTTCAGGTAGGCCTACGATGTCTGACTAGTAAATCAGTTTTTTCCTTCAACCAGCAAGGACTCTGACTCTTGACAACAACCCCTGTATCCATCTCAATATTACGATGCGTAGATGTCGACTCTTTCTCTCTATCGACGAAGAGCATGCATCTGCCAATGCGCAGTCGGAAACAAATTTCAATTCCAACTGTAACTGTTTATACAGTGTGCAATGGGTATATTTTCACCATTTTATATTTTTAATTTCGCGCATGCGTGTAATTTTTGATTTTGTCGACTGCACAGTATAGTAGGGTCAGTTGGGCACCGTTTGTAAGAAAAAGAGCAATTCACGCTGCTAGAAATTTGGAAACGGCATGCTGTATTGCTTGACACCGGAAGCCCCAATACGAAGATTTCAGAGAGTTTAGGTGTCAATCTGAGGACAGTGCAGTGATATAAAAGATATTTTGTGTGAGTTTTGTAAATATATCTGTTAAAATGAGATGTCAGTGTTATTTTCATTTTTGCGTAATTTAGATGACAATTTATCCACCGCACTCTGTATAAGCCGGCAAATGGAGATCTCTAAAGTCTGATCAAGTTTCACTTGTTCCCAGAAGTTTTCATTTACTTAATATTTTATTCAGTTATGGTCTAGTGGGTGGCTGCCTCAAAAATCCTATTTCACAAACTTTACCTTTAGTCCTAAAAACAAAGTAGTTAAGATTGAAATTAAATCTTATTACTATTCTCTTATATACAGGTTTTCTCGGTTATGGCTGCCGTGTCACAGAGCATAAATACTCTCAAGGCTGTCATGAAGAAATCAAGGATTTCGTTTTTAAAACTTTCAAAAGCATTTCGAGGGTGTCTTTAAACTATAATGAAGAATAGTGGAAGCCGCATTGAAAAGATTATTCGTTTTGATATTAACTATGAGTTTTATTAATATACTTTCGCGTTCTTCTTCTTCTTTGAGACATGTCCCTTCAGAATGTGCTCGATATTGGTTCTCCACAGCTTCCTCTCCTTTGTAGTTCTTAGCAATGATTTTCTTTTAGCTATCTCTTTTTTTTTAAAGCTTATCACCCCAAGCAAGGCTGGAAGCCACTAGCACGCAAGGGGTTACAGAAGGTTTGGAAGAAGAGCAGATAGAAGTGGTAAAGGAGAGGATGTGGAGAAAGATAGTGGATCGATCAAGGCAAGGGGGTTACAGAAAATTTGGAGCGAGATCAGATAGGAATGAAAGGTGAAAGGATGTGGAGAAGGGAAGTGGATAGATCAAGGCAACTGAAGATGTCGATTGACGTTACACTTAAATAGTTGGAGATTGTATTTGTCTTGGAAACAGGAATAAGGAAGGGAGTTCCACAGGCGAGATGTGCGAGACATGAAGCTATTGGAGTAGAAGAGACGTCTACATCTAACAGTTTCAACAGTGAAGGGGTGGGAACGGGATGCTAGCCTCGTAGGACGTTTAAATTAATGAGGCATAGGCACCAGCGAAAGCAGCTCATCGGAGCAATTACCGTGAAAGTATTTATAAAAAAGACAGAGCGAGGCAACGTCGCGTCTGTGAGAGAGCGACTGCAGACGAGATGACAGATCGGGGCCAATTACATTGCATATCCGTCTCTGGATCTTATCAAGAACCCTGAGGCAAACAGCAGGGGCTCCAGACCATATATGGCAGCAATACTCCATGCAAGGGCGAATGGTCGATTTATAGATTTGGAGGATCGATTCCGGGGAGTAGGCAGGTTATCCCCTTATGTTATTTGTTCCCCTGGCCTTTAATATACTCTGTGAGTATCATATTTTCTTAGCCCTCTTTCTCTGTTATGTTTCATAGAAATTTCAGGTTTCTTTTTCTGATTCTTAGTGTCCTTTTTGTTTCTATTTTCCTTAAAACTTCTTCACCGCTCACATGTTCAGTCCATGGTATTTTCACTATCTTTCAATAGAATCTATCTTTCTGTTGCTTCAAGTTTCTTCTTCATCCGTGAGGAGATTGTCCAGCATTCACTGCCATATGGAAGGCGCGACATGCTATAACAGTTTAGTGTTATTTACTTTGTTTCTAACGAAACCGTGTTTATGCATAACTACCGATTTTAGAAGGTTACACTAATTTTTATCGCGCACGCTGTATATACGATAGAGATTCATTAATTCCCTGACTTAATTATTATTAACTAGTTATTAGGTGATTTCTGATTTTAAATTTTCGGCGTATAAATATTAATCTATGTAGCTGTTATATACCATACATATGAACACTAATGGGTATGTTCAAATCCTTATAGATACGTTGAACACTATTTTAAGTGGGTTTAATATGCTAAGTAGTCCACCACTAACAGTGGTTTACCTAATTCACGCCGCTGGCGAGTATTATATTTTGTTGATGTTATAAAGATTACCATTTCATTTCCAACCTCCGTTTTGCTTATTCCACATTCAGTAACCTTTTCTAGGTTACAACAGTAACTAATATTCAATGCTGCATTAAGTGCGTTGACACGGAATGGGATGATGTCTCATTAGGTAGTGCACACAACTATTGATCTACGAGGAGGTGCTGAAAAGTTTTTGGAGTAATCCACTTTCCAAATATTTGCCCCCGAAAATAACCAAACATCATTTTTTTTAATTCCTTTTTGGTTGGACTGATAACTTTTCAGCATCTATCACATCTAACTTTCCATTTGATGATAACCGGAAAACTGCTCTAGATATCTTACGGAATAATGACACAATTTAAACACAGAATTCCATTCAACACTAGAAAAGGCAAACAAAAAAAAAAAATAAGTTAACAACAAAAAGATATACATATTTAAAAAATGCCATATTTTTCTTGTTAAATCCCTTCTTCCTTTAAAATTGAAAATGTAAAGATTGCACAAAACCGAATTTGAAATCAAATCAACGTTTCAATAATAAGCCGACAATCACCCTAAAAGAAGATTCCGGATATAGACGTTTGAAATGAACTGAACACAAACACACACGCGCACACACACGCCACGCTCACACACATACACATACACAAAAACGTGTATATGAGTGGGTTTGTGTAGCATCATTCCCTACGATACACACTAGTTTCACGGTTTGCAAGGAACAGTAAACATGAACAATTTTGACTTGGCTCCCATTTCTACGACATCATCAAAGAGGCGCTAACTCAACACTGCGCTAACACATCGAAAAGTTGGAATGAAGCCTGCAGACTGCGGGATATTACCAGAAAACAGATAGAAACCTGGAATGGTCGAGGTTTCATGGAGATTACTTAGCTGACTGCAAAGATGGCGGATATGATGGTTTCAGAGATTAAACGGAAGCTCACAGTTAGATTGCATGCCGGGGAAAAAATAAATATGATGACATCCAACAGAGATGACTTGATGAAACGACCGATAGGAAGAGGGCCAAATTTGCCTCAGTTAATAACATGTTGCTTATAAAAATAAGTTATATGAAAAATTAGTTCAATCAATCGATGCTAGTTTGTTATCTATCTCAATCTCTTCGTATCAAGACTATTAAAGACTGTTTGTATCTATGTCGGTCTACTGCCTACTTATCTATCTCAGTCTCTTCATATCAGCTTATGTCATTTTTAGTGTCCCGTTTTCTTTGTTTCTGTCTGTCTCTCACGTTCTTTCTTTCTCTTTCTTTTGCTTCCTTCTGTCTGGCGTTCAGTCTTAATTTTCCTTATTATTTTACTTTTTCTTTTTGTCCGATATTTTTGTTTGTTTGTGTGTTTCTTTCTTTCTTTCTGTTTTCTTTCTTTCTTTCTACTTTTTGGCTCCCTCTTTCTTTCTATCAAAATTACGTTAAGTTTTTTCTTTATCCACGATACTTACTTGTCTCATTTTTAATTCAATCTATCTATCTATCTATCTATCTATCATTTTATTCATCTCTCTCTCTCTCTATCAATTTATTATTTTATTCATCTCTATCTCTATCTCTCTATCTATCTGTCTTGTTTATCTA
>OZ038477.1:101146517-101191517 GCA_964036315.1 Acanthosepion esculentum
AGAGAGAGAGAGAGAGAGAGAGAGAGAGAGAGAGTAATAAAAGGAAATTGTTAAAAACGTGAGAAAGAAAAGTGAAATGAACAAGGTAAGCTTGGTCTTTCACTGGACTAAAAGAAGAAACAGCAAGTAAGTGTTTCGCAAACAATGAGAATTTATTCGGTGAAAGCGAATAATACCTGAGAAAATAGGGTTTGCATGTTGCATTGTATGTAGATATGTTTGTTCGAACTACTTGTGAAAATTATGCTTACTTAATGTGTCCGCTTTATTCTTCTCCTTTGTGTAAGAGCGTTTCTAAAGATTATCGCTGCGAATATTGGGTTTTGCGCTTGTTGTGAAAGTTGCGATGTAGGAATTCCATGGATCCTTGAATGAAAGAAATATGATTTTTCCTTCAGTTCTCCAGAATTCGAAATTAGCTAAATGCCCTTTATTGATCTAAGGAAACATAAATCAGAAGTTAGCATCTCTTTCCTAAACGGATTGTAAACGTCAAGAAGGTTGGAGAATAGATCGGCTGAAGTCTATCCTCTGTTCGTGCAACAAAAGTAGCGAAAAGAATGAGTTCAATGGTCCTTACTAATTTTGGAACGATAAGGACTCACCTACAAATCATAGACACTCAAACCAGTGTATTTGAAACAGTGCGAATCATTAAACACGAAGTATTATTTCACACACAAACAGGGGTGGTAATGGGTCAAAAATTACTTCCAGAGACAACGAGTAGGAAGTTGTGAACAGTAATGATCACGGACACCCTAAAGAGCCAAGAATCATCAAAGATAATGATTGTAACATCTGTCTATATTTGGGGAAGCATATCTGCGTTGAAAATCAATATTTAAATCTATAGCTTCTTTTTGTCTAATTTAAGCTCGATCATCGAGCACTGGTTCTAGTGGTAAGTAAAATAGAAGCTGACTATTTGCACACACTATGTGTGTTTAGACATTTTTGCAGTTAATGTTAGCATCGCATCAAAAAACTTACTTATTGTAATCATACTGGTTTGAAAAAAATCGCTCTTTTCAAACAGAATTGTCAGAACACTAATGGTATTAGTTCATAGAATATAATACATTTCAGTTTCGTTTGTCTCGGCGCGGAACAGACACCTGCTCGCAGTATTCAGTATCACATTCTTTTATGCTGACTGGAAGTATTTGCAATGGAAACTGTGTTAAGCTATTTCCGTTGGTATACACCTGCTTCCGCTAAAGTCTAAAAGCACCACCGCGCGAACTTTTAGTCCTTTGCCAAAACCTGATTCCTGAGTAGCTTGCCTCACGAGCTATATCCACGCTGAGAATGACTCAGCAAGAATTTGATACCAATGAACACGAACTTTATCCATTGATAGAACTCCAAATGGAAAGACAATAACTAGTTTTCAAACCAAATTTTGACATATACTAATTATAGAATATGTTTAGCGATTTATCCACTTCGTGCATGTCCTAGGTTTGACGATAAACTACATCCGCGACTTGGGTAAGACGATAAACTATGTCCAACAGCAAGGCGTCTGATCAGGAGGTTTTGAGGAGCGTGGAACAACCTCTTAATTGTTGGTGTTTCCAGGTAGCACTTGTTAGGGTACCAGCCATGGGCAAATAGTTAACCCCTAAACTGGGGTCAAAACCCAATGAAAGCGTAAAAATGGGTTTTAATACCAGCAATGCATTTTTGAAGGAAAAATGTTACCAGCAATACATTTAAAAAAAAATATTACCAGCAATACATTTTTGAAAAAAAAAATTATCAACAATACATTTTTGGAAACAAATATTATGAGCAATAAAAATCTTGTCGATATTAAATAACCCATTGTGGTTGATAAGACGTAAAACAAACCAAACCAAACCAAACCGCTTCGTGCGTTATCAGTTACAAACATTATCTTCTATTTTGGACAGTTGATTCTGCTACAAATTACTAAATCTTTGAGAATATATATCAGCGCCGAGGTTAGCGTTCTTGACACGACAACCGTTCGATGGAATTACAGACGTTTGTGATTCTGCAACGATTTGGGTTTATGCGACGATAAATATTTTCATTACATTGAAGATATTTGCCATGTCAACACCATATTTAGGATTAAGCAATTCTTTTTATGTGCCATGTCCTTTCAGGACATAGGCGATCATGACTCTCCACCTCCTCCCTCTATCCCTTGCAGCTCTCAACAACTTTCTTCTCTCTGTTACCTCCCCAGACCATGTTCTGCCATTCACTTTGTCTCTCTTTCCCTCTATTCGACTCGTGAGTATCAGATTCTCCAGGCCCTTCTTCCTCATTATGTGTCTCAGAAACTTCAGCTGCCTCTTCCTGATGTTAAGTATAAACGTACTCCTTGTTTGCATCCTCTCTAAGATCTCATCGTTGCTCACGTGTTTGGTCCATGATATCCTCAGCATCCTTCTGTAGAATCACATCTCCGTCGCCTGCTCGAGTCTCTTCTTCATCTTTGAGGAAATCGCTCAACATTCGCGGCCGTAAAGAAGGACACGAGACCTTATACAAATCAAGAAAAAGAAAAGTTGGAACTTTATTCCAACCTAGAGAAAACATATACTCATTAAACTTACAACAGACTGGCACAAGATCATGTTACCTGTTATCTTTATAAGGGGGGAATTACTAGAGCTAAACAGAAAGAATTCCATAGAAAAATTATATCGATCTTCCCGATGATTAATGGCAACCTGAAAAACAGCCTTATTTCTAAATAAGTAAATGAAGAAAAAAAAAAGACAAAAATAAAACCTTTTTACATCAAGCAAAAAAAAAAAGAAAAAAAAGAAAGACGACATTAATCAGCTGACCCCAGTCCCAGAATTCCAAAATGAAGCTGCTCTTATTTTAACTGCGTAACTATGCTAAGGATATCATGGACCGAGCGTGTGAGCAACGATGAGGTATTAGAGAGGTTGCAAACAAGGATGAAGCTTATAATTAACACCAGGAAGAGGCAGCTGAAGTTTCTGGGACACATAACGAGGAAGGAGGGCCTGGCGGGATTAAGCAAGTGGATGACAGACCGTGGTCTGCGGGAGGAAGCAAAGGGAACGAACTTGTTGAGAGCGAAAAGGGATAGAGGGAGGTGGAGAGCCATGATCGTCTACGCCCTGAAAGGACATGGCACATGAAAAGAAACTTTGCAGACGTCAGCGTATGGCTCCTTGAACCTGTGAAGAAAAGAAGGTGAATTCTTACCACACCCTCACATAAAGCAAACACCCATTTCTTCTACTTGCATGTTATTAGCAGTCAAAGGAGTAACTGACTTAGCTTATTTTTTATATAAATTCCCGCTCTAATACAGAAGTGAATACAAGCCCTTAATATGATTTTCAGAAAAACAATTGCTTTGAACACTTTGAGCATATCATATTCATCTTTCTCCGAATATAATTAACATTTCCTTCAACATTAATTTATTTTTATTCATATGAATAAATTTACTTAAGACGTTGTATCTAGCTTTATGTATTCGTTGATTATTTCTTTTGTTCAGCAAAAAGTGTCGCTTTTCCACTTTCATCTTATAATCGTCTATTCCTCTCAAGCGTAATGTAGTTTACTTTTATGGCGACTATATTTGTGGTAATCTAAATACACCATGGTTCAGAAAATTTATACCATCGGTACTCCCGTGGCAGGGTTTTAAGGAAAATGCCTATATCTGAGGTTTAAAAACATATGGACTTTCCTGGGATACACAGGCAAGATTCGTGATTCGTATTTGTGGTAATCTAAATACACCACGATTCAGAAAATTTATATCATCGGTACTCCCGTGGCAGGTTTTTAAGGAAAATAGTAAATCATCTAGTAATATTTCGTAGCGTAACCGTTACTGCTAATTGCAACATATTGAGTAGGTATGTCCAATATTTCGCTAAAAAGTGGTATACCTTGACGACAAAAGGTCCCCAAATTGATAAAACAATTTTTAACGTTTAAATATTTATGTTCTTATTAAAGAGGAAAGACCAAAGTATTTTCTGAATATTTTTTCAGATTTTTTATTCCTTCCTATAAATGTTAAAAATTTTATTAAAAATCTTGTTTTTTTTTCGAGTCCAAAAATTTCGTAAAATCGAACTTATCGACATTTCTGTCGGAAAGATCATAGTTTGTTAGTTAAAAAATCATGAAAAATCAATTACACCTTTTTCTTTTGTTATCTTAGGAAATTTAGAATGATTAAAGTATACTTAATGTAATTTGAAAGAAACATTACTTACATTTTTAGCAGAAAATTTTTTAAGAGAGATATTTCCAACCGTAGTCGTTCCTTTTTTAAGGAATTGACAGGCGTTAATTGATGTACGTCAATATATTCACAAGTTACGACACGGAAATTTATTGGATGGTAGCGCCAAAGTGATATAATTCGTTCTAATTTTAAGTGAATCTGGTTAGTAGATTTTTTAAAAAAAAATTCACTTTCAAATTTATTTTTTTTTTTTTTACCTTACGTTTGAGGAAGAATTCTGCACTGAAAATAACATTTAAATTATGAAAGAAAATCAAATTTTACAAGTAAAAATAAAACGGTAAAAAAAATACATTTTTTTAAATTGAGGTTTATTATTTCAGTCATGAAATATTTTTCTGAGAATATAAAAATTACATGAAACACCATTAATTGAAACGGGTTAACTTAATGAAATGAGATTTTATTTCTTTTTTATTAAGGCAGATTTTTTTCTATTTATTATATGGCAGTAATATGAGTTTTATTTTATTTATTAATAAAATTAACATGCTATGTTGGTTTTGTTTTGACTCAACAAGTATTTTTTAGTTTGAGTAGTAGCGAGCTAACTCCAGAAAATTTAAACTCCAAAAATCGTTTTAATTGATAATTTGTCGTGTGGATAATAATTCCAAAGTAATGTACAATGAATTTATGCATTCGATTTCAAACTTGAAAATTTGGGTGGACTTCCAAGGGCGTTTTTTTTTTTTTTTTTGTAATTGTAAATAGTCGATATTTTCTTTTATCCCACTATTCGATTATATTTGAATAGAAAAAGAAAAAAATTGAAAATAATACGACGATATTCAGAAAACTTGACAAGCGTTGTTTTCTTGTTACCAATCAAAGCCATTTCTGAAGTAAAAAAAAAAACTTGCTTCTATCAAAGGAAACTACTCATGTGACATTATTTCAACAATGTGCATCCGTACTTTCGTTGTAGACGATTTTAAATACAATTTTGGAATATTAAAAATTATTTTAAAAATAATTATGGTTGTCAGATTTTAATAAGCTTTCAAATTTATGATCTTTAAAAAGTAGAGAACATAATATATCATTTCCATAAGGTTGCAGAAAGAACTTAATGTATAAATATATAACAACCTTTTGTCATATTGTGTATTTAAAATTGAAAAAAAAAAAGAAAATTAATGTAAAAATTCATTGTTCATTAAAAAAATTTTTTTCTTTCAGATAATAATTACCTTTGTATATATTATTCAGAAAAGCCATTAAAAACTTTCTTAATTAAATATTGTCTTAGTTTTATTGGGTTTTGTATTTTTACAATTGAGGTAACAGTTTGGACAATTTCGGACAATTTTTTAACAAAAAAAATCGATGATTTAGATTTTTCAGAGTTTTGTGCATTTAATTAAAAAAAAAAATTGAGGTTGCAAATAAATTTTTTTTTGTGTTTTCATAAAATTAAGTTCGAGGGTGGTAACAGATATAAAAAAAAATATTTATACCATGACTTTCAAAGAGACAAACATTTCTGAAATAAGTTCATTCATTTCTGAATAAGTTCTGAAGTTTTCATTAAAATCCAACAAGTAGTTAATTTTTACAAGAATTTCGAAATTAATGTGTCTTTCAACTGACAAAAAAACAACTAAAAAAAACGCTAAAAAGTCAAAATTGGACATACCTAATATTGAGTAGTCATATAGAGGCATTTAGAGTAAACCCCTATAAATTTCTTGCATGTTTCTTGGCTAATACTTTTGCATTCTTTTTACGATAAAATTCCTTTAGTTCATGCAAGTTTTGCGGGTTTCTTCTTTGACAAATAAATTCTATAGTTTAATAAAAGCCTTAAAAGCTCAGCCCAATCATTAAATAGAAAAACCCTTTGTGGATTCACAAAAAAAAAAAAAAAATCTAATCCATTTCAACACGTTTGTAAAAAAAAAAAAAATAGCCATTTGAATAAACAAATAAATAAACAGATTAATAGACAGATAATAATGAAACAGAATCCCCTCGATACTTAACGACCTGCGGCAAGGCCATAAAATGCCTTTTTGACCAACTAGACGTCCACTCCTACTATCAGACTTGAAATAGGCACCCCAATATAACCTGGCATAAACTTTTCGAAGGGGACTGGTCTGTAGATAAAAATTAATTCTTAACTCTTAGACCACCTAACCAATATAGCCGACCCTAGCCGTTTCCATAGTAACTAATGTTGCAAGAGTCCATACTTATAAACATGCGCTAACCACAACATAGCTTATTCCCAAATTCTCGCTTGACGAGGAAGCGTGACCAGACACCTTAATTCAACTTAAATTAAAAAATTATATTAGGGTCTCGGCTCTCGCTTTTGAAACATGAGAACTCTTATGTAGCGAAGGAATCATATTAAAAAAAAAAAAAAAATATATATATATATATATATATATATATATAACATTGATCCCTCCGGATTATATACAATTGGATATATACAAGTTATCTTAAAGACCAACGAAAGTTCTTTGTAAAGGATTTGTGTATAGTTTCTCTATATTTCCGATCATTTTTATGGGAAACCATATATATATATATAACACAACACACATATATATATATATATATATATATATATATATATATATATATATATATATATATATACACAACACAACGCACACACACACACATATATATATATGTATATATATATATATATATATATATATATATATATATACATATTTCATTGAATACGACAGACAAGGTGCTTTGATTTATTTTTTTATACAATTTCTCATGTGATCTAATAATTTGTTTCTTTTCAGATGATAAATTATATAAAAGCTGCCCGAATGTTCTTTTAATCCGAGCGCTTTCGGCTATACATTTAGCCATTTCAAGGTTGAAATATGGTAACAGTTAATATATTGCAACCTTGAAAATCGTCGCTTAAGGCGTGAAACTGTTACAATTGCATTGTGACAGTTTCACGCCTTAAACGACCATAAGTTCTTTCTATCAAACTATCTATCAATCTTCTGAGAGACGTTTCGAAAGAAATGCCTTCAACACTAAAAAATTCTAATTCAAAGAAACAAAATAACACCGTGGATTAGAACAAGTTTTCCGCAACAAAACATTACCTTTTTCCAGTTAGTCATCATCATTGATTAGGAATGTGTTTGTGTGTGTGCGCGTGTGATTGGCGTGATTCAGCGCACACACACACACAAACACATTCCTAATCAATGATGGTGACTAACTGGAAAAAGGTAATGTTTTGTTGCGGAAAACTTGTTCTAATCCACGGTAGTTTATGGTGATATATGGAGAGGCTAACGGTAGACGATAGACTTGAAAAGGTTAAGATTGTAGTGAGCATGGAAACATCCTCTTGGGTGTCGGTTCCACAAAGCGGCGGTTCGTAGGTTGTAGCTGCTAGAGTAGTAATTACATCTCAACAATGGAATACGAATGGAATGAGGGTGGTTAACTACAATGTACGTGACATGACTGGTCTTAGGCGTGAATATTAGAACTGGTGAAACTAAGAAATGTGCTTCGTCTAAACACTTTCAATGGAAATAGCGATAGAGACTAGCGGCGTTTCATCAGTCAGAAAGGGGTTTAGGGTGGAGACTGGAAAGTGAAAACTGGGCATTTCCTACCCATATATAACAGCAGTATTCCATTTCCGGTTTGATGTTGTAAATGTAGAGGTGAGTATAGGGAACCGCCCATTTTCCCAGCATCTTTAGCTGGAATGTATGTACGAGCTCCACTTGAAGTCTGGGTTGAGTTTAAGTCCCAAGAGGCGCTCAGTGACGGGAGCCTCCATGTGGAAATATTCATTTATCGTGGTCCGTGAAAGTTCTGGGTCCGTTCGTTGATGATGGAACGTCACTAGTTTGTTTTTCAATGATTTGAATGCGACCAGCCAGTTTTCCCCTCAATCTTTAATGAAGAAAAAAAAATCTACTTACTGCTCAGCCTTTCCAAGTTTGGAAAAGACGAAGGAAAAAGAAAAAAAAAGAAGCGGATATTGAACTCACACTCTTTGGGTCCTGTCACTGTGCCATGTGTCTTCAAGGACACATGGCACAGTGGATAAAGGCGTTGGTTAGATCCAGTGACAGGACCCAAAGAGTGTGAGTTCAATACCTGGTTAAGGCGGTGGAGAACTTGGAGAGGGGAATTAACAGGAGATAAATGATAACTGACATCCATTAAACATGGCACGTGGAATGAGAACAGTCAACCCCAGCAAGCGAAATAAAGGGTTCAGTTCGACATTCCAACCATCTGAAGAAGGCCGGAGCGTACGGACGAAACGTTGTAATAAATATGGCGACAAAGATGAGGACAATAGTCCGAATAAAGTAAATAGTGTACATAATACCTCATCTCAGAAATATAGACAGGCTGAGTTATCATTCTTCTTCTATGTACCTTGTAAGACGTCGTTATCATAGCTTAATCCTTTTAGCTATAAGCAATCTTTGTCCCCTTTACTAATCATCGCAGTGTTTGCTTTGCCATCCTCACGAGTTCGTGAGATAAGTTACTTGATATTTCCCGGCAGCCACTCTTATTAATACTTAATTACATAAGTATCGATTTTTGAGGAGGGTCTCCCGAAAAAAAAAGAACAAAAAAAAGAAACGAAGACATAAGGTTATCGTTATTCATCTGTGAATGTGTGTGTGTGGCGGGGGGGGGGGTGTATAATAGTATCATAAACAAAAGTGAAGATAATTATGATGTAAACAAACAAAGAGACAGATAATTTCTGGTGGTCGGGACATCGGATATGATAAGGAAATTTGATTTATATTCTTCCCCTATTCTCAAAGGGAGCAGACCCTCTCGGCGAAACGCGTCGTTTATAGCTTTTACACTTTTTCTCATTTATCTTCATATTTATCTGCACACACACACACACGCACACACACACAAACACGTGTGTGCATGTGTATGTGTGCGTGCGTACGTGTGTGTGAAAGATTGACTACATCGATAAAAGCATTATCATTATTACATTGAAGAAGTCCCTCCAATAAAAACAAAGCACGTCATTTAGATATTCCCCCCTTTGTCATTCAATTAGCTATATATATATATATATATATATATATATATATATATATATATATATATATATATATATGTATGTATGTATGTATGTATGTATGTATGTATTTGTGCATACATGAGAAACTATATATTACTAGGCTTATAAAAAATAAAAATTTACCTAAAGAAATAAAATAGATATTCTTTGTCGACGTTGTCAAAATTTTCCTTAAATAATATTTAAAAAAAGCTGATAAATGAAATATACATTTATATTTCATATTTAATAATAAAGTAATTCTATTACATTTATATGTTTTAAAAGAAGTATAGTCTATTAGTAATTAGAATTAAGAATAATATTTAAAATTGTAGTTCAATACGACGTATCCATATACAAACAATACTTTTAGAAAAAATCCTTATATAAAAAGGACAAATTTAACGGCGAAACAAAAATGCCGAAAAACTTTTTGTTGTTGATAAAGACCAGACGACATGTGTTGAACGGATGTCATCATTCGTTGAAAAAAGAAACACCCCAACCCTACCTTAACTTAACCTCTTTTCAAAAGTAACTCATATTTTCATAAAATAGTTGTCTGAAAAGGAATACCCTACGACTCCTTGTCAAAATGATTGAATTTCCCCGTATCCTTAGAAATTAATATTATGAATGTATGTGCTTATAAAACTCAGTAAATTTCAAAATAAATTATTCCAAAATTCGCTTGAAAATAAAACAGGACTAGGGACTTTCATTTAATTCTATAATTGTATTTGAAGTATTTCTCATTATTATAATATATATATAATATATATTGTATTTGAAGTATTTCTCTTTATTATAATATATATATAATATATATTGTATTTGAAGTATTTCTCTTTATTATAATATATATATAATATATATTGTATTTGAAGTATTTCTGTTTATTATAATATATATATAATATATATTGTATTTGAAGTATTTCTCTTTATTATAATATATATAGACATATGGAGCACCCTGTTAGGATCGAACTCATTAATCAATTGTATTGGATGTAGCGAAACTATCTGGCAAATATTAGACCATGTCAAAGTGCGACCTCTCCCTATATATATACATACGTACACATGCACGGACCCCCCCACAAACACACATATATATATATATTTATTTATATATATATATATGTGTGTATATAGCAATAAAATAATAAAATGGACAAAGGTCTTTTTGTCACATCTAATCTGCGTTTAGTAAATCAGAATGAAATGGATAAAAATAATACGATTTCTTGTATGTCAGATAAATGGGAGTTAAGAACAAAATGGCACCCCTACGTGAGAAGTGAGACCCTTTCGACATCATAGTCGGCCATGTTGAAAAATATAGAAATAAATGAACACTCGTGTTTTATGTTAGTTTCCTCTATCATTGGTTCATGACCAAATCCAGAGATTTTCGACACTGGCCGTTGCTGTGGTGGTGTTCGTTTTCGATAAGTTACTTTCTCAAAAAGTCCAAAGACAAAGATCAAGAAAGCACCACGCTTTGGTTTCTACAAAGTTGGATATACAAAACAAGAGGAAGTCAGAATGCAAGGTACGGTAAATTCCTTTTATAATTCTGATGTGTGCAAAAAAAAAAAAAAATAATGTCAAAATATTTTTCCTTAATACTAATTGTTTATTTAAATGTTTAATTTGCAGTCTAACACCCGCTCTCGGTTCGCATTAAAAATTTCCGGATTACTTACATTAGTTACCTCTATGAGATCGCTAAAAAAAGAGCATAGCATGATGAGAAAGACGCCAAACTTGATGTAAACATTTTATCGTCTAAATGTTTGTTGTTATTATGAGGAAAGACCAAATTTTTTTAAAAATTATTTATTAAATTTTTTTTCTCTTTAAAACATTCTAAATTTTAATTAAAAAAAACCTTGTTTCTCTTTGTATCACCAGAACTAGAAAAATAACTTATACAATTTTAACACGTTTTTTTTTTTTTTGTATGACAGACTTGGAAAATCTTGCAAAAATAAAAATAAGTGTCAGATGTTAATGAAACTTTCAGAAAATATTCACAGATGATGGAAATTATTATAATTTTTTTTTTTATTGAAGTCATGGTAGAAATATGTTTTTTCTATTTATTACTCCTCCCCATAACTAATTTTATGAAAACTCTCTAAATTCAGTCGCGTTCAGTTTAGTGATTATATTAGAAGCACAAGGCTTTGAGGAAAGCAAATCATTTTTTTTTAATTGGACACCCTCTGCCTGAAAATCAGCCCTGAATTGTAACATACAAAACTCAATAAAACAAAAATATTTAATTTCAAATGCTTTTATTTGCTTTTAGTTGTTATGATTATGGACAATATCTTCTGAAAGCAAAAAATTTTTTCGATGATAAATGAATTTTTAATACAATTATTTGTTATTTCTTTAATTATTTAAAATTTTTTTACATGTAAGTTGTTAAAATATTATAAAATTAGTTGAAAGCCGCATTCACTTTCGTAAATGTCCATATGAGATAGATCATTTTTTAGCGTTTTGTAAATTGTATCGCTTCGTCCAATCAGAACCCCGCAGTAATTAAGAAATGTAATTTTGTGTTCATAAAAGTCGTTAAAATGGCTGTAATTAAAAAGTACGGAAGGTTACAAGCAATAAAACGTCACGTGGCTTGAGTGTAAGCGTTCTCCGCTGAACGTCCATTTCATTATTGCAAATTCTTCGTGCGAAATACATGTTGAGCATTTTGAATTAGCGTTTTTACTAATTAAAAAAAAATTGAACACCAAACTAAGCCATTTTCAGCAGCAACATTACTACAATTTTAAAAGTACCATTTATTTCATTTACATATTTCATTGCAATTTCAATTTTGTGAAATTGTTTTACAGTTTTCAGTGAGTTGTCTTATTTCAATTTTATGAAATTTAATCTCACTCTCAACAGTCTCATTTTAAACGTAAAGATGAAAGCTAAGGACAAAAAATATAGAGCGCTGAAAGTTTTCCTTAAAAATAATCAGGTAAATAATTTGTTCACTTAAATCTAAATAATTGCACTTCTCTCCTTCCGTAGAATAAATTATACTCACATAAGCTATCAATACGTCATGAAAATGTCTTTCGTAACCTGTTAAGTGACGCGAAATGTTATGACCTGATTTGTTTTATTTTCAAACTACATCTTTTCGGCACAGAAACTAAGTTAAGCTTGTTTACAAATATTTTAAATAAACATTATAATTTCTGATTTTCTTAAAATAAGTTTTGAATAAATGACAATTGATTTTTTAAAAGAATTTCAAACTGAGATTTTAATTTTTTTTATAAAATGGAAACAAATGGTTGACATGATTGATTATCTGTCAATTTTTCAGACTAAAAAAAAAACAATATTTTTAACGAAAATTTTGGACGTGCTTGGAACGATTAAAAAATGTAAAAAATATCCCCATAATACTTTGATATTTCCTCTTAATAATAACAAACATTTAGAAGATAAAGTTTTGTTTTTGTCAAGTTTGGCGTCTTTTTCGTCATGCTATGCTCTTTTTTAGCGATCTCATGGAGGTACTTAACTTATATTTATGTGTACACGCTCCATTCGAATCTGGCTTGATAAATTTGATAAAATCCACCGTTTTGCAGTTATCGACAGTGAAAGTTCGGATTAATTTGCGTCGTTGGCGGTAGCCATTGCTGTCGTTGTTTGCGTACATTCGCTGCGGAAAGCTAAGTGCGGAACTAATCTTGTTTAAATTTGTCTCAATTACTGCGCACGAGAACTATTTACGTAGACACGCCCAGCTTGCGCAAATGATGACTACACTGACAGCTATTCTGCAGCGAATGTATGCAAACAACGCCAGTAACATGAATGTAAGTTTTCTGGAAATTTTTGATGTGAACTGAGTGCGGGTGTTACACTGCAAACTAACCATTTTAAATATTAATATTTTAAATATTTCTTATACTATTCTGCCAATGCATTCTGGATGATTCTCACGCTACTAACAGTCTGTTTCTTCCTGATTTCCAAGAAAATACATGCGGATTGAAACCTATAACTTGTTTAAAATTGACCAAATACTGTGATTAATGTTTTTCTTATCGCCAAAAATCTCTAGTCAGTATAGAAGCGACTATAATTAAGCGAGGATGCAGTGTTTGATAGGAATAAAGTCAGTTGATAGCGATAAAAATGGCTGGAAGGTCACATCTATCGGGATCGAATGACGTTGGCACTAAATTTCAAAAATTGTCTTTTTTCTATTTTGATTCTTCCCTACGGACAGAATTAAATGTCATTAAGATTTCAATTCATAAAATCGATGAAATTCTAGAAGTATATGGCTAGTTACACATTCAATTATCTATCGCCCCATCTCTCTCTTATTAATTATATACTAAAAATGTTACCAATCTTTTTGTGGGGCTAATTCTTATTTTGCTTCGCCGTGCTACGTAGTCATCATTTTTGTTTTTAAAGATTTATCTCCGTGATAAAATGTTATTAATGAATTTGTAATTGAAGCAGTTCGATAGTCTAAACATTTTGTTTGTAGGATGATTTTTCTTCATTTATTTTACATACGTTATGTCTCCCTAAGGGTTGTTGATTCATTTTAAAAAAACGTTTGCTTTTGTCTTCAAATAAACTCAAATATAAAAAAAAAAATAAGTCAAATATTTATCAAATCTTATAACTCATTTAATTTTCAGAAACAAAATTTAAATATTTCAGATATGAAAAAATAGATTTGTTAGAATTTTGAATTTTTAAAAGGATTTTTAAACTGAAGAAATGCAAATTAATTATTTCCTTGAAGTAAGATTCATTCAAATAGTTATGTGTCGACGGAATGTTGTTAGACTCAATCCCATCTAAACATTTAATTCGAGTGCATTTATGTGACAGTATTAATTTAAAAGCAAGTATAGTAATATATTTAAAATGCGTATTGTAATGATATATGTTAAAAAAAGCGTCTATATCATCCCAAACATTATTAACCTTGAACTTAAAATCTCTATAAATTACCTCATACAGGTTTGACCATTTCATATCAACTTTTGAACCATCGATTCTCTTTAGGCGTTTGTTGATTCTTGCCCAATATGCTTCTACATGATTAGTACAGACCCCCGCCATTGGGTCAAAAAAATTCTAATTATGGTTGATAACTAAATGGTGAAACCTAAGCGCAGCTAACCCATTATATGCGGTCCATCCAACACTATGAATGATAGCACCAGGTTCTATACATTTGGAGGTTAAGTTTCCGCACTTCTGTCAGCAACGTGCATCAGGTATACTTTTTATTTTTAAATCAATATCGTAGAGACCAAAAATCCATTCTTGACGTACTACTCTTCCAAAATTGTTCTTTCTTTTAAACTTCAGATATTCATCATTCTCTACAATAAAATCACTTTAACAATTTCTCTTAAAGGAAGACGAGACTGGGTACGTCTAACATTCTGCCCATGTTTTTTATATCTTAACCATTTACAAATGCTAAAACTTGCTTTTACAAATACTTGTATTGTTGCAGGAATGCTAGTTGTGTTCATGTAGAAATCACGTGTCTCCTGGTACATTTTCCCGTAACAATTATTTCGGACTCGAATGTGAGTCCGAGTAATAAATGAATAACACAAATCAGTATATAAAACAAACGACAATGTATGTATTAACTAGAGCATACAATGACGATAAAAGAAAACATTTAAAGAGTAATTATATAGAAAACTTTTATACAAGAGAATGTATTTGTGTGTATGCAGTTTGTGAAGAAGTCAGAGAAAAAAGTAATGCGTTTAAAGTGAGTGAACGTGCTCCATAAGGGGACATTTTTTCCACGAGCGACTACATTTTAGTGTCTAAGAGAGAAAGAAAGGAAAGAGGATGAATCTGCTTACCTTTTCCTATAGATAAGCTTGAGAAGCGTCTCCTAGCGATGGTTTTTATAGTAAAGTCAAGTAGAGTTAACCCACGTATAAGCACCAGCTCAAGAAGGCCGTTACTCTGTTCGCCTCTACATCGTGAGTGGTGGCTTGAGTCTACCCAAAGTTAAATTGCAGAGAGACCACGAACTATTTTGACTCGTGTAAGCGTGGGTTCGCGCTGTCCGTTAATTTTGTGTAATATTACCCATCCAGTCACTGACAAGGCTCTACGCTATTTTCGGTGATCGTACGGGAACCAATTTTAACGTGATATGGCCGTAAGCCTTCAAAATATGTGGGCGCCTCGAGGTGTGGTAAAGGTTAGAGACAATTGACTAATATCACTATATAGTGAATTCAACATTCTGTTCGAATACAAAACTTGCGAACACAGTTAAATTTTGAAAATGTCTTCGTGATTTTAGGAATTGTGTAACCAATTATATTGTGACACAATTTCCAAGTCGGTTTATTGCAAAATTGTAAATCATACCGCGTCTTTGTTCTGAAAGAAAATATAAAACTAATCGTTCTTGATCGCGGATTTCCTTTGAACATCCTGCCATTTTATAATTTAATTTTACTGAAATTTAATGATGTGAAGAGATAAAATTTATCGAAATTTAATGATGTGAAGAGATAAAATTTATCGAAATTTAATGATGTGAAGAGATAAAATTTATCGAAATTTAATGATGTGAAGAGATAAAATTTATCGAAATTTGATGATGTGAAGAGATAAAATTTATCGAAATTTGATGATGTGAAGAGATAAAATTTATCGAAATTTGATGATGTGAAGAGATAAAATTTATCGAAATTTGATGATGTGAAGAGATAAAATTTATTGAAATGTAGTTTTTTTGCTATTTGTAGTGTTTTTTGTTACATTTTATTTTTATCGTTGGTGGTTATTACGTTTGCTTGTGTCTGTGTGTGTTCTTGGTTTGTTAATTTGTTTATTATTTGCTTAATATATACTTATTGGTTTGGATTAATTTGTTTTAATTATTTTTTGGATTAATTATAATTATTTACATACGCTCTATCCCTGATATTGAACAATTTCACCAATTATATAGCATACTTTAAAACTATTTCTACCTCTCTAGCTGTCTCTCTATTTATATCTAGCTCCCTTTCTCTCTCTCTCTAAATATATATCTAGCTCCCTTTCTCTCTCTCTCTCTCTATATATATATATATACACACACACACACATTTCTAGCTCTCATTCTCTCTCTGTCTATATATAGCTCCCTTTCTCTCTCTGTCTATATATATATATATAAAGCTCCCATTCTCTCTTTCTCTCTCTCTCTCTCTCTATATATATATATATATATATATATATATATATATATATATATCCCTTTCTATCTCTCTCTCTCTCTCTCTATATATATATATATCCCTTTCTATCTCTCTCTATATATATATATATATATCCCTTTCTATCTCTCTCTCTCTATATATATATATCCCTTTCTATCTCTCTCTCTCTATATATATATATCCCTTTCTATCTCTCTCTATATATATATATATATCCCTTTCTATCTCTCTCTCTCTATATATATATATATATATATATCCCTTTCTATCTCTCTCTCTCTATATATATATATATCCCTTTCTATCTATCTCTCTCTCTCTATATATATATATATATCCCTTTCTATCTCTCTCTCTCTCTCTCTCTCTCTCTATCTATATATATATATATATATATATATATAGCTCTCTTTCTATCTATATATAGCTCCCTTTCTATCTCTCTCTCTCTATATATATATATATATATATATATAGCTCCCTTTCTATCTCTCTCTCTCTCTCTCTATATATATATATATATATATATATATATATATAGCTCCCTTTCTCTCTCTCTCTCTCTCTATATATATATATATATATATAGCTCCCTTTCTATCTCTCTCTCTCTCTCTATATATATATATATATATATATATATATATATATATATATATATATCTAGCTCCATTTCTTTCTTTCTCTCTCTATCTATATATATCTGTCTGTCTCTAATACTATCTCTTTGTCTGTCTCTGTATCTCATATATATATATATATATATATATATGAGTGTGTCTCTCTATACATCCATCTGTCCTGGGTATGACGATAAACTACACTATGGGCAAATAGTTAACACTGTACCTTGTGTAAAAATAAGTTTTAAAACCAGAAATACTTTGTAATAAAAAAAATTATTACCAGCAGTAATTTTTAAATGAAAAATCATTATCAGTAATACTTGAAGTACTTGTTATGAAATAAAACAATATAGACGAAAGTACAGTTATCATTTTTTGCTAAAATGTGAACTTACAGTCTGGAATTTTTCATTTATCCTCTTCAGAAATATGAGTAATTGAAAAATTGTTCAAATATATATTTATACATACCTCTTTTTTTTTTTTACCAAACTATCGCTATGAATCTATTTCAAAAATTTTGTTGGCATTAAATGACCCACTGAGGTTGATATGCAACGAAACAACTATATCTATATCTCCATTTATTTTTGCTGGTGTATGCTAGTGTATAGGTGAAGAGATGAATGAGATAACGTTTACAAAGATGTCTGCATTACGGTCAGTAGTAACTGAAAATATTGCAAACACATGGGAGAAAAGTGATAGAGAGAAATCTGCAGGAATTCCAAGAAAACTCTAATAACTGAGAGGAAAGATATTGGGGGGGGGTCATGTAAGAGATGAAGTTAGAGGGTGGGGTTAAAAGGGCATGACTGCCTGTATAAGTGTAGAAACGATAAAATGAAAATCAAAAGAAATAGAACTCGAAATCAATCGAAAGAAATGAAAGAAGAAAAACCCGAAATCTAGTCAAGAAGAAGAAATTCGAAGCTCTGTCGTAGCATGATTAAGTATTTGGACTGGTTGAATCGGAAGAGCCGGAACACGTAATCTCCTGTCGGGTCGCGAAAATCTGGCCTGTAAAGTAGGGTCATGGTAGCCAGGAAAATCTGAAGTGGCAACAAGATAACTTTGGCGCTTGCGTGCCGTGCAATTCAATATAGCCAATCATCCCCAAACGATATGGTCATCACCAACTATTGCCGCCCAGTTAAAAGAAAACAACGCACTTCAACTTTGATTGACGCCACACTTGATAGAGATCCATGCTTTAGAAATATAACCAATAAATATCTAGACACTAGAATATCGGATACTTTAAGATTTGCCGGGGAGAGCATAAGATCACGAGTTAGATAAATCCAGTTAGGGTCGATTTCCTTGTGAAATTAGTTTTGTTAAAGATATCGGAGAAAATGGTTGGCTCACTCTATTGCTCCAGGATGTGCCTGACATCTTCGGCTATGTTTTATCTTTAGAAGGGTCGGATTAGACCAAGACCAAAAATGGAATATTTCATCATATCCGAGGTGGAACTTCTCTGTTCTTACTACCCAGCCGTAGTAGTTCCAAATAGTTTACGAGGGTCTTCAGTGGGGATTTATTCTCAACTTCTTCAACCAAGACGCCTATCTTTATTACTTTTTTTTTCTTTCTTTTTTTTTCTTGGCAAATGTGCAGATGTTCTGGTAGTTCAAACTTTTACATCTATGACGCCATGCTTCGTTTACCAAGTTGAAAGGCTCATTTCTTATGTGTTTCAAAGGTCAGGAGAGAGTTTTAATCGGATAGACCACAACTCCCAAATTGTAGAACACTCCCTGCACACTAGAATCTTAACCTATTCAAGTCAAAGTTCAAACGTTATCTATCCTTATCGTCATAATATTCAAATCCTAGCACCTCCTCTTATATCGATGTTTTATTATTTTAACAGAAACCCTCTACCTTGAGTGTCTTTCCAGCCTTGTATTGGGTGAATTGTTATATTAACCCTAGAACACTAACCATGGTTATATAGTACCCAGCGCAAGTTTTCCTATTTTTAATTACAATTTTCAGTACCTGATTTTCTTACCTAAATAATGTTTTTCAGTTCCTATTAATGTTAACTCAAAGTACAAAGTTTGAAGTGCCTGCATGTAAAATATTTCAAATAAAGATTTATATTTAATATTTGTTTTTGATATTTTCAAAATCGCGTATGATATACCCATGGTTAGTAGTGGTGTAACTTTAATTGATGGTTAGTTTTCTAGGGTTAAAAAAATACTATTCTACTCACTTATTCTATTGATAAGTCTTTTGCTTTAAAAAAAAAGAAAAAGAAAAAAAAAGACTAACTGTTTTTCGCTTTAATATATGCGTAAAGGGTTACGGTCAGTTCATGCGGCCTGGGTTCGAATATCCCCGTGGTCAATGTGATATCTGCGTGCGGTACCATTGGGAAGTGTCTTACAATTATCCCATAAGTTGATAAAAACTTGAGTGAAATTAGGTAAACGCAAATATTTCGATGTTGTCGATGGCTGAACCAGTGTTCATAACTAATGAGTAGATAGCAGTTCTCTTTAGCCTTGGTTGGTACTCTATCTATGGATGATGAGTCGATAAAAACGCCTATTTCCCAGAAGTCTGGCCACTTGGGGGGAGGGATATATATATGCCTAAAAAGCGGACAACGATTGAAAATCTTTAAAAATGTCATGTATATTCGCAATTTAATGCGGTCGAAAATAACGCCGCATTTTTTATTTTTTACCTTCGCCCAGCTCGAGTTTACCATCAAGTCGAAAAACTTTGATAAGGAGGGCAGCATTATTAAAAATGTCAGTAAAATCAAAGATTTCTAAGAAAATAAAAATGTTCTGATAACTCATCAAAAGGGGAAAGAAAATAACTATTTAAAATCTTTATTTATTTATCTTAGTTAGGTTCTACATAAAGCTTGGTAAGGGTATATTAAAATGTTATGCAAGTTAGCCATTAGCAATTTTGATTTCAATATATATTCAATGTATAATGAAAGTTATCCGACATTACGGGTAACTCTTGATGACGTAAAAAATACGTGTAGTCTATTATCCAATCGAAAGCTATTATTACTACCGACAATATGTTTGCAGGCAGGGTGTTATTAAAAATAAATGGCTACAGTAGAATATCTTGTTGGTTAGAAAAGTTAGAAAAGCACTGAAAACCTGTCAAAGTCACACGATTAATAGCACAAGCAGAGAACGCTCAGTAAGAAATTCTTCCTCTGGTGATAATGGTTTGAGAGGATTGCTTAAAAGCTGTTGTTCTGGTGTAAATGTTTTGAAAATGTGAGGTTAAATATGAGCTGTCAAAAAATCATTACTACGCTAACAAAATTAAAAAGTCAGCAGTCATAATGGCGTGCGAGATTAGATTCTTAATGACACATCGTAATAGATATTTTTTCATACGTATTGTAATGTCAAAGGTACGCAGGTGTAGTCATTTAGAAAGCTTTATTCAGTATATTTATTCTATATAAAATACAACATTGTGGCACAAGACCGAAGGTGAAGTAGCGAAGGGCTGGTCTTTCACTAACTATCCTATTCATAGTTAACCACAATCACGACACATTCATTTAATACAATATACACAAGCACCACAAGAACTTGTCCATCACCTCCCAATCCCATTACCACATATTCACAAAGGATCTACAAAACAGTTCATGACATAAAAATTCCAAAATATGCAAAAGTATATAAAAAATGTAATGATAAATAAAATGATAGGGAGGGTGTGAACCCAGAAAAAAACTAAAATTGTAACGCAAAGATAAAAATAAAATAAACAAATGTTAGTAGGACCCACCGACCCCTCAAAATAATACGAGTGACCGCTATATTCTGACAATCAGGAAGCACACTCACTAATGGAATGGTAAGGGAAAATAAATGATGGAATGGGAAGATCAAAGGCTGACGAGATGAAAAAAGGGGACAAAACAAACTGGGGAGATTGGGAATCTCGACATGGATCATAACAGAAGAAAAAGCCGGGAACAACACTTATTCACATTAACTAGGAACACAAAATAGTGTCTAACTTAACCAGGTTGGAGGTCAACAGTAAACCGCCCCGTTGCGTTAAGGGGACTTAAAGAAAATCAAGGCTAGCCCGGTCCACACGAACCAGGCTCGCCTCAGTTACCCACCTTTCGTTGACATCTGTCGAAATCAAACGCTTTCAATCAGATCTGATTTTCACCCTAAGCCGATGCTTAAAGAAAACAATCATATTATGATACGAATAACGTTCATTTCGCAAGATTCTCTCCATTCGCGGTATCCACACAACCATTCTTGCCACGACTAGCAACGCTAAAAACACCATCCGTTTTACCCCCACATTGTCACACGGGTACGCGAGATCAATTCACACGTGTCGATTGGGAGCGATAGGAGCCGTCAACTCGCCGACATAATCCCAGAAAGGCCGCACCTGAAAACAATGGTATAAGGCGTGCGAAGCCGTTTCCTCTAAACCAAGGCCACACCGATGACAATCTGGCAAATCTTTCTGACTCCATCTGAAGAGTACGTCATTGAGAGGTAGCACGTTCCGAATCAATCACCAGCTAAGCGAAAAATCAGGGTTGCCGAGATAATCCGCCACTGACGCCCAAGACGAAAAGGAGCACAACTCTAATGCCAACAAGCCGAGCCGGTCACGCAGAGGATCCTTCGCGACCCCCTCCACTAATTCATGATACAATTAGAATATAAAAATACAATTCATGATCCGACGCCAAGAAAGGTCACTGGACCAAGGAATGACCTTCAAGGCCGACCGACACTCGCTGAGGAAACTCGACAACCTTCCACGTCCGTGACTGAGCTTACTCCAAGAAATAGGGGGAGTGATGGTAACACTCGGCGCCAAAATCGAGTCTTCCATCAAAACACGGCGTAGGAAAGCCAACCTTGAGGCATGGCGATGACTCGCCAGGTGTAGCAACCCCAGCCCCCCATGACACGAACGCTGGTAACAGGCTTCTTTACGGACCCAATGTTTGCGACCACCCTACAAGAGGATGATCAACAAACGCTCGATCGCATTCATATGTTTCTATTAAAGAGGAAGTACAGCCAAGCGGTAAAGGATGAGGAGCAAGACGTAAGTGGCACACGCCTCGGTCCTACCCTTCAAGGATAACCCCCTTCGAAGCCAAGTCAGAATCGAAGCTCAACATTTGCCTGTTCTTCTGACCAATTCTTATTCAGCCGGAGTACAGACCCGAACTACACCCCCAAGGATGCGGACGGTTCCATCAGTCCATCCGAAGGGCCCCGGACGCGCGACCCCCTTCCAGGCACCTAACCGCAAGCCGGAAGACTTGTTGCGGTTTATCTTGGCCGAGTCACCTTCTCGTACCGTTCAAACGCCTTATCTGCCACCTTAATGTCGCTGCGACACGACACAGATGGATACGTCATCGGCGTACGCAGAAACCCTAGCTCTAGCACTGCCAGGGAAAACGGCAATTCCGCTTCGGACCGGACTGCACAACCTGTTTTTTCGTTGGCGAAGGAAGGGCTCCAACTCCAAAGCGTAAAATTTACACTCTCTATGATCATGCGGAGCAGATGCAGGTTGATTTGAATTGTTCGTCCCCTCACAGCACAAGTCTGCTCAGGTCCCAACAAGCTCGCGACAACTGACTGCAACATCTCCGTCAGGATCTTGGCCAAAATCGTTAACACTGTGTAGCAGAGTTATGGGCCTATAATCATCTAAATCCCGCCCAACACCCTTGCTCTTTTTCAACAGCGTGATCACACCTCTGAAAATCATGTTGGGGATGGACCCCTGCCAGAACCAGTTGTTGAACACCACTATCAAAATTGGGACAAATGTGCGACAGCCTTGAGTACATTTCGTAGGGCAGACCACCAATTCCCGGAGACTTGCCTCTGCCGACCTTCTTCAATGCCAACTAGACTTCGCCCTCCATGATCTCAGCCTCGCAACTAGCACTTTTGGGATGGGTTGCCTATATTCAACCCAGGTAAAGCAATATCCTGATGCCTAACCGGCATCAAAATGCCACTCCAAGTCTGCCCCTTTCGCACGACACAAACGCGCAAGATTTACCCACCTTTTGCCGAATTCTGATGAAGTGAGTCGCCGCCTTTCCGTCCTAATCTTAACCTGATGCTTAAGTATAAGATAAGTCTCGTCTTTATTTTTATCTTTTCTTGCTTCTTCTGTCTTATTTGGAGTATTTTGGCCAGTTTTGGCCTCCATAGTTTCATCTTGTTTAGAATTATTTCCAATATTTTGGCTCTTTTCAGCAATCATACTTTTGATGGAACTGTTGACTCATGCTCTTCGGTTTTTTCAGCAGTAACTAATTGCTCCTCCTACTTATTCTCTTTTTTTCTTATCAGGAGGATCTTTTTTTTTTCCTTTTGGTCCCGAAAGATTGTTACGGATCTTTTTTTTTTTTTTTAAATAGGGGGAGGGTCTTTTTTTTCTCTTTTTAAAGAAAAACAAGTAGGGGAGGGTCTTTTTTTTGTTTTATCTTTTTTCCTTATAAGAAAAACAGGTAGGGGAGGGTCTTCTGTTTTAAAAGAAAAAAGTTAGGGGATGGTCTTTTTTTAAATTTTTTTTTTTTACAAAAACAAAAAGCAGAAAACTTTTCAAACAGTCAACATATTCGAACAAAAGGTCGCAAACAAAAAAAAATAAAATGAAAAATTAATAAGAAATAAATTCCTGTATACACAAAAGAATACAGTTAACAATTACAAAATCAATGACTCACAAAAATGCACAAAGGCAAAACGAGGTTCGCCTAAATACGAACGAACAGAATTTAAACAGTTAACAAGTACACAAAACAGTAGGACGTACAAGATTAAATAGAAGAAAAACGAGAAACAAAATGAATAAGGTTCACCGCAAAACAAAAAGATGTACAATGCGAGACAAGTTTAGACAAACGAAAAGGACAACGTAAACAAATAGAATAGACGACAGGCGAGAACGAATGTACAAGGTTCGCCTGAAGGCGAAATAACAAAAAGCAGTCGAGAAACCAAGACACAAGGACGTATAAACGAACATACTGAAGACGTGAAAACAACAAAATAAACAATAATAAATGATACGGTATACAAGAAAAAAAAGAAAACGCTAGAAAATACGAAAGTCAAAATAGGTCACAATTCACAATATGGCGGCCGATACAAAAACGGTCAACCCAAAAACAAAAACGATAAACAAGGAAAAAATGGACATTATATATATACTAAACATAAAATTTACAAACAAATATATTACAGACTAAATTAACGCATAAAACACAGAACTTTACGGATATTTAAAAAAATAAAAACACAGAAATAGAGTAACACGTAAACAAAGAAAAACAAGTCAGACGTAAAAACGTAGAAATAACAAATAACTCTCGGAAGTGGGTACGGGGAGAAAATAAATTAAAAAGAAATGAAAAAAGAAAACGTAAGAGATAAATTAAAAAGTTAAATAATAAAAAAATAAATAGCAAAATAAATTAGAAATTAAAAAGGGGGAGGGTACGGAATTGAAATGAAAGAAAAAATCAAATATTTACCAAACGATCAAAAAGGAACGTAAGAAAACGGTAAAAGTAAATCCCAAAATTAACGGAATAACCTTCAGTCAAAAGTTCAAACGATTCTCAGAGTGACAGAAAAAAGGTCTAGCCAGGTCAGAGGTTTATTCAATTGAGAATACAAGGTTAACGTATAGTGTCGTTTTAAAGTCCCAGTAAACAGAAATAGCTTAGGATATACGACATTATTTATAATCAACTTTTGCACCTACCAGCTGACGACTACGCTATGTTTACATCAGTGTGTGTCAAAATTGGGACTGGCCCACGAAATTTGTCAGAATCGATAAATATTGTTTTTGTTAATCTATGTAGAAGATAGGCTTCCTGTTCATAATATAAATACAGTGTAAAATCCATGCCTTTACAGTGTTATCCGGACTTGGGGATTTTTTTCGAAATCACATGAATAAATATTAGTGGATAATAATTATTTACCTTAAAGGAAGAATAAATAGATACATACTTTTATTAATTCGAGTAGACATTTTTTCTTATATTAAAAGTCTATACTATATCCATTTATTCCTGAATGAAAAGGAATTTTTCTGTAAAAATGTAAAAAAAATTAAAGTTTCATCTATAAATATTTTGCTTGTTTAAATATGTATCCATTTGCTCTTTAATTTAAAAATGTATATACAGTGTAACCCGGATATAAGAGAGTTGTCCGAACCGGAGAAGTAGTATCTTATATCCGGGTTTCTCTTATATCCGGGTTTGGTCTATTTTGTTTAGGTAAGTAAGGCTCTAATTTGGGACCAGATGAAATATCTTATATCCGGGTTTCTCTTATATCCGGGTCTCTTATATCCGGGTTACACTGTATCTATTTTTTAATGGCAAAACAAGAAAAAAAGCTTACGCCAGAGTAACAACTGCTAATGCTTGTTTAAAATATTTTCAAATAAAACCTCTAAAAATGTATATATCCGTTTGATTTTGATTTTAAAAGAATATCAATGATATAAACACATTTTCAATAACTTTTTAAAGTCAAGGATCAATTTTACAATATATCGATCTGAGTACCTCACTTCTAAAATGATAAAAAAAAAATCAATATTTTTCGATTATTACAGATGTCAGACCTTGAAGGTATAATGAATTCTAATCGATAAATATGGCTTCCCAATAATTTTCTTTTTCCTTTAAACAATTGGACCACTTTACTTAATTAGTGCTGGATATAACTCGACTTTTATCACTCTTAGTGTAATAGAGATCCTGTTTATAGGACGGGTTATTAGGCACGAAACCATTTTTACCTGTTGGCGGCTTATGTTGGTTGGTTGATTTTTCTGACATATCAACAATTGTTGGGTTATTTAATGCTGAATGTTTTTATTGGGTATCCAGTGAGAATCGAGCTCACTGCAAATAGCCAGGCTAATATCGTTATCCCAGGCCGAAACACGTTTGTTGGCAGTTTGTCTAAAAGTAGAGCGGAGAAGTGTCAGTTACCAAGATTTTATTTGCTCGATAAATCATTCGTCCGACATCGAAGAAAATATCTTTCTTTGCGCTTATAAAACATTAGAAAACCATATAAACAGTTACAGACGTAATAATATAATAATAATAATAATAATAAATACCCTAATGTTACTCCAAACATGGCTCTCGTGGCTTCTGACCTTAACTCGTTGGAGGTGTTAATCTGTCCATATATCGGGAAATTAAGATAGGCGAGAATAAATATGAAGTTCAGTAGCAGAGATTTGCCTGTCAATTGTCTGATCTTAAATAACATCCTGTCTGATAAGTATGTAACAAATACTATATACCACGCCCAAATCTGCGCGATAGGGTGAAAGGTTTTGACACAAAGCAGCGCATACACTTGCAGGTTGAACCCGGTTATAAATACCTTCGAGTCGAGGAATCCAGTCTGTTTACGCAGTTTCTGGTTTTGGGTGTTCCCAAGTAGCTAGATGGGAATCGCAAGTAGCTTTGTTTTCTTCATTTGACGAGCTTCTTGATTTTTCCTACTGCTCACAAGTATCAGCCCTGAGAGAAATAGCAAAGATCAGGCAATTAACACTTAAAGATGTGGCACTAAATGGGATATCTACTCAATAAATAACATTTAAAAAAAATATTTGAACAGTAAGGTACACCCTCTACAAGTTTCGGGGGCCAATCTAGGTAGAGGGTAACGTTAGGAGGCAATTTGTGCAGATAGGAGGGGGAAGATAACGCTTAACCATATCATTGAACTGTTCAAGATGGTAGTGATCTGGAAAACATTCTCTTGGTAGTCGTTTCCATAGAGAAATAGCTCGCGGGAAGAAGCTATTAGAGTGGAATTTCTCATCGATGGAATACGGGAGGAATATGGATGATTTGCTACAATGTAAATGGCTGGTGTGTCCTTGCTGTGAATGTTTGACATGGCAGGACCAGGGAATGTAGTTCGTCCGAGTACTTTCCATGGAAGTAGCGATAGAACAGAGAAAGGCTTATCACATCCCGCCTATGAGAGAGCGATTGGAGGGCGGAGAATAATTTGTCACCCACAAGGGCTCGGAGACGCTTTTGAACTCTTTCAAGCCTGGAGAGTGAGGTCTGGACAGCCCTCGCTCAAATATGTCAACAGTACTCCATTTTGGGTCTGATCTGGCTCTTGAAAAGTTAGAGGATAGCAGTTAGGTGAATCGGTAGAAGCCAGACCATTTTACCTGCATCCTTAGCAATAAACCGTATTTACGAGTTCCACATGAGGTAAGTGCAAGTTTGTGGTCTTTCCCTAGGGAACATTCATTCATCGTGACTGATGGTAGTTCATCGTCCGATCGGCGATGGTGGTATGTAACTAGTTTGGTTTTCGAGACATTGAATGTATTCAGCCAGCTTTTACCCCACTGGGTAGTTTGTGTTAGATCGGAAGAGTGATTGGTTACCAATTTTTGACCAAGTATTTTAGAGGTGTGCTCGTATATAGTCGTATCATCGGCATAGATATTTACATTAGATCAGGATATATTCTTAAACAGATCATTTATGAACATCAGAAACTGAGTTTGTCCAAGGAGTGGCCACTGGCAGACGCCTGGGCTGACTGCTAGAGATCCAGAGGATTGGCCGTTAATAACTACCTTCAGGCATATACGTCAGGAATCATTTTATGACCGAGAAGACCATTCCAGTTATTCCGTGGCTGTAGAGCTTGTGCAGTTAACCTTTATGCAACACCTGGTCAAACGCTTTCGAGATATCTAATGCTATGGTCTTTGAGGTGTTTGTCGTCAAGGGCCTTACTAATTTTGTGAGTAGTAGTAGTTAGGACGTCGGTTTTGGATCGGGCTGATAGAAACTAATACCTACTGAAATGTAATTATCTCTGATAATAAGTTATCAGAAAGAGTGATACGCAAATATGAAGAAGCATGGGCATAGCGAAAGAAGTCGTTCAGAAACTAAGCAATGTATTAAGGGATGAGAAAATGTTATTACAAAAAAATAGAAGAGGGTTGTATTACAACGGAATATTTGATCTCTCCAATATGTCATTTGAATTTAGACAATTTTCCTCGCAGTTGAAGACGTGAACAGATGTTCTACTGACGGATGCTAGGAATTTTATGGACACACGATGCGAAAACTGACGAAGCTTTAACAAGAATAGAAACTATAGAGAAACTACATCTAATAATCAGGAAAAGACGGCTGAATTATGTGTTGTATGTAACTAGGAAAGAAAGCTTAGAGAATTTGATGTTGCCAAAGAAGGGTGGTAAGAAAAGCAAGGAATAAAAGCAAGCAGTCTACTTGAAGAAACTGAGTAAATGGATGGCAAGACAGGGATCAGAAAGACAAAAATAGTTAAGAGCAAGATTTAGTGCAACAGATCATAGGAAGTTGTGGAGAACCATGGTCATCCGCGTTCTGATGAGACATAAAAATATTCTGGCTAATTTGTGTATGTGCGTGTGTTTGAGAGAGGAAAAAATACGATTTTCATTAAATATTTGACCCCTACCGAAACAGGTGACACTGAAGATATTTTTACTTTTGATATTTTATACTGTTTCAGTTTGTATTAAAATTTCCCAAAAGATAGAAAGTCTCTGATAAAATGCTATCGAGAAACCTCATCAGTACCACATGAGAAAAGGAATCGATACGTTCAAAAGTTCTTTTAGAAAGCAAAATAAAATTTTACTAGATTTTTAGAAAAAAATTAGAAAAAATAATATTCACTCATCTTTTCCAAGGACAATTTAACTGTACCATTTTTAGCGAAATCATCCGTTTTAGCTCACGACGGATACAACGCTCTTATCTACAAGTTGAATTATTTTCACGTGTCTGCGCCTAGCCTTTCAATAAAGATGTTTGTGTGATTTCACTAATATTTTGGCGTTAATGAAAAATAACTGATTTAATGTCTGGAAGAGTAGATAGTTTAACCGATTATGCGTGTCATTCATTCAAATGCGAACATTTTTTACCATTTTATCCCATTCTGATGTAAAAAAAAAAAGAGATAACCCCTTGAGCATGAGATCTTATCACTTTTTCCATTAAACTATCACTGAACATTTAGCGTAACTTTCATTACTTCAGACGGATCAGCAGTAAACTTCCAGGAAAGTGTATTTTTTAAATGCTTTTGCATTGAGCGTAAGAACAGTGAAAAATTAACCTGGCCTGGCATAGCTTGACGAGTCTTAGATGTAAAGGTTTGAATTCAAACTTCTGTAGTTCCATCATTTCAGTACTCGCCAAACTACCGGAACTGATTTAAACATTTGCCATAGAAATAACAATAGGCTTGAAACATTGACGTAACAGTGAAAAACGCAATGACCGCGTAAACTGCTTTAAACTTTATATTTTACGAGGGTCATATTTTGAGCATTATTTAAATACAGTGTAACCCGGATATAAGAGAAACCCGTATATAAGATATTTTCTCTGGTCCCAAATTAGAGACATACTTACCTAAACAAAATAGATCAAACCCGGATATAAGAGAAACCCGGATATAAGATACATCTTCTCCGGTCCCGACAATCTCTTATATCCGGGTTACACTGTATAAGTAAACACACCAATTGGTAACACTAAATAACATGAAAATGTACCAAAGTACAACGGCTGGTCGGATATTATTTTCGTACGCTTGTATGTCTTTTCGTCTACCAGCTGGTGTGTCTACTTTTATCTTGGTCAACCTATGAAATTTCCAGCCGGCGCTCGTATATTGCGTGTATGTATACAGGTCAGGTAGACGTCCCTGTGGGACAAAGTAACACACCCCTCACGCAACACGTTGCTGCTGGGGTTTTTTATAACTCCACGTCCAACCGGGTTTGAATTCCTGGTTGCATAGCAAGATTACTCTCTCACCTGCTATTAATCTTTACTCTAGCTGGTGCGACAAGAGATTGAATGTCTTTTCACATGGGTGTAGCTTTAGGGCAGGTCGATTCTGGAAACGTGCTGTTTGCACTAAATTTGAAAGTTGGGGTTTGATATGATAAATAACAACACAAAATATTTCTTTCCAAGCTATTACTTTTGTTTTTGCGAAAACGAGTTTGAAGATTGACATTTCATTACTGTGATCAGTAAAAGGAATCTAGCACGGTCTAATAAGATTTATAATTTACTGAAGCTTCATAAATTGTATAAGGACAATATGCATGGCACAAGGACATTACTAAACCATTGTGCTATCAAATAACATCTTCATTTACTTCAAAGGAAAATTATACTATTATAAAACAATTTAGTTATATAATGATGTAATATATTACACAGTGCAGTAGTTTTCGTGCGATTTTCCAGAAATGATGCAAACTTAAAAACAAATGTCTAATAATTTGTACCCAGCAATATTATGGTTCTATATACACTTTTATTTATTAGTTTTTATTAATATGGCCTAACAAATAGTGTAAGATTGATTGGTCTGTTTTGTAAGTTTTTACAATTTTTTTTTACATAGTTTTTACTTATTCAATACAGTAAAAATGTGCATATTTGCTTGTGGTGATTAATTGGAATGCTGGTTTGAATATATTTTCCATTCAATTATCTAATACAAAAAATATCAAATTTATTTGTATTTATTCTTGAAATAGTAACATTTTGTTTGTATGCAAAAACCTACGGATATGAGGTATTTTTATATATTTATGTATTTTTTCAGACTATCTTTAAAACTAAAATGTTAAAAGCTATGGATCTAATTTTTGGTGACAGTACTTGTTACAACAAATCCCAGCTTTTGCATTGAGTGCAATGTTGATTCTTTTCTAAACAACAGTGAGAAATCAACCTGCCCTGGCGTAGCATGATGAGTCTTAGCTTTTAAAGGTTTGAAATGGAACACGTCTTTAGTTCCATCATTTCAGTAATTTTACAGCTAAAACTCGCCAAACTATTAGAGCTGATTTAAACATTTGTCATGGAAATAACGATAGGCTTGAGACATTGACGTGGCAGCAGGAAACGCCATGATCGCGTAAACTACTTTTAACTTTATCAAGTCTGGAAAGTCATGATTGTGCAGCTCCTGTTCAGATATGGCGTTAATAATCCATTTTTGGTCTAATCTGACCCTTGTTAAGATAAAACCTGGAAGAAAGAGCCAGTGTTTATTTTTCCCAAGAGCATTAGAAATTTTCAGTTTTAACGTGTTTCTTTTTAGAAAGGCCCGGCGGAGTAATGGATAGCGGCTCGGATTGAGGAATCGGAGAGCCGCGTTCGAATTCTATTCAGATCCATTACACTCACTCACGTGCTAATACTCTTGGCAAAGGTATGAATCCTCTTCGCCCCCGCTATGGGTAAATAGGACAGACCGGGTTCTATAGCCTTGGATGGCAACTGGTCTACTGCAGAAAGAAAATGAAAGACGGATAGGAATTAGGCAACATTGACTGGGGTACACAACATATATAACAGGTTCACACGAGACTTCGCTCTCAATTCCAGTTTAGTAGGATTTTGGGAAACCCTAATCAACGACGTCGAGACACTAACTCCAGCCGAGGAGGGAAAAGAAAGCCGGAGGACTCGTACGGTCGGTATTATTCAGCAAAGCTAGTGGAGCTTGCGGCTGATGGGAAAATAAGAAGCCGAGGAGTGTGGTGTGTGAGTTGAGAAGTGATAGGTGTGCTGTTAGACGTGTCAACGATAAAATGTTGGGAACGGTAACGGGTTAAAGTATTATAGTTTATTTCCTGTGACAAAAGATAGTCTGATTTATTCATCGGCATTCAAACGTTTAGCAATTACGTAGATGACACTGTTGATGACAGACTGAAATAAAACTGCAGGAACTCGTAGACAACGTCGTAAAGGAAAGCGGGAAGAATGGTCTAACTCTCAGTTATGAAAAGACGGAACAACCGAAGATGCAACAAATTTGATATGTCAAATGAAGCAGTTAGAAGAATTTAAATATCTGGAAAATATTTTTAACTGATTTTGCAGAACTTCGAACTAAAATCCGAAGGCGCATTGGAATAACGAAATATGGGTTCCAAAAGCTAAGCAAAGTATTAAGAAACATGAAAATTTCACTCGAAACAAAGGAAAGAACGCTGAATGCATATGCAGTATCAGACTTTTCATTTCCTCCCTGAATTTCTGGGATGAAGAGTTATCAATATTTAAAATATTTACATGCTGGCTATTGTTCTCGTCATTCTCACAGCATTTTGTCCTTTGTGCATTTCGGCCTTTATCAGGTGTGTCGATCCGATTAACATACAGGGAATTTAAAACTGAACCCTATATTTAATCTACACAGCTATATTGTTCTCGTTCCACTGACAATGTCTCGGACTATATTGTCTAGGACTTTATTTAATACTTTTCGTTTATTGCTACCTCTATTTTCTTCGTCTGCATTGCCCAGGGATTAAACTCAGAATTATTGCAGAAAATCCACTTTAATCCGTAAGGCTTAGAGAATATAAAACTCAGAGTTCATTCATTGATTCCACCTGTTCAAACATTTACAGCCAGTACACGCCATGCTACTTCCACGGAGTCGAGACACCCATTTCATCTGTGTTCCGAAGGTGAAAAGAAAATTTAATTCGGACACTTTTTCACCTCTTCGTAGAACAGACTCCCGTTGGGGTACATCCCTAAACACGACAATCAAGGTCTTGGGTCAGTTGTCATCTATCCTCCTTATCCTCACTTCATACCTCCTACTTTGACGATAAACTACATCCGGCAGCAAAGCTCCTGATCAGGAGATTGGAGGTTTTGACAAGCGTGGAACCACAACTTAATTGCTGTTCTTCCTAGGTTCAGCCCGATTCGGGGTGAGAGCACCTAATAAGATCCCAGCTATGTCCAAATAGTGAACGCTCAAACAATACACCGTGAAAGTAAAAAAATCCATTTTTTTATGGTGAAGATGTCAGCAATAGATTTTTATATTAAAAATTACCAACAATACAAATTTATAGTAAAATTAACAATATATTTTTAAAGCAAAATGACCTACAATACATATTATAGTAAAAGTACCGACAATGCATGTTATCTGTTGTCGAAGCCATAAAATTGTTATTTTAAAATATTTAGACGTCGGCATTAAATATTCCATAGAGGTGTTGATATGTCACTAAATAATCAAGCAACCAACATGAAAGAACTCTTTCAAAACATTTAATCCTTATAATATCCTTCAATTTCTTAAAGAAATCAAACTGTATTCCAAAACATATCTTCAACAAAACTACTACATATATATGTACAAGGTAACCAAAAAAGTTCTGTCCGTTTTTTGGTTAGTCATTGAATGAAGTTGAAATATGTATGAAATGCGTGTAGCAATTGTTTTCAAATTCGGACAGCCGGAAGTAGGAACATCAGACGTTATAAAAAACATGCGCAACGTTCCCGGTCATCAGTTATAAGCCGGACAGCTGTGAGAAGGATGGAAGTGTCTTGAGATCTCGTTCGGGGCTGTTTGCTTTACGACTTCAAAGTGGGCTTATCAGCAGCTGCATGAAGTCGCCGCATATGTCAAGCGTTTGGTGATAGTGCTGTGGATGAACGTACTGCAAGGCGTTGGTTTCGAAAATTCAAGTCGGGAGATTTGTCGCTCCATGATGATCCTTGCAGTGGTCGACCACAGGTCTTGAATGACGGAGTCCTGAAGGCGGTCATTGAAGAGAACAGTAGTCTAACGTGTGGCGAACTTGCAAGACAGTTCAACGTTTCCGATGAAACAGACTTCACCTGCACCGCCTAGGTAAGACATACAAACTGAGCAAATGTGTTCCGCAAACGCTGTTGGTCCACAAGGAGCAACGAGTGGCAGCCTGCGTATCGCTGCTTTCTCGCCACCGTATCCTTATTCAATCGAGTGCTTACCAGTGATGAAAAGTGGGTTCTGTACCCTTTCGGGCGAGTGGTCAGAGATACCATACATCAACTTGGGTGGGAGACTTTGTGTCATCCACCTTATTCACCTGACCTTGCGCCATCCGATTACCACCGCTTCTCCTCCCTGGATAATCATCTTCGTGAGAAATCCTTCACCAATGAAGCAGACTTGCGCAAAGCCCTCACAGATTTCTTTGATTCAAACCCCCTCCGAGTTCTACCGCAGGGGCATTGAACAGCTGGAGACACGTTGGCAGAAGGTGCTGGATGCCGATGGCGATTACTTCGAAGACTAAATATAAGTTACACATACTATGAAGCGTTTTCTTTTTTTCCTTTAAAAACGGACAGAACTTTTTTGGTTACCTTGTATATATATAAAAATAACGCTAATGGTAATTGTCTACACAAACATTATGTAGGAATAAAATGTCGTTGCCGACACTTGAGTTTGAACAGTGAGTAAACACAAGCGATCCCATTATTGAATTAAGTAGACCACGTGACCATAGAAGAAACGCATATATGCAGGAAGTAGCTGACGACTAACGATCGGCATTTCTAGTTCTATCTCTTACTGTTCGGATCGCATTTCTACTATACTCTCCATTACTATACGGACCGTTATTCTCTACTCTATTCACTATACTATTTCGGTATTTAGATTACTATTCGGTGGCTACTATTCGAGCGAGTATTATCGAGCAAATAATATTATTGCGAGTGATATTCGAAGGCATCTGACACCAGTATTGTTTAACGGCGTACTGTAGTTCTATCTGCGATTATAAAGTCTCTACTGCAACGAGCATTACGAAAGTGACAACGAGTGTTCGTTGACATCACAAAACATGTATATTCACAAAAGCTGAGCATATGTCATGTATTCAATTGTGAAAGAATAACATATATTTTTCTTATTTCAAAGCCCCAAAGAAAATTACATTTCTGCATTAAATGACCTATAATGACTTTTGAACTAGCAATCCTACCTCTTACATATTCATTCATATCAAACACCTGACTCGCCATTGCCTTTGTATCAGTAACCCGCCATGTTGAGTGGTACTTAAAACTTCAGGTGTGTGAATTCTAGTATAAAAACTACGTACTGAAGGCCAAAGAAACAGAATGTAACGGCAACTTAACGAGTTTGAGATTCGATCATAGAAAAGCATCATAGAGATATTGCAAAAGGTAAAACCAACTTAGAACAGAAAAAATAAACTAGAAGTTGTGAAGATCCATAATCACACGTCCTGAATGGTCATGGTACGTAAAAGGAAAATGATAATTTGAACTATTTTGCTAATAACGCTTAACATAGGGAGATTGCGCATGATGATATATTAAACACTGTTATTAAAATGGCCGCCTTGCTCACGGGTTTATTGGCGGGATTGTAATAAATATGAGGTTAGAAAGCGTCGGGAAGAATGACAAACGAGCCCCGGGGCAAGTCAGTTGAAAAGGATGATGTACATTTATATAATAATCGCTGTTAAACGAGTTAACCTTTGAAATTACAGTGTCAGCACCTTTTGGGAAGACGTGTCAATCATGCCGTGTCCAGTCTTCAACACTTATTCCAAGATAATGCTGACAATGAATTAAAACCTCGCTTATTGCAACCAGGACTGATTTTAAATTAATGCGAGCAAACACATCCTTACACACGCGCGAACATAACTATCTTCTTTTGACTGACTTCAATCCTTTGCTTTCTTCTCCCATTTCTGAGTATTAATGCAGGCTTTTGTAAGGGAGTCATTTAAACGCTCTTTAAAACGCATCTCTTAGTTCACTATACATGGCTTGTTTAGGCATCCAACTATTCTCAAGGCGAACAATATGTCCGCACCAACGGCTCAATGCTGGGAAGACTTGTCCTTCGAAGCACAACAGTGTCTAAAGTGTATGTTTGCCATGCGATTTTCATACTTGGGTTGAAGCAACTTTGATAGAAGCGTTCCAGACGCCTGATGTGCCTTCTGTAAGTTATCCAGGTATCATATCCGTATAAGACAACCATATAACCTAAGAAACCATATATCAGTTCCTGGTGATCTGAGAACCAGTCTTGGTGCTTTTAGCTGACAAAATCAATGGAACCTACTGTAGCCCTAGTGAGAGTTCCAGAGGGGTCTGACGCTTCCACCATATCGATTGCCTGAACGGTAGATTGAAAACGTTCAAGCTTTTCATCACGATCCATCTGGGAGATGTCAACTCTTTTTGTAACCTTCTATCCAAATATCCTCATTTTCTTCTGTATCGCCAGCATGATAAACCCCGATCTTTTTGGTGATATCCGATTGTGGCCATAGTATAGTTCTAAGCTTTCCATAGGCATCAAATTCTTTTGCTGTTCGTGCACATACCTCCTCGTCAAGGGTTCTATGTCTTAGTTGTGCAATTGACAGGTAATCAAAAGTATAAACTACCTCAAATCCCTTGCTGTTGACATGAATTGAAGTGGGGTCGCAGGTTTTGACCGGTGCAGGTTGGTGCATTACTACGGTCTTCTTTAAGCTAATTGTCAGGCCAAATTCGTCACAATCTGGAGAGAAACAATCCATGAGAAGTTTTAGATTCATCTCAGAATAGGTGATGAGTTCAGTCATCAGCGTAGAGCAGATCTCTCAAGAGTGTGACGAACGTTTTGATGACTGCATCAAATCGGTGATGGTTGAACAACTTACTAGTTTGTTCGGTATCGGATATAGATAACTATTTCACTATCCATGAATACCCTTGACAAGACCATAACAAAGAAGAAAGTAGGTGTATGTAGCTCACCCCGCTTCATCCCAGCTTCCACATAGATAGGGTCTAACAACTCCCTATCAACACAGATCTCGGTCTTCATGTCATCATGCACTGATCCAATCTGACTAACGATTTTTTTCAGGGCAACCAAGCTTCGACAGAATCTTTCAGTGTTCTTGCATGTTCACTGTTCGAGCGCCTTTGTCAGTTCAATAAAGCACTAATACAGGTCCTTGTCCGTGGCTCTTATCCTGTAACTGCCGCACAGTAAAGAGCATTTCCATGGCCACCTCCGATTAAGCCGGAATGTTTGGGGCAATGCGCTAGAGTAGACGATCCAAAAGCACCCTTACAAACACGTTGCCTGGCAACAAAGGGATTCTGCGCTAGTTGTCTCATAAATCTTTGGCGCCCTTCTCGAACAAAGACACGAGTATCGCATCCTTCCAATCCTGAGGCTATGCCCTTTCTCCCAGAACTGCAGAAAGACAAAAAGTGTATCACTCTAACTACATTTTTGCCACCCTTTTTGGAACTGTTCACCCTTGATACCATCTTTCCCTGGGGCCTTGCCAGTGTTCAACTACTGGAAGCCTTGCGGTTGTATCCGGTTAATCAATTGTTGGTGACTGGGGAAGCTTTTCAGTAACCGCAAAATCAATCTGAGATCTACGATTCAAGTGATCACTCTGCTGACGCCAGCATGCCTTTAGTTCATCAGGATTGTGTAAGCAAAGTGTTCATATCTTTAGAACTTAGTTGTACGAAAACTGACGCTAGCGGCCTATGTAGAGTTTTTAGTTGATTGTATAGTGATTTGTCGCGGTTTTGCCACCCATCATGAGTGTTTTTGCTGTGCTCAGCTAACGCTCCACGTGCGATTTGCAGTACTTAAATTCTCTTTCAAGCTTTGCTGAACAAGTAGCCTGTCCACCAGTTTCTTCTTTTCTTCTTAGAGACCATATATCAGTTCCTGGTGATCTGAGAACCAGTCTTGGTGCTTTCTGCTGACAAAACCAGAGAAGTCTACAGCTGCATCTCGCATAGCCTTAGCGTGAGTTTCAGAGGGGTCTGTCACTTTCACCAGATCTATTGCCTGAACGGCAGATTGAAAACGTTCAAGCTGTTCAGTACAAGCCACATCTGGGAGATGTCAACTCTTTTTGTAAGCTTCGATCCAAACTTTCTCATCTTCTTCTGTATCACCAGTGACATTCTGGCACGGAGAAGATGGTCTGTAAAACATTCCGCACCGCGCATACATCAAGCCTTTTTGACGTCACACATGTCTCTGCGTCTGACAGCTACATAATCAAAAATGTGCCAATGCCAAGAGCGTGGATGCTTTCAGGTCGCCTTATACTTGTCTGGTTGTCTGATCGCTGTATTGGTCAGGGCAAGATCGAACTGCTGACAGTTGCAGGAGGAGAATACCGTTGCTGTTACATTTTCCCGTACTATGACCGAAAGTGATAAGGAGTATTCGTTGGCATCACAAAAGTGGAAACGAGTGTTCGTTGACATCACAAAACATGTACATGCACAAAAGCTGAGCATATATCATGTATACAATTGTGAAAGTATAAAATATATCTTTATTACTTCAAAGCTCCAAAGAAAATTACATTTCTGCATTAAATGACCTATAATGACTTGATATACCTTTGAACTAGCAATCCTCCCGCTTACACATCCATTCATATTAAGCACCTGACTCGCCATTACCTTTGTATCAGTAACCCGCCATATTGAGTGGTACTTGAGCCTTCATGTGTGTGAATTCTAGTATAAAAAAATACGTACTGAAGGCCAAAGAAACAGAACGTAACAGCAACTTGACGAGTTTGAGAATCGATCATAGAAAAGTAACACAGAAGGATTGCAAAAGGTAAAACCAACTTAGAGCAGAAAAAATAAACTAGAAGTTGTGGAGATCCATAATCACACGTCCTGAATGGTCATGGTACGTAAAAGGAAAATTATAATTTGGACTATTTTGCTAACAATGCTCAACAGAGGGCGATTGCTATGGTGATATATTAAACCGAGGGAGCTCCATGCGGCATGGTCACATGATACCCTCGCATTAGAATCACCCATGAGCACAATCTTATCGTCCATGTTGACTTTTCTCAGGATATCGCTGAGATCAGTTTCAAAACTCTCAATGTCCACCTTAGAGTTAACAAGTTGTCATGAAGCGATCCGAGAGGAGTTGGAAACGCAGTGTCATAAGTCGATAAGAGATACCATATAGTAACTCTAAGACGTGAGACAATAGCTGAGATTTTATGGGAAAAAAAACTCGACTCCCGCTTCGGGACAAAACGTTTTCGGGCCGACCGTTGTAGAAAATTGTATAACCGGAGTTGAGTTCTTGTACTACGCCATCACCAGATAGCTTTGTTTCTGATAAGGCGACGATATTCAAGTTGTAACGAGACAAGTCGGAACACTTCTACGTTCAGGACGTGCTGCGTATGACTGATCAAGTAATGTTCTAATGTTCAAGCAATCAGTTCTGAGATATCTTTTTCGAGTCCGAGCCCGTTTTCAGATAGTACCAAATGGTTGATCATAATTTCACCGGCAAAGGTGAACAGACCAACTGTCGCGGTATACTAGCCGGTTAAAAAGGAATGCGGACTTTTTTTAGAACCACCTTTTCTAGGTCTCCATCTGCAAGTAGGTAAGCAGACTAAATATGGCTGCTCAGTCACTTGGTTTCCTGCCGAAATACGCTATTGCCATGGTTGACGAAGTAGCGGCCATTATCCCCATACCACCTACGTGTGCCTTTGCTGTTACAAACTACCAGCTTGTTAGGCCTGTACGCGTCACAGCTCTATCATCGCCGCAGAACTTTTGACGGTGCCGTAGTCCAAAAACCGTCCAAATTATAAGAAATTCCTGTGCGTGAGTTTGATTAAAGTGAACGAGGCTTGCACAGCGCCTTGCCAATTTTTTGGAAGCCACATCTTTTACTCGTGGCAAAACAAGGTTAAGATCACCAGCCAACACATCCTCAGGTTTTATTTTTGTGTCCTTCTCCTAGAAAATAATATATATATATATATATATATATATGTTTATACGTATCCTATACGGAACCGAAAAATAATGTTACCAGCTATACGTCTTTGAGCAAAAAATATTAACAGAATTAGATTTTTGACAAAGCAAAAATATTACCAGGAAAGAAAAATAAAGTTTTCGACATTAAATGAGCCACTGAGCTGATATGCCGTAAAACAAAGCAAACCAAACTTTGTCGAATACGATGAACAGTCGATACTGATGATATCCTCATTGTTGTTATTTTAATAACGACTTTTCAGCCATATGAACATTTTCAAATGAAATATTGTCATTTCAACTGTCGCTTTCTGATTCAAAGTACGATTTTTTCTTTACATTACAAAATAAATTTCTAGTACTGTCCAATCGTATTCCTAGCATTTTTCTATGTGGCCACATCTGTTGATTCAAGTCCCCTCTTCATCTGTGAGAAAATTACCCAGCCTTTACAGACATATAGAATAATTGATACGACGTAGACGTTAAGTGTGTTTTGTGACGTACGGTGGCCGTTAATAATTAAGTATGACTCAAGACTTCAATGTTAAAATACAATAGTATTTAATTACAACCGCAAAAATACTTAAGAACAAAGATGTAAAAGTCAACCAAAGATAATTAACAATTTCAGTGAATACCTTGTTGATAGCGAGGCTCGGCTTAACATCCGGTAAATTCTAAATCAAAACCCAAATCATCGACGAACAATAACTCACACTAACTCGACTGGATAGTTCCACTCAATAGTCCCTCTACTCCAGTCAGTAGCCTGACACCGCTATTTTTACATCTGACAGAAAACATATTCATAAATCCAGAATGTCACGCTCGAACCTCGGTGTCGGTAGTTAATCATTTTCTTCCTATATGACAGTGTACCATTTTCAGTGCAATCACCCCCGCTAAAACTATAGCACATTTGACAGCGTACTTACCCCAATACAGTTATTCTCTGAACCACATGTCTTTTATTCGAATAAAAATACATTTATTCGTTGAAAGGATTCTATTATTCAATATAAAGATACGTCTATTCAAAATAAGACACACGTATTCAAAGTAAGGAGACTGTTATCCATTACTACAAAGATGAGGATTTAAAGATGCTGCGGGATACGACGAGCATGCTTATGTAAATATTAGTCACCATTATGCTGCCGGAATCAACATTTTGGATAATAAATATTTACGGGTCTTGGAACATTTATCCCGCAAACAATATTGGCGGACTCGTATGTGAGTCCAGGTAAATATGAGTACCACAAAACCAATAAATATAAAACAAACGGCAATGCTTTTAACAAAAGGAATTACAAGTGCAGACAATTTTAACGAACGGAAAAAATCCCATGAAAACAAGTTATAAGGATGTGATTAACAGGCGTTTGTGATAGATACGTGTTTGTATATGAGTGGGGGAGCGTACAAAAGTTAAATGGAAAACGATCAAAATGAACGTTCCCCAGTGGGAGACACTTTACTCACATCCGAAAGCAAGAGTTGAAAAGACCAAAAAGGGCTTCAGTGACAATATCATTGCCTATTTATAGGCTTAAAGAGCGCCTCCTAGCAACGTTTTGGCAATGCCAAGTGGCATAACTCACAGAGTAATGAGCTCATTTAGGAATCGAAAAAAACTGTTCTATGGATATTGCAAAATATTTCTTGCTCATGTATTATACAGGAAAATAGAAAAATATATTGATACATAGTTGTCAGACAATATTGGAACGTAGACAAAACATTTTTCGTAAAATTCTGTCATGAGGATAAAAAGCATCGACATTGATCAAAAATCATTTAAAACTCGATTAAGTTTCCTTTAATTGCATTGAATTAGATGAAAAAAAAACTGAGAGGTTAACATTGGACTGTAAGATGGCAACAATCTCACACAGTCCATTACTTGTAATTGCACTTTTCACGTCTTATGAGTGGTGGAATTTCATATTGACCACAATGAATAACGATGTCATTGCTTTAAATAAGGTTATATTTTATTTCGAATAAAAGAATCTGTTCAATGAATTAAATTATTTTGAATCACAGTCTCTTTTTGAATAGACGTATTTTAAATTCGAATAGAGGAAGCTTGCTTAGGGAAAAATCTGTGACAACTGACAAAATATAGCATCACTAATCTATTCATAAATTCTTACTAATTACCCACATTCAGTAACGGAATTTAATTGCGTAGATTATTTCTTACAATATGCTACTTTAATACTTCTAAATAGGTTGAAAATCTGTCGTGGATATAGGCTAAATTAGTTAAGTCACGATCTACATGATGGGGGTTTTATTCTCGATCGAAGAACTGAACTAGATGCATAAAAATCAGCAAAAATGTGAAGCGTCGAGATAGAAATATTAAAGTTATTAAGAATTTGCAATTTTCCGCTTGCAATATATATATATATATATATATATATATATATATATATATACAAGAAATATAGTCTTAAAGTGTGCTCAATATCAGAGATAAAGTGTGTGTAAATATAAAAGTGAACATAGAAGTCAACACTTAGACTTGACAGTCTGTTTCATGCTAGATGCAATCGTCAGGCCTGACGATTGCAACTAGCAAGAAACTTCTTCCATGCACCGTCATAATAAAATGATAATAAAATAATGAAACCTCTTCCATGCACCGTCATAATAATATACGATAATTATTATTTATAATAGATTTTTTTATATATTTCTAATCTTTTGCATTAGATGTCAACTCTCTAAATTGATTGTATGCTATTTTTGTACAGACATTAAATCTTGCCTTTGATTTTTGCCTATAGTGTAAATCAGTTTTTTCGATTTTTCACCTTGAAGGTTGTAATTTTTCCAACCAATTTGGACTCAAAATCGGCACTGAAGAATTATCTATCAAACAAAACAAAAAAAATGATTGAAATCGAATGAAAACTCTGGAAGCGCATAAACAACACCCGATCACGCACACACATTTTGAGAATTATAGATATAAATGTGTGTGTGTGCGCGCACGTGTCTGTCGAAGCATGGTATTCGGGTACTTTTAAGTGGTACGATGAAATCGGCTCTTATTTGCTAAATATTTTCATGAAAAATTATTTCTTTCTCACGCACAGTTAAACGCAAATGCTTAACTTTCATAAACAGGTGATCTGTTTTATGCTATTGTAAAGAGTGCGATAAACGCGGCTGAATCAAAACATAATACCTGTTCTTGAATGACAATTACTTCAATAGCAGAATCCCTAAAAACCGTTCCAAAAGGAAAACTCAAATCGCAGGATTATAAATCTTTCTCAATGTAATCATTTTTATCAGTCGTTGCATTTCCTCTCTTAATGACAAGCTTCTTGATTTCTTTCTTAGCAATGTGTTTCTTTGCTCATTGATATCACTACTGGTGGAAAACTGCTGTCCATTTGTCTCGATCTTAGGTCCGAACAGAAGCATTTGGACAGCAGCCATATTCTACTTCTTCATGAATTTTGTCGACAATCTGATAAACGATAATTCCCCTGACCTTTGAGTACCCTAGACACGGCACTACATTGCAGAAACTACCATAGCTCACTTGGAGGATTTCCCAGTTTGATGATAGTGATTCTGCTTTTAGCTGAAATAAGGAGGATCAGCTTATATGGTCTCCTCCTCATTCATAGTAGCAGACGACCTGCCGCTACGGAACCTGTCACTATGGCAACTGACGTTTCTCTCTTCGAATTGCTATTAACTGTACTGATTTCTCCCTTCTGTGATTACATTAAGTGAAGCTTTATCATACGCATCTAACCTCTTTGGAATGTTCTTTACACTTATTTTGAGAACAAATTCTGTTACTACTCTTTGCTCTATAGGCCTTTCCAGAGTGGAAGCCATTTTAAATGTGGATTATGTGTAACGGAAGAAAGTAATTTTATTATTTTTCCACTGCGCTTCTCAACACATTATGGTTTATCGCTAAAGAAAAAAAAAACTTCGAATTCTGATATTGCTAAAATTAAATTACAGTCTTTTGACCGACACTGATACGATAATACAAAGTAGAAAGCAAATAAAAGCGAAATAATTCGAAAGTGCAAGAACCTTTGCATTCAACTTTTATTTTTTGTTGATCATCAATTCAAACTTCAGTAGAGCTATAAAGACATCTACAGTTAAGTCTGAAATTATCTTTGCGCATCCAGAATTTGTTTCTAAAGCACACCCTCATTAAAGGAGTTATTTTTGTCAGATTAAGATTAAGAGAAGAATAGTGAAATTGGCGTACAAAGTGGGAAATAGAGAAGCCAAAAGCAAATAGATGACAGTGAACCTGTCGTACCAGGATTTCTGTGACAGTGAGCCTGTCACATTTAGAAGTAAGATTAGTGAAATAATTTTTTTTTATGTATACAAGAAAAATTCAATAACAATATAACAGAAGCAACTCGTCAGTGTTGTTTAACAAAACCTGTATTAAAGAGGGATTGCTGCTCAAATACACAACGATATATATATATATATATATATATATATATATATATTATTTTCTATAAACGTCATCTTAGTGAGTAGACTTCTGTTTATAATATGCAATCCGCAAAAATTAATGTTTACCGGCGAAGAATATTGAAAGTCTTATTAAAGGAAATTTACCTCTTGGTGGGAATCGAATCAACATTCACATTTCCCAATGAAACAATTTCAGGTAAGCGTTCCGTGACCAGTGAGGACACAGCGGACGCTTCTAAGGTAATGCTTCCTGTTGAATTCCAACAATTATACAATAGATACGTGCAGTGCAATAAGCTCTATTAGACAGATCAAGGTTTTAGGTATAAAACACAATTGTCAGCATCGGTTGCACCCTTCTGCACCGCGCGCCCCGCTGGCTGACCCCTTTTGCATCTAGTGAACCATTGTTTATGCATTTCACCAGCGATTCTAAATACGTGGATTGACAGCCATCTATGGCTGCCCGGAATGTAGCTAGTC
>OZ038477.1:101196517-101216517 GCA_964036315.1 Acanthosepion esculentum
CTCTAGCCTTTGGTGCCAGTCAGTATAGTAGAAAGACTAATCTGAATTGAAAACAGAAAGTATCGGGAAACGATACCATTTGTCATTCCCAAGGAGTCATAAAAATTCACAGACGATAGACGGAATCTGTTGAGAGCGACCAACGACTATATAATGTCCTATAAAGTCCGTATGACGTTCATAGTTGCTGGTTAGAAAGACTGTAAGGAAAACACTGGAAACAAAAGGTTGAGTGACTAAAGGCTTAATCACATGCAAACATGATTTGAGAATACAATAGGCCAATGCGACAAGCGTACAACTTCTCTACGAACCGGAAATTCTCGGCAAGACGCCAACTTCTCTACGAACCGGAAATTCTCGGCAAGACGCCAACTTCTCTACGAACCGGAAATTCTCGGCAAGACGCCAACTTCTCTACGAACCGGAAATTCTCGGCAAGACGCCGACTTCTCTCCGAACCGGAAATTCTCGGCAAGACACCAATTACAGCAGCCATTTTTAACAACATTTATTCTATTCTTCACAATCAGACTTGTTTGCTAATTCATTGTATTTTCTATTCAGGATATTGTTACATAGAACTGAACATAACATTTGAATCATTTTCTTATTAATAAGAAAAAATGCTTCAACAGACTTAGTATTTCATTTTTTTAAAATAATTCAATAGTTTTTTTTTTTTGAAAATCTGAACAGATTATTTTGATTTAAATAATTCCATAAAAGTTTTTTTTTCAGCTTTGTTCGACTTATTTTTAATCTGAATTATCAGGCAACGAAGAACTTAGGAAATTACGACAGAATTTTGACAAGGCGGATAAAAATATTTGTATTAAAAACGATTTATAGAAAATAAAATCTGTACTGGCAGAAACGTTGCTTAAATATGTCAATTTTAAAGATTCAAATTAAAAATAACACAGTTGAAATATTTATTAAAATATACTTTTCAAACTTTTATGCAAATTAAATGTCACCGCATAAGTTGCAAACGCCATTTGTTAGTAATATACATCACATTAAATGGCCATAGCATAGCATTTTGCCGGAAGCGGAGTAAAGTGTTATTTTGAAAAGGAGAATGAACTTTGTCTCTGGGTCTCCATCCCCTGCGGCAGCCTTCTTCATTGCGCTAAGATAGGTGAGATCATTGTAATCTCGACACCAGCGCGACAGTGGTCCTCAGACTGGGCAATTTTTTATCCTTGGCCCATATATATTTGTATGGCCTTCCTACAAAAGATCGACCTTGTGTCACGTTTTGCCATAGCGGAGAGGCTGGGAAAATATATGTTTGCACATGAGTCGAAGTGTGAAATTGCTATCAGTTCAAGCCCCGGGTGATCGTTTTCCACCACCAGGCAGCTCCTCTACTTGTGGAGAGAGCTGGGGGTCATTACTCGGCAGCTGTCAAAAAAGGAGGGAAAGGCCGAGGCGATTGAGCAATTCTTGTACGGCTTCCAGCTTTAAACTCCGACCTTGTGTCACATTTTGTAACGATGTGGACGTGCGGATAAATAACCATATTTTAGCGTTAGTAATTTAATAAGCGTAACTTAAGTGTGCTGCAACATCGCAAATATAGAGCATCGAACACGCTACTCAGTCGTAGATGATTTAGCGAGACATGCTTACCAAACATGACACCACGGCGAAGTGCCGATACGTACAGGCAAAATATAGTCTTACATAATCAACGTCCACGTTGCATATTTGGCAAGCTATTTTATTTCTTTTTACATTTCTCGAGTTAACGGCTACATGATCGCTTAATGCAGTTACAGGTTATTCTGTTGTAACCTAGAGAAGTTTACTGAATAGAATAATCACACGAAGGCTGGTAATGAACGTTAATACTTAGGACAAGAACAACACATAAGATTCACCAGCGGCTCGTAGAAGTAGTGGTCAACTGTTAGGAGTCAAGTGAATTCCACAATGAATTTCCAACTGCAGGATATCTAGCAACCACCCCACGCGTCAGAAGTGGCACCAGGCCGAATTTAATGTGGGGTGTCCGAGCTCGTAGGCTTGGCCAAAAATCCCCCTGCAGACTCCGTCTAAAATTGGGTCAGCTAGCTGTTTCTCGATACGAGACTCTACCCTTCAACATTACCTCGTCTGGGGATTCTCTCTGTCCGGAAGCAGAGAGTCTGACCAGCACAGCTGGAGACGAATATCCAACTACAGGATATCTATCAATCGCCCCACGCGATCAGATGTGGCACAAGGCCGAATTTAATGTGGGGTATCCGATCGTTTGATGTTGCTGATGTTTCGGCGTTAATAGGTCTACATATCTTACATGAAATTAAGAAAATTGTACATATGACAATAGAAGAAAAGCGCTTTTCAAACTTTTCAAAAGCCTTGGCTTTGAAATAGAAGTCGGAATGAATAAAAGTTCTTGCCATTTATCGGGACGTAGAAGTAAATCTACAAGTTGGTAGTCTCCCCATACATGAAACCCAACGCAAAATTAAAATATTATATTTTATTATATTAGATCTAGCCACCTTGCAAACATAAAGCACATCATTAAAGGAATAGTCTAGGTAATCCAGAAACTCTTCTAGTAAAATAATTTTGAGGAAAAAAAGGAAAGAATATGAGAACTTAAATGTAGAGGGTCAAACTAGAATTTAAACGTCAAATTAAACAACATATGAAGAACAATTTCAGGAAAGAAAATATAATTTTGTTTAACCCCCGTTTTAGTGATAAACTGCAAAATAGGGAAATTATTTTTACAAATTATTTACTACCCACCAAATTTAGAATTACATAAGATATTGAATAAAAACACAGTTAAATTAAGCTACAGTTGCACTAGTAATTTAGAAACAGTAATATATAGACAAAGCACCAGAAATTTCAAAACTAACGTACAACAAAATATAATTAACACTAATAATTTATGCAACTGTAGAAATAAAAATAGATGTCCATTAAATGGATCTTGGAAAACTGAAACAATATTCTATCAAGCAGAAGTAGTAGATATTAATGGTCAGAATAAAACCTACACAGGATGTACTGAATATTCGTTCAAACGAAGATGGTACAGTCATAGGTCGTCCTTCAAGCTAGTAAGTATTAGGAGCTCTACCAAACTAACAAAACCATGAGTGGAATTTAAAAAAAAAAGCAACGATTCGATTGTTAACTGGAAAATTTTCAAAAAGGCGAAGCCTTACAACAACCACAATAATATTTCCAACCTCTGCCAACAGGAAAAATAATGGCATTTCCTGATCAAAAGAACCTTTTGAACTAGTGATTCGAATTCAGGAAACGTTGCATACCTTAAGCTCATATGGGGTTAGATAAAAAAAGTATATACATTTCAATTAACTCTTACAAGTACATTTCTAATATACTTGATTTTCTTCTCCCCTTCTTCTGTTTTCCCTTGCTTCTTTGCATCTCCATCTTCCCTATCTATCATACCCAATGTCGTGCGTTTGTTTGCTTGTTTTTTTTGTTTTTTTTTAAAAGTATAGCATTCAATAGTTTTTGTTTTTTGTTTTTAAATCAAGTGTTGGGAGGTCAATTGATAAAAATCGCCTGAGGGTAGCGGAATCAACTGATCTCTCTCTCTCTCATGCATATATATATATATATATATATATATATATATATATATATATATGATGAAAATGTGGAAAAGACAAAGCAAAATCCGAATATGTAAGTTTACTGTTTTTTTTATTTATTTTGTTTTTGTTTTTGTTATTCTGTCGACGTCAGACGTTTCGATCAAATAGACCTTCTTCAGGACATGGTTAATGGAGACATATTTATATTAGATTTAAGTTAGATGAAGAGACGATATATACAGGACTAGTCAGAAACAGAAAAACTGAAATTTTGACTAGTCCTGTATATATCGTCTCTTCATCTAACTTAAATCTAATATAAATATGTCTCCATTAACCATGTCCTGAAGACGGTCTATTTGACCGAAACGTCTGACGTCGACAGAATAACAAAAACAAAATAAATAAAAAAAAAAAAAAACAGTAAACTCACATATTCGGATTTTGCTTTGTCTTTTCCACATTTTCATCATACCGTCGGATCTACATCCACACATTTGCTCACACACACACACACACACACACACACACACACACACACATATATATATATATATATATATATATATATATATATTCAAATGGCTTTGGTTAAATAATTTAGACATATTAGGTTGGTGCAAAAATAATGTCGTTTTTTCATGTGAGAAAGCGACATTATTTTTGCACCAACCTAATATCATGTCGATTTATTTTGCTCGTAATACTTTCACGTTCACGGATTCATTTCTTGGTAGCCTTAGAATATTAAGAAAAATACCAAAATTTCCTTTTTAAATAGTTTTTATTTTCCCAAATATTTTCAGTCTCATCTGAGACCATCTTCAAGAGGTCAAATTGTCTGAGAATCTGTATATGTATTTTTGTAAATTCAAAACATTTCAACTGTTCGTTTAAAATTCAAGTGTTTTCCACTGTATAAGGGAGATAACTGTTTATTTATTAAGTATAGAGCGTTTTTTTTTTGTTTTTTTGTTGAAAGTTTACTTGTAGTTCATAGATTTCATCTATATCTTTAACTAAAATGAGAATGTCATCTGCATATCTTAGGCAAATGGATATTTTTGTGTGTTAATAAGTACGTTACTTTCTAAATTAGTCATGTAGAAATTTCTAAATGTTGGTACAAGAATAGAACTCATTGACACACCATCGCATTGAACGTATGTTATTTTAGTGGTCATAAAGAGCAAATTCTGTCGTGCACTTCAAGAGTAGGTTTTAATATTAGGACGAACTTTTAATGGAGGGAGAGATAGATTGATTTGGATATTATTTATAATTATATCTATCGTTTCACTGACTGGGACGTTGGTAAATATACTTTCAACGTCAAGTGAGCCTAAATTTACGTTAGTATTTTTTGTTTTTAGAGTTTGGAGTAGTTCGTGTGTTGGCTTTATGCTGTACTTATTTGGAATGTACGGTGGAGTAATGGATAGCAGCTCGGGTTGAGGAATCGGAGAGCAGAGTTCGAATTCCAGTACATTCACTTACGTGCTAATACACTTGGGAAAGGTATGAATCCTCTTCTTCTCCCTCCCCAGTTATGGGTAAATAGCTTGGGATGGCAACTGGTCTACCGCAGAAATAAATGGCAACCTACTGCATGAAAATCTGCCTCGTCAGTTATGTATTGAAAGATGCATGATCGCCTAAGCTTGTATCACGCATGGCACATAACAGACTGAATACATGTACGTAAGAAGCGACAAGAGGAAAATTATGTAAATCCAAAACTCAGCTTTGGGGAAATAATTCTGATTTCAGGATATAGAATAAAGGAATGTCAACCGAAATAATGTAGACATAGTTGGGTGTAGCTTACTACAAGAGAAAATAGATGACCTTTAGAAAAGTATTAGAAGAATTTTATTTATGGAATGTCAGATAGAATATAGTAGATAATTAAATGTATTATCTCATGGTACAACAATAGCAGCTATTAATATACTGATACATAAAGTGTTTCCATGTCTACTTACTCTGAATTGTGCAAATTGCGCTGGCAGTTTATCTTCGCTGACATTGCACTAGGCTTAATAGAAATGTGGGTACGTTAATGCGAACTACGCAAAACACATTTCAGTAACTACAATATCATCTAAAAAGCTGTTATATCTTTTTTTCACTTTTGAATAAAGCTGTCATATTTAATCCATTAAGGATTTGTTTTACTGAACGATTGTACAATACAAAGTCTAATAGACACCCAATATATAGGTTTACTGAATAATTCCAGTCGAATCCATTACATCCACTTACGTGCCAATACCCTTGGGAAAGGTATGAATACTCTTATCCCAGCCAGCTATGGGTAAATAGCAGGATGGACAGGGTTCTATAGCCTTGGATAGCAACTGTACCGCATAAAGAAATGGTAACCTACTGCAGGAAAAATCTGCCTCGTCAGTCATATATAAAAAATACATGATCGCCTAAGCGTGTATCACGCATGGCACATTACTGAAAGTGTAATTAGTTGATTAGGAACTTTGGTTAGTTGGTAAACAGGGATTTGGGACATGATAGGTCGGAGAAGTAAGTTTGTGTATTTTTACATTTCCATACATATATCTCGGTTTATGTACTAACTATTTTTGAAGGTTTTAAGCTAACCAATCAAGCGTTATTAGCTGTGATGAGTTTGTTGGTCGTTGATTTCTGATTGGTTAACCGTACTTTGAAAATTTGTTATTATCATCCAGTATTTCTTGCATCTTTGAATAATAGATTTATTTAATATGACGAAGATATTGCGCATATCAGCTATTTAAACTATTATACTGTTGTGGTTACGTAGTTCTTTAGCTGCAGTTATAATATAAACTTGTCATTATTATTTGGATGGTGTATAGTTCTTTTGCAAAATGTATTCATTTTTTTTTTTTTTTTTTTTTTTTTTTTTTTTTTTTTTTCGATGTATAAACGATGTTTTATTTCAGCCATCTTAGTAATTCCTCTAAGTCTATATAGCATTTCCTCTAAGTCTATATAGCATTTCCTCTAAGTCTATATAGCATTTCCTCTAAGTCTATATAGCATTTCCTCTAAGTCTATATAGCATTTCCTCTAAGTCTATATAGCATTTCCTCTAAGTCTATATAGCATTTCCTCTAAGTCTATATAGCATTTCCTCTAAGTCTATATAGCATTTCCTCTAAGTCTATATAGCATTTCCTCTAAGTCTATATAGCATTTCCTCTAAGTCTATATAGCATTTCCTCTAAGTCTATATAGCATTTCCTCTAAGTCTATATAGCATTTCCTCTAAGTCTATATAGCATTTCCTCTAAGTCTATATAGCATTTCCTCTAAGTCTATATAGCATTTCCTCTAAGTCTATATAGCATTTCCTCTAAGTCTATATAGCATTTCCTCTAAGTCTATATAGCATTTCCTCTAAGTCTATATAGCATTTCCTCTAAGTCTATATAGCATTTCCTCTAAGTCTATATAGCATTTCCTCTAAGTCTATATAGCATTTCCTCTAAGTCTATATAGCATTTCCTCTAAGTCTATATAGCATTTCCTCTAAGTCTATATAGCATTTCCTCTAAGTCTATATAGCATTTCCTCTAAGTCTATATAGCATTTCCTCTAAGTCTATATAGCATTTCCTCTAAGTCTATATAGCATTTCCTCTAAGTCTATATAGCATTTCCTCTAAGTCTATATAGCATTTCCTCTAAGTCTATATAGCATTTCCTCTAAGTCTATATAGCATTTCCTCTAAGTCTATATAGCATTTCCTCTAAGTCTATATAGCATTTCCTCTAAGTCTATATAGCATTTCCTCTAAGTCTATATAGCATTTCCTCTAAGTCTATATAGCATTTCCTCTAAGTCTATATAGCATTTCCTCTAAGTCTATATAGCATTTCCTCTAAGTCTATATAGCATTTCCTCTAAGTCTATATAGCATTTCCTCTAAGTCTATATAGCATTTCCTCTAAGTCTATATAGCATTTCCTCTAAGTCTATATAGCATTTCCTCTAAGTCTATATAGCATTTCCTCTAAGTCTATATAGCATTTCCTCTAAGTCTATATAGCATTTCCTTGAGTTGTTTAGTAGTAGTAATCAAATGTAGTTTGCTGTGGATTTCTTGTGATATTTTTATTGAGAAATTTTATGTTGTCCTCGGCTATCTCAATTTGCCTCCTCACAAGATTACGTTTGAATTTCAAAGTGTTGGTGTATATATATATATATATATATATATATATATATAGTACAGGTAATCGATCCGTTGGTATATAATCCATAGAGAGTTCGTGGTTTTTATTTTAACAAAGCATGTGTATTTTTACAGCGAAAACCCCAAAATTACCTCAACATAGAGATAGTCTATTTCAGTCGTTCTGTACACGGCTATCATCAGCCCCTACGTGTCTGTCTCAGAGCATTGATTTAAATTAATTTTCAATGTCAGTCCTCCTCTGGTAGACGCCTAGTTACTGAGAGTGGGTTTGTGTTAGTGATTGGTGGGGGCGTAAATTATCTTATCTCGGGAGAAGTAGTCTGGTGTTGGAGTTTATTTATGGACAGGACTTGTTTTTAGTTTAATATCAGTTCTTACTATGTGCTGTTTCTTATAAAAGCCCGGGAGTGTTTTTCTAGGATTCACAGTAAATAGTTTTTGTACTACAGGTGTCCAATATTATTAATAAGGATGGAGGATTTAAACTTAAGCCCGTTAAGATTAATGTAAATTAATTGGGTTATAGATTTATAGATTGTGGGTAATCTCTTCCCTCCTCGCTGTCTTATATATATATAATATTTGTGTTTATTTGATTTAGGTATTTGTAATATATATATATATATATATATATATAGGCGCAATGAATGAAATGCACTCTTATATGCCTTTTATATTTATATAGTTCGGCATATATTTGGATAAGTTGCTTATATATTATTTAAGCATATATTTGTCACTATGTGCACATATATGTATGTATGTGTGCTTGTATTTTTTATGTGTATGTGCGTATTCATATATTTGTGTAATATGAATGTATGTGGATATATTTCTGTGTGTACATATGTACAGGTATGTGTATGTATGTGCGCAGGTATGCATGTTCCTATGTGTGTACGGATGTGAATGTGTGTGTGTGTATATATATATATATATATATATATATATATATATATAGTTATAAGTGTATGTATGTTTATGTGTATGTCAATGCGTATGGGTGCATACTTGATTGTGTGTGTATGTATATACGTATGTATGATTTTTTACGTTTGTTTAATTAGATATATTCTGCTTTTGTTGTGGGTGTTATCTGTTGTGGATTCCGGGATGAAATCCGATATCAATGAATAACAAACGCTAGGAATGGATGAGGAAAATAAATGTATTAACGTAATAATACCAACTGGTAATACGGGTTAGTAGATCCAGGAATGCGGGTTAGTAGCAGTAATATATATATATATATATATATATATATATATATATATATATATATATACACAGCCATGGTATTGAAGTATCGCGGTGTGACTCCTTACTGGGTCTACGTGCTTGCTAACTGTGACGCTTGCCGCCGTCTGTGTGTGTGACTGACACTGACACTCCTCCTCCTCCTCCTCCTCCTCCTCTTCTGTCGTTCCGTCTCGACTCTTCGGGTATTCACTGGCAGTAGTATATGTATACACTGGGTGAGTCCATTTGTGTAAAAAGGGGAGACCCCTTAACATTATCGTTCTATTTACGCTTAGAAATTAAAGATGTGTATAATTTTTTATGATTATTAGCCATATATGTACGTTATTTATATGTGGTTATATGTCCATATAGATGTATATTGATTGTTTGGATTATGTAGGTATATAATTGCATATATTTCTTCGTAACTTAGATAATTTTGTTTATTTTAATCTTATTAATATTATTGCTATTATTAGTGGTATCATTATTGTGTTTATTTTTATCCTTACTTTAATTCACTTTAATATCGTTCTTATTTATTAATATATTTAAAGAAAGACATATTATTATATTATTTTTAAAACATACAAAGGTGTAAGGACATCAATAACTGCATGCATTAGACAGATAATTTGTTTTATTTTATACAAGGACGATGGTGATTTCAAGGCATATCTCTAGTTTCCCTGACTTTCTTTTTTCCCTTCCTTTTTTCTTTCGCTTTTTTTTTCTTTCCTCTACTCCCATTTGATGACACACACTCTACTTCACTCTGCATATCCGGTATAAATAGGTCAGCATATCTGCTATCATTTGTACGACTATATCTTACATTTCTTTCTCACTATCTTTGCTTTATCTTCCCAGTCTTAAAAGCATATCCCTCTTGTCCTCCATCTACACCCTCCCCCCATTTTGAATACAAAGCCCCCGTTTTTTTTCTTGATAAATATTTTTGTGCCTATTAAAACTTTATCGCTTTATTTTGTGAAAATGTTTGATCTGATGAGTTAAAACATAGTATCGGTTTTAATGAAATAAAACATTACCATGATCTTTTAAAGTCTTTCGTTTTCATAATTTTATAGGTACACACACACACAAACACTTATATATAGGTACACGTATATATATATATATATATATATATATATATATATATTATAGATGAAATTAATATTTAAGTTTGAAAATAAGAATTAAAAATTCGAATTTAGAGACGCTTTGTTATAAATGTAAGAGACCTTAGAATGTCAAAGGGGTAACTCTATTTTTTCCATGAAAATTAATAAAGTAATTAATAATTTTATTAATATCACTATGACTAATTAAAAGACGTGATATCAATAATAATAATAATAATAGAATATGACGTTGTTTAAATAAAATTAAAGTAAGGTATTAATGAAAATAATACGTATCAATGAAAAAAACTAAGATAAAATAAAATAAAGATCCATGTATACAGGAACATATAAATAAGAAAATAAATAAATAGGTCAAAGAAATGAATAATTAAATAAAAATAATAAATGCAGATAAGTATATAAGAATTTCTTATTTCCAACCTTATTTTCAATCTTAAATATTAATCTGGGCGTGAATTTAAATTAAAAATTAAACTACAATTCATTTAAATATTTTAACAATAATATTCCACTGCAATAATAAAGTATCTCGCGATAACTAGAAATTTCATTAAACCGGTGTTTAGCCAAAACAAATATACCCAAATTTGGTAATTGCTTCGGCATGACACTCGGAGTTTTGCAATCTTTGTATATGATATATATATATATATATATATATATATATATATAGATATAATGCAGTATTACATTAGAACATGCACATACCCACTACAAAACTATGCATTTTGTTTTCAAGTTTTTCTTTCATTTTTAAACAGTGTCTCGTACATAGCTATTGTTTTAAAATGACTCCTTTTATTGATTACTCGTTGTTTCTGGATATATATGTGTATTGTCCACAGCTACTTTTTCTCGTCTCTTTTATTATTTATTATTTTATTAGTGAAACGATTTCAGAAATTTATAAGACTTTTTTTTCGTCCAACGGTGTGCTAAAAGTTTTATTGGAACAACCAAGATTAACAATCAAAGATACAAGAGTGAATTATTCGTTATTTCTAAAATAACTGTCGAAACGAATGCCACCTATGCGAGAATGACCCTTCTCTTGGGCTGCTTTAGAAGGGTTGCCCGTCTTCCCCGGTGATTTGGACACCTCCCCTTCTCATTGCTACGCTTCTCCTACTATTCCCATGATTAAATTTTGTACACGTTTATAAGTTTCATCTTCTCAGACGTCATTATATCACCTCACACATTTTTTCGTGAAGCACGTTACACAATTTTTCTTGATTAAACGATGCCGCTGAGTATATTACACTTCTAGTCAGTCACGCAGCTTGATTCTTCCTTTCTTATTGCCTTTAAATGGAAACCTTTTTCTCAGCATTTATGGATTAAGATATATATTAAGAGTTGCCGGAATATAGTGAATAGGGTAGTCACATTTCTGTTATTCTCTAGAGCAGCCATAAAATGATAGAAGTTATTATCTACCCCATCTGAATTTTGTTTTGTCACGAAAAAGATTGCGATATAAAAATCGATGTTTATTTAAACACAAAATCTCATGTAGAGTGGAAGATTTGATGCTGGGAGAAGCCGCTTGAAGCAATATGGCGCAGTCGAAGAACGTGCAGTTCTGTTCAACTATCATTTCATTTGTTTTGTTAGATTTGTATTAGTTTTGTGAATAAACGCTGGAAAATTTTTAATTAAATCAATGTAAACCGAGTGACACATCCAACTATCTATCAAGCGTTTTCGAACAATAATTGTTACCTTAAAGACAACGCAAAAACCCTTATTTACTAAGCGTCGATCAGTCTGTCACAAGGCTACAATTGTGGAGTTCATTTGAGAATCACTCGTAGCACTTACAAACTGCTCCGAGAGAGGAACTTTGTGATCACTGCTGTAATATAGGCGGCCCATATTACTCATAATGGGAACAAAAAGAAATGTAACTTGTATACATTTGAAAGAATTCATTAACTAGTTTTCTAGTTGCCGTCTTTATCTGAATCTTACTGCTAACAAAATTACATACAAAATAATATTTACTTAGTTACATGAAGTGTTATTGAACAGTTCTCAGCCAGACTAAGTAATTGGGGAAACAGTTTGTCAGAGAAATTTTCAACGCCTCTTCGAAGACAGTTTATCAATGTGTACATGCGATAAACTTTGGAGTAAAAGTCTGGGATAAATACTTTTGATTCATCTATAAATTCCATAAGACAGGGTGCCGTAGAAATACCTCCCATATTTTAATGGTTGACAAACAGACCTAGGTTACTGTTGTGGATTCCGGGATGAAATCCGATATCAATAAATAACAAACGCCAGGAATAGATAAGGAAAATAAATGTATTAACGTAATAATACAAACTGCTAATACAGGTTAGTAGATCCAGGAATGCGGGTTAGTAGCAATAAGATATATACAGTCTTGGTATTGAAATATCGCGGTATGACTCCTGACTGAGTTTAGGTGCTGTGACGGTGACTCTTGTGCTACCCTCCTCTATTACTACTCTGATACTTAGATTTATTTTGTAAAAATACAAAATTGTGGCACAAGGCCGAAATTACTACTCTGATACTACTGTCCGGGTATTCACTGGTAGTCGCATATGTATAACTCGGTCGAGACTATTTGTGTAAAAAGGGGAGACCCCTTCTCAGTTACATCTATTAAAAAATTACTTCACTGTTGTTTAAACAAAGGTCTACAGTTTTAGTTCATTTTAAAAAATGACCCTCGCAACTGGTAGCCTCTATTCGCTATACACTATTGTAGGTGTACTACGGCCCGGGTGAAAGCTCGGGTCCACTCCCCCTCCCTTCCCACATTAAAAACTGACCTTATGTCACAACCTGGCCCTGTGGGAGGTCAAGTAGATACCTTGTAGGTGGTTCCTAAAGTTTTTCATCACTCAGAAGTTCCAGCGCTTCGAGGTCCTTGAGATACGATTTCTTTTAAGCGCCGAAACTTTGGCCCTGAAAATTTTCAGCTTATTGCAGTATCGATTTTCCATTTGGAACAGCATGAAATAATTACAAAAAGCTCTCTTGGAATTAGATTCACCAGTCTTAAAACAAAATGAAATTTTAACATCAATTTCACAGTGTACACTGGTCCAAGCCATGATGGTATCGGAAAGAAATGTTAAAACATTAGCTAGAGAAACACATTGTCACACACAAGCACCACACAAGTGACTGTTTAAAATTTTGGAGCTATTTCTGATACATCCTGTACGTAAATGTTAGCATATTTTACTGTTATGGAGAGCACTGTCTGCATTACACACGCTAACACATATGTCTAATAAAATTAAAATGGAATTGGATGCATTTACTCAATTATCTGAAGGTAAGAATAATCCAGAACATATACTGGGAGCAAACTGTCTTGATACGGATAGAAAATAAAGTCTGTAATATAAAAAATAGAAAGAGGTGCAAGATATGATTAGTTTTTAAGCCATGTTTTAGTTTTGTAGCAGTCTGTGATGTTAGCGATTGACGTTAATGTTAAGTGTTGCCCAAAGGCTCGGGCAGTGTCACCATAAAATTAATGTGCTCTAATAATCATTTCCCGATTTTTCCTTGAACATGCATTTTTATTACTTGTTATTTTTAGTAGATACCCATGTTATCATAGACTGTCTGTTTTTATTTTTATTAAAAATATATGTTTAAGTATATTTATCGTTTAACGGCCTGAATATTTGAGAAAACTTATTAAACGAATAAATGCGCCATTATAATAATTTTATTATTCGTAAAACATGTTAAAGATTCATGTATAATTGTCTAGGTTGTTTTTATACACGTTTTGAGAAAAGTATATTCGTGAAAATGGCCAAACTCTTTGTGTGTTAAATTTTGTGCATTTTTGTATGGCCTTTTAGGCTCAAATGGTGAACCGCCCAAACTGAAGTGTTTCGGAATTATTTTTTTCAATACATGGAGAGTTTTTTTTATTTTATTTATACAGTGGAACCTGTACGTCTCAAATGTCGAACAAATCTATTTTCGAACAGAAAATTCGAAATGAGAATTCTGCGATTATGGAACAAAATTTCCGATCTCTAACAACATAACCGGACCGAGTTAACACGAACAGAATAATTTCTGAGTTGACCGCCGTGTTGCATACATTCGTCTGTTGTGCTGTGTTTTTCCTTTCCAATTTTATTATGCTCTGACCTTTTCCTTTCCATTTATTCCTGTTGAAAAAAAATAGTTTCGGTTTCCGAACGGCTTTCAGGAATGAAGTAAATTCGTGAACCGAGGTTCCACTGTATATTTATGTACTGGCTAATGAGAAACAAGTTTGATGGCCAATGTGAAATTTTGGCCGGAGCCTATATCACTGTCACTTTTTTCAATAAAAAAGACCGCTATCAGCGATCTACACAAAAAAGCAGAGAAGATCAGAGAGCAGGGCAGATTAAAAAAAAACGATAAGAGAACTGAGAAGGGAAAAACAGGGGGGAGACAAGAATGCGCCGTTGATGACAAAGCATAGCACCTCGCATTTCAAAAGGAAAGTCCAGTCGGATGTCATAAATCGGACCTGACAAACTCAAGGCAGATTCTTACGGCTGAAGATTTCACACCCAAGAATAAACAAGTGAACTTATAACACAAATTCCTCCGAGCTGAGACGTCCTGTTTCGGAACACTGTTAACTGAGGTGGGTAATACTTGAAACAATTTTGCCTTGCGCCATATATTTAAATCCTTTCTCCAAGAGTTTCCCAATTTTTCTCTATTTTTGAAGGGAATAATTTTTCTACTTGAATCCTTAAACTAATTGTGAAATATTCCTTTTTTTCTGTGTGTAATCTCTTTTTTTTGTTACCTCATAAAAGTGTTATCCTGCCCAAAGAGGCACACAAAAGGACATTTTTGGTGTGTACTTTACAAATTTGTAATTAGAAATAAATGTGTTGTTCCTTTTAAAAAAAATTACGTAGTGGTCGTCTTTTTAATTTTTTTTTTTTTTTTTTTTTTTTCAATTTGCGCCTATTTTCGAGAGTTGCTGTTTCTACCAAATAAGTTTTGTGTCTGTCACAAGAACTTGGATTTAGTAGAGAAGCACAATTTGTATATTCCCCGGCGGGGTTCGAAACCGCAACCCCGCCTCGGTAGGAGAAACTGTTGTTAGATTCGTCGTGCTTATACCGACACGGTTGGTAGATATTAATATGAGTGTTAAAAAGAACACAGATCTTAATTCAAACACGAGGATCCCCTCCCCCATGAAATATAATGCTTATACAGTGTAACCCGGATATAAGAGTTGTCAGGACCGGAGAAGTCGTCTCTTATATCAGGGTTTCTCTTATATCCGGGTTTGGTCTATTATATATACATTAACTCAGACTCTAATTTGGGACCAGAGAAAATCTCTTATATCCGAGTTTCTCTTATATCAGGGTCTCTTATATCCGGGTTACACTGTAATAAATCTATGTAATTTAATTGCCATATTGCAACGCACTCGTATAAATTACCTGATAAAAGCTAATATCTGGCAACATGTAATATTGCATTGTTGCATCCCATCTTCGAAGTCTCATATTATTTATACAGTAGTTATCTTGAATTTATTCTTCTATGGCGAAGACGAGGCACAGTGAAGTAATGGATAGCGACTACGATTGAGGAATCGGTGAGCCGAGTTCGAAATCCAGTCAGTTACATTCGCTTACGTGCTAATACCCTTAGGAAAGGTATGAATCCTCTTCTTTCCTGATAAACAACAGTACAGACCGGTCTTGGATGCAACTGGTCTACCGCAGAAAGAAATGGCAACCTACTGCGGGAAAATCTGCCTCGTCACTCATATATCGAAAGATACATGATCGCCTACTCGTCTATCACGCATGGCACGTAACTGACTGAAGGCGAAGACAAAGGAAATTCGTAACTACGTGAGACAATTAATTGTTAATTAGCACAAGGCTGGAAAAGGATATAAGATTTTCAAGGAACTGACTATCGATAAACCTAAGTTATGTCCATAATAAATTCAAGATGGCTGGTGATGTGAAAAAACTTTGACGAGTTGTTTTAAAGTTTTGCCTAGACTCATGCACAAGAAAAATAAAGGAAGTCGGTAGAGACCCACAAATAACATGGGAAGATAGGATTAATAATTCAAAATCACATGAAATGTAAGTTAGAGTGCGGAAGAGAGTTCATTACAATGTGTGGGATTAAAAGTTTCCTTCACTGTACCAAATATATTCGAAAGCTCGATTAAATATTAATAAAGAATATCTAAATAAGGTAATTTAGAATATTATTGTGATCTCATTAGCGAAAGACTGGACTATTTAGGCACGCAACGCACACACACTGTGAGATGGGAAAATTGTCGCCATATTTTATTTTTAATTTCGCGCATGCGCCTTATTTGTTTTTGATTTTGTCGACTGCGCAGTAGAGTACGAACAGTTAGGCACTGTCCGTGAGAAAAAAAATCACAATGACGCAATTCGTTCTGGTAGAAATATGTAAACAGCATGCTATTGGCGCCGGAATCTGCAATACCAACATTTCAAAGTGTTTGGCTGTCAACCTGAGAACTGTGCAGAGGATTCGGAAAGAGCTGGATAAGTCTAAAGGTACGGCAACTCGGAAATCTCACTCTGATCGTTCTGATAAAAGAACTCCCCAATTTGTTGGTGAGGACCTCAGACGCAACACGGACGACTACATCGTGCCTCGAGGAGCTAGTAATGCCCTGGGTTAAGAGAGTGGCTTCTGAAAGAACAAATGTCTGACAACAGGACTTTGCATTCTGCCGCACAGGCTGGTGAATCTAGTTATGGCAGTTCAGACCACTTCTGCGACCAGATCAGCCCTTATATCTGATCACCTATCTCCCCAGCATGCAACACCTTTGATTATTATGTGTGAGGTGCAGTTGAGCGATAGACCAACAAAATTCCTTGTAACACCAAATATGAACTAAAGGCAAGGATTATGGCTGGAGGACGTGGCTAAAGCCAATGTCGATTTTATTGAATAAAGTTACTGTTTAGTATTTTAAGTATTTATGCACTTCTGGTAAACATATTCAGTCAGTATTATTTTCATTTTTAAGTTATTTAGATAATTTATCTATCGAACCCTCTCTCTCTCTCTGTGTATATATATATATGTATATATATATATATATATATATATATATATATGATTCATTGAAGATGACTGACAATGTACAAAGGTTGAGCTTTTAGTTTAAATTCTTGTGTTCGTATAAATGTTTTCTTTTCTGGAAATAAAGTGTCCAAATGTTCTATATATCGGAATATTTACGGCTATTCTTAAAATCTTAGATTTCAGTGTTCTTTCCAGAGCATTTCCGACGAGTGCTCTCTGCATTCTGTTGAGGATTCTTCTAGGCTTGATGAATTACTATATTTGATTATTCAAATCCATAAAAATTTTTTTATCACTTATATATGCATGCTTGATCCAACTTTTGGAGGAAGCACTTGGGGCCCTATCTGTTTTATATAAATGGATGAATATCACCACCGGGATTTAGTGAGAAGCTGTATTATATTGTCTATTTAATTTCTTCATCATCGAGGTCCGTTGGTCCCATGTTATAACGCTTGCGTTGTATCGTAACAGTCCGGGTTCGATTCTCGGTAGTGGATGCGCACTGCTGAGGAGTCCCAAATAGAACGAGACGGCCGTCCAGTGCTTTCTACATTCTGTGGAGGCTCGATGAATTATATATATATATTTTTTTTAAAGCTTATCAGCCCAAGCAAGGCTGGAAGCCACTAGCACGCAAGGGGTTACAGAAGGTTTGGAGGAAGAGCAGGTAGGAGTGGTAAAGGAGGGGATGTGGAGAAAGATAGTGGATCGATCACAGCATGAGGGTTACAGAGGTGAGCAGATAGGAGTGAAAGGATGTGGAGAAGGGAAGTGGATAGATCAAGGCAACTGGAGATGTCGATTGACGTTACACTTAAATAGTTGGAGATTATATTTGTCAGGGAAACAGGAATAAGGAAGGGAGTTCCACAGGCGAGATGTGCGAGACATGAAGCTATTGGAGTAGAAGAGACGTCTACATCTAACAGTTTCAACGGTGAAGGGGTGGGAACGGTATGCCAGCCTCGTAGGACGTTTAAATCCATGAGGCCTGGGAACCAGCGAAAACAGCTCATCGGAGCAATTACCGTGAAAGTATTTGTAAAAAAGACAGAGCGAGGCAACGGCGCGTCTGTGAGAGAGCGCCTGCAGACGAGATGACAGATCAGGGCCAATTACATTGCATATCCGTCTCTGGATCTTATCAAGAACCCTGAGGCAAAAAAAACAAAAAACAGCAGGGGCTCAGTAATGTGTGTGTACTTAGCGTGAAAACTGGAAAGCATCATTATGACATATCTATATCCATGATAAAAAAATCTCCGTGTTTTAGGAAGGCATTTTTTTTTTTTGCTCGTCACATACCGTTTTTGCGTTAACTTACATTAATACACATCACCCCACCCTACCTAGTGTCTTTATCTCTCCTTCCCGCCTTCTGAAATCAATTCTAATTGAATTTGTAACATACCTGAAGCATAAATATTTTTCTTAATTTGGATAAGGTCTAAGCACAAGTCTGCTAGAAAGATAAAATTCTGTAGTTCACGAAAATCTTTTGGAGTGAGTGAATTTTTTTTTAAAAAGATTTCTTTTCTCTTCAGTTGATGGGTTTTAGTAAATTAAAAAAAAATGTGATCTTATTTTTTTCTTATTTTTTCTGTTTATTTTCCTTTACTAAACCGCACCTTTTTGGTGTTCACTGTTTCACTGCAATTTTATTTTTAAAGAAACCTATTTTTTATTCAGTTAAAAGAAATTTTTATGAAATTTTTTTTTCTTTGAAATAATTTTCGTATATCTCCAGACTTCTTTTTTTAAAAACAAAAATCTCCATTTCGAAATATGGCACACCGATATCAAAATGTTCTTTGGCCATGTTTCTTACGAATGGAAAATATTTTTAATATTTATATAAGTTTTGGGCATTTTCTTAATTATTCGTCATCGCTTTCTCCTCCGGTTGCACTAATACCCACACCCTCCACAGCTTCTTCCTGTTTTAAAATGTAAGACGAAAACAATTTTTTTAGGCTTTTACAAACCCATCTCCAGAACATGAAGTGGAAAAAAAAAACATGGAACCCCATTCAGTCGGTGTCAGGTATAAAGAAGTCTCACCAAATATCAAACACCGTTTTCAAAGACAAGATTCTCAGGCTCGAAAATTAGATGAAATTATATTTTTCTATCAGATGTTTCTCTAATACTTCTTTTTTAGGAATTGCAAAACAATAAATTCGAATACAAATTTTCTGATAAGATGATTTTTTTTACTTAAGGCGGAGTTCTGTTGCCCTGGTTTCTAGAATGGCGATTGGAGGTCCTCGCCACCGGGTTAAGACACACACACACACACACATATATATATATATATATATATATATATATATATATATTTCCAAGCAACGACGAACTCGTGCATATGAGACGCTGGAAACGAAAATCGCACTGCACCTCATGTCGTCACACATGACCACGCGAGAGTGAAAACGGGAAGTATTAAGTATGGGAAGCCATTGGTATAAACCAATGGCTTCTGTTATCATTGATAAGCATTTAAGAATATTTGTGGAGATTCTTTTCATATCGTGTATATATATATATATATATATATATATATATTTGTATTTACATTTCGGAATGGAATCTGGATCGTGCTGTATTTTTCGGAGCAATATCTCCATGTCATCATGAATTGGTCAGCTCTGGCGATATTTTCTG
>OZ038477.1:101227888-101230388 GCA_964036315.1 Acanthosepion esculentum
ACAGGTTAGCAGTTCGTGGCAAGCTGTTCGAGTCGAACTAACATCTCATCAGTGGAATAGGAAGTAAATGGAAATAGTTCACTACAGTGTGCTTTTAATGACGGGGCATATCTGTGAAGGGTAGAACTAAGAGATATGGTTCATCTGAACACTTTCCATAGAAATAGCGATAAATTAGTATGTCTTACAATCTTTCTTTTGTGAGGAAAAGGGTATTAGGATGGAAAATAATTAATTACCCACAAGGCCGCAGAGACGCTTTTGTACTCTACAGAGACCGGAAAGTGAAGACTGGATACCGCCTGCCAATATATGGCAACAGTACTCTATTTTCGGTCTAATGTGGTTCTTGTAAACGGTGAGGACAGCTGGAGGAGTCAGGTACTTACTAGAGCGCTACCATGAACCGATCATTTTTCTAGCATCTTTGGCGTAGGATCGTATGTATGTATTCCACTTGTTACATATAAATTAATTGCAGCCTTAGGTTTGATCAAATCGTGGATTAACAAGATGCCTTATATCTCCTGTTTACAAAAGATTTAAAAACAATTTCACTGTTGTAGTGCTCGTTGTGTCGGGAGAGTTTTATTATTATAAAGAAAATGTAAACACTATACATAAAGAGTATCATTTAATATCCTAATTTGTGCAGATAATTTGCTTATATAGTCTACTTTGCTGTACCCTTCTTCTTCTATGTCGCCTGTACATTCAGGACATAGGCATGCATGTTCCGCCACTACTTCCTGTCCTTGTAGCCCTTAGTAAAGTTTCTATATATCTTAATCCTTATTCTGCCAACCATTTTCATAAGCTTGCTAGGTAGTGTATGTACTGCATCCTCTGTCTTATTTGCTTTCAATATGCCTCGTGAGTGGGAAATACCCAAGCCCTCCTTGCTCAATATGTGTCTGTTGTAAACTAGAAAAAAACTTACTGAATGAGGAATAACCAAAACGGAGGTGGGAAATGAAAATGGCAATCTTTATAACATCAACAAAATACAATACTCGCCAGCGTCGTGAAGTAGGTAAACCACTGCCGGTGGTGTACTACATAGACAGCATATTACGATATTTACCTGCCTCCCCACGAGGTAGGATGCGGCACGAGACCAAATTTAATGTGGGGAAATCCGAGCCCTTGGGCTCGGAAAAAAATTGCCTGTAGACCCACCATACGCGGCATCGGGTATCTGTCTACCTCCCCGGACGAGACTCTGCCCTTCGGTATAGCCTCGTCTGGGTTCCTCTCTGCCCAAAAGCAGAGAGTTCGCCACGGCAAGAGCTTTCCACGCCGTCAGCTCACGCTGCCAGATCACACAGCATATTGCGATATCTACTTGCCTAACCATGAGGTAGGATGCGGGACAAGTCCAAATTTAATGTGGGGATATCGGACAAAAATTTCCCGTAGACACCGCATAAGCGGGATCGAGTGTCTACCTCCCCGGACAAGACTCTGCCCATCGACATAGTCTTGCCCGGGTTCCTCTCTGCCCAAAAGCAGAGAGTTCGACACGACAAGAGCTTTCCACGCTGACAGCTCACGCTGCCAGCTTAGATAGCATATTGCCCCTATTACAATAGCGTCATACCCATTAGTGTTCATAGTTACGCTATATAACAGTGTCCAAGAAATTTAAACTATCTCCTTCTGCTGCTACTTATAAATATCCTTTTTGTTTCCATTTTCTCTTAAACTTCCTCATTTCTCACATGATAAGTTCATGGTATTCTCAGCATCCTATTTCAGAATCAAATTTTTGTTGCCTAAAGACTCTTCTTTATCTGTGATGGGAAGATCCAGCGTTCATTGTCATATAGGATTACCGATATTACATAACAGTTCAGTACTTGTATTATTATTTTTAGTATTGACGGAGGTTTCCTTCTTAAAATTTTGTTTAAAGTTTTATGGAAAGTCAGCATGTTCATTATGTTTATTTACTGTTAGCGTTACATGTACTATCTGTTTTAGATGTTGGTTCTTCTTTAAGTGATATAGTTTCTGTCATTTGGTACAGTTCTTTGCGATTCTGTAGCGCCAGACTATTAGAGATCATATATGGTAAATCGAATATTGCAGACATGTGAATAAAAGTTTTCGTGTGAGATGGAAAAGCGCAGGAGGAGTAATGGCAAGATGTTAAAAGTTGAAGCTGGAAGCAGAAGTGGTAAAAAAAAAAAATGAAAAGAAATTGATGTGGCGAGAAGAAAAAATGAAAGGAGGAAACAGGTTAAGAATACAAAAAGTGGACTCAGACGTAAAGAAAAAAAAAATAACGACGAAAGCAAAGGTAAGAAAAAAATTATGAAGCCGAGATATTTCTTCGTAAAAGTTGGAAAGAGACGGCAGAATTATGTGAAAGCAATGGCGGATAATTATGTTGGTGATTTGAAACGCCCCAAGTAAGCAACATAAACGTGCTAACATCGAGACACCAGCTGCAGAAGTTTTGATGATTGAATGATTAAAAAGGTATTAAAAGAAAGAC
>OZ038477.1:101235388-101340388 GCA_964036315.1 Acanthosepion esculentum
AATAACACAAACACACACACACACACACACAAACACACTTACCATCCCCTCCCCAAACACAAATAATTCTGCTGAACTGACCGGAGAAAAAAAAGGGAACATAGCTCTTATCTCAAATGACAACTTAAAAGAGACTGTTTGACCAACACAAGGAATGTTAAAAAGATAAATAAATAAATAATAAAAAAACAAATGAAAACTACAGACAAACGTTCGTTTTCTTCATCAAGACATTCATTTCTGTAGTTTACTGCTACAGCAAGCAGATACATTTTTTCTCTCCCGATGATGGCCATGTTGGTCGAAACTAGTCGAGGAATATAAATGAACTAATAATAATAATAAAAGCATAAGAATATTATTCTACAACCCAGTATGTCTGAAGATTTTAATTGAGTTTTTTTAATAATTTTTATCGTTCAAAATATATATATATATATATATATATATATATAATGATTTATTCGAAAAAAATTACATAAAAATGTTCTAAAATCTCTACAAAAATTGTATGTTATAAAATCACTACAAAAATAACCTTTATATTATTATGTTATAATTTTCGAATAAATGATTATATTTGCTCTACTCTGTATTGAACAATCTTTTAAGAATAGTTTTTGTTGGTTATTGGAATTTATACTTATATATATATATATATATATATATATATATATATATATATATATATACTTATATATATATATATATATAATTCTCACACAACAGCATTTACAAATCCTCCAAGTAATTCTGTTACATAATTTTAAGGTGAATTGAACAGATTATAGAATTTAACAGATGAATATTCATTAAAATCTGTGTCTGTCTTTTCTCCCTCTCAAAATAAAGAAAACGATTTAAAATCCACGATTGATTTGAAGGATACATTCAGGTATTTGTAAGAGAGAAAACGTTATCCTTACGTATTATGAGGAATGGAATCTTTTATCCAAATAAACCAGATTAAAATGCATTGTGAGGCAATAACAAAAGAGTAGCAGACATCATCCTTGCAGAAAAGTGCATTAAATATATGTCTCACTTTTGACGAACTGCTTGACGAAATGCTGCAAGTTTCAAAAAGTACCCACTGACCTGAACTCGTTAAAGAAATGCACATTTTTCGTCTGGGAAATGGATCTGAAGGAGACGGGTTCGCTTCATTTGAACCGCGATCTTTCTTTGGGAGAGACAAGACGGATTCCAACCAAAATCCGAAATGACATTATCTACTTTTACACCATTGCCTTTTCTTTCTTACTTATATCGACGAGGAAGAAATCATGGTTCTGCGCCCAGTATCGTGGAGCATACTCCCTATGTCAATGGCACGAACCACGTCTTCTCGATAGCTGTTCAAACTGTCTTTATATTTATTACCATTGTTTATACATGTTCAGTTTCAGTCAACTTCAAAGCACAGAACACGAGGCTCAAAACAGAGAGAAAGTGACGGAAGGAAGATTAATTACTTTTTTAGATGAAGATGACAAGTCAAAGAAAATTGTTATCTATAAAACTGACCATCCCGCAAAAAGCACACAGAGGATCGATGCAGGCCTCGCAGAACGGACAGAGAGGACGGTTGCCGAACTGTGCACCTCCTCACTCACCAGCGTCTCAACTCTACTTCACTCAATTTTAGCAGTAGGTTACAACCCAAGAATAAAGTCTGGCTTACTGCTAAAAACTGTGTTTTTTTTCACCCGTGACCGAAGAGTAATCCTAAAACTCACAGGCGTTTGAAACTGCACCTGTCAACGAACCTGGTGTCTGGTCTGAACTGCAACGCAACAGAATAAAATAACTACCAAGACGTTGCTTGAGAGTTGAGCGGGAAAATAATGTATGTTAACCTCCAGGAGAATGACCTGTTGCACTTTCTCGGTCTAATGTTTGACTGACATGAAGATTTTAAACTGTATTGAATCCATTACTTGGTCAGCTTCCACGAATGTTGGTTCATAGTGAGGACAATGTTTCTCCTCTGAATCTCTCTTGCATATTTAAATGTATATCATTCATCAATGCTTAGAATACTGCTGCCACATATAATTTGGTGTTCCTGCGATATATCTCGACATCCTTGATAAGATTCAAAGAAGAACCAGCAATATTATTGGATCTGAGTTGGCATCTCGGCTTCAGTCACTTTCCCACCGCCGTAAAGTTGCCTCACTGTACCTTTTCTATAAATACTTTCGTGGTAACTGTTCGGATGAACTCTCCGTCATGGTACCTAGACTTTTTAAATTTAAGGGCAGTACTAGACTGGTAGCACGGTGGCGTAATGGATAGCAACTCGGATTGAGAAGAACCGATTTCGAATTCTAGTCGAATCTATTACATTGACTTACGTGATAAGAAAGATCTGAATTCTCTTCTTCTCCTCCCAGCTATGGGTAAATAGCAGGACAGACCGGGTTCTATAGCCTTGGATAGCAACTGGTCTACCGCAGAAAGAAATGTCAACCTCCCGCGGGAAAAAAATCTACCTCAGCAGTCATGTATCGAAAGATGCATGAACGCCTAAGCGTGTATCACGCATGTCACATAACTGAATGGCAGGACTGGCGACGAGGTTACAGATGTAACCGTAAGTTCTCTGCTAACAGTTTTTATTTCTCAAACTTATAGTTTGTGGAATTCTCTTCCGGAATTTTCAGTCAACTTTCATCTACAAAAAAATTAAATACAATGTCAATCACTTTCTACTGTCCTCCTGATAACTCCTTTTGTACTCCTTATTAAAATATTCCTTATTAAAGTTTCTCATTTTTAATTATTCCACGCCCAGTAAACCCTTGTGTCGTAGTGGCTTTAATGCCTTGTTTGAGGTGAAACCAATTAACAATTAAAAAAATGTTTATTTATATAATTCTCGTTCTCATTATGCTATGTTTTTTACAGAGGCGTAGATCTTTCTTTTTGTCTAGGGATCAACGAAAATCTCTATACTCAATGAAACTTATTAACTAGACCAGCCTTTAAAATTTAGCGATCTTAGCAGTTTTTCTCCGTCTGCTAAACGCCACCTCCACCAACACGTTCCGGTATTCACTGACACAAGATTGCTGCCTTCTATCTGTCATGCCCTCACCATGGCCCGCGAAGGTTAAGTTATCTAAGCACCCCTCTTCATTATGTTTCCAAGGAATTTCAGCGTTTCATCCTGATTTTGATTCTTTTTGTTTTTATGTGCCATGTCCTTTCAGGACGTAGGCGATCATGGCTCTCCACCACCCTCTATCCCTTGCAGTTCTCAGCAAGATCCTTCCCTTTACTTCCTCCCCAAGACCACGTTCTGTCGACCACCTGCTCAAGCTTGCCAGGTATGTCACGCGCTGTTTTTCCATGTCTCTCTTTTCCTCAATTCAACCCGTAAGTATCAGATTCTCCAGGCCCTCCTTCCTCATTACGTGTCCCAGAAGCTTCAGCTGCCTCTTTCTGATGTTATGTATAAGCCTTCTCATTGTTTGTAACTCCTCTAAAACCTCGGCGTTGCTTACACGCTCGGTCCATGTTATCCGTAGCATCCTTCTGTAGAACCAAATCTCCGTCGTCTCGAGTCTCTTCTTCATCTTTGAGGAAATCGGCCAAAATTCGCTGCCGTAAGGAAGGAGAGATATCACGTAACAGCTCAGTATTCTTTTCTTTGTTACCAAAGAAATCCCCCTGTCTCGTAATACTCTGCCCAGCTTTTGGAATGAGTCCTTGGTCATCCCGATGTGACTACGGATCTCAGTGTCGCACTTGTCGTCCTTTGTCTAGACGCTTCCCAGATGTTTAAACTTCCGCGTCTGGTTGATTCTAGTGTTCCCAAACTTCAAATCGCGTTTCAGGCTCTTCCTCTTACTGGTGACCATGCATTCTGTCTTCTTATAGTTTATGCTTAGTCTTTTTTCTCTCATTCTCTATCGTTACCTTCTGTAGGAGATATTGTAATTTCCTTTCCGTGTCTGCTATCAGTACTGTGTCATCTGCGTATTTCCATTAAGTGTTCTCTTTCTTGTCATTTTCATTATGACTTCCTCGTTTCTTGCTCGCTTCGTATATGAAATTTTCAGTGTCATTTTGCAGAACCAGATTTCTACTGCCTCCAGTTTTCTCTTCATTCGGGCGGAGATTGTTCAACATCCTCATAAGACGATGGATAGCACACAGCAATCCAGCACCCTTTTCTTTGTTTCCAACGAAACGTTTCTGTATCTCATTACTTTGCTCATATTTTGAATACTAATACATATTCCGCTACTCTACTGCATACTTTAGCAAAAACCTAATTTGTTAATTGTTTTAAAAGTACCTCCACTAATATGCTGAAAAAAAAAACAACAACAGCATATCATGATGAAAGAACTTCCCACACAAAAAAACAAAATTTTATCTTCAAAATATCAATGTTATTACTAAGAGGAAAGGCCAGAATATTTTACATTATTTTATTAAATTTCTAACGCGTTCGAAATTTTGTTTAAAAATCTTGTTTTCATGCATCAGCGGGGGAGAGGAAAAATCAGTATAGGAAATTTGTTGCAATAATTAAAGACATTGATTTGGAAATTCTTTCAAAATTTAAAAAAAATCGGATTTTAATTAAATTTTCTCAACTTATCCATGAATGAATGAAATTATTTTTTAAATATTTTTTTTTAGAAAATCATGACAGTTTTTTTGCATCTGTTAGTCCCTCCTTCAGTTAATTTTATGAAATTTCAAGAAATTAAAATTCCACCCTCTTCATATTTATATTAGTTAAATGCAGGATTCCTTGGACAATTTAAATCAATTTTCTTTTGTCAAACAGAAACACCATATACTAAATATCTGCTCTGAATCACAGAATAAAAATGCAATTAAATTAAAACATTATTTAACTAGAAACGATGTTAATTTCTTTTTCTAAAGAATATATACTAAGGACATTATTCTCTTAAGAAATAAATTATTTTCGGTGAAAAATGAATTTGTGCAATATTTTTTTCTTTTTTGAAAATGTTAATTTGAATAATTTATACAGTTTAAAACACTATTAAAATTCTGTATTCAACTTTTTAGGTTATATTATTATTTTATGTAAAAACTGTATTTACTAATCATAAAGGGAAAAGCTTAGTACAAATCTTACGTAGATATGGATGACCATACGCGTCATTATCAGAAAATTATAGCGATAACTATAGTAAATATAAAGCCAGAATCTCGAAAACTCTATAAAACATTAGATTGCGGATAACATTTTCTTAATTTTTGAAGATTACTGAGTAATTAAAAATTATATAAAAAAAGCGCTCATGTCATTTTCTTTAATTATGTTTTACAGATGAAGTCCCCGTAGAACAACTTTAGATCTGTCAACACATCAAATAAACAGCTACTGTCGGATTAAAAAAACGCATTTCTGCGACTTAAACTTAAAGCAAATGATATTTATTTCAAATCAGATTAATTACATTGTAAACCCGCTAATATTCCTCAAATAAAAATTTCAAGAAAATATATTTTATTTCTGGAATACTTTTTTAATAAACAGAATTACATTGCAATAAACGCCAAATTGCACTAAAATCAATCTTTTAGCAATTTAAAGAAAAAGAAAAAACTACTTCCATTAAATTTAAATTAGTATTGAAATAGAGCAAATCATTTTGCTTATTAAAAATATTAAATTTAATCTATAAACCTAAAATTAAAAGTAAAATAAAAGCTCCAAGAAATATTTTTCATTTAAAAAAATTAATTTTAAATCTTAGGTATCGCGGATTAGTGGAGGAACCTAGTTAAAAGATTATCGGTAGGAATCTATATAAAAGAGGCTGCGTCAAACAGTCTGTCAGATATCTAGTTGCATAGAGATTTCTATTTTTTAAAATATGCTATGAGTTTTATTGTTTTATATGTAATAATCCAGAATCAAGTTACAGAAAACGAGCGGGAATTTTATTGCGCACTTACTGAGCCGTGGATATTATTTTGCCAGAAATCTGATAAAATCTTCATGCATCTTTCAATAGGCTAAATTCAGATATTACCATTAGCACAGGATGGGAAAAAATAGCAAAAGAAAAAAAAAGTCCAAGTGATTAGCAAGATGAATTAGGGTTAAGCTTCTGCTTTACTACTTGGATAGATCAGCCTGGCCAATACAGAGAATGATTAAAATTATTTTTATATTTATATTATTTCATATATATGAATAAAAAGAAACAAGAGGAAAAAAACTCGCCGATGCGTTTCGGCCTCTGATGTACTTTATCAATGGAATGTAGGATTTATTTTGTTGCACGTGCATATATAGAAATCCGAGTATGTCATTGATCTATCAAGGCTATAAATTTGCAAATGTTCACGAATCTTCATCCGGTGATTGAATCGTTAGTTAAAGCAGGTGGACGGCACAAAGTGCCATCATTCAAATTTTAGCAAAAGTAAAGTATTTACCAGTAAAGTAAAGTATTGACCGATTAAGAGACGAATCGCAAGGTCATCTCCAGTAAATATATCAGAGAGCTAGAACGTTCGCTTTTTGACCATGAGGCTCGGGTTCGACTCCCACCATGGCCGATGTGTCAGATAGGAGACTTCCTGGTGCTATCAGAATGGATCGAAGCCGATCACTGCGTGCGGCATCTTTGGAAAGTGCTTGAAAACCATACCACGGGTTGAACCAAGCCTTGTGAGTGAAATTTGTAGACAGGTCTTTTGAGGGCTGCCGGAAGCTGTGCTATCAAATACTAGTCGCTATATATATACATAAAAAATGTCGCTGTATATATACATAAAAAATGTCGCTGTATATATACATAAAAAATGTCTTTATATATATATATATATATATATATATATATATAAAGACATTTTTTATGTTTATACATTCTTTTTATAGATAAAATATTTAAGTAAATGGTCTGTTTATAATAAACGGTATTAACAACATTTACCGGCCTGAATGTCCGAGAAATTTTCATAGAAAATATGCGTCCTACGACAGGAATCGAACCTGTATCCTATACGAAACCGTCATATAGCCTGACGTGCCTTAGCCGATTGGGCCACAGAGAAATCTTTCTATGAAAATTTCTCGGACATTCAGGCCGATAAATGTTGTTTATTATAAACAGAGCATTTACTTAAATATTTCTATTTATGAAAAGAACGTATAAACATTAAAAATGTCTTAAATGAATAACTGCCGGACTTTGTCCATTTCATAATATATATATCCATATATATATATATATATATATATATATATATATATATATATATATATATATATATATATATATATATATATATATATGTGTGTGTGTGTGTGTGTGGATATGTACGAAGCCCTCGAAAATTATATCTAAGTATATATTTTCCCTTATTTATGATAAAACCTGACCAACTGTAGTAAATGTTATTGTGACCAAATTTTTTTTCCGATAGTCGATTTCGAATTGCAACATGTATCAATTTCGAATAACGTGGTAACAATTAAATATTTTTGTGAAAGTTCAGCGACTATCAGTTGGTGTCAGTAATAAGAACTGGAGATCTGAGAAAATGTCGTATTTGGAGCCGAGAAAAGTGCACCCATTTTCTCTTTATGTGAAAATAAAATTATAATAGATTAAAAAAAATAATAACAAGGTTTTCCTTCTCAGAGATGACGAATCATCTCAGTTCTGCGATTATACGAAATTCTGGAATGCAATTTCCGGCAATTCGGGAACGTAAAACTAATAAGCAGCTCCAGTGCCCGTTTTTGACGATATGTTTGTTTTTCTTCTTCTTGTAAGATGCGATCTTTTCATGTCATTTTACTTTCTTTTTTGATTCGCCCACAGGCAATTGACGGCGTCAATTTACTGGACAGATAAGCGAAAAGATCAGTATTCACTTAGCTGTTAAAATGCCTGGAGCAGTTTTAATATAAACTGCAATTTCTCTCCTGATGAGATTTTAACGAAAAACGACAACCGGATCAAACAGGACGTAAATAAATATTTACATAGAAACAAGCACACATTTCTGCAGATAATGATATGCATATTTTCCTATATATCGATGTAAGCAGACACAGATTAAATTGCATAAATTTATGAATGTTTGTGCGTAGGGATAAATTCACACACACACACACACACACACACACACACACACACACGCACACACGCGCACGCACGCACACACACACACGGAGGGTGCGGTGGGTAAATTGTCGCCATATAAATATTTTTATGATTTCGCGCACGCACGTTGTTTGTTCTTGATTTTGTCGACTGTACAGTATATTAGGGTCAGCTGGGTACCGTCCGTGAGAAAAAAAAGAGCATCATGACGTAATTCACTCTACCATAAATGTGGAAAAGGCATGCTATACTGCTTGAAATACGTGCCAGAAGCTTTAATATGAACATTTCACAGTGTTTGGGTGTCAGTCTGAGGACAGTGCAGAGGATTCGGAAACAGATGGATGAGTCTAAAAGTGATTACGAAGGTACGGCCGCTGGGAAAACTCACTCTGATCGTCCCAAGAAGAAAAGAACTCCCGAATTTGTTGGTGAGGGCCTCGGACTCAACACGGAGGACTACATCAGGTTCCTTGAGGAGGTAGTGCTGACCTGGTTCAAGAGGGTGGCCGCTAAGTCTGACAACAGGACTCTGCTGTATGCCACACGAACAGTAGTACCCAGTCATGGCTGTCAGACAATTTCTGCGACCACATCACCCATAACATCTGGCCACCTAACTCCCTAGACTGCACCCCGCTTTATAATATGTGGGGCGCAGGTGAGAGAGAGGTCAACCAAACTAATTGTATCATAAAGAAGAACTGAAGACAAGGATTATGGCAGCTTTGAAAAAGTAAACATAAAGACTGCCCAGAAGAATTGCAGGAGATTCCAAAGTCGTCTGGAGGCCGTGGCTGAAGCCAATGGCAATTTTATTGAATAAATGTACTCTTTAGTATTTCACGATATTTTTGTGTAATTTTGGTAAATATATCTGTTAAAATGAGATGTCATTATTAATTTAATTTTTGCGCAATTTTGTCGACAATTTATCCATCGCACCCTGTACATATATGATAAAATATAATTTTACGGTATGCTATATTTATTGGTAAATGTGCTCAATATCTGGGATAGAGCGTGCGTAATTATTAGAGTAATACTAAAGGCAACACCGGGTGGCAACATCTGTTTTAGGCTTGACCGCACTATCCAAGGTATCTCTCTGTCTACTCTCTCTCACTCTCTCTCTATATATATATATATATATATATATATATGTCATTCACAGACAGTACTGTTTCGCTGTATCACAGCTCCTCAGTGCGACTAGACATCCGAATGCCTCAAGCCAGGATTGAAACTCAACTGATTAGGTGTCAGCCAGAGCTATCTTCACTCGGTAGAGTTACACAACTAAATCTAGCGTATTGTTTTTACTAATGTAAACAAATGCCATCAGCCAAAGTGCTCCATTTATTTTACTGAAGAGCTTTGCATTAGTGCAGGTGGCTGTTGTTTATAGAATTAGCTTATCACTGAACAGTGCTCAATAGAAATGTATTTTCAAGAGCTAAATTATGTCATTCACAGACAGTACTGTATTTACATTAGTCGGACTATTGTCAATAGTCCGACTAATGTAAATACTGTACATAATACCTCATCTCAGAAATATAGACAGACACAGACAGTACTGTTTCGCTGTATCACAGCTCCTCATATATATATTATTTAGCCAGGTTTTGTCTATTATTTTTAATAGGATTCTCTCATTATTTCGGACATGTTTCTTAGTACCCTTATTAAATGCAAAAGAAAATTACTATGTTCATGCATATTCATTTTATTCCGATTAATTTCGACATTAGCACAATATCATCATAAAACCTGTCTAAATAATTTAATGGGACATGTCTTCATGAAAACAGGCTGCCAAAATAAACGCAATACAAACATACATGCACACCATATATATATATATATATATATATATATAAATATATATATATATATATATATATATATATATATATGTATATATTGTCATCCACAGACAGACTGTTTCGCTGTATCACAGCTCATCAGTGTGGATAGACGTCCGGTTGCCTCTGGCTAGAGTCGAAAACCGGCTGAATTCGCGTCAGTCGGAAATTTTACCCTGAAGCCGTTGGCGCACGGCAGAGAAGGTGAATTTAAGCGTATTTATTTTTAGATAAGCACAGTGACTGAGAGAACTCGATTCGATTTACCGAAGAGTCTTGCATCATTAGCCGTAATAGTCACTGTTTACAAACCCACACATCCTCCTCATATATATATATATATATATATATATATATATATATATATATAGTCAAACCTAATGAGCCAGACAAACCTACCAAGGTTTCACTTAGGCAGATCGTCAGGCCAGCTGACCCTGACGATCTGCCTAAATGAAACCATGGTAGGTTTGTCTGGCTTATTAGGTTTGACTAGGTTTGCTCTACGTTTGTATCGAGCTCTTTAGTTAGTTGTTTACTCGTATCGGGTTTTTTTCTTTGGGCCTTGAACCTGTATCTGTGCGATTATTTTCGACAGACTTTCATGTTCCTGGCTCTTTCTTTTTAAAATTTTTTTTTCCCTTCGAGATTGATTTGGCCATTGTTAAATCAAGAATTCGAAGGATTTTCGACACGAGTATAGTTACCTATATATATATATATATATATATATATATATATATATATATATATATTACTAAGATAAGAAATGTGACTAGACATTCTATTGCCTCAAGCTGAGATTCTATTGCCTCAAGCTGAGATCGAAACCCGACCTATTTGGCATCAGAGACTCTACTTCTCAGCTATCGGTGCACGGTAGAGAAAGTGAATCGTATAACGTGATGTAGATAAACGCTAAATCAGCAGCCAGAGACTCAATTCTGACGATGAGCTGTGCATTAAGCAGAAGCTGTCACTGTTAAGAATTCCCTTTGACCATAGTACTCATTCGACGAACGAGATCAAGTCTTCCACATACAGACTGTTTCGCTGTATCACAGCTCAATCGCCGAAAGAGCTCAGTTCTACAGATGATTTTGACGATTTTATAATACTGTAGGTGTGAAAAAGGAATCATCTGACGAAAATGTAATGTAATATTTCATCACAGTAGCTTGTCTGTCGTCTTCAATGAAACTTGTATAAAAGAGGGATTGCTGGCCAAATATACAAATCTAAATTTCTAAAATTTAATAAATACAAAAGCTAAGAGACAGAAACACTTTCAACACATTACTGGATAGGAAAAAGGATCAGAGTTTATTATTTTAAGATACACTTCGCAAATTGCATAATACAAAATGATTTATATATATATATATATATATATATATATATATATATGTACACACGCTCACTTTATACTTTCTTTGTCGGTGTAATGTTCGTAATAACCTCTTTAATATAAGGCTTTTCTTTCCAGTTTTACATTATTCTTCTTTTGTATTTACTTCCAGTTTATTGGCTCATAAAATAAAGTTACATGTAAAAATTCCCATATCCTTTTTATTCTAACACCAAAACGTGTTTTTAAAGTCTGTTTTCTGTTTCAAACGATTTTTCGGTATGTGTTTAGTTATCTCAGCTCCCGAGGGGAATTCTTTGATTTTCTTTCGTTACTTTGGACTGTGGCATGATCTTAACCCTCGCTGCCAGAAAAAATATAGATCTTTACCATCAAGTTTATCCTAGAGTATCAATGGTGAAATATTCCATCGCCTAAGGAGAACTGCAGTCAACTTCTGAGGACATCTTATATGAAATCAATTTCGCTGAATTTTAAAGCCACAACATTAGGTTCTCTTTCTTAGAGAAACTTCTTTTGTTAAAGTTAACCCCACAACATCTAACACATTTTACCGCGTTTTTCATATTCGTTCGTTTCAAATTTTGTTTTTCTTCTTTCACTCTTTTCAGTGTTGAAGTTTTAAGCAAAGTATATTTAATTTATTTAATAGAAATTATTTCTTACTTGTCTATGTTTTTCCATTTCAATTCACCCTTTGAAATAATTAGTGATAAACTTAAAGAACATGATTTAGCACATCATTTGGTGTTTTTCTTTGTAAATAAGAACGCTATAGATAGTTGTTCATTTACAACGTTTATGAATAGAACCCTTACTAGAATTAGGCAAGAGACGTGTATTTTCATTCAAGACACTGGAACAAGAAATGTAATATGTATTTTCTGAATTCTCTCTAATTTCGCAATACAAATGTACAAAGACATACCTATGTTTCATAGATTACAGAAAAGCATTTGATTGGATAGGACACATGAATCTATTTTAATTGCTAAGAAATCTTTTGAAAATATATTTGAATAATGCGTGGAGTGAACTAGGAAGAAACTGCCTGTATGTGGATAGAAAACAAGTTAAGCAACTAAACAAAAACAGAAATTAGCGTAAGACAGGTATACATATTACCGGATTTGTTAGACCATACTATGAGGCGAGACTAACAAATGACAATTATTAATGACGGATACAATCTTAGGGTGTACAGGTGTGTAAATTACTCTTTTTGAGTAAGTTCACGTCTACTTGTCATCTCTCAGTTGCGTTTCTGTCTTTGAAGTGCGCTCAGGGGCTTCTCTGTCAAAGGACAGAGGGGCAGTTGGGGAAAATAATACTGAAGAGGTATCCAGCCCTGGAGAACAGCTGCCCGAGGCCACGCTCTCCCATTGCACCAGAGGGAGGGTCGGTGCTCGCACTGAGGCCAGCGCAAGTGACGGTTGCGTTGGCTGAGGGGAATTTTTGTTCCTGTCCCGCGCATACGCGCTCGGATCCCCACCTAAAAATAGACCTTGTGTCACATCTCGTCCAAGTGCGGGACAGAGTAAATACCGGGTGTAGGTGCCACTGTTTTGATGTCAATGACAGAAAGAGGACTGCGCGAACTTGTTCTCTACACAATAAAGAGAGAAGAAAGTACCACCTATCAGACGGGGGAGGATAAATAATATAGTCATTAGCAAGAGAGACAACCGAAAATATGAGCTACAGAGAGAGACAACAAAATGAAGCAGATAAAGACATTTAAATAGGAAGTGTAACAAAGAAACCCGAAGGCGCATTGGAAAAGAGAAAGATGTATCCTCGAAAATAAACAAAGTACCAAGAAACCGAACAAGTGCAAAATGTCATTAGAAACAATTTAGTGATTAACTGCTTCTTAAAATCTATTCCGCTGTACTGAAGTGTATGGAGGATAATTTCCTCACAAAGATATGTTTCTATAGACGGATGGTAGGAATGTCATTTTTGTCACATATAAGCAACGAGGGCATTGATATTTAAAAATCAGAAATAGGTGTCTGTCACGATGCACGGGTGTCTCCTCGGGGTGGCACCGTTCCTTGAGACACTATTGGAGTTTAAACCCACCCCTGAACTCAAGTGGAACTCGTACATACGACTTATCGCTAAAGATGCAGGCAAAATTCTCGGCTCCCTGTACCACTCCAGTAAGTACCTGACCCTACGTGCTATGCTCTACCTTTAAAAGAGCCAGATCAGAATAAGAATGGAATACTGTTGTCATATTTGGTCGAGAGCTGCACAGATCGCACTTCCCAGGTTTGGTAGATTTTATAAAAAACTGTCTCCGAGTTCTTGTGGACGACGAATTATTTTTCGCCCTCCAACTCCATCTATCACAGGCGGGATGGGGCAAGCTTCTCCCTGCACTATCGCTACTTTCACTGAAAATGCTCGGACGAACTACATTCCTTGGTTCTACCAGACCTAACCTTCAGGCATGAACCCGCTATGCCACTTACATTTTATTAAACCAACAACATTCCATCCTTATTCCATTCTTTCACTCGAACAGAGTCTTCCCCCAAATCACTGCTCTTTGGAACCGTCTCCCAAGAGGATGTTTTCCCGGTCGCTACAATTTTAAACTTTAGGTTTAACCGTTATCTTCTCTTTCTCTCCATACAAACTGCGTTTAACGTAACCCGCGACTTCGGGTGACACCCGCGCCTTGTACAGGGTGATCCATACTTAAAAAAACAAAAAAAACAACAAAAGAAAACAGAGAGTTGCAGTTCCTATGACATATAATCAGGAAAATGGGCTTGGATAATTTAATTTATTATTATTATTTATTGAAGGTAAGATGGGCAAAAGAAACATCGAAGAACGAATTTGTGCAAGTGGATGCTACACCAAAAATTAGGAGGGATGCCAATCCTTTGAACCTGTAAAAAACTCTTAGAGGTAAAAAGCCCCGAAGAACTATGTTCGCTCACTGCATGAGACAAGTATATCATAATACATTCTGCTTAAATTCCCTGATAAATGTGGATTATATGAAATACATGCATATTGCATTTCTCATCACATTTGTTTTGCTGATCTCATATATTTTAGCTAACTGTCTATCCAGTGTCGCTAGTAAGGCTTGGCACAACTAGTCATATATATTTCAGACGATGGTTGCAGCAAACTGGAATCGTCTAACCATGTCAAGAGGCAACCTACATTGTGATAATGGTACGATTCAAACCCGGGTTTCACAGTCAAAAAGTTAAAGTTCTAAACCTTCGATTACGGGTTATTAATAAATAATTTATGTTGCATACAATAATTCTGCCAATTTTAATAATTTATTTACATTGAAATATCTATTGATTTGACCCAAACATAAACATTGAAACAGTTTCTATGACGCATAATGAGAAAAGTGGGCTTGGGGAATTTAGCTCATATGACATATGGAAGGCTAGATGAGCAGTAGTAAAAGCAAAGAACGTACCTAACGAGTTTGTGAAAGTGGACGCTAGAGCAAGGATTGGGAGAGGATGCATATATTGCTCACTACGGCTTCCTGACCTTTCTACCTCTCCGTTTAAGGACACGACTACAGGTTAAAATCAAACGTTGCGTATGACAAATGTAGTCTTTTTGTCTGTACGACTTATATTTTATTCCAATTTATTAAACATATCCCATTATTTTATGTTCCAGACGGCATGTGTATTTGGTACAAATAAGTACATAAGTGTAAATTTGTACGTAAACGATCATATCTCATTTTTTTTTATCGTGTCCCTTCAGGATGTGGGCATCAGTGCTCTCCATAATTTTATATACTTTGTAGCATTTACTAAAGACTTTTTGCTATATTTCCTAATCTCTGTTCTGCCAGCCATTTGCAAATGCACATTAGTTAGGTTATGCACTGATTTTCTTTGTGATTCTTGCTTTCACACTGTCCTGTGAGTGTCAGATATTCTAAGCCATCTTTCCTCAATTTCCTGTTTTTTTTTAACCTCATACTAAAGTCTTTTTACTATCTTTCTTAATCCCTGTTCTTCCAAGCACTTGCATAGGCACCATAGGTTATGCACTGTTTCCTCTATGCTTCTTGCTTTCACTCTCCTATGTTTTTGTGATGTCAACGAACGATCGTTATCACTTTCCTAATGCTCGTTGTAGTAGAGACTTTGTAATCGCAGATACAACTATAGTAACGCCGTTGAACAAAGCTGGTTTCAGACGCCTTCGAATATCACTCGCACTAATATTATTTGTTCGATAATACTCGCTCGGAAAGTAAGCATCGAATAGTGATCCGTTTAGTGATTCGTATAGTGATCAGTATAGAAAAATAGTATAGAGAAATAGAGAATAGCGATCCGTATAGTAATAGAGCATAGAGTAGAAATAGTGATCACTTAGACGTCACGCTAGTTCCCATATATACATTACATTTAACATCACGTGATTTACTTATTCAAAGTGGGATCGTCTGTGATTGCTCTCTGGTGATCTTTAATTTAATTCCGGTCGAGGTAATAAAGATAAGAAAAATGAACGAAAGAAAAACAAAAAATCAAAACAGGACGAAGAGAAGGTGACAAGCTTTCTGGTTGGATATCAAGAGACAATATGCTAAGGACTGAAGGGACGGCAAAGATACAAATATATTAAAAATTTCTTTTGGGGTACAGATAGAGTAGATACAATAGGAAATATTTTGTGCATATCTTATTTGCATATAAAAATAATCTATGTTTTTGTAACATATATAGCTAAAGACATCGTCAAACAGCAAAGAGTATAAGAGATAGAAGGGATGCAGGCAAAGAGTGTGAGAAAAACAGAGATATGAGATAATAAATGATCTTTGTTGCCAATTCACATAAATACAGTTTCTTGCTGTTATTATTCATTTTCAAGGTCAGCTATAGAGAGAATAACATTTTGGCTGTCAACAGAAGTTTCCAGGATTTTATATAAAAATATTAGAGCCTGTCAGATATTTTCAATATATCTACTAGTGGCTCTGTTCAGTAGTTATAAACAAGTAAAAGTCTGGTTTTTCAAAGATAGGCCTTCTCTATTTGGAGGATGATTCACACACAATAACCTTCTTAAACTAAATTTAGTAAATATCAATTTCAAAAGATATTCAAGTACCCCTGAACAGCTCTTCTGAAAATATTATTTTTAAATAATTCCATGCTTCAAATTATTTTATAAAATGGAAAGCGCGAATTTGTAAACAATGACTACTGCTGCTAATATTGTAAAGCTCTTCCATAAATACTTACTCTTTGAATAATCACGCCAATGACCGATAGGGTCATTGGCGTGATTATTCAAAGAGTAAGTACGTAAAAATTCACCTTCCTTTCAACCAAACGCTGATAGCCCAAGAGTAAAATCTCCGACTGACGCCAAATCAGTCGTGTTTCCCTTCCGGTTAGTCACACTGAAAAACATATATTTAAATGATCACAATACATTTTATCTGTAGTTGGAAGCATACATATGCGTTCAAAATATATCTGAAGCTATAAAATTGTGTTCAAAATATTTCGATACTAGCATGAAGTAACCCATAAGCGTTGACGTACCGCTGAAAAAAAAAAATCAACCAAACAACCAAGGAATAGGCGATGCTTTTCCGCACGAAATTCTAAATGATACCTACCGTAGACACAACGGCCGAGAGCTTGTGCGTTTATCATTTACTCCAACAAAGCATTCTGACCGATACATTTGGGTCCTTAATCCCGGAAAATGCCCCGAGGAAATACTATCGCTTTATATTTATACGGAAATTGGTTTAATCACAGATCACGACTCATTTTACATGGCACATCAATACTAGGCACACTGACTAAACAAACATTGTTTTCTCTCAGCTTCAACGAAATTGTTCGAGGGGAACGTGTATATCTGTACATACGTATCTGTACAGGAAGCACGGTGGAGTAATGAATAGCGGCTCGAATTGAGGAATCGGAGAGCCGAGTTCGAATTCCAGTGGTATCCATTACTTGCGTGGTAATAACCTTGGGAAAAGTATGAATCCTCTTCTTCTCTCCCAAGCTATGGTTTGGTTTTATAGCCTTGGATGGCAACTGGTCTACCGCAGAAAGAAATGGTAACCTACTGCGAGAAAAAAATCTGCCTCGTCAGTCATGTATCGAAAGATACATGATCGACTAAGCGTGTATCACGCATGACATATAACTGACTGACTCGAGAAATTTTCGATTTTTGGAACTTCTTTAAAATATATGGCAATCGTAGCGGCAATAATTGCCGTTTCCTTACAAGGGAAAATTAGGCATTGATTGACCGAGCAGCTGTTGACAGTTGAAATGTATAAAATCTTTTTCTTAAAACAATTTTTCAGGAAAAAAAGATTTTTCTTTCAATGGAGACCGTCCTGGGTACGGTGATAAACTACATCCGCGTCCAGGGTAAGACGATAAACTACGTTCAACAGCAAGACCTCTGATCAGGATCCTTTGAGGAGCATGGAACCTCCTCTTAATTGCTGGTGTTCCCAGGTCCACCTTGAGCCGGGGTAGTAGCACCTGTTAGTGTCCCAGCTATGGGCAAATAGTTAACCCCGAAACTGAGGTAAAAAGCATTATGAAAGTGTAAAAATAGGTTTTAATACCAGAAATACTTTGTAAAAAATTATTACCTGTTATGCGAAGTTACCTATAACGATAATGGACTCTTCCTGACTCTATAAATACTGCGCCTCTCTGAGAGAGAGGGATGAGGAATGAGTTGAGACGCAGTCTCTGACTGTTCCCGACTCTTGTCGAACTCTCTGCTTTGGCAGAGAGGAACCCGGACGAGGCTTTGCCGCAGGGCAAAGTGTCGTCCGGGGAGGTAGACAGTCCCTGAACCCGTTTATACGGGTTCTAAATGGGCATATTTTTGGCCGAGCCTACGGGCTCGGGGAGCCCACATTAAACCGGCCTTGTGCCACATTCGACCCACGTGGGAGGGTTGTTAAATACAGAGGAATGAGTTCAGACGCAGTCTCTGACTGTGCGCGACTCTTGTCGAACTCTCTGCTTTGGCAGAGAGGAACCCGGACGAGGCTTTGCCGCAGGGCAAAGTGTCGTCCTGGGAGGTAGACAGTCCCTGAACTCGTTTATACGGGTTCTAAATGGCCATATTTTTGGCCGAGCCTACGGGCTCGGGGAGCCCACATTAAACCGGCCTTGTGCCACATTCGACCCACGTGGGAGGGTTGTTAAATATTGATGAATGAGTTGAGACCTAACGAGTCAAGACATATTAGTTCACTCTAAACCAGACTGACAGTTAATACTAACACCTTCAACTTCTTGTATTATATTTCTGTTGTAATATATCTTTGTTATTTTCTACTCTTGTGCTTGTGTTGTTCTTCCTTGGTACTACCTTGGACCATGACCGTGGTTCGAGGATATTGGACCATAACATTACCCGAAATAAATTTTTGAAGAAAAAAACTATTATTAGCAAAAGGTTTTTGAAATAAAAATATTACCAACAATACATTTTTAAAATAATATTACCAGCTATACATTTTTGACGAAACAAAATATTAACAGGAAAAAAAGTTGTCGGCATTAAATGACTCATTGAGGTTGATAATCAGTAAAACAAAACAACCCAAACCATTTCAACGGAGAAGTGTACCTGCACAATACTCTGATGCTGTCGATGGCTAGAAAGACAAGGACCACCGATTTGGGTTACAAGTCTCCCTGATAGGACAGATTTATCTTTGCTTGGTTATTTTAAAAATGTCGTTTGTAGCAGCAAATATTGATGTGCGGGTGGTGCGCCACGGAAAGAGAAATCCTAGAGCAAAATTCGAATTCCAGTCGTGTTTGTTATAATCACTAAAGCGCGAATACCCTTATATGGGTTAAATAGAAAGACTTTTATCAAGAAAAATATTTTTTTATTCTCAAAAGGTTCCTAATGAAATATTTACTAGCATCAACAAGAAATATTCTTGCAATCCAAAATATATATTTGGCTTTAAATAACAAACCGTTGATAACCCGTAAAAAAGTAATCATCATATTACAGGAAATCTGTAACAATAATTAAAAGATTGTCGGGGACTCTAGTTGGCAGGGTGGGGGCCATTTTAAAAATGTGCTATATAGCAGAAAATATGTAACAGAAGTATGAAAATATCGATTATTTCCACTATCGATGGCAGTTGGGAAATGCAAAGTCGGTCTTGGCCTTTACTCTAACTTAGAGCATGTCCATGTAAATTTTGGTGCAAATCCGTCGTGAATTGCGGCTGTGCATTCGTTACACACACACACACACACACACACACACACACACACACACACACACATAGCCTTCCCTTTATAGATAGAGATATTTACATATATATATTTCCTATAAATTCTGAATTATATATATGATGTCACAACTAAAAGAAATGATCACGAAATCAGTAGTTTTTCACATATATTTCCTGAAACTATCAACACTGATAGCGATTAATTCATTCCACTAGGGAGTCAGCTCTGTTCTCGAACTAATCATGCTGTTAAACACTTTCGAGAAGTTTTTTCGTAACACGCTACAGTCCCAAGTGAGCAAAACTACTGATTCTTACTCATAAAACCTGTGAGTATACTTTATTTACTACGACCATTTTCGTAAAGCTTTTATATAGCATGTATTTCGAAATTGGGAGTGATCACATGCCTTTATAAACAGACTATCTGGAGAGAAGTCTTCTGTCTTCATGTCATTCAAGGATTTTTATTTGCTTTGCAACGCCATGACGTGTAGTTAAATAACATATCAGTTCTTGAGGCAGTTGTTGCTGATATAGTGTCAGGCCCTTATCTGTGACAACTCTTCTGAAATATCTGATGCGGATATGGAGCCTTAAGTTCATTCAATATTTGTAAGTTTTCCTATGAGTGATAAAATTACAATATGCAGCATAATTAAAATATGCGACCCAACTTTGAAATTACTTAAAGAGTAGAGAAAAAGTGTTGGATGCCCAAATTGAATATCAAACTATAGCTCTAGAATTTACCTAACTCCGCCTGCCTAACGTGCACTATCTTTAAAATAGTTCAGACAAAAATGTGTAATCTTGTAGCTAAATCACTTAGTGGCAAGAGCTAGATGCGAGGAAAGACAATGTCTGAGACATTCCTGCGAATTCTTACACCATACTATACTTGGGTAGATATGGTGGTGTAATGCGGGTGCTCGTAGTAACTTTCAGCAAGACTATCTGTGTAGCCCTGGCAGATCAGGGCGAATGGGATTAGTCCCTTCTGATAGCGTCCCTTAAAAAGGAACTCCAAGGTGGATACAAATTAAAAGAAACATTTACGTAGTCTTGCAAGTGAGTTATTGATTCGTTTTCTAAGGCTTATCAATCTATTACACGTTATTTAAAGCCAGAAAATATTTTTAGATTGGAAGAGTTTTTTATACAATAAAGGTTTAGTGATACACATCTTACTAATTAACCCATAGCTGATGGAGAAGGGCTGGATTCATATCTCTCCCAAGGTTATTTGCGCCTAAGTGAATATAACGAACCAAGCAAGAACTGGAGCTCGGCTCTTCAATTAACAATTCCGAGCCATTATCCATTTCACCACCCGCACATCCAAGATTATTGCACCTGGTATTTCAAAACGCTCAACCATCTTGGTACTGACCAGGCTCAACGTCGCTGAAATTTTGTTATTATACGGGAACCTTTGTTTTAACGTGATGTGGCCGTAAGCCTAGCAGGTAATGTATTATTTTCCACCCAGCAATACTTGCCAAATATCACTTTCCAGATTTGGGGAGAATTTAATATCGGCACGTATAAGCAACGGAAAAATCTTAAGAAAAACGGAAAGAAATGGGACAATTAGAATCAAAACGAGGCAATTGAAATTTCTTGATAACATAAGGAGAAAAGAGAGTTGGAAAATTTGACACTCATATGGGATATCGAATGCAAATTGAAAAGGGGGTCACCAATACAAGCTAATCAGTCAGGTGACCTACCGGACGAGCTTGTCAACTTTTCAAAGCCGTCATTTCTCATTATGTATACCAACTACTTCAGATAGATCTTTTTGATTGTCAGATATGGTTACTTTGTTGTTCCTATGCTTCTTAACGTTCACCGTTTCTCAAATGCCCTGTCCAAATGTTAACATCAAACTAGGGCAGAAGCCTAAATAGCTGGGGAGTGTTGTAACAGAGGCTGGAAAATGCGACACCGAAATCTCAACGCTCATTGGAATATACAAAGTGTTTTCCAAAAGCTAAGCAAAATATTAAGAAACAGGAAAATTCCATTATGAATAAAGAAAAGAATGTGTAACACAGATGAGAAGACCGGAAGCAACAGAAATGTTATTATACAGAAGGGTGCTAAGAATAGACTGGACGGATCGTATAAGCAACGGAAAAATCTTAAGAAAAACGGAAAGAAAAGGGACAATTAGAATCAAAACGAGGCAATTGAAATTTCATGGTAGCATAAGGGTAAAAGAGAGTTGGAAAATTTGACACTGACATAGAATATCGAATGCAAATTGAAAATGCGATCAATAATACAAGCTCATCAGTCAGATGACCTACCAGACGAGCTTCTATGAATGAATGGCGGAAAGGGAGTGGTGAAAAGGATAGCTAAAGACACACACACACACACACACACACACACATATATATATATATATATATATATATATATATATATATATATATATATATATATATATGCATGATTCCTATCTAAAAATATAGAAGGAGAAAACCAGAAGATGGAGGTCACATCGGCAAGGTCATTGAGTAATAATGAAAGGCATCATTTTTCTCTACAAATTATAACAAAGATTTAAAGTCAATCATCATTTTCTTACAAAAAATGTGTGACAGGCAGCAAGACGCGGGTAATACAACTAGTGTATATATATATATATATATATATATATATATATATATATATATATACGGACATATACTAACATGCCTTTTCTTGAAGTGAGTACGTCGGTGCGCTCAAATCAAAGACTAAGTGCGGGACTGATAGCCGAAGAACCGTATGCGGAAATAATGTGGTAGATGATTTGAGAATTAGATAAATTTCCTCAAGGTCGGTTTCGCATTTCATCTGACATTTTAATTATTCCCTATATGTTTGTGTACCATAGTGATGAAATGTAACGTTTTCAGTTGGACGCGGAAAGAGAATTCCAGATCATGTGGCGGAAATGAAAGAATTCAACTCGGCTGAAAATAAATGTACGTCACGTTTGCAGTTCACGATCATATTTGTACACTTCTTTGATCATAAGGGTCTTAACACAAAGACGTACCTCCAGTCAACACGTTTATTCGAAGTGCTGTAACAGTTACTTGAAACCGTTCGGAAGAAATTACCTGAAACTTCTCCTGACAAGCGGATTCTACAGTATGTCAATGCGTCTAGGTTAAAGTTTTTTTAAAATTTTATTTTAAAGAAATCAATTTCACCCCAAGCAAGGCGAGAAAGTCACTAAGACACAGGGAGTTACTGGGTGCGGGAAAATTAGAAAACAGAAAGCATTATGAAATAGGGTAAACAATAGAAGAGTAATCCGGAAGACAGTAGATAACAATTGACGTCGCATTTAAATTTTTGAAGATCAAATTTGGCCGGAAAGCATAGAACAGGAAGGCATTTCCACAAGTGAGGAGTGCGAGAAATGAAACTGTAAAGTTACGGTCATATCTAGCTAATTCAAATGTAAATTGATGAGACATTGTTTCCAATCAAGTGCTCTGTTTAAATTCAAAGTGTAATTACCGTTGCGAGGCGCAATATTTCATTATATAAAAATACAAAGTGTGGCACAAGGTCAAAATGAGGAATGAGAAAGAGGTTGGTTTTCTTCTGTTTTATAATTAAACTTAGCTAGCCACAATCAGTGACCCAAACATACTACAATATTCTTACACTAAAATAAAACACGCTTACCATTCTTACTACTCCCAACATAATATTAGGTTGGTGCCAAAATAATGTCGTTTTCTCACATGAAGTTGAACGTCAAAAAACGACATTATTTTTGCACCAACCTAATACCGCAGAATCTCCATAAAAGTCCTAACTAGTCCCCATATGTATAATATTTATTTGTGGGAGGGAGAGGAATATAACAACAATTTACCATCTAAACCCTAATGTACCATTGCGAAGATCTCATCCGAAAAATTACCATGGGAGTATGTATATAAAAGGCACAGGGAAGCAACTTTACGGAGGTAGGAAAGTGACTGAAGCCGAGACGCCAGATCAGGACCGACAATATTGCTGATTTTTCTTTGGATTGTATCAAGGATCTCTTGATATATAGCAAAAGCAACGGACCAAATGTGACAGCAATATTCGAAGTATCAGCGAATGGAAGACTTATATATATATAAAATAGATTCCAGTTAGAAAAATGCACTAACACGTCACAGTGAACGAATTTACTTAGCAGCTTACCTAGTAATGGATTCAATATAGTCTTTCCACTTCATGTCGGCCGAGAAGGTGCAACAAATCACTTTCCTGGAGGTCAGAATCAGCCATTCTGAAGGAAGGCAGAGAGGGGTCTCTCAGATGATTAACAAAGAGCAGGGTTTTTTTTTAGGGGCGTTAAAATTAACAGGCCATTCGTAGTCCCAGTTAGAAAAAGACCGTCAACCGTTTGTGACATCAGTCGCGACTTTATTGAACAAATCAAACTTAATAGACCATCCACCTTATACTGCCGACCTAGCGTCCTATGATTGGGAGTATTTAAAAAGTTTAAAAATGCCCTGAAAGAACAAAGGTTTTCCGACATTCCTGATATCAAGAGATACGCGACTACATTATTGAAATGAATTCCGGAAAAAGACCTCTGTGAAAGTTTACAGTAATGGTACTACTGTTACACGATCTACGGAGGTTTGCAAGTGGCGTAATTAGAATGTGTCAGCTGTCATCTGTGTGAAGTTAAACGAAATTTGTTTTCACTGTGATATTCTTTGAATCGTATTTTTTCAACCAAAGCAAGGCGATAATACTACTAAGACGCAGGGAGTGAAAGAGTATGAGAGGATTTTGGAAGGAGCTAGAAACCCAATCGTAAATAGCAAACAAAGGATACACTTTCTATTCCTGTTCCAAAGACCGGGAAGGAATGAAATATTAAATGAGAAAATGATTATAACGAATCTGTGAATCCAAATATTTGAAATGAATAGGAATGTTTGTGCTGAAAAGCGTGTGAATATCTTAACACGCGAATAATTCTGAGAAAGTATAAATAGAGACATTCATCTCAACCTCAGATATTCTGTTATTAGCATCTGTTGATCTTGACGAAAGAAAGGTCTTGAATTAAAGTATGGCAAACGACATGAGCATTTAAAAGAAGCATTTGATTTGATAACCTAAACTTTGAAATATGAAGAGTTTTACCGTAATCTTTGCATAAGATTTGGAGGCAGAATCTTCATTCAGTTCGCTTCAAAACACAGTTTTTCAGTATTTAAGAAATAATGAAATACGAACTAACAGGACAGGGTTGACATCTTTAAATCTACTTGTTTTTATAACTCTTGATATTGCATATTGTTCTGATTAAACAAATACGTAAGTAACTTTATTTCATATTATAATTACATTTATGCTGACACTATCAAATTCTGGAAGTAGAAAACAAAACAACAATTGTATATTATCATCGACAGCATTTACACTCATTTTATTTCTGGTATTTACCTACTAACTTACGCTATCATGATCATCATTTTCATCAGTCTCACCAGTCCCATGATCATGTGTGGTCGTAGAGTCACTGTGAAACTGAACTCCTCATTTCCCTCTGCATTTCTGTGTTGAAAGCATAGAGTTATTAATTCATGCGCAGTATTGTCTAGAGGACGTCGACCTGGCAGATTTCATCTTTCTCCGGGTCGGAGCACAGTCGGTACCTCACAATAAGGTCACGGACACGTGGCCGTTGATTGCGTCGGCGCAACTCTCTGCGCTGACTATTGACAAGTCTCGGAAACCTAACAATGTCGTGTCATCATCGCACTGGCTACATACATAGCTATGCAGCCCAGTATCCTCCATTGTCCTAGATGGATTTTGGCCATGACTACAAGGTTCACCCGCCCTTTGGCAGATTTTGTTTTGAATCCTGTCGCGTATCTAGCCACACCCCTTGCCAAAAAGCCTGTTAGAGGAAACGGTTTAGTCACCGATGACCCGACCATTGTATTAAGTTTCATAGTGTCAGTAGAGCACGTCGAGTGATTTAACATAATATGACTTTATAACTTATTTTCTGCAACATTTATCTGAATGTATCTCGAATGGTGGAGAAAGGCTAGAGTAATGCATAGCGTCTCAGAGTGAGGAATCGGAGATCCGAGTTCAAATTCCACTCAAATCTATTACATTCGCTTACGTGTTAATACCCTTGGGAAAGATATGAATCCTATTCTTCTCCTCCCTGCGTCTATAGCCTTGGATGGTCTACTGCAGAAAGAAATGGCAACCTACTGCCGGAAAAGATCTGCCTCGTCAATCATAGAAAGGCTAAGCGTGTATCACACATGTCACATAACTGACTGATTTCGAATGACATAGCGTTATTATATGAAAATAAACGATTTAAAGTATAGTTTGCCAATAGAGTTATTCTGGAGCAAAGGCGGTTTTTCGTCATAAAAGACCAACATCATCTGCGTTAAAAAGGGCGCCTGAACAGGATCGTCAAGAGAAAGTAAATGCATTTTTTGTAACTATTTTTTCTTAGCTATTCTTATGGCGATTGTTAATTTATGCGCAGTGAATCGTGATTTTTAAGTTATGCACAGTGAAACGTCTTAGTTATGAGTAGTGAATCCGCCACCGTATTAATAAAGTATTGTAAAACAATTTGTATCCACTAGAGGCGGTATTTTCGAATTTAAATGGTGACTGTATGTTTTAAAAAGATGACCTTTCGGATATTTCCTTTCAAGAAGAATGCAAAATAAAGTGTAAATACTCAATAAACGTAAATACGCATCATGGACTATACAAATACAGTAGATTGCATTTTTGCATTAAAGATTTATAAGTAAATTTTCCAAATATTTAAATGATATTAAAATTTACTGCCACCTACATCGATAACAGATCTTGCACCAAGAATACTTACTCAAAAGAGTGAGTTTGAAATTGCGTATATAAATATGTTATGGCCAGCACTGAATTTATAGACACAATTACCATAAATTTTAGTAGATATTTCAATGGCAAATCTTCCCACTAACTACATTCTTTCGTTTCAGCATCACATCCCAAACATACACAGCCAAGATCAACTATCCTCTGTACACTTGAAAAAAATCTTCCCAATTTTCTTCATATTCCGTTAGTGAGGATTAAGTTCCATTTTGACAGCCTCTTCCTAAGAACCGTTGCTTTGTGGAGAAGACTACAGAGATGATGCTTCCCCAATCAGTATAATATTGACCTCTTTGAATTTTGGCTTAACAGATATATTTCTCTATATATCCTCGCAAACTGTACTTTTTAACACCTTGACATACGGGTAACAAATTCAATCCGTAGTTCTCTACCTTGAGTGACTCATAAGGCTTGTATTGGGCGAACAATTAATAAAATAAACAAATGTATCTGAAAAAGTATTGTAGAATAAATACAATCAGTATTTTTACTAATTTAGTCGCCAATGGCCCGACGGCTATTAGTACTGGGTTATTAGGTACAAGTAGCACTCGTCGACGGATCTGACATAATCGTTAGTAAAACTTAAAAAGTATCTGGATGAAATCAAGTATTTCAAATAATTAAGTATTGTTTAAAATGGCTTGAAAGATAGCAAATTCATGAAGGTATTCCTTCTTTTAAATTTAGAAGACAGATTTTATTGATTTTTGGCATATTCGATCACCTGAATTCTTTGGTTTCCGCAATCCAAACCTACTATGCTCTGTACACTGGAACGAAATCTTCCCCATTTCCTTTGTATTCCGTTAGTAAGAAGGGTGTTCTATTCGAAGAGCTTCTTTCCAAGTACCGCTGGTTTGTGGAACAGACTCTCGAGATAATGCTCCCCGATCACTAAAGTATTGACCACTTTAAGTTTTCGGTTGACATATCTTTCCTACATATCCTCTCGAACTGCACGCTTTAACACCTTCCCATACGGAGCAATAACCTCAATTCTTAGCTCTCTTCCTTATGTTTCCCAAAGAATCAGATTTCCAATGTATTTTTTTAATTAAAAATGCAGGTGCAAAACAAATTCATATACGACGTTCTAGACTCCGCAAAAGGAAATATCTGTGATGCTAGTTTGTTTCTGATAAGATGCGAAAGATATCTTCTTATTATCACAAATTTTCTTTGGCAGACAATCTTTATTCGACGTAGGCCCAAATAAGACAATTCTTCGCCATACGTTCTCATTGATTATGCTAGACACTTCTACGTATCGTGTCCCTTAAGGATGTAGGCGATTATGGCTGGACAAAAGTTTTTCTCCGTTGTAGCTCTTAAGAAATTTTATCTTTTTGTTATTTCTACTAAACCTTCCGTCATCCATTTATTCAAGCTCAGTAGATTATTTGATGTTTTCCTCTGTCTCTCTCGCCTTCAAACTGTTCTGTGGAGCCTGTTGGAGGAACCGGTTTAGTCAACGATAACCCAACCATTGTATTAGGTTTCACAGTACCAGTGGCCCACGTAGAGTGACTTGCGATTTTCCCAGCCAACTTTCCTCGTTATGTCACCTTGAAATTTCAAGTATAAATTTACTTTTTGTTTCCATTTTCTCTAAAACGTCGTCGTTGCTCACATGTTAATTGTATCTTCAGAACCTCCGGGAGAACCACATTCCTATTACTTCAAGTCTCTCCTTCCTCTGTCAGTAGAATATCTAGCATTTGCTTCCATATAGTAGGAGTGATATTACGTAACAGTCTAATACTCTTTTCTTTATTTCTAAGAGCATTTTTTAGTTGTCTAGTTCTCTGCTAATCTTTTCAAATACAATGCGCCTTTGGATTTCACTGTTACACTTCTCTTCCATTTCAACGCTTCCTTACACTAACAGCCATGTTTTCCGTTTTCTCGCTATTGATATTGAGTCATTTCGTCCCGCTTTCCTTCCCTACCTTTTGTGGGTGTTCTTGTAGTTCCTTTTTCGTGTCTGTTATCGACATTGTGTCATCTGCATATCTCATGTTAAGATTGTGGCCCGCCAATAATGAATCCTATTAAGACTGCTAATTCTAGACTCAATGTGTGTAATTATCGTCAAGAGCCGTTTAAATTACACAGATTTAGTTATAAATAATTTAATGCTGCACTCTGTACTTTACAAACCACGGCTATAACCATATAGTTATGAGAAAAGTGATATAGCCTCTGTTTAAAACACTGAAATGTCTTCAACAGATCTTTAGACTACGACCCATGATTTAACTCCAAATAACTGCCTTTATTTCAGATGCCATTTCCAATGTCTCTCTATATCGCAATCTCTATTTGTCTCTCTATGTCCCTCTCTCTCTCTTTCTATTTTACTCTCTATGTCCCTTTGCTTTCAGTCTCGGACGCTCAATACAGTATGGCTTCCATCTGTCTGCAACAAATTCGTGAAGATAAGATTAAAAAAAAATATTTTAATTTGAAATGATCTTTTACAGTTCAGAGGTAAATTTATCCTTACAGATATTTGGGTCACGAAACATGATTTAACCCCTCACTGCAAATATCCGCCTTTCTCTAAGATGAGCATTACACTCCCTATCTGCGTCGCCCTCTCGTTTTCTCTTTTTGTATAATTTACTCTCCCTCGTACTGCTTTAACCATTATGCCTACCTCTCTTTAGCTTTCACTCACAGTTTGGGTTTAATAGTATTTTTGATTAGAAGAACATCAGTTTGTATTATATATAATTACTAGCAGCATGGCCCGGCGTTGCCCGTGGATGATTCAAAAATCGTACGACTCATACAGCAATCGCTATCACTTGACTTAAAATATTTTTTCCCTTCCTTGCCTTTAAAGGAGTGCCCTTTGCCGTGCTGATGTGGCTACATGCCTTACTTCTTGCCTATCTCACACTGCAAATTTTTTCTAAGCTCTATACTAAACATTAAATCTGTTACGAAAAAAGAACTGAACAAAATGAACACAAAACGATCAGCTTTAAAAAAGGACTCGTAACTGGAAAAACCGAATGAAAAAAGAATGTTAACAACAAATATTTTTTCACACCCAACCCAGTTCTGCGGAATCAGAATCAACGTTGAGCCAAGTGGAGTAAAGTGCTATGCAGATTTAAATTTTACCCACTTGTGACGAATGCAGCTATCGATGTTTTTTGCATGCTAGCATGCTAGTTAACATTCGTGTCAGTCAGTTTTTGGCTCAAAGGCTGGCCAATAGAATCTTCGTGCCTATTCGTGGCAGCCAGCTATAGGCTCTCACTCTGGCCAGTAGAAAATGGCCGCAAACTACATGAAAACTACCGTAGAAGCATGAAAAAATCGATTATTTCCACTATCGATGGGAGTTGGGAAATGCAAGTCGGTTTTGGTCTGTTCGCTAACTTGAAGCATGTGCATGTAAATTTTGGTGCAAATCCGTCGAAAATTGCGGCCGTGCATTCGTTACACACACACACACACACACACACACACACACACACACACACACACACACACACACACACACACACATATATCCTGCCTTTTATAGATAGAGATTATTATTATATATTATTAATATTGTATTATCTATTTATATTGAAAATTGTTATAATTATTAAAGAAATCTTTTAATTTCAAACGGTTATTTGCAGTTCAGACGCGAAATTGTCGTCAGCAGATAATAAGGTCACGAAACATGATATAACACTTTACCACAATCACGTGGAACGAAGAAGGACCATTTGTTCCTTCGTCATCACTCCCTATGCTGTGTCCGCTACACCCGTAATATGAGTTCTATGGATATAATGAAAAGAAGTGGTGAGATCCCACACCCCATCGTAATGCCAGACTGCAGTGTGACGCACACCATACATAGTTAAACGCGTATTAATATATAATTTAACGTAGTGTCTAGTACAGTGTAGGACGTGCATGAGCCTAGCAGTTTCGTATTTTGCATCAATTCTATGAGTGGTCGTAAAACTATGTTCGATTGAGCACTCGTCAAGAGGATGTATTGACAATTTCTTACGTGCTTTGTTCCTTCAAGATGTGGACGTTCATGCTTCTCCACGATTTCCCGTCCTTTGTAAATCTTAGCAATGTTTGTCTTCTTTCTATTTTTCCTAATTGTCGTTATGCCAACAATTTACACAAGCTTTTTAAGTAGGTTATTCGCTGCTTTTCACTGCCCCTCAACTTATGCCTTCGACATATCTTGTGACTTAAACTTTCCAGACTTTCCTTCATCATTATGTGCCCTAGATATTCACTGCTTTCGCTGGTTCCCAGGCCTCATGAATTTAAACGTCCTACGAGGCTGGCATCCCGTTTCCACCCCTTCACCGTTGAAACTGTTAGATGTAGACGTCTCTTCTACTCCAATAGCTTCATGTCTCGCACATCTCGCCTGTGGAACTCCCTTCCTTATTCCTGTTTCCCTGACAAATACAATCTCCAACTATTTAAGTGTAACGTCAATCGACATCTCCAGTTGCCTTGATCTATCCACTTCCCTTCTCCACATCCTTTCACCTTTCATTCCTATCTGCTCTCGCTCCAAATCTTCTGTAAACCCCTTGCCTTGATCGATCCACTATCTTTCTCCACATCCTCTCCTTTACCACTCCTATCTGCTCTTCCTCCAAACCTTCTGTAACCCCTTGCGTGCTAGTGGCTTCCAGCCGAGCTTGGGGTGATAAACTTAAAAAAAAAAATACTTGTCTATTCTATGTAAAAGAGTTCTTTTTTGTTCTGATTTTCTTTAAATATTAGTTGTTACTCATCTGTTCAGTCCATAGGATACTCAGTATGTTATTGGTCCTGATTTTGCATATGTCCTTAAGTGTAGCGTCAATCGACATCTCCAGTTGCCTTGATCTATCCACTTCCCTTCTCCACATCCTTTCATTTTTCATTCTTATCTGCTCTCGCTCCAAATCTTCTGTAATTGTTCTGATGAACTTTCCTCTATAGGTTTAGGTATACTTTTGATGTTTTAGTTTCCTTTTTCAGTTAACTTAGCTAGGGTATGTATGCTCATTGGCTCCCTTTTATTTCTGTCCCTATTTTTCATTAAGTTTAATTCCCCATCTCCTCCCTCGTTAGGTGGTTAGTGATGTTAGTTTGCAGGTGGATGCGGGGCGCCTTTCGTTTCCTGTGAGCGTTTTCAAATTTGTTGTTATGTTTGATTAAGTGCGTGTCAGTGTGTGTGCTTGGGATGAATAAATGTTTTATACTATTATAGTCCCGCATTGATTTCGGCCAGTGAATTGGTATTTCTGCCACATTTAGTGATTGTGAGTTTTTTTTATTACTAATATTATTTTCTTTAGTTTCTTGTAAATATTTTTGTATTCATATTGTAAATACTGATTGGGGTTAGTTTTTAGTATTGTTATTTTATTCCCCTCCCCACACAGACACTGAATTGTACTAGTTAGTATTTTCATAGAGACAGCGAGGTATTATGGTGGTTCTAGTAAGAAAGGTACGTATGAATGTGTTGTTTTGGTGTAAGGAATATTGTTCGAACGATTGGGTCAGTGTTTGCGGCTAGCTAAGTTACAGTTAAGACAGAAGAAGAACGTCCTTTCCCCAAACCCCCCTTCGGCCTTGTGCCACATTTCTGTGTATTTAACAGAATAAATATCACTTTCCTCTATAGTACCTAAGCTTTATGAATTTAAGAGCAGTATTGTTTTGCGGAATGTTTTCATAATTTTACATTTGAAATGGTTATATATAACAGTATCTTCTATGTTAACAGTTTCTCGCACTTCTCGCGTGTAGAACTATCTTCCAGGTTCTTGCTTCCCAGTCTTCAATAATTTAATGCAATATCATTCGCCATCTTCTCTCTTCTTAATTCTTACTCTTTTATTATTCTCTCTCCTTAATAATATTTTCTCAAGCTCTCTAACACTAAGTAACCCCTTTCGTCTTAGTGGCTTTTTTACTGTTATGGGTCCTTACCTATAACTGCAGAATGAACTCTTCCTAACACCATCTATACTACGCCTCTCAAGAGAGAGAGAGAGAGAGAGAGACGAATCGAGTCGAGCCGATAGTAGTTCACTCCAAACCAGACTGACAGTCATACTAACACCTTCCACGTCTTGTATTATTATTCCGTGTAATATATCTTCGTTATTTCTACTCTTTTGTTCGTGTTGTTCTTCCTTGGTCCTAACCTGGACCATAACTATTACCTTATGTCGGTTGAAAAGATTACAAAAAAGAAATCTGTTGCCTTAAGTCTCTTCTTTTTTTTGTAAAGAGATAGTGCAGTATTCGCCGACAGCAACCGATATTACATAACAGTCCAAATAACCATACAGATATATCGCACCTTGTTAATAATCGACATCCAGGGACCTCCTGAGGATCTGTTCCTCAGATGAAACTTCCATCAGCTCGAAACAAGTGGAACTGTAACTCATCGGATCATGGAATATTCTCAGACTTCAGTTAACCACGTCGCAAGCCGAACTTAGTATTCTCGAATGGCATAGCGTTATTATAAGAAAATAACCGATTACGATTCGTATATTAAAGTATAGCTTGCCAAAAGACTTAATCTATAGTAAATGCAGTTTTTGGTCCTGAAAGACTAATATTCTCTCTGTTAAAAGGGTCCATGTATGATGAACCCGAACGTCAATAGAAAGTGAATATAATTTCACACGTAAATATTTCTTGCTTAGCTCCTCTTATGGTGATTGTGAGGAAAAGTAATATTAACATGGGAAATGTCATAGTGTTAACAGGAGCACCCTGGTTGATCTTCTGTTCCACTACCCGACAGAATCTAAAGAGCGCTGAACTGATCTGCTGGATATATCTCTGATACCATCTACTTGGAATGTGGATGGGATTTGAACAAGTGTTACTTGAAATAATTATAGCCAGCCAATCAAACATTGTCTCCCAAAGTTTTCCATTGGGTATTCTCGTATAATGGTTACATCGTAGATCAAGGCTTCGCAGATGTTTTCACAATTTCAGAAAATGAACGCCCCTTACATGTAGCACCCATTTTCACGGTCCGTTTGGAATCCTATAACTTTTCATATGAGTAGCCTCTCTAGTTTTTATACTGTCTCACGAGAATTCTATGCCTCAATGAAAAATTTGGAATTTTCCTGATATCAGTTTACTATTGCGCCACTGACCATTACATTTACATACTGCCTTCTCGTAACTTTTGGCACGTCAGTGTAGAGAATAGTTTCAAATTCAAATGTACAAGTTAAGACGTTAATTCGATGAAAATTCGTAGAGATGTGTATGAAAAAAAAAAGAACTCGTGAGGGATACATCGACGAAACAAATTTTCAAGGCTTCAGTAGAGGAGATAAAGACTTTAAAAGAAGCTTCAGACCGGGACAAATGAAATCGTTAGCTGGGGATTTGGGGTAATGTCGGGAAAGTTAATTATGCATTCAATGTGTGGATCTTTCGTTTTATTTAAAAAAAGAAAAGACACATCAATCAAACTCGATCCAAATATAGACGATAAAGCTATCATGTTAAACGAGGCTATATCTTTTGACTTAAACGATTTACTCAAGCTATTGTTATCACTGTGATCATCAGAGATGCTACTACAAACACAGCGTTTCGATCAAGTACTTCTGGCCATCTTCATGTCTCCATTATTTGGGGTGATTTTGGATATGTAGTGTTGTTTTGTGAAGTCAAATTAATTCTCTCTTCCCGTTGAAACTGATTATCTGGATTTCCATACCTGAATATCTCCAGAGAGTACGAATCGTTTCTATAATGATAGCTATAACAAGGATTGGTTAGAATAAAATGAATACAACGGTGTACGAGATTGAGAATTTTTTCTTCTCGAAAGTTAAGGGTGATATCCAAATTTCGAAACCATCTGTTATTGTATTTAAATGATTAAAGAATACACAACTGGACTGTGGCTTAGTAGTTATCAGTGTTGATGATCTCTAGTAATCGTGAGTTAAATTCCTGTATAGAACTCATTAATAGTGTTGATGTTAAATAATAAAATTTTATCTTCTGCCAAACGTAAAACCCTTGTAGTTCCAGAGTTGGTACCGCGGTTACTGAGATACAATAGCCTAGTGGAATGAAGCGTTGCTTTGTGAATTTCGTGGCATAGTAATTGCGAGTTCAATCTCTTCAATTCGTTCAATTGCGTACTTGGATTCACTGGAAACGGGCGTGCAATAACAGAGCAGTACTAAAAATGAAAACTAGACGAGATATCCCTAGACATGGGCAATGGAAACAGAAGTGTCTACCCTCGTATATTGATAACGCGTTAAATTTATAATTTCCTGTAACTTACCCAGATCAATATACACTTGATGAAGGCTAGAGGGCACAACGACCGAAACGTTGTAATAGCAACAATAAAGATAAGAACAATACTCGGCATACAAATAGTTCAGATAAGAAACAGGCTTCCAGAATTGCATAGGGAATGCGCGTTCAAATCTCCTCAAAAATTCTTACTTTATTTCAGATCAGCGCTGATGATACAAGTAGTTGATAATGAAAAGCAATTCGGGATCAATGGGAGACCAGTATAATTTAATAATGGTTTACAATGCTTCATCTCATAAAATTTGATGTAATGTTATTACTGATTGGTCGTATTATCAATAACTCTAATCACCGAATAAAAGCCGATTGTCTTCATCAACTTCCTCTTCTTACGATTCTATTTTATCTTTTTCTTCTAATTTTTTTAAATTGTAGCGGATATATTAAAATCAAACAACAGAATGGAATAAGGGGAAAATATAATCATCCCAAAAGAAAAAGTTAAAAAAAGCGTAAATGATTTTAGATCGTATCTTGTCAAAACTCTATCGAGGAATAAAAAAAAATACACTCTGGGATTTAAAATAGAAAACACCAAAACATAATATATTATATATGTTTGAAATTTTCTTTTTATGTGCCATGTCCTTTCAGGACGTGGGAGATCATGGCTCACCATCTCCCTTTATCAACTTGCAGCTCTCAGCAAGTTCCTTCCCTCTGCTTCCTCCCCGAGACCACGTTCTGTCATCCACCTGCTCAAGCCTGCCAGGAATGTCTCTCTTTACCTCTATTCGACCCGTGAGTATCAGATTCTCCAGGCCACCCTTCCTCATTATGTGTCCCAGAAATTTCAGCTGCCTCTTCCTGATGCTAAGCATGAGCTTTCTTCTTTTCTGCATCATCTCCAAGACCTCACGATCGGTCCACGAAATCCCCAGCATCCTTCTGTAGAACCACATCTCCGTCGCCTCGAGTCTCTTCTTCATCTTTGAGGATATCGTCCATCATTCACTGCCGTAAAGAAGGACAGATGTCACGTAACAGCTCAGCATCCTTTTCTTTGTTACCAAAGAAATCCTACTGTCTCGCAATACTCTGCTCAGCTTTTGGAATGCGTTCTTGGCCATTACAATACATCTACGGATCTCGGTGTCGCATTTACCGTTCTCTGTCAAAACGCTTCCCAGATATTTAAAGTTACGTGTCTGCTTGATTCAAGTGTTCCCGACCTTCAGATCGCATTTCGGGCTTATCCTCTTAGTGATGACCATGTTCTCCGTCTTCTTGTAGTTTATGCTTAGTCCTTTCTTCTCACTCTCCGTCGCTATCTTCTGTAGGAGATTTTGTAATTTAATTTCCGTGTCAGCTACATGTTAGATATATAAACATAAAACGTTGATAAGATTCAGGAAAAAAAAAAAAAAACGAAAAAAAACAAAAATAGTTTTTGTTTACAGAGGAAGAGCTGAAAGGACTTAATATATATAGATGTTTCCTAGAAAAATTAGGTGAAAAAGATTAAGTGAATACCTGAATGAACCTTCTTCGGTATCTAGAAGATACCTTAGTTGTAAGACCAGGAAGGCTGATGATTATTTAACATATAATTATTAGAGAAACGTTAATTTATTTTTAACCTTCATTTTACCTATATAGTGAGCTTCACACTTAAAATGCAATGAAAAGAGGCTATCATTACGGATCGATGTCAACGTTGGGTAAGAAATATTTGTCTTTGTCTTACGTCATTTCTCATTTTCTTTGTATTCTTTACTGTCTTCTTTTACTGTCTTTCTCCGTCGTTTTTTTTTTTTTTGCCATTAATGTTTTTCGGGCTTTATCCGACTCTTTATCGTCAACATCTTCTCTGTTGTCGTCTTACTCGCCATTTTCTGCTTCTTATTATCGAGAATAACGCCTATTATTATCGTTACTTTTTACAAACGCACGCATAGGTTAGAAATAACAATCTGACGTGCATCGCGGTATCAAAGATAAACGTTCTGGGAACGCAAGTAAGCAATGTGCATACTTACAAGTTTTTCTTCCTCATGGAAAAATACTGGAAAGTAGTTATTTTAATAGCAGATTTCGTTCATCCCGTATTTAACGCGGTAGAAACACAGGCATAATAGAACGAGCCGGGTCATCTTGATCTGATTTGCCTGAGGGAGAACCGCGCGTCTAGCTAAGATATACATTTGACAATAAAGGGCTAACCACTGATAGCAAGAGGACAGAATGTACGGTTGTCACGAAGAGGGAGAATGCAAGACGTGTGCGCATCGAGATAGTGCATTCATTTTGAAAGTTAGGGTTTGACATAATAAATAATGACACAAAATATTTCTTTCAAAATAGTTACCGTTTTTTTGAGGAAATCATTTTGAATATTAAGCGCGGGTTCAAAAGCGAAGAGTTGCAATTGACGGTACCTTTAAATTTTTAAAAATCGTATTTGACAAAAACGAAAGAAGACGAAAGAGAGCGCCACATGCCTGACTCGCGGGAAAAGAAACTATTAGCATACAGCTTTCGGTTACAATATCTGTCTATAAGGACACATGGCACAGAGGATAAAGGCGTTGGTTAGATCCAGTAACAGGACCCAAACAGTGTGAGTTCAATACCCTGTTAAGGCAGTGGAGAACTTAGGAGATAACTGATAACTGACACCCATTAAAAACATGGCACGTTGAACTAAAACAGTCTACCCCAGTGAGCAAAATAAAGGTTTCAGTTCGACATTCCAACCACATGAAGAATGATGGAGCCTACAACGGCCGAAAGATTATAATAAATATTTCGCTTACAACTATCAATATCAGTAGTGAAATGATATGAGACCTAACTGTCAAACAAGTACTGCGATTAAAATCGTGAAATCCCTGTACCAATGAGGAACACTGATCAGAAAATTCCCTGATCTTTACATCGTTGAGAAAGTGATTTATTGGTGTATTTTGTTTTACGGCATACTGATGGTAATACTTTCTTTTTCAAAAATGTATTGCGATTATTTTTACTATAAAAAATCTATTTTTACATATCTCGCATAAATCCATGAGAAAACCATCATGGGATAATGATACAAATAAACGTGTCTTCGATTCCACATTTTGCGGGAAGACCCCTGGAGAGACATAGAGCTACAATGTCTCTACCGCAACGCACAGCTCTTTTATATTATCTCTCCACCACGGCACACAAATGCTCGATAGTGATAAACTCTGGCGAATTGTTTGGTTTGGTTTTTTCTATTTGACGGCATATCAACACCTCAGTGATTTATTTAATTCTGATAAGATTTAAAGGTGAGATTCATATGAATAGAATATGTATTTGTTGTAAGAAATCAGTTTGTAGATCAGGTTTCATTGACGTATTTTTGTAAAGAGGGTTTTTGTCGAGAGTCAAATCCATTGCTGGTATTAATTATTTTTTCAAAAATGTATTGCTGGATTTTCTACTATAAAAATCTATTTTTATACTTTCATAGTGTTTTGTCCCCAGTTTGGTGGTTATCTTTTTGACTCATAGCTGATGTCCATTTCATTATGTATGACGTCATTTGTTTACATTTGGATACGCATTGAGCAGATATGAATGAACGAGGGAAAATCGTGGTGAATTGTGTTTAAAATCAGTAAAATCGACCTTGCTAAATGAACGCTCGTCTGAGCCCAATTAAGTCACGTCAGGCTATATGACGGTTTCGTATAGGATACAGGTTCGATTCGTGTCGGAGGATGCATATTTTCTGTGAAAATTTCTCGGATATTCAGGCCGGTAAATGTTGTTAATACTGTTTATTATAAACAGAGCATTTACTTAAATATTTATACCTATAAAAAGAACGTATAAACATAAAAAATATCTTAAATATATATATATATATATATATATATATATATATATATGTATGTATGTGTGTATTAACTAAATTGGGTTTGATTTTATCATGCACGTCAAAGTTTTAACAAGAGTATTCATATTAACCAACCGATTTTAAGCAATATAATATATAACAAGTGGATTTCGGTTAATAATATGTGTTTTCTTTTATTCGGAAAGTATTTGCAATAACACTATTTGTACTGTGATAAGTTATTATACCTCTCAGGAGATTTTCGTCATATTTTTAATATAGATGTATACAGCTATGCAGAAATATATTTATTGATATTTATTAATTAATATTTCACATACATAAAGATTGTAAAGGAAAAAACATGACTTTAACCGAGAAACAAAATATTGTAAGTTATATATTAAAGGGACACATCCTTACAATACATACAATAACTTGTGAAAGGAGAAATATTTTCCAAACTCCAGCCTCTCTCTCACAAGCGGGATTTAGCAAGTCTCTCGATGCTCTCTAGCTACTACCATGGATAGTGCGCGGACGAACTATATCTCCTAGTTCCACCAGGTCTGGCCATCGCGACTAAGATCCGCCATGACACTTACATAGTAGCAAGCAAAACACCATCATTCCTTCAGTACTCCATCGGCGAGAAGTAAGTTCAAGTCTAGATTCAACCGTTACCTTCAACCTTCTATCCATATAACCTACCCCTTTATCGTAACCCACTAACTCGAGTTTATTGTAATATATATATATATATATATATATATATATATATATATATATATATTTAAAGCGAACATTGAAGTCAACACTCAGAGGCGACACACTGTTTCATGCTTAACGCAGTCCCTAGGCCTGATGATTGCGTTAAGCATGAAACAGTATATCGCCTCTGAGTGTTGACTTCAATGTTCACTACACACACACACACACACAGACACGTATATATATATATATATATATATATATGTTCAATTTATATATATGTACAAATATAGTATTAAAGTGTGCTATATTTATTGGATAAAGTGCTCAATATCAGAGATAGGGCCTATGTAAATATAAATATAAAAGTGAACATTGAAGTCAACACACAGATGCGACAGGCTGTTTCATGCTAGACGCAATCGTATATATATATATATATATATATATATATAGTTGGATTGATGTGAGTTTTTGACCTTTGGTTTCACGCTACGTGCGATCTTCAGACAATTGTCACAAACTCACATCAATCCAACTAAATATGTTAGCACTATCACTGATATTGAGCGCTTTCTTATAAGTATCGGGCATGTATAATATATAAATAGTATATATATAAAATTGCATATATATATATATATATATATATATATATATATATATATATATATATTTAAGCAAAAAATGGTCATAACATTTAAATAAACATCTAATGAGAACAGTGTAAATTGGGAAACTAATTTTTCAACAGTAATTTTAGTGATTAATATTGTGCTACATTGGATGGTACTTATGGCTGTGTTAGATTTTAGACATAAGTAAGATTTATGCGAAAACCGTAGGATGGTGGAGTAATGTTTTCGGTTATTGTTATAGATAGTAATATTATAGGTCCTTATGAAAATGTAAAAGTAGTTCTACTAAGTCTAACTCTGACAATCGTACGCACTCTTTCCCTTGGTGTTCCATGACTAAGAAGTAACTTCCATTCGAATATCTCTAACCTCAAACCACTAATTTGTGAATACAACTTCCAGGGGTATGCTTTCCCGACTACCGCAATATAAAACTCTTCAACACTATCGTTATTTTTCACCCATATCCACATAAACTACGCCTCTTAAGCATTACTCATACCTCTCACACAACAACCTGCATCGGTAACCTTAAATTCTATTATAATCATTTCTTTTCTCTCACCTCTCACCTGTGGAACTCTCTTTCGGTTTCTTGACTCCGTGCCGCTTTCCAATCTTCCAAAATGTTAATGCAACGGCCGTCGCCATCTTTTGTCTTCCTGATTTCTGTTCTTTTATTGTATTTTTTCCTCAACTCCTGGTGTCTTAGTGGCATTATCGCCTTGCGAGGAGGGAAGTTATTTTAAAAAAAATACTCTGTCATTAATGAATCTTGCACCTGGTTTAGGGTGAACGTAAGTAAAAGAAAAAGTGAGCATGACGTGTTTTGTTTCGTGATGAGAACCACAAAGCTTTATGTTAAAGAATATATTTGTCTAAGACAATAATCCTTCATGTTCTCTAAATACCAGTACCAACTTCCTTTGGCATGATGCATTCTGGCATTTATTTATCTATCTATCTATCTATCTATCTATCTATCTATCTATCTATCTATCTATCTATCTATCTATCTGTGTGGATGGGGGAAGGAAACATGAATATGAATGATAACTCAATGTATGTGACAGAACTTTATCTATAATTTGACTTGTCACATGGTCGATATTTATATTTTGAATAATTTCACCCGACATTGATTGGAGGCACGAACCAAATTGGGAATGGAAAACTCTACGATGGATTAACATTTCGACTCTAAAGAGTAAACATCTGAGTAAGAATTATATATATATATATATATATATATATATATATATATATATATATATATAGGCAGACTGATATTCTAACTGTTCTAAGAAGACTTCCCAAGTAGCTAGTAGCGACTCCTCTTAAAAACGGACAAAACCTGGCATCGTTTTGTTAACACGTAACTTTTAGAGCCCAAGTCCATTCATGCTGACATGGTTTCTACATTAGGCGCTTTATCCAGCTTTATCAAACGTGCAAAATTGGGCAGCTTAATTTAGGAGGGGAAGGGAGATTCTTGAAGATAGCACATGGTCTGGAAGTCCTGCCTCTTCTACCCACGAAGAAACCATTGGTCATGTTCCCCCTATGGTAAGTATATCCCGTGAGAGAGTGGAGAATTATTTGCACATGAACGTGGCATAACGAAGGTTTCTGCACGTTGGGTGCCACATCTTCTGACACCTCATCAAGCTTATTCCATCACAGGAAAATCTTACACACTTTGAAGTAGATCCTTGAAAGTTTCTTAACCCGGGATGAGATGGGTTCATCACTTTGAGTCAGAGATTATTCATGCAAAAAACCACGTCGCCTTTTACACACAAAGTCAAGATCTTTTCGTCTGCAGGAAATATGATGGGCTCAGATTTTTGGGAAAGAAAATGCATTGTGTTTATTGACTATCTTGACTGGCCTTGTTCAGATTGTTGATAACGCTAGATAGCACGCTTCTCTCCCAGAAACTGTAACTATAGTTGCAGTATATACTACAAGTGGACACTGTTAGTGATGGGCAAGCACAAATGCGCCTGATCAAGCGTCTGCAATAGGGATTAACTAGCCATCCTAGTAGACGGGTATCCTCAAATACGTGTGGCCAGCCATTAACGTATTAACCTATATATACAGGGATCCTCGATTTATGTCGGATATCCCTTCTTACGGCGAGACGTAACCTGATTTTCGACGTAAGTCGGAACTCGCCTACATAAGCACCCACGAGTCTGCCTTACGTTTGGGAGCCATAATGAAGTGCAAAAATGACTCTAAATAATTACGAAAAGAAGAGATAAGTAATGTAGCACAATCCAAAATGGCGCACTGTCGGTGAGGAAACAACGCCCTCTTTCTTATATAGCCCCGTGTGACGTTATATTATATTATAGGAGATGGCGCCGTAGGCACGAATCACCAATCGATGGGTCCGAAGTAATCCAACGACCTTCTGTGTGTCTCAAAATAATGTATACACTATTTAAATAATAATAATTGATAATACATTATTGTGATGTGATAATTTATATGGATGAAATATGCAAAACAGATGGATTAGAAGAAGGGGGACAGTTGACTACCCACCTAGATCATCGGATTTGACTCCCTTGGGTTTCTTTTTGTGGGGGTTTCTAAAAGACAAGTTGACATCAGTAAACCTGAAACAATTGCTGAAATGAGAGTAGCAATTGAAGAAGAATGTGATCAAATATCAGAGGAAATGATACTGGACGTTTGTAGGTCTTCAATATATGAAAAGTGTATTGAGCAGAACGGCAACCAGTTTGAGCATTTGATGTGAACTCATCATTACATGAACATTCTGCCATTGGCCCAAGTAGCTTTTATCTTATTAAAGTTAATTTTCTATGGTTTTCTGTATATTTTACTCTCGAATTCTTTAAATGTGCATTCTTTCTCTTGTATTAATATTATTTACAAGTCAAAATACATAGATTGAATAAATGATAACGATTCAAAGAGTGTATATATTATTTTGGGACACCCTATATATATATATATATATATATATATATATATATATATATATATATATATTAGTTGAACATTAATTTCTTTTATTACACGTGTCTAGACAGACAAATTAACCGATCTCCTTCAGTTAGTCTACGCTGTTGCTCTTGTTTTTATCGTTTGCACTGATAACAAAATCGTTCACAGTAAATGTTTGTCCAGTTTTTTTTAAGAACATATCACATTTATTGACAATTCTGTCATCAGAATGCGGAACATTTGTAAGCTTTTGTAGAGTAGGACTTCCTTACTACCGTGACAATGGGCTGCTGCTACTTATAAATATGGCAAGTAGCCATATTAGAATAGGATTTGAGGAGTAGTTGATTTACTCTCTCTCTCACTATATATATATATATATATATATATATATATGTATATATATATATATATATATATATATAATGCTCACACGATCGTAGACACAGGCATAACCGATCCCTTGTAATAAAATATTCATATAAAAGAGATACTTGCTTAAACAGTATCAATCAAAGTAAAACGTAGACATACTCAAGATACACATAAATTTGGAACTAAATTAGATTTATTTATTATGCATTAAACTACGATATCATTCAAAATTCCTTTGTAAGTATAAGTTTTTGTTTTCAAGTTCCTGATCTCATAAACTTGACGTATATGTTTATCTGACCTGAGACGAATAGGATGTTACCAGTCAGAGAATACAAATTGTTCTTCGCCTTCTGATCAGTAATCGAATGCTGGTCAAAGTTCGCGACCAATGCCTGAAAAAATCAATCTCAAATCAAACTAGTTGGGATGCTCAGACGGCACAATTCTGGTCTTGGGTCGATAAGATGGTTCATCAGCAAATCGTATATATATGTAGATGTGTTCGTTATGTATGGTGCGTAGATGCGTTTTACAATAAATTAAATTATAAAGAAAGAAATACCACAGTGGTTTATATAGCTAGACCTCGCCAGGGATGGAATCGAATTCGTTATTAATTTGCAGTTTATTGCTTCAGGACAAAGTAGTCCTCCATCGATATCTATATCTCCTTGTATGTATGTCTGTCTGTTTATCTATCTATCTTCGCCCATTCATTATCTATCTATCTATCTATCTATCTATCTATCTATCTATCTATCTATCTTCGCCCATTCATTATCTATCTATCTATCTATCTATCTATCTTCGCCCATTCATTATCTATCTATCTATCTATCTATCTATCTATCTATCTATCTATCTATCTATCTTCGCCCATTCATTATCTATCTATCTATCTATCTATCTATCTATCTATCTATCTATCTATCTTTGCCCATTCATTATCTACCTATCTATCTATCTATCTACCTATCTATCTATCTATCTTCGCCCATTCATTATCTATCTATCTATCTATCTATCTATCTATCTATCTATCTATCTATCTATCTATCTATCTATCTTCGCCCATTAATTATCTATCTATCTATCTATCTTCGCCCATTCATTATCTATCTATCTATCTATCTATCTATCTATCTATCTATCTATCTATCTATCTATCTTCGCCCATTCATTATCTATCTATCTATCTATCTATCTATCTATCTATCTATCTATCTATCTATCTATCTTCGCCCATTCATTATCTATCTATCTATCTATCTATCTATCTATCTATCTATCTATCTATCTATCTATCTTCGCCCATTCATTATCTATCTATCTGCGCCCATTCATTATCTATCTATCTTCGCCCATTCATTATCTATCTATCTATCTATCTATCTATCTATCTATCTATCTATCTATCTATCTTCGCCCATTCATTATCTATCTATCTTCGCCCATTCATTATCTATCTATCTATCTATCTATCTATCTATCTTCGCCCATTCATTATCTATCTATCTTCGCCCATTCATTATCTATCTATCTATCTATCTATCTATCTATCTATCTTCGCCCATTCATTATCTATCTATCTATCTATCTATCTATCTATCTATCTATCTATCTATCTATCTATCTTCGCCCATTCATTATCTATCTATCTATCTATCTATCTATCTATCTATCTATCTATCTATCTATCTATCTTCGCCCATTCATTATCTATCTATCTATCTATCTATCTATCTATCTATCTATCTATCTATCTTCGCCCATTCATTATCTATCTATCTATCTATCTATCTATCTTCGCCCATTCATTATCTCTCTATCTATCTTCGCCCATTCATTATCTATCTATCTATCTATCTATCTATCTATCTATCTATCTATCTATCTATCTTCGCCCATTCATTATCTATCTATCTATCTATCTATCTATCTTCGCCCATTCATTATCTATCTATCTATCTATCTATCTATCTTCGCCCATTCATTATCTATCTATCTATCTATCTATCTATCTATCTATCTATCTATCTTCGCCCATTCATTATCTATCTATCTATCTATCTATCTATCTATCTTCGCCCATTCATTATCTATCTATCTATCTATCTATCTATCTTCGCCCATTCATTATCTATCTATCTATCTATCTATCTATCTATCTATCTTCGCCCATTCATTATCTATCTATCTATCTATCTATCTATCTATCTATCTATCTATCTATCTATCTATCTATCTATCTTCGCCCATTCATTATCTATCTATCTGCGCCCATTCATTATCTATCTATCTTCGCCCATTCATTATCTATCTATCTATCTATCTATCTATCTATCTATCTATCTATCTATCTATCTTCGCCCATTCATTATCTATCTATCTTCGCCCATTCATTATCTATCTATCTATCTATCTATCTATCTATCTATCTATCTATCTATCTATCTATCTATCTATCTATCTTCGCCCATTCATTATCTATCTATCTATCTATCTATCTATCTATCTTCGCCCATTCATTATCTATCTATCTATCTATCTATCTATCTATCTTCGCCCATTCATTATCTATCTATCTATCTATCTATCTTCGCCCATTCATTATCTATCTATCTATCTATCTATCTATCTATCTTCGCCCATTCATTATCTATCTATCTATCTATCTATCTATCTATCTATCTATCTATCTATCTATCTATCTATCTATCTTCGCCCATTCATTATCTATCTATCTATCTATCTATCTTCGCCCATTCATTATCTATCTATCTATCTTCGCCCATTCATTATCTATCTATCTATCTATCTATCTATCTATCTATCTATCTATCTATCTATCTATCTATCTTCGCCCATTCATTATCTATCTATCTATCTATCTATCTTCGCCCATTCAGTATCTATCTATCTATCTATCTATCTTCGCCCATTCATTATCTATCTATCTATCTATCTATCTATCTATCTATCTATCTATCTTCGCCCATTCATTATCTATCTATCTATCTATCTATCTATCTATCTATCTATCTATCTTCGCCCATTCATTATCTATCTATCTATCTATCTATCTATCTATCTATCTATCTATCTTCGCCCATTCATTATCTATCTATCTATCTATCTATCTATCTATCTTCGCCCATTCATTATCTATCTATCTATCTATCTATCTATCTATCTTCGCCCATTCATTATCTATCTATCTATCTATCTATCTATCTATCTATCTATCTATCTATCTTCGCCCATTCATTATCTATCTATCTATCTATCTATCTATCTATCTATCTATCTATCTATCTATCTATCTATCTTCGCCCATTCATTATCTATCTATCTATCTATCTATCTATCTATCTATCTTCGCCCATTCATTATCTATCTATCTATCTATCTATCTATCTATCTATCTATCTATCTATCTATCTATCTATCTATCTATCTTTGCCCATTCATTATCTATCTATCTATCTATCTATCTATCTATCTATCCTGAAGTATAACAAGCAATATTGTTATAGGATTTAACACTTTAAAATAAACCTGTGCATTAAACTTAAAGAATTCATTCCAAGAATGCAGCTCAAAATGAACCTTTCCAGAACAGAAACAATAATCTGGACGAAAAACGAATGTAGTGATGGCAAAAAAATTCAGGATGTAGAATTAGTAAATGCAAAAAACTTAAAATACCTCGGTGTATGGATGAGTTATAACAAATGTAGTATTGGTGATAAGGGAATTGAACATAGAATAGGCTGTGATCGAGGTAGGGCTACCCACGTCTGCGCATTACTATAAAAACAAAACATTCGAGTCATGTTCGTTAATAGTCTTATCAGATCGCGACTATCATATGGATGTCGTATAAGGTGCCACGCACGTTCAAAAATATCAAAACTTTCAGCTGTAAACAACCGCGTTCTCAATCAATTTTTTTTAAAATGGCGTTGAGCGAGGTGAAGGTTGTGGGTCTTGGTGAAAGCCAAACTTTTTCGAACATTATAAACTGGCGTTACAGAATCAGGAACAAAGAACTATAACAACTGTGAGAAACCGTATAACTTGACCACTTTCAATAGTACAAACAGCTTCAATGGATGTCACATGTAGCACGAAGAGAAATTAATAATATATTCGAGATATTGATATTCCACCCGACTAGAAGCAAAAGGTTAGGAAGGAAACCCCATATATAATATATAGATTATTATAGCGATAACAACTATTAGACTAGAGAAACCTATTTCCCTGAAAAAGTGTTTTAATAGAAATGTTTTTTAAAATTTTACCCGACAGAAGCACTGTCTTCTCGGTCAATTAAGCATAAATCTTTCCTTATAAGGAAACAGTTAATATTATTACCATTATGCATTGGGCAGGAAATGAATCAAGCAAAGCATTTAAATGGTGTTGAGGATGAGGTAACTGATGGATTTAATGAAAATAATGTGGAAATATGAGGTACTTGTTGGATGTAATGTAAATAATGAGGTATATGTTGGATGTAATTTAAATAATTTTGAAAATGAGGTACTAGTTGGATGTGATGTTAATAGTGTGGAAGATAGGTACTTGCTGCATGTAATGTTGATAATGGGGAAGACGAGGTTAGATGTGATGTTAATAGTATGGTAGATGAGTTACTTGCTGGATGTGATGTTAAATGTGTGGAAAATGAAGTACTTGTTGGATGTGATGTTAATAGTGTATAAGATGATGTACTTGTTGGATGTGATTTTAATGATGTGGAAGATGAGGTACTTGTTGGATGTGATGTTAATAGTGTGGCAGATGAGGTACTTGTTGGATGTGATTTTAATGATGTGGAAGATGAGGTACTTGTTGGATGTAATGTTAATAGTGTGTAAGATGATGTACTTGTTGGATGTGATTTTAATGATGTGGAAGATGAGGTACTTGTTGGATGTGATGTTAATAGTGTGGAAGATGAGGTACTTGTTGGATGTGATTTTAATGATGTGGAAGATGAGGAACTTGTTGGATGTGATTTTAATGATGTGGTACATTAGGTACTTTCTCGAAGATTATAATAACAATTTTAACCAAGGATATGCTACATATTCTGCTTGATTAGATTCCAGTTATTTTTCTCATACATGCATACAAACATATACATGTATAATAATAATGTATGCATAAAAAATAAGTGCATACACACGTACATATTTCTTATTACATTATATTATATTATATATATATATATATATATATATATATATATATATATCAAATATGTGGTGCAGGTCAATTTATATTACAATAAATCCATCATACAAATAATAGATTAGTAAAGTTCATGATATAAAATGGCGAAATCCTTATGTAAACAAAATTTGAAAGGTGCATTAAGCTACAAATCACTCGATGAATGTTATGATGCATGTTTTTAAAAATTATAAACTGTATAAGGTCTTTCTTAAATACGCAAGTACTTTCAACTGTACATTCAGTTATCCTCAGGCATGTAATTTTTTTTTCTTTGGTGAAATTCAGGTAGCATCCGAGACGAAAAAATTAAATGCGAATTGAAATATGTTCTTTTTCAAATGTGTTATTATTAACGGATACAAACTTTTGGAGCGTGCAGTCGCAAGGCTAATATTGAATTTTTTTTTTAAAATTTAAGAAAGTGCGTTTTTTTTCCTAATATGGGAATTTGAGAATTTTTTGTTGTTGTAAGATTTGTAGGTTAATTCACAAGTTCACTTACGCATGTTTTTTTTTGTTTTACCTTTTTCAAGTACTTCTCCACATTACGTGGCCTAGAAATTTCATGTTAAGTTTAAGTGTTCTTTATTCGCATGTTTAGTTTATGATATTCTCAGCATTCTTTTGTAGGACCACATTATTTATGATATATATAATGTTAACAGTACCCGTTAGTGTCCCATGTATGGAGAAAAAGTGAACTCCCCCCCAAAAAACTAGAAAAGTATAAATATACATTTTTCTAATAAAAATACTTGCAATACATTTTTGTACTGAAATTGCCAGGAATGCATTTTTGTGGAAAAATTTCCAGCAATACATTTTTTTAGTAAAGTTACCAGCAATGTATTTTTATATCAAAATCACCAACAATACATTTTGATAATAAAATAACCAACAATACATTTTCATAGTAAAATTATCAACAATACATTTTTGTAGTAAAATTATCAACAATACATTTTTTTTAAGTAAAATAAACAGCAATGCATTTTAAAGCAAAATATCCAACAGTATTCTAGTAGAATTACCAACAATACATTTTATAATTAAATGACTAACAATACATTTATTATAGTAAAATAATTAACAATACATTTTATAGCAAAATGACAAGAAATACATTTCATAGTGTAATTGAAGAAATAGCAGTGTCAAATAATAATAATAATAATAATAATAATAATAATAATAATAATAATAATAATAAATTGCTATGATTAATGTTATTTCTTGTATGGAGAAACAATTTTTCTGTCCTCGTTTGCTTTTATAAGATTATTTGGTTAAAAATGCAACTAAGTAATTATAATTTAATTATGAAATAATGTCATTTCCCTGATTTAATTGTAAAGTTTGAATTTTCATATTTAGATTTCGGCATTAGATAACCCATAGAGATTTTGATATGCCGCTAAACAAAAACAACCAAACCGAACGAAACTACTCATTCTCTTCTGTTTCAGCGGTATTTGCTTTATTCATTTTGAAGATACGACTTACTTGCTATTAATTCCAATGATTTATTGTTACTGAAATATGAAAATAAACAAGAAAACAAAAGAAGTGATAATTCCTTCACCTCTTGATCCACGCACCCCCCACAAAAAAACACTTTGTGACATTTGCCCTTACAGTGATGCGCATTTAGATATTACCGTGTTTATAAATATCATGGAATCCTTTTATGCAAATGCTCTGTGCAAATACGTACACCCCATTAACTCTATCTACGGTGGAAAACGTCTACACAGTTTTGCGTTGATTAGAGACACACGATAACATAATGAAATTAAAAATAACGATCTTCATTCATAATGTGCCCCTAAAATTAACTCCATGTATGGTATTGATTTAAATTGTAAGGATTGACTGTTGCAGGCGTGCTTTCATTGTTTTGTTATGAAAAACAAAAAGGGAAAAAAACGAAAAGACATCAATTTTCAACGTCACCGAAACTAGTAAACTTAACTGCTATATTTAATGACATATATGACCGTAATTTTTCCCAGCATTGTAACTCAAAATATCTACCATGCTGATGCAAAGTTGTCTTCTAATCTAGAGTAAGGTTTTTATAACTTCTCCTCCTCCTTTCTTCTCCTCCTTCTCCTCTTTCTCCTTTTTCTTCTTATTTTTCTTCTTCTTTTCTTCGCCTCCTCTTCCCCTTGCCCTCCTTCCTCCACTCCTCCTCCCTCCCTTACTCCTCATCCACCTCCTCCTCCCTCCCTTACTCCTCATCCACCTCCTCCTCCCTCACTCCTCCCCCTCCTCCTCCTTCTTCTTCCTCTTTTTCTTCTTCTTCTTCTTCTTCTTCTTTCGTACTGTGTCTCTTCAGGACGTTGGCGAACATAGCTCTCCATAATTTTCTGTCCTTTTGTAACTCTTAGTAAATATTGGCCTCTATCTTATATCCCCTACATCTTGCTCAGTCATCCATTTACTCAAGGTCGGTAGTTTGGTTATGCATTGTTTTCCTCTCTCCCTCTTGCCTCCAATCATTCCTGTGCGTATAAAATTTTCCATAACTTTCTTTCCTCATTATCTACCCTAGAAATTTCAAACTGCCTTTTTCTGACACATTTTGCTTCCATCTTCTCTAAAACTTCAAAGGGGCTCACATGAGCATTCTCAGTATCCTTCCGTAGAACGACACTTTCGTTGTTTCAAGTCTCTTCTTCATCTGTGAGGAGATTGTCCAGCATTTACTGCCATACAGGAGGACGGATATTAAGCAACAGTAATTGCTTTAGATTGTTTCAGTTTTTTTCTGTTTATTAACACCCTGCTTCGCTTTTGGAAGGCATCTTTCGCTATCCCAATGCGCCTTCGGAGTTCAGTCTCGTACTTGTTGTCCTGCTGCGCCTTCGGAGTTCAGTCTCGTACTTGGCGTCCTGTTGCGCCTTTGGAGTTCAGTCTCGTACTTGTCGTCCTGTTGCGCCTTCGGAGTTCAGTCTCGTATTTGTCGTCCTGTTGCGCCTTCAGAGTTCAGTCGCGTACTTGTCGTCCTGTTGCGCCTTCGGAGTTCAGTGTCGTACTTGTCGTGCTGTTGCGCCTTCGGAGTTCAGTCTCGTACTTGTCGTCCTGTTGCGCCTTCGGAGTTCAGTCTCGTACTTGTCGTCCTGTTGCGCCTTCGGAGATCAGTCTCGTATTTGTCGTCCTGTTGCGCCTTCAGAGTTCACTCTCGTACTTGTCGTCCTGTTGCGCCTTCGGAGTTCAGTCTCGTACTTGTCGTCCTGTTGCGCCTTCGGAGATCAGTCTCGTATTTGTCGTCCTGTTGCGCCTTCGGAGTTCAGTCTCGTACTTGTCGTCCTGTTGCGCCTTCGGAGTTCAGTCTCGTACTTGTCGTGCTGTTGCGCCTTCGGAGATCAGTCTCGTATTTGTCGTCCTGTTGCGCCTTCGGAGTTCAGTCTCGTACTTGTCGTCCTGTTGCGCCTTCGGAGATCAGTCTCGTATTTGTCGTCCTGTTGCGCCTTCAGAGTTCACTCTCGTACTTGTCGTCCTGTTGCGCCTTCGGAGTTCAGTCTCGTACTTGTCGTCCTGTTGCGCCTTCGGAGATCAGTCTCGTATTTGTCGTCCTGTTGCGCCTTCGGAGTTCAGTCTCGTACTTGTCGTCCTGTTGCGCCTTCGGAGTTCAGTCTCGTACTTGTCGTCCTGTTGCGCCTTCGGAGTTCAGTCTCGTACTTGTCGTCCTGTTGCGCCTTCGGAGTTCAGTCTCGTACTTGTCGTCCTGTTGCGCCTTCGGAGTTCAGTCTCGTACTTGTCGTCCTGTTGCGCCTTCGGAGATCAGTCTCGTATTTGTCGTCCTGTTGCGCCTTCGGAGTTCAGTCTCGTACTTGTCGTCCTGTTGCGCCTTCGGAGTTCAGTCTCGTACTTGTCGTCCTGTTGCGCCTTCGGAGTTCAGTCTCGTACTTGTCCTCCTGTTGCGCCTTCGGAGTTCAGTCTCGTACTTGTCGTCCTGTTGGGCCTTCAGAGTTCAGTGTCATACTTGTCGTCCTGTTGCGCCTTCGGAGTTCAGTCTCGTACTTGTCCTCCTGTTGCGCCTTCGGAGTTCAGTCTCGTACTTGTCGTCCTGTTGCGCCTTCAGAGTTCAGTCTCGTACTTGTCGTCCTGTTGCGCCTTCAGAGTTCAGTCTCGTACTTGTCGTCCTGTTGCGCCTTCGGAGTTCAGTCTCGTACTTGTCGTCCTGTTGCGCCTTCGGAGTTCAGTCTCGTACTTGTCCTCCTGTTGCGCCTTCGGAGTTCAGTCTCGTACTTGTCGTCCTGTTGCGCCTTCGGAGTTCAGTCTCGTACTTGTCCTCCTGTTGCGCCTTCAGAGTTCAGTCTCGTACTTGTCATCCAGTTGCGCCTTCGGAGTTCAGTCTCGTACTTGTCGTCCTGTTGCAGAGTTCAGTCTCGTACTTGTCGTCCTGTTGCGCCTTCGGAGTTCAGTGTCGTACTTGTCGTCCTGTTGCGCCTTCAGATTTCAGTGTCGTACTTGTCGTCCTATTGCGCCTTCGGATTTCAGTCTCGTACTTGTCGTCCTGTTGCGCCTTCAGAGTTCAGTCTCGTACTTGTCATCCTGTTGCGCCTTCGCAGTTCAGTCTCGTACTTGTCGTCCTGTTGCAGAGTTCAGTCTCGTACTTGTCGTCCTGTTGCGCCTTCAGAGTTCAGTCTTGTATTTGTCGTCCTGTTGCGCCTTCGGAGTTCAGTCTCGTATTTGTCGTCCTGTTGCGCCTTCGGAGTTCAGTCTCGTACTTGTCGTCCTGTTGCGCCTTCGGAGTTCAGTCTCGTACTTGTCGTCCTGTTGCGCCTTCGGAGTTCAGTCTCGTACTTGTCGTCCTGTTGCGCCTTCGGAGTTCAGTCTCGTACTTGTCGTCCTGTTGCGCCTTCGGAGTTCAGTCTCGTACTTGTCGTCCTGTTGCGCCTTCGGAGATCAGTCTCGTATTTGTCGTCCTGTTGCGCCTTCGGAGTTCAGTCTCGTACTTGTCGTCCTGTTGCGCCTTCGGAGTTCAGTCTCGTACTTGTCGTCCTGTTGCGCCTTCGGAGTTCAGTCTCGTACTTGTCCTCCTGTTGCGCCTTCGGAGTTCAGTCTCGTACTTGTCGTCCTGTTGGGCCTTCAGAGTTCAGTGTCATACTTGTCGTCCTGTTGCGCCTTCGGAGTTCAGTCTCGTACTTGTCCTCCTGTTGCGCCTTCGGAGTTCAGTCTCGTACTTGTCGTCCTGTTGCGCCTTCAGAGTTCAGTCTCGTACTTGTCGTCCTGTTGCGCCTTCAGAGTTCAGTCTCGTACTTGTCGTCCTGTTGCGCCTTCGGAGTTCAGTCTCGTACTTGTCGTCCTGTTGCGCCTTCGGAGTTCAGTCTCGTACTTGTCCTCCTGTTGCGCCTTCGGAGTTCAGTCTCGTACTTGTCGTCCTGTTGCGCCTTCGGAGTTCAGTCTCGTACTTGTCCTCCTGTTGCGCCTTCAGAGTTCAGTCTCGTACTTGTCATCCAGTTGCGCCTTCGGAGTTCAGTCTCGTACTTGTCGTCCTGTTGCAGAGTTCAGTCTCGTACTTGTCGTCCTGTTGCGCCTTCGGAGTTCAGTGTCGTACTTGTCGTCCTGTTGCGCCTTCAGAGTTCAGTGTCGTACTTGTCGTCCTATTGCGCCTTCGGATTTCAGTCTCGTACTTGTCGTCCTGTTGCGCCTTCAGAGTTCAGTCTCGTACTTGTCATCCTGTTGCGCCTTCGCAGTTCAGTCTCGTACTTGTCGTCCTGTTGCAGAGTTCAGTCTCGTACTTGTCGTCCTGTTGCGCCTTCAGAGTTCAGTCTTGTATTTGTCGTCCTGTTGCGCCTTCGGAGTTCAGTCTCGTACTTGTCGTCCTGTTGGCCTTCAGAGTTCAGTGTCGTACTTGTCGTCCTGTTGCGCCTTCGGAGTTCCGTCTCGTATTTGTCGTCCTGTTGCGCCTTCAGAGTTCAGTCTCGTACTTGTCGTCCTGTTGCGCCTTCAGAGTTCAGTCTCGTACTTGTCGTCCTGTTGCGCCTTCAGAGTTCAGTCTCGTACTTGTCGTCCTGTTGCGCCTTCAGAGTTCAGTCTCGTACTTGTCCTCCTGTTGCGCCTTCGGAGTTCAGTCTCGTACTTGTCGTCCTGTTGCGCCTTCAGAGTTCAGTCTCGTACTTGTCGTCCTGTTGCGCCTTCAGAGTTCAGTCTCGTACTTGTCGTCCTGTTGCGCCTTCGGAGTTCAGTCTCGTACTTGTCGTCCTGTTGCGCCTTCGGAGTTCAGTCTCGTACTTGTCCTCCTGTTGCGCCTTCGGAGTTCAGTCTCGTACTTGTCGTCCTGTTGCGCCTTCGGAGTTCAGTCTCGTACTTGTCCTCCTGTTGCGCCTTCGGAGTTCAGTCTCGTACTTGTCGTCCTGTTGCGCCTTCGGAGTTCAGTCTCGTACTTGTCGTCCTGTTGCGCCTTCGGAGTTCCGTCTCGTATTTGTCGTCCTGTTGCGCCTTCAGAGTTCAGTCTCGTACTTGTCATCCTGTTGCGCCTTCGGAGTTCAGTCTCGTACTTGTCGTCCTGTTGCAGAGTTCAGTCTCGTACTTGTCGTCCTGTTGCGCCTTCGGAGTTCAGTGTCGTACTTGTCGTCCTGTTGCGCCTTCAGAGTTCAGTGTCGTACTTGTCGTCCTATTGCGCCTTCGGATTTCAGTCTCGTACTTGTCGTCCTGTTGCGCCTTCAGAGTTCAGTCTCGTACTTGTCATCCTGTTGCGCCTTCGCAGTTCAGTCTCGTACTTGTCGTCCTGTTGCAGAGTTCAGTCTCGTACTTGTCGTCCTGTTGCGCCTTCAGAGTTCAGTCTCGTATTTGTCGTCCTGTTGCGCCTTCGGAGTTCAGTCTCGTACTTGTCGTCCTGTTGGCCTTCAGAGTTCAGTGTCGTACTTGTCGTCCTGTTGCGCCTTCGGAGTTCCGTCTCGTATTTGTCGTCCTGTTGCGCCTTCAGAGTTCAGTCTCGTACTTGTCGTCCTGTTGCGCCTTCAGAGTTCAGTCTCGTACTTGTCGTCCTGTTGCGCCTTCAGAGTTCAGTCTCGTACTTGTCGTCCTGTTGCGCCTTCAGAGTTCAGTCTCGTACTTGTCGTCCTGTTGCGCCTTCAGAGTTCAGTCTCGTACTTGTCGTCCTGTTGGGCCTTCAGAGTTCAGTCTCGTATTTGTCGTCCTGTTGCGCCTTCAGAGTTCAGTCTCGTACTTGTCGTCCTGTTGCGCCTTCAGAGTTCAGTCTCGTACTTGTCGTCCTGTTGGGCCTTCAGAGTTCAGTCTCGTACTTGTCGTCCTGTTGCGCCTTCAGAGTTCAGTCGCGTACTTGTCGTCCTGTTGCGCCTTCAGAGTTCCGTCTCGTATTTGTCGTCCTGTTGCGCCTTCAGAGTTCAGTCTCGTACTTGTCGTCCTGTTGCGCCTTCAGAGTTCAGTCTCGTACTTGTCGTCCTGTTGGGCCTTCAGAGTTCAGTCTCGTACTTGTCGTCCTGTTGCGCCTTCAGAGTTCAGTCGCGTACTTGTCGTCCTGTTGCGCCTTCGGAGTTCAGTCTCGTACTTGTCGTCCTGTTGGGCCTTCAGAGTTCAGTCTCGTACTTGTCGTCCTGTTGCGCCTTCAGAGTTCAGTCGCGTACTTGTCGTCCTGTTGCGCCTTCAGAGTTCAGTCTCGTACTTGTCGTCCTGTTGCGCCTTCAGAGTTCAGTCTCGTACTTGTCGTCCTGTTGCGCCTTCAGAGTTCAGTCTCGTACTTGTCGTCCTGTTGCGCCTTCAGAGTTCAGTCTCGTACTTGTCGTCCTGTTGCGCCTTCAGAGTTCCGTCTCGTATTTGTCGTCCTGTTGCGCCTTCAGAGTTCAGTCTCGTACTTGTCGTCCTGTTGCGCCTTCAGAGTTCAGTCTCGTACTTGTCGTCCTGTTGGGCCTTCAGAGTTCAGTCTCGTACTTGTCGTCCTGTTGCGCCTTCAGAGTTCAGTCGCGTACTTGTCGTCCTGTTGCGCCTTCGGAGTTCAGTCTCGTACTTGTCGTCCTGTTGGGCCTTCAGAGTTCAGTCTCGTACTTGTCGTCCTGTTGCGCCTTCAGAGTTCAGTCGCGTACTTGTCGTCCTGTTGCGCCTTCAGAGTTCAGTCTCGTACTTGTCGTCCTGTTGCGCCTTCAGTGTTCCCGTCTCGTACTTGTCGTCCTGTTGCGCCTTCAGAGTTCAGTCTCGTACTTGTCGTCCTGTTGCGCCTTCGGAGTTCAGTCTCGTACTTGTCGTCCTGTGTTAAAATAATTCCCAGATATTTAAAAAAAATTTTGTATTTCTTTGATTATGGTATCCCCAATTTGTAATTTACCTGTTGAGATGTTCCTTTTGCTAACAAACAGGCATTCCGTCTTCTTTCACTTAATGTTTCATCCTTTCTAATCGCTTTTCCTCCACTTCGTTCTGTAGGAGTTATTGTTGTATCCTTTCTGTGTTTTCTTGCAAAATTGTGTCTTCTGAATATCTTGTGTTGTTACGATTGTGGGTGCCGGTAATGAATCCTGGTAGAACTTTTACTTTTCTCAAAATCGTCTCACTGCATATGTTTAATAAGACCGGTGAGGAGACACAGCTTTGTCTTACACCATTTTCTATTTTTGTATGTTTACTGAACTCATTTCTTTTCTCTATGCAGATATTTTGCTGCCAATCTATTCTCTAAATTATTCTATCAGGTCATCCCACAATTCTGTCCGTTTTTTAATTTTGAAAGAAGTGACCAAATGTTACATTTAATTACAGATTCAATCAACAATGTATTTTCCCTGATTATCTATGACTTCCTTCCATCTATTAACAAGCTTACTAATTCCATTACTGTAAAATTCTTTTGGCTTTGATTGGAAGAACTCACACATGTCAGTTTTAACCTCTTCCTGTGTTACAAAAGCTGTTTCTTCCAAATGATTCTGTAAGCTACGAAACAAATGGTAGTCTGAAGGAGCAAGGTCGGGAGAATAAGGTGGATGAGGAATTTTCTCCCAACCAAGTTCTTCGATCTTTTGTGACGTGATTCTTGCTGTGTGTGGTCGAGCATTGTCCTGATGAAACATCACCCGTTTTCGATTCACTAGAGCAGGTCTTTTTTCCTCAAAGCTTAGTTCAAACGCTCTAATTGCTGACAGTACATTTGAGCATTAATTGTTGCATGAGGTGGTAAGAATTCAAAGTGGATTATTCCTTGGCAATCCCACCAGATTGAAAGAAGAACCTTTTGCCCATGAAATTCCCTTTTCGGCTGTGTGATTTGAACTGAGAACCGCTGCCAATTCCTCAACTGATAAAGCAGGATTTTCTTCAAGGGTTGCTTCAAGAAGCTTTTCATCAAACTAAACTGGACGTCCGGTTCGATCTTTATCTTCGAGGGTGAAATCTCCACCTCTGAATTTTGCAAACCATCTTCTGCAAGTTCTTTCATTCACACATTCCTCTCCATAAACCGAGTGAATGTTTCTAGCCGCTTCGGCTGCTGAGTTTCATTTCTTGAACTCATAAAGCATTATGTGCCTCAAATGATTCTTGGGTACTTCCATGTTAGCAGGGTTTTAATCAAACAAAATTTAATTTTATTGTTCTCTGAAATAAAATTTGATCAGTTTAAATGCATCTAAACATAACAATAATGTTCAGCTCCATTAGACATTATAAAATACTCTTTAAATTTCGTTAATGAAAATATCTGGAAGCAAGACAGAAGAAAGCCACGTCACGTCGGTGAGAAAGTGAATGAAGTCGAAATGCCTGACCAAACGTTTCTTTAAATTTTGTCAAGAATGTCGATATATACAGCGGCAGCACTAGACCAGATATGGCAACAGTATTCAGTGCATGGATGAATGGTAAATTTATAAATACGCAAGATGGGCACCTCGACGTGGTGTAATGGTTAAGCAAGTTTGTCTCGCTAGAACAATTACGTCTTACGAGTAGTGAGTTCGAACCTTACTTGCTGCCCCCTACTTTCGGCTTTCTGCCACATCTGAGCTACGCTTGGAAAATCGTTATAAAGAAATAAAATTTTAAATTAATTTTTTTATTAATTAATTATTTTTTTGAATAATTATTAATTATTTTTTTTTAATAATTTAAACAAATTTTTTTGAAGAAATAAGTTTTTTGAAGAAATAAATTGTTTTGAAGAATTAATTTTTTTAATTAATTAAATTTTTAATTGATTAATTAATTAAATTTTTGAAGGAATACTTTTTTTTTAATTATTCACTGCATGGATGAATGGTAGATTTATAAATGCGCTAGATAGGTTCTGAGTTGAAGAAAATTACTTCCAGATATTTTGTTATTTTTTTTACAAATTTCCGTCCTAAAATAATGATTACTAATTCACCTCTTTTCTGGCCATCATCGTCGGCAAAATATAGCATTCGATTTTAACAGTTAATTAATTTTTCTTCCGAGAGAAAAGAAAATAGTAATGACTTTTGCTCGTCAGGAATGAGAAGCACTGAAATGTAGACAAAAAATTCCGCTCTATATTTTTAAACGAACCAATACGAATAACTAAGCACCAAGTTTCCGACAGACATCGAAATCATGACGCAATATACGACAGCATGATGGCGTGATTCTTATACACACGCGCATGCGTGCAATTAAATTCAAATATACCTTATTAGGAACAATATATAATTAAACAGAGCGGCTCATCCAAGTCGCTTTGCATGCATAAAAGCGTATGAAACAAGTTTAACTAAATTTACGTGGATAAGACTCGTAAAGTTTTAAAAAAATTAATTAGACATGCATTGAAACACTAACACAAATTCAAGATACCGGAGTTTCGTGCACGTAATAATAAACTCAAAACGCAATCTTGATAGAATAAGCTTTAGGAAGCAATGAAGAAAAATTACGTAAAGTTAATGAATTTAGTAATGAATTTAGAAAGGCCTTAATTACATCTAACTTGCAATATTGATAAGCATTATCATATAAACGCAAAAGATGTTTAACGTACGCCCACAGCCAAAACATATACGTATAATTATTTTGTTTTTAATTTTGTATATTTATGGGTGATGAGATTTAAATATCGGTTATCATCTGTGGCAACATACTGTTTTTTGTTTCTGAGACCAGGATGGTTGTTTCTATCTATCTATCTATCTATCTATCTATCTATATCAACCCATTATCTATCTATCTATCTATCTATCTATCTATCTATCTCAACCCATTATCTATCTATCTATCTATCTATCTATCTATCTATTTCTTTCTTTCTATTTATCATGCAGGAAGTTAATTTTCATATAAAAAACATATCAGACTTGTTAAGTTATTTATTGTCGAGCAAAAATAGTTATTAATATATATAAGGGAGATATTATAGTTGTTCCAACAAGAGAAAAGTGTATATTTTGAAGAGAGAAGAACACGCAAACTTTATAATAATATGTTTATAATGTAGATATTTTTCTGCCTTTAATATATATATATATATATATATATATATATATATATATATATATATATATATATATATATATGTTTGTGCTATATATATATATATATATATATATATATATATATGTATATATGTCTGTGCGAGATATATATATATATATGTATATATGTCTGTGCGAGATATATATATATATATATATATATATATATGTATATATATATGTATATATGTCTGTGCGAGATATATATATATATATATATATGTATATATGTCTGTGCGAGATACATATATATATATATATATATATATATATATATATGTATATATGTCTGTGCGAGATATATATATATATATATATATATATAATTTTTGAAATAGAAAAAACCTACAGTAAATTAATGTCTGTTTAGTGAATTTTTAAAAATTATTTTTCACCCTACTACGCAGTTTCGTGGATCGCATCCACTCCTCAGGGGTTAAAATGTTTAAACGTCCGTTTTTTTGTTGCATATTTGATTTTTTATGTTAATGACACCCGCATGTTGACCTTCGCTCGTGTGTTCATTACTCCGTTCAAGAGGATATTTCCAACACGTAACAGATGCTTACATGCTCAGGCCCTACGTGTGATCATAAACGCATCATTTCCAATAAAATTGTCTTACCATTTCTTATTTTCATTGTGTATTTTTGTGGTGTATTTCTTTAATTATTGTACATTTTTGTATTTTCTTAAATCTTATAATTATAATTATTACTTTTCATATATATATATATATATATATATATATATATATATGCATTATAAATTAACTGATTTAAAATATGTTTTTTCCGCTACGCAATATTAACCATATTTTAAAAATGGAAGCTAAAAACTTTAAATTTAATTACATAATTAAATTAAAAGCATTAATTCCGTTTCATCTTCAAGTGAACATTGCAATAACTTATTTTGAAATTTACCGAGTTTTAAACGCATAATTTCCTGTTTCCAAGTATACAGAGAAATCTAATCATTCAGACATGGGCGGTAGCTTCTTCATTTTTATTAACTATTGTTGTAGCAATTATGAGTTACGTTCGAAAAAGAGGTTTAGTTTTGGGATGGTAGGGGTGTATTTTTCAACGAATTTTGACATACGTTAAATGCATGTCGTCTGTTTTTTTTTTAATTAACGGCAAAAAGTCTTTCGGCATCTTGTATACATAAAGATTATTTTTTGGGGTGTTTGGGTTAGAATACGTTTTATTTAACTACAATTTTAAAATATTTTTACTCTTAATTACTAATAGACTATATTTCTTTTTAAAACAAGTAAATGTAATAGAATTACTTAAATTATTTTTTTTGTATCAAATATAAGTATGTATATTACCAGCTCTTATTTTTTAATTTTATTTTTAAATAATATTTAATGAAAATTTTTAACAATGACGGCAAAAAATAGTTATTTCATTTCTCTGATTCAGTAAATTTGTATTTTTTATAAACTTAGTAATATATAGTTTCTCATGCGTGTACAAAGGACATGGGTCATTTAATAACCTAGATATTCTAGTTTTTCTTATTAATTTCAATTTTACTGCAGGTATTTTATTGGATTCTTTTAAATGTCAGAAATACTTTGAAAGGGATGTCTGATTTCTGTATTTATTTATCCTAAATGAAGTTTGATGCTGATTGAACCGCTTTTTGAACTCATGGTTTGTGCAACCTATATAGATTTCTATGTTTTCGGGATTCTCAATAGATGAGATATTGCGTTGGTATACTAATGTTTCCGTGCGACATGTATTATGTAGAGGACAGTTATGAGGGTTTCAACAGTTATATAATTTTTGTTTATCTTCATCTCTTTTTATTTTTATTTTGTCTAAATTTCTTTGGTTTTGGTATAAGTGTTTATTGAAGATATTAGCATTATGTTTCTTAATAATTTTTTCTAAGTTTTCAGTACAGCTGTAATTTAATTTTAGTGTATTTTTATTGAAAATAGTACTTAGTTTACTTTCTCTAGAAACTGCTTGAATATTAATGCGAGGAATTTTTGTCCTAAATTGTTCTTTACCATTACGTCAGTCATTGTTATTGTTATTTTGCATTTTAACCATATTTTATTGCTTTAGTATAATAGTGATTTTATACAATGTTTAATTACGTGTAATTATTTTTGAATGTCCATGTTTTGTTTAGCTAAATCTAACACTTTATTTAATATATTTTCTGTAATTGATGGATAATTCTTTGATGTCTACTTGTATAAAAGTGCAGTTATTTTTGTTTGTAATATTATACCAATTGATGACTTATTTCATATGCTTCCACTGATTTATATATTTTAAAAAAATTTTGAACATATCTTTTTAATTGTTTTTTTTTCTGATTTTTCCTATATTACTTTTTGTAGCATTTAATTATCTAGATACCGGTTTATTAAAAATTATCTTTATGAACTTTTAATTTAATAAATGGTTGTACTTTGGTTAACTGTTTATTCTGTTATCTAATTGTAATGATTTTGTTATAATTTTTGCTTCTTTATTTATGTTATATTCTGATTCATTGTTAGTGGTTTTATAAGATTTATGTACCTCATTTCGATTCGTTTATTATAATTAATAGGGTCCATTTTATATATTGTTTTTCATGTATCTGCTTGAATAAATAGTTTATTTGAATTATTTATTAATTATATGTCATTAAATAATTATTTTTGAAAATTATTATTGTTTTTTCTTGTTTTGATTTTATTTATAATATTTAATACATTGTGTTCAAATTTGTAATTAGATTTACTATTATTGCTAATAAAATACAATACTTTCCACGTTCATCTTTTTCATAAAATTTTCTATCGTTTGAATAAGTTTAATTTTGTATTCTTTTATATTTGCTGTAGCAATATTTTTGTAGAATATTCCAGTAGTGTAGGTTCCATAGAATCATGCTTGAAATCATTATATAAAACCAGAGAGCTGACTGAGGAAGATGTTAGATAAATAGAAACTAAGAAAAATTGGAAATAAATGAAAAGAGAACAAATAAATTTAATCGCAATGTGATAAAAATCTATTTCCTTAAGAATTGCATAGCAGAAAATACCTATAGAATGGCTAGGCTTAGAACCAAAAAATCCAAAATAAAAAAGGATTCAATAATCCAAATAATTCTAGGAATATATTGTGATGGGTTGGGTTAGAGCAGGTTATATTTTAGAAGATACGGAGCTTATGGCAAATTATTATAGTTTCAGATGGTATCATTTAAAGGTACGACAAAAGAGAAATCATTTCGAAATTCAGGCTTTTAAGTGACTACCAATGTGCGCGTGTTGGCATATTACATGTTTCTTGCCGTGTCAGTATTTCAACGTTTATGAAACAGCTTTTTAGGGAAAATGGAAGCAAAAAAAAACAGTTATACTTAATATCAGGAAGAGACAGCTGAAATCTATAAGGACCATAAAGGGGAAGATATGCTTGAAAAATTTTATACTGACAGGAATGATTGAAGGCTAGAGGGACATATGAAAACAGCACATAACATACCTAGTAAAACATAACATTCCCAGTAAAACATACACATTAGCACTTTTATATATACCTAGTAAAACATATTATACATATCTAGTAAAACATTTTATATATACATATAACATATTATACATATTATACATACCTAGTAAAATATATTATACATGCCTAGTAAAACATATTATACATACTTAGTAAAACGTATTATACCTACATATAATACATATTATACATACATAAAAGATATGATACATATTATACATACATAGTAAAATATACTATACATACCTAGTAAAACATATACCAAGTAAAACATTTTTACTGAACTTCAGTAAAGTTATGGCAGAATAAAGTTTGAAGATATGATAAAACTTATTAAGAACTATAAAAGTTATATAAATTATCGAGAACCATGATCTCCAATATCCTGAAGGGGCACGGCAAATAGAAAAAGAATAAGTATTTATAAATTCCGCACACTGAACTTTTTTTTCATCCTAAATAAGGCTGGAATTCCACGAGTACAGAGGATGTTACAGGGTGTGAAATTGAGAAAAAAGAATGAGTAAAGGGAAGATTGAGGAATGGACAAAAGATGAAGGGAATTTAAGAAGACAGGAGATGGCGATTGACGTTGCATTTAAATGTTTGAAGAGTGTAGTTACCAGGGAAGCAAGTAAACAGAAGCGAGTTCCACAGACGGGAAATCCGAGAAAAAACTGTTCGAGTAGAAGTGGTGGTTGCATTTAGCTATTTCAACAATCAAAATGTGGGATCTAGATGCCAATAGAGTCGCACGCTTAAATTCCTGTTGTCGGGGCATCAGGATATAAAAAATACCGTCAGAGCAGTTGCTACTAAAATATGTCTAGAACCGACAGTGGGGAAGCCACGTCACATTTGTTAGAAAGTAACTAAAGTCGCGTCAGGATCGATTACTGTTATAGGTCCTTACCTATAACTACAGAATGAACTCTTCCTAACACTATATATACTACGCCTCTCAAGAGAGAGAGAGAGAGAGAGAGAGAGAGAGAGAGAGAGAGAGAGATGAATCGAATCGAGTCGAGCCGATAGTAGTTCACTCCAAACCAGACTGACAGTCGTACTAACACCTTCCACATCTTGTATTATTATTCCGTGTAATATATCCTCGTTATTTCTACTCTTGTGTTAGTGTTGTTCTTCCTTGGTCCTAACCTGGACCATAACAATTACATTACAGATTCTTCTTTAGATTTTCGCAATATGTACAGCAACAGCATCATACCCAATATGACAACAGTATTCAATGCACTGACGAATGGTATATTTGTAGATGGGCAAGAAATGATTATTGTGGTTCTTGGTGAAACTCATCCTTCTTCGAAACTTGTTAAATGCTGCTACAAAATCACAAGCAAAAACTGTAACAAATAACATCGCTTGAGACCATTCAATACCAGAAAAAAAAACTATAATGAATTGACATGTAGCTTGAAGAATAAATAATGACACAAACACGATTATGACGTTCGGCAGTATTTCAAACAAAAGACTAGGAAGGAAACTGCCATCAATACAGGAAAGAGCGATAACAGCTACTTGACTTGAGAAAACTATCTTCAAGAAAAATTGTTTCAAGCGAAATATTTTATAAATTTCACCGGAAGTATAACTGGGTGCTCGATCAATAAATGCTGAATGTTTCCTTCTAAGGAAACGGCTAATATTACAATTACCATTCTTTCTTTCATTCAAAACGTGAATGTTCCAGCTATGTTTATTTATTTGAGCAAAATTCAGTTTTTAAGAAAAATGACTAATTTGGAAGTAACCTTTTAGTACAAAGAGATTGTAAGGACTCCTACATTTCTACAATCGCGAAAAAGTAAATAGGAAGGCTTTCCACGCTTATTGCAGAACCATTTCTACACGAATCATGCAGTTTCTAGCAGAGTGGTTTCAGGAGTCGAACACTTGAAGGAAATTTTGGACTTACATTGCAGAATCTTCTCAAATCTGGTCCTGCATATTTTTTTAGGAAAATAAAAAAAACAAAAAAAAAAACGTGTGGAAGATTTTTATGCCGCCATATCTCCCATTCAGTATCCCTTTATTGTCTTCTGGAATTAATTGGCGTTTGTCTTTACATAAACCTTACATGTCTTTCGAGGCATCATTTGTTACGCTGGCTAGTGGACGGTTTACAAAACAGTAGGACCTTTAACATAGGATCGTTATGAATATGCAACATCTCCTACGGATCATACCCTCGCGCATCTCGCATTCTGAAAATAGTGGAACACTTGTAATTTGAGTGTTTGAAAGTGAATGTGTGTGCGTATGTGTGTGCGTGTGCGCGTGTTTATTGTATTAGGTTGGTGCAAAAATAAAGTCGTTTTTTGACGTTCAACTTCATGTGAGAAAACGACATTATTTTTGCACCAACCTAATATATACTTTAAATTTTCGAATTATGCAACTTTCAGAAATTATTTTATAAATTATTGTTAGAATAATTTTTTAATAACATGTGCCTTCAGGACGTAGATGATCATGATTTTCAACCGTTTCCTTTTTTATCTATGCATTTACATACCTTCTTATTCTTGCATAGTCCCCTGGTGGAGGTGATCTCATCCGGTCTTCTTTTGGCCGGCGATCGTTATAGCCGATTTGCTTCAGCAATGAAAAGACTCCAACATAGAGAATTTTAACTTAACCATTTTATTAATGTCGACATGTACTAACTATCACATGGTAAGCGTTGGGGAATCGTTTCAGACACGAAAGAGAACAAGTCTACACTGCATGACGTGTAAACAAACAACTGTCTGAATAACGTCTCTCTATCTGTCATTTCCACGTTAGCTCAGCCAATCAAAATCGACTTCCTTATTTTGGCTTGCATCTGACCTCGAAGGTCAACCTCCGGAAGTCGAAGCTGAGATATAATTCCACCTAAATATAATAATCTGCTAAACTATTATTTACCATTAGGAAATATCCGTGAGTGGCTTCTTTCTTCAAGGATTGGAATTCAGAATTTCTCATTTCTCATACTGGTTTCCGCTCACTGCTACAGAGCATCGTCCATTCTAGTATCTAATCTATGGAGTGGAGAGGAAGAGACGGATTAATTCTCCCCCCCCCCCCCAAGGAATTAGTGCGAATGTAAACGCGACAGAGTAGCGCGGAATTTGAACTCTGCTCTCGGCGTCGATAACTGTTACCGTAATCGATTATATGTCTGTTATAGTTAATTATTTCTTAAATAAAATAATTTAAATTAAATTAAACATTTTCACACGAGTAATGGAGACAAAAGTAATAGAAGCGTTTGAGAAGACATTTGATTGGATATTTATTCCGCTTAGAAGGATACTTTATCGTAATGGATTGATTAGGTTTCAGACATCTCAATTGGGAGAAAAAATATCTGGTTACATTCAATTCCTCGAAAACTAAACTAATTACGTTCCATCATCGCCGACTAGACCCTGAACTACCACCAGACACGATGACTGGAGGTCCTCTCTGAGAGGCTCCGTGCCTTAATAGACTAATGAGCTTTAAAATCTCCCGTGATTTCATACGAGTCATTGCTAAAGATGCTGAAAAATTGTCAGTTCCCTGTAACGCTGCAGTAAGTACCTGACTCCTCGTACTATGCTCTACGTTTACCAGAATCAGATCAGACCTAAAACGGAGTATTGCTGTCAGGCCTTAACTGTAGTACTCCTGCCCAGTCTTCATTTTCCAGTTATCGATAGAGTCTCCGCGTCCTTATAGGTGATAAATTATTTTCCACCCTGTAAGCCCTCTCAGATATGATATGGCGAAACTCTCGCTTATCTATTATTATTTCTATGGAAGGTGCTCGGACAAACTGCATTCTTTAGTTCCGTCAGCTCTAAACTTTACAGATAGAAGCCGCCATGACATTCACATTGCAACAAACAACAATCATTCATTCGCATTGGTGAGAAGTTATTTCCACTCGAACAACTACTACCCGCGAAGCACTGCTCTGTGGAACTGACTTCCAAGCGCATGTTTCCCGATCACAAACAATCTTAATCGTTTCTAGTCTAGATTTAACCGTTATTTTCCTATCATAGCCGAATAAATTGCCCCGTAATCTGTAAGCTTCTAACTCGTTTCTGTCTCTATTTTTCTAACGTACAATCTGTTTTCTTGTTGGCATTCTCGGTGTCACATAATATATTTCACTTTAAAAAAAAAGGTGTATATTTTATATAGTTCCGTTACAATTGAATCTGGCCTGAAGAAGAAATAAAATGGTAGCATTCTAAATTGGGAAGACGTTTAAAGCAGTGGTTATTTGGCTTTTTGGCTGGGATCGATGTGAAGTATCTGTCCTCCTCATTATACATGGGAGAAGAAACCCTGTCCTGGCGATTCCTAACTTGTAGCAGCCCGCCCCCACTACGCTAAAAGAGAGAGAGAGAGCCGGTGTAATATCGATTTCAGCCTGAGAGTGGTCGTGGTGATTTGGCAATATTTGGATTGGCCGAAAGCAGCGCCACATTTAAAAGACCTCGTGTTACAACTTGCCACCGTGGGAATATGAATATATAATCTCTTAAAGCAATCTTGATATACTATTAAAATTCACGCATTTATTTCATCTTAATTCCAGTTGTGTTTTGTCGCTATTACCAGAAATACTAGTAAATAATTATTAATGGTCAGCAATGCTTCACGAATTAAAAATCAAGATAATGCCATTTATTACAACATTGTTCGAGTAATCTTTTATAAATTTTACAAAGATAGAGACTATGAAGACTCTGAACGTAAGTTCATTGTTATTGTATATCTAAAATTACTTTTTATGGTTAAGCAGTTTACAATAGGTCGATCCGAGAATTGTCTTGAATTTCCGCCTACATTGAAAATAATATGATACTGACAGACATTTCATCGATAGAACAACGATTTTGTTTTCGTATTTGTTTTATTTTTGTTACTTCCAATATATATAAGCCCACAATTATCCTCCATTAGTTTTTAAACCAACAAAACCTTTATTCAACCTGAAATCAACAAGCTTCGATCTTTTGACTTTTATAGCAAAACTGCTTACAAAAATTCACAGTGGAGAAAATTCACGCTCCAAACAGAGCATGAGAAATCTTAAGTACCTACATCTATGTCTTCATCCAAGGAAATATAATTCTTGGGTCAGAAACAAATAAAGTATTCTACAGAATTACTTCCGGCAGACGATAATAAAAGCTCTCGCATCTCTTCATTCTTTTCTCATTATTCGCGTCAGAATCGCTCAGACGATGGCTCAACCATGCTTCCTCGATTCAAACTAATAATGTAGTTCAAGTTGAGCCCCTGTGATTAATATGGCTTTTGTGACGAGAGTTGATCTAAAACCTCGACCACGCGGGAGAAGTTTATTACAGGCCGTCGATCAAAAGGGAATGGCCGAAATAAGCCATAAGTGAGCTACCGACATTGACGTCTGAACCATAAGAGTCAAAGGGCGAATTGAAGTCGCTTTCATAACGGCTAGTCTTGTGAATTTCCGAAATGTTTAAGGCCAACCACATCCTTTTGTGTAAGACTCTTTCGTATCAAAGCGGTACAGTGCGAACTAGCGAAACACTAATTATGTGCGAAATTATCTATCTTTCTTAGGCTTTTCGGATCTATCGCGTGGAGATAAATAGATACAAGTACATACTCACAATCTCGATGCTTCCATATTAGTATGCGTGTTTCCACGTGTGTACGATTTAGCATATATGCACCTATCAATAGATGAGTTAATAAGCATGGATATGAATGTTTGCTAATCTGTCTATTTGGATATGCCGTTGGTGGTGTAGGGGATAGCGGACCGGAATGAGAAAGCAAAGAGCCGTGTAAAAATTCCAATCGGTTTCGTTACATCGATTTACGTCTCAAAGAAATATATGAATCCCCCCCCGCCGTCCAGCTATGTGTTAAATAGAAGTACTTGTATCTGGTCGGTAGGAAAAACGTTATATTTTTTCCTTCAAATTTTTTAATACAATATTTATTCGCAAGAGAAGAATTATATTTATTGTCCAAAATGTGTTTCGGCTTTAAATAACCCACAACGGGTTGATGAGACGTAAAATCAAATCAATCAAACAACAATCTTTCGGCAGTACTTAGATGGGGGACCTCTTAGGAGCACCTGGTACCTTAAGCAGACCCTTACTACTCGGGTAAACTCCCACTTTGGGCACCTCGGCGTGGTGTAATGTTTAGTAAGCTTATCTCCTATAGATCAGTTACGACTGAAAAGTGAGTTCGATCCTCAATAGATGCCCCATACTTTCGGCCTTGTGCCATGTCTAAGCTACGCTTAGAAAATAACAAAAAACAATCTTTCGGACTTGATAGATTACATTATGTTCATTGCAAAAAAGACATTTTTTGTCCAAATTCATTGCAAAATTTAATTTATGAATTTTGATCTTGTTAATTGGTAGTTTTTTTTTAATTTAATGTTAACTGAATCTATCAAACTATTTAGCTCTCTATCCAGAGAGAGTGTAGACATAAACATTGCATGGTGATTGTTTATTTCATGGTACACATAAAACATGGTCTGATGTTCACTTAAGATGTGAAAATTATAGTCACCCTGTTGTAATGGTTCAGTAATGGTTTCTATACACACATTGTCAAATAACTATGAACACGCTAAATAAAGGAAAATTTTGACAATATATATATACATACATACATACATATATATATATATATATATATATATATATATTGTGCATTTGGGCAGCAATCCCAGTTTTATACATGTTTCATTAAAAAAGAAAGACTGACAAAGGTACTGCGGTTAAGTCTTTTATTTAATTTTTCTGCTGCTCTTTTTTTCTTTTCTGAACGTAAATTATGTAGAAATTGTCCAAATGTTTTGTAAGTCCGAGCGCTTTTGGCTATACATTTAGCCATTATCAAGGACGATTTTATTATTAATTTAAATGAATGTATGTATTATTTTATGTATGTATCTTATGTATGTTATATGCATATTCCATTTTCCAAACGCGGTCAGCACACTGCGGACCTGTTGGTAGTAGATATTATTGAGTATTGGCTTTTTCTTTTTCCGTTGTTTTTATTAATAATGCTACCATTATTTTAGCCTTTTTTTTACATGCGGATAAGGCTATTATATTTGTATTATCAACGAGTATGTTGGGAGAGAGAGTTTGGTAGATCTCTATGCGTATTTAAATGAGACCTAATTGAGAGATGTAAAGTGAGTCCTTTTGATAGGCATGTTGTAGTATGATCAGTATAATTATTTATGAATGTGGATTGATCAGAAACACAGTTCATTGAAGATCATCCTCTACCAAGTGTTTCAAGAAAGAAGTCTCAGATTAAACTTTTGGAACTGGAATGAAAGCAATAATGACCCCCTCCCTGAATCCATCATAAAGCTATCAGGAGGTGTAATTAATAAATACTAATTATCGGTGTATGGATCAGTTATGAAAAATTTAGTATCGGAGAGAAGGATGTTGAATGTAGATTGTCGCGCCGAAGCAAATCAGCCCAGGCAAGGCGGGAGTGCCAGGAGTTACGGAGAGTGAGAGGAAGATTAAAAAGGAGTGTTTGGGAAAAAGAAAAAGAGGACAGGGATCAAGGTCAATGCATCAGAAGATATCGATTAACACTAAATTTCAATATTTGAAGATTATATCTGTCAGGGAAGCAAGTGATAGGAATGGAGTTCAACTGACGGGAGGTGCGAGCTAAGCTGCTGGAGCAGAAGAGATAGCTACATTTCGCCGTTTCGACAGTGAAAGGGTGGGACCGAGATGCCAACCTGGTAGCACGATTAAATTCATGCATTTTGAGAACGAGTGAATGTAGGTCGTCGGAGCAGTTGCCATGAAAATACTTTTAAAAAAAAGACAGAGTGAAGACACACCGCGTCTTTGAGTTAGTGACTGCAGACGGGATGCCAGATCAGGACCAATAACGTTGCATATCTGTTTCTGGATTTTGTCGAGGACCTCCAGATGAACAGCGGGAGCACCAGACCATATATGGCAGCAGTATTCCATGCAAGGACGAATTGTAGATTTGAAGATTTGGAGGATGGTCTCAGGCGAGAAAAACCTTCTGGCGCGACGCAGAGAATAAAATTTCCTTGCCGTAGATGAAACTATAGATTCAATGTTGTTGTTCCACTTCAGGTCAGTGTATAGTTTGAGACCAAGCAGGCGCAGAGAGGTGCTCTCGTGGAGGTGGACATCAGCCATCTTGATGGAAGGCAGTGGTGAAACCTGAAAACTCGAATCATGTTATTAAATAGCCTCGTCATAGCCAGACATTCATATCGATGCCATGCATGGCGCTGAATATGTTCAGAAATATGTAAACATTCAGCTGTATATAACCGCTTTCTAAGATCAATAGTTACAATGGCTTTCAGCGAGAGAAGCTTGTGGGTTAGGGCGGAGACCATACTCCTTCAAACCCTATGGATTGTCGTTACAGAATCACAAAGAACTGTGGCAAATAAAAACCACCGCATTTGAAGCCCTTAACAGCAGCAACAACTAGAATGTAACTCGAAGAGAAAATGATGGCATAATCAAGATGTAGACATTCCATACTACTACAAATAAAAAAGTTAGGGACGAAATGGAAAGAGCAATGACAGCTACTGGACCTGAGAAACATATATGCATGAATTATTTTATAGAAAGATTTTATAAATTTCAAATGATAGTTGTACTGGCTGTTCGGCCAATGTATATCAAATGTTTCCTTATAAGGAAACCTTTAATATACCATTAGTTCATCTTTCCTCATTACGATTCCCAGAAATTTCAACTCTTTCTTTCTGGCACTAAGATTAAATTTCTTTCTGTTTTTTTAAACGTCCTCGTTGCTCAGATCTGCCTCTCATATTATTCTCAGTATCGTTCTGTAGAACCACATCTGTTAAAAATCTCCACTTTCAGGAAATTGCCTAGCATTCACTACCATTGTGGAGTACATATTTTTTCTTGTATTTGTTTCCATCGAAAAATTTTTGCATTTTTAATATTTTGTTTTTGAAATCATTTTATGCTATTTCAATACAACTTTGGATTTCGGTGTCGTCTTTCACATGTTAAATTTATGTATTACCTGTCGTCTCGGACTGTTCCTCTGGCTACGATCATACATTCTGTCTTCTTTGTAGGCAATAAATATTTTGAAACAGGGAAACCACTTTTCATACACCATCTGTTTCTTTATTACTTGCGATATCTGTGATAAATTTCTGTGTATACATTTCAGCGAAAACATTTCTTTCTGTAGATAATGGTCATTGTAATAAGTTCTGTTGACCATTAATACTGAGTCGTAGGTTCGATCTCGACTGAATGCCCTGTACACGATTCACCCTTCAATAAGCCGACAAATATGCCATAAATTGAACTTCTTTTCTCAACATTCTGAGAATATCAGTAAAAGTTAGCGTCATTATTACTTTGTTTTAATTTAGCTATGATTATTTTATTCATGTTTTTTTTTACCTTCAAAACAGATTTTCTATATGGACTGGGATTATGACTATTTTGTAACCCTATGTTCCTGTGTCAGAAATGATGAAATTTTTTTTCAAAAGTTTTGAAAAAGGCATCGTTTTCATTCTTGAAAAAGGTCACCCTCAAACCGAAAATACGATATTACCATACACGCAATAATGATAAAAAATCAACCTATTTTAAATACTTTAATTTTTAATTAGCTAAAGATGTAATTGGATAGTACTTATGCATTTAACAGTTTAGAGCTATAGCATAACGTACAAACTTACAAAAGCAAAAATGGTTAACTTGCAGAAACTTTATTTTTCAATTTGCTAATGATTTATTTTGGATAGTACTTATGTATTTTTAACGCATTTAGCAGCTTATAGCTATAGCATAACATGCAAACTTACTAATAAACGAAAACAGTTTATAGAAGGTTCCGTAAACTTCTAGAAGGTCTCAGAAAGTCATATTACTACTATACTTATATACGATTTTAGAAATTTCCTGTTGGGATGGCATTTTAAAAAGAATAAACTGAATTAAATCCTACTTCATTATTTCTTTTAACAAAACATCATCGAATTATAATACAGGAAATCAATTAGTCAAAAAGTCATAACCCTAATATGCACACATAAAAATGTATGTAAAAGACGGTATCAAGCTACCTGGGTCTAGCTCTAGTAAGGATGTTTAAGTAATACAAATTCTCTAGTGAAATTAGTTAATATCATGTTAATATCATTCACACAGAAAGTAACTTGATAATACGTTCCTGTTTGAAAGCGTCCCAGATGCAACAGACCCATTATGCATAAAAAATCCGAAAAAAATTACACTCCCTCAAGCGAACCAAAGCCAATGTAATTGAAAGAAATTTACACTCGTTTAAAACGTCGTAAAGAGTCATCGAGAAAAAATCCTTTAAAGAAATTATATATAATTGAATATACGCAATTTCTATAATTTAGCATCATGTAAAAAAAAGTTACGATTCATTCCGTTACTGCTTAATTTTCATTAAATAAATTCCAAGGTTTTTCCGACATATCTTCTTTTTCCGTACATTTTCTACAAAGATTTAGGTCGTTTTTTTATATTCCTCTTGTGTAAATGGATGCCAGAGAAAAGACTAGGAAGGTTAGTAAGAGACAGTACTTACTTAGAGTCACAACAGAGAAAACGTCATGATTGCCGATGTTTCTAAACGACAGGAAAAATAAGAGGAACGAATGAACAAATGATAGTGTTTTGGGATTTCTATTTCTCTGTACCTCTATGGATTTATAAAGGTGAATAGATATAACAGACATTCTTATATCAAATAATTCGTTTTGATGCTCTTGAATTCTTTATCACCCATCATTGTTGGATTATAATACATTTATCGTATTCTTCTGTAGCCATCTTACTTTTATACTGATGACGATTAAACCGAATAACATCAAACTGAGAAAGCTGTGAAGGGCCAATGTTATAACCTGTTGTGTAAAGCGTCATTTCTGTTTGATCTTACCGTGCTGCTGACTCCTTAATGACATCAAATTTGAGCATCCTTTTATCAGCGGGAAATAAATCGTGAATATCACTGACAACAATCTGAACTCTCCCTCTTTAGACTTTTATATATTTTGCATTATGCGAAGTGTCGTTTGGAGAAAAAAAAATAATCCAGGGATTGGTGTATATATATATATATATATATATATATATATGTACTGCTTCGTCCAGAAAAAAAGTTCAAACGTGGTAAAATTTTATTTTTGATGGGTATTAGCCGTTATGATATTATTTTATTCGAGTTACCAGGGATATTCATTTTAAATGTTGCTGCTGTTGAAAGTCCTTAAAATGATGTAGCTTCCGTACTTTGATACAGTTGTTTGTTCATGACTCCCTAGCGCCGTTCGAAGAAGAATGACGCTCGCCATGAGCTATAATCTTCAATCGCTTGATGCCGGTATTAAGCATTGATCTGAGGAAGCGATAGTATAGTACTGTCAGTTTAGAACATGACTTGTGAGGGATAACGAAAAGAAAGGACTAAGCACCAATTAAAAGAAGACAATATTAGAAAATTTTACCACGTTTGAACTTTTTTTCTGGGCGAAGAAGTACATATATATATATATACACCAATCCCTGGATTATTTTTTTTTCTCCAAACGATACTTCGCATAATGCAAAATATATAAAAGTCTAAAGAGGGAGAGTTCAGATTGTTGTCAGTGATATTCACGATTTATTTCCCGCTGATAAAAGGATGCTCAAATTTGATGTCCTTAAGGAGTCAGCAGCACGATAAGATCAAACAGAAAAGACTCCTACACAACAGGTTATAACATTGGCCCTTCACAGCTTTCTCAGTTTGATGTTATTCGGTTTAATCGTCGTCAGTATAAAAGTAAGATGGTTACAGAAGAATACAATAAATGTATTATAATCCAACAATGATGGGTGATAAAGAATTCAAGAGCATCAAAACGAATTATTTGATATAAGAATGTCTGTTATATCTATTCACCTTTATAACTCCATAGAGGTACAGAGAAATAGAAATCCCAAAACACTATCATTTGTTCATTCGTTCCTCTTATTTTTCCTGTCGTTTAGAAACATCGGCAATCATGGCGCTCCACAAAGTTTTCTCTGTTGTGACTCTAAGTAAGTACTTTTGTATGTTTGTCATCATAATGAACAGCCTAAGATGCGAACTATGGATAAAAGATACCAAAATCATACAAGCAGAAGAATTTGTGATTCTATAATGCAACTTCAAGAAGTGTAATATCCAAAGAAGCACAGAAAAAACGACCCCTCCCACTGGTTACTAAGAGAGATTAAAGCCGATCAAACGGTCTAAAGGTATTCAAAATGGCTGGACACTTTCCAGAAAGGTGTCGAATATATATCTCATTGCGTCGATTGAATTTCCCGCCTCCGCACTTTTGCGCTAAATTTTTTATTTATTTTTTTTTTTACTTCGAACGCTGTTCTGCGTATTAAACCAATCACTGTTCTGAGTAGGCGGCTTGGTTGAGGTGACTAATATCTGCACGCTTTGTTTGCCAGAATAACCATTATACAATTATAGGACGGAATAAATCAGGTGATTTATCGGACACAAATATAGTGTACTTATATGTCTATCTATATTTAGTTTATTTCTGTAGACAGTTACTGTCTGCTTCAATTTAATAAAAAAAAATACCAAAGAAAAGAATGAAGATTGAAGAAAATACTAATAAAATTGACAATAGTTAACAGTGTTTTATATTTAATAAAAATAAAATTAATAAGCTTTATTACAATATATTTTATGTGTCATGTCCCTTCAGGATCTGGTGGATGTACGGTGGAGTAATGGTTAGTGTCTGGGATTGAGGAATCGAGTTCTAATTCCAGTTGTTTTTGTGTTAATACCAACAGCAAAAGTATGAATCCATCTCTTCTGCACCACACAGGTAAAACATCGGGACAGGCTGGCTCCTATAGCCTTGGGTGGTAGCCAGTCTAGGATAAGGAAAGTCTGAAATTAAACCGGATCACACTATGATAAAAGTGTGTATACACGCGGCTGGGGACTGCTTGTGAATCCAAATTCCCATTGAAACGCCTACAATCGAATTGCACGTCCAAACGAATACAACCTCTGCTACGTTTGATCAGCTTTCGTTTCAGCGGGTCCGTTTGACACAGCCGGTTCGAGCAAATGAATGCCGCATCAGATACAGGTAACTTCAGGATGTGTGCGATTATGGCTCTCCATAGTTTTATGTCTTTTTTGTAATATTGCCGTTGTGTCGTCTAATGAAAACATGGGACTTATCCCCTCTTACGTAACATTGCATTTTACATTGTGGAAAATGCCCAAGAATTCGCAGGGAGAACTCTTCCCTAATCACTCCAATGTTAACCTCTTCAAGTCTAAATTAAACCGTTAAATATCCTACATATCTTCAATGTCCGCACATATCCCATCCACCTAGATATATGCAACAACCACATTCAGTAACCCTCTTTAGTGGCGCTTGGGCCTTGTATTCTGGAAACATTTATTAAAAAATTAGAAATACGTTAATTACTGACGGTCATTGAGTGTGTATGAACACCGGAAATTATTTACAAATGGTGTGTGTGAGAACTTTGGCCCTTATCTTAAGTTGAAACTTACATTCATGTGTGCGATATGTGAGTGATTGTCTTCCCTTTCATTTGGGGGTCTGTGTTTATATATATATATATATATATATATATATATATATATATGTGTGTGTGTGTATATATATATATGTATATATATTTAGTTTACGAAAAAATAGGTAATCCGTATGGGTAGACATTCAAACATTCAAACTTATATCAAGCATTATAATATTTATGAACTCTCAAAGTAAAGCAAAACAACAGCACCTAATTCGGGCCTTTCATTCCAAGAAAGTTAATGACACTTTCTCACATAACTTCTTTCTCTCTTTTTCTCTTTATGCCTTTTTCTCCTCTCCCCCTTCCATATCAATATATAACTTCCGTTAAGTTAACCGATTTAATGTGTCAATGTCTGGATTTCCTCAAACAATTTAAATTTGAAAGAATAGAAATGTTACATCTAACTCAATCATGTCTCTCTCCCCGCTCACTTCCTCACTTCGTTAATTTACATATACTTAGTACTGCCCGTCAAAAATGTGTAAATTTCTTTTCATTTTTTGTTTCAACCTTTAGAAGTAAAATCTGATGATCCGCGGTCCTTTAAAAGGGCTGTGATGAAATAATTTATTATATGGAACCTTAAAGTGGTCTGTTTTTATTTTATTTTATATATATATACACACACACACACACACACGCACACACACACACACACACACACGCATATATATATATATATATATATATATATATATATATATATATATATATTACCCAATTCTTTTCATTCTTGCCCGTAATGCATTCATATGTCACGGATGCCAGTTACTTCCTTTGAAGCGCTGATCTGTATATGGTAGCCATGAATGATATATTATCGGGCAAAACGTCGATGCAGTTGTTTTGTCTGACATCACACTTAGTGTAATGTATATCCTGGTATGATCGGGGATAAGACATAGATCACATTTTTTGATGGTTTTAATGCTATTATTTAAAAAAAAAAAAAGAAAAAGAAGAAAAAGAAACATGGCGCTGAGACAGACCGAGAAAAAAATAAAATGCAGATTTCATCTTCTACCAAAATATTGAATTCTTGAAATCATGGTGAATTCCACTGTTGTGCTTAAATGAAGATTCCTCTGGGGTGGAAGAGATGCGAGTTTGTGGAGAAATTAAATAAAACCAATAGATAAAATAATAACGAATAAAAAATTCATAATTGCCATAATGCAAGTTATAAAGAAACCGGAAAGTGTTTCTGGTCACATGTGTGATTTTATTACCTCATTTCCGGAAAGGACACAATCTTCTTCTTTCCCCTCTGGGCTTTAAGATGTGATCCAGGCGATAATAGCGTTCCCACTGAGGGATGTTAATTTCCCCGGTTCACTGCCGACTGAACTTTTCCCACTTATCAACGACATTGTCGAACGTGTTTTAACAGCCCTACTCATGAAGTAGATGTTCGGTCTTTCCAACTCAGCGCCAGGCTGACTTGAGCTCGACCGGCTTTACCCGTTCGTATCCTTATTTCTCATAAATTATTTAAAAAACGAAAAGAAAAACAGACATTCTCAAAAGACACTTAACTTTGTTTCAATGTAGTTAATATAAAAAAAAAGTTCAATACCTGGTTAATGCATTGAAGAAGCTGGAGAGGTGAAATAACAGGAGATAACTTATAGCTGACATAAATTAGACATGGCACGTGGAACTAGAACAGTCTACTCCAGCGAGCGAAATAAAGGGTTCAGTTCGACATTCCAACCACCTGAAGAAGGTCGGAGCGTACAACGGCCGAAACGTTGTGATAAATATGGCAACAAAGATGAGGACAATTGTCTGAATAATCTAAATAGTGTATATAGTACCTTATCTCAGAAACATAGACAGATAAAACAGAAACGTCCATAACTGAAACTCAAGATTGTCTATGCTTATTCTATACTTTCCTTGTTTACGTATTGAACACGCGCCTTCATCAAAAGCATATAAACCTTGATAACATCTACAAGTTCGAGTTTCACTAGCTTTTATTACTGGTTCGCTTTGTTTAATTAGTTTTTCTCATGATGGTTTTGGTAACGATGCGATAAAAAAAAATTACTTGGAGAATTTGTTGATCAATGCACAGCGGAAATTATTTACAAATGGTAAAAAAAAAAAAATCAAACCAAGAGTTTTTTCCCAAGTGCTCACCTATATTTTTTCAGTGTTTGTTAGGTTCCCAGATGCCGAGAGTATGCATGCGTTTCTATGCATATCTCCGATATCTGTTGTTTTCTGCACTCGAAAGGTCATGGATCTGTGCTGACAGTTACTGGACAAAATTTGCAGAATGTGAGAGGAAGCGTATACACCCTCAAATGAAGATTCAACATCTCAGAATAAAGCATACATCCGGTGAAGGGTGGAGAGTATGCGACCAAAGCACCACGAGAAAACGTAGTAGAGCTTTGTTTTACTGAATTAGCTGGAGTTAATATTTATCAAGAGCACTTGAGCTAAATTTAATCATTGCTTAACAGCAGAAAAGAAAGGAGACATGAAAAAAAGCTTAGAAAACTGCAAAAATACAAGAAATATTAAACAAAAGTTTTGGGGTTGAATTAAAAAAAAACATGTTTATAGATTATTGTTGCCGGAATTGTGTACACTTACGAGCGCGCGCAAACGCACATACACACATGCACACATATACATACACTTAAATCCTATCTACCTCTATTCCTATATATAGGGTGACCCCAAAAAACGGGAATTTTTGAAGTGCGTATTGCCAGACATGAGCAAGTAAACATTTCGCCATTTTAGTAGCGAGAATGAAATTCACAGTATCCCAGCTGAGATGTTGCAGCAGTCAATGAGGAATCTCGGCAGCAGATTTCAAGAATGCATTCGTAAAGGAGGAGACTATCTACAGGAGGTAATTTAAAAAAAATGAAAATTCCATCATTGTTTCTTGAATGGCGTCTTTTAAGGTTTCAATTACTATGAATTAAATATTTTTCTTCCATCACTCTTGGTTTTATTGGATTGTTAAAAAGTTCCCGTTTTTTCGGGTCACCCTATATTTACACAAGTATATATACTTCATACTTATCTATATCAACCCCCATATATATATATATATATATATATATATATATATATATATATATATATTTAGACATGTCTAATTGAATAAATTACAGACATTATGTCTGCTAATTTTTAATAAAATCCGTTCATACTCACGAATAACATTCCGTGTATAGATGTTAAAGGATGAGAGAAATGTGCTATAGCTGTTTAAATTTCTTTTATTTTCATTTCTCAAGTACATTCGATTTTTATCCAAGATCATCTTCAGAGGTGCAAGTTGTACAAAATTATATGTTGTTCATTACTATAATTATTTATATAAAGATGTGCGTTGTTATCCATTACCGTAATTTTTTCGTTGTGCTTTTAAATTCAAAAAGGTTGGCATTGTGCTGAGCGTTCTTTAGCGCATATATATAGTACTTGGGAAATGAAAATAAAAGAAATTTAAACAGTTATAGTACATTTCTCTCATCCTTTTACATCAATACACGGAAGGTTATTCGAGAGTATGAACGGATTTTGTTAAAAATTAGCAGACATAATGTCTATAATTTATTCAATATTGCATGTCTAAATGCGAATTTGCTGTCTAAATACACAAATTTTAAAATATATATATACATATATATATAGCCTCATATCTATCTATGCATGAATCTCTCTATCGACATATATATATATATATATATATATATATATATATATATATATGAAACAAAAACAATATATACCCCCATATCTAGCTATACATCCACCTAATCCCTATCAATATATATATATATATATATATATATATATATATATATATATATATGTATGTATATAACATAAATAACTATTTATACACACACACATATATACCTGTATCTATCTATATAAACACCCATATATATATATATATATATATATATATATATATATATATATATTTATATATGGGTGTTTATAAAAAGAATGTATAAACAAAAAGTCTTAAATATATATATATATATATATATATATATATATATATATATATATATAAATAGATAAATAAATATTAATAAATATAATATATGTGTAATTAAGTTTATATATATATATATAGAGAGAGAGAGAGAAAGAGAAAGAGAGAGAGAGATTGGGAAAGCAAAATTTGTATTGGTGTGTATATATATATATATATATGTATTGGTATATATATATATATATATATTTATACACCAATACATACATATATATATATATATATATATATATATATATATATATATATATATGTATATACACACCAATACAAATTTTGGTTTTCCAATCTCTCTATTTCTCTCTCTCTCTCTTTCTCTCTCTCTCTCTCTCTCTCTATATATATATATATATATAAATTTAATTACACGTATATTATATTTATTAATATTTATTTATCTATTTATTTCATATATATATATATATATATATATATATATATATATATATATATTTATAGCTTCATTTAAACTAGACTAGATACATCGTAGTAGCCGAACAATCAGTATTAATCTAACGATGTTCTATTGTTTAGATTGTGCAAATTTTTTACCATAATGCTCATAAGCCAAAGTCTTCCTATCTTTCCACCATACACTCTCACTCTCACATACTCTGTCTCTCCCTTTACATATATATATATATATATATATATATATATATATATAATGTATATATATATATATATATATATATATATATATATATGCTGCCGTTTTTGTAATTTTTATTCTAGTTTATTTTGACAGCTTGCTTTATCGATTTCTAGTTTTCACCAAAATAAAATGCACTAAAAAGGAAATATAAAGAAAGAAATTAAACGAAAACCACTGCGTCTGCATGCAATACTTCTGTGACCGAACTTTGTACATGTTCAGGCCCACCCTTGGAGCTAATGTATTACTTCTTAGCTTCCCCGAAGCACAACATTCAAATAGCTGTACACAAGTTTCAATTTAAATATGCTCTATTGTATATCGGTTACATAAAAAAATCCGTCTCAAGAACCACATTCGTGATTTTCACCTGTCTATTTCTGCTCTAGTCAAAGAACCAGACGTTCATGCTTAACTCGAAACTTTTAGAGAAAAATATCGTCACAATACATGAATAAAAAATATATTTCTTCCAGAAAAAAAAAAGGTCTGACAGAAGTGGTATGCGTTACAAATGTATGCATGATTCTTAATGTTTACTTGTGTATGTAAAGATTATTTCGCTAATACTGAACTTGTTTCTACAGCTCGATCCTTTTCCATGGATGAATCGTGGATACTATTCTTGATGTATCCGAATGGTGTTGAAAATCGTGCACGTTGTCTTCGCAGATTTCTCTGACGGCTTCCACGTGATTTGTGCAAGCCAGGCCTACTGTATACAAATCGTTGAAATATTTACATATCTTTTTTTTTTTTTGTTGCGAAGATTGGCAAAGACCTATTTCTTGTGCACCGAGTTCATGCCAATCCTGAAATGAAAGAAGACCTTTTTGAAAAGATATATTTTTCAGGTGCTTACGAAAGGCAATCTTAATCTTAAACTCTCCCAGAATCTTGGAACCATCCTAAACTAACGTTCTGAATATGTTATCTTGCTTCATTTCGAAGAGCAACAGCATTCTTGACATGAAGATTTGCGTCAAATGAATTGTTGTTCTACAGGAGGATGCTGAGAATACAATGACTGGAACCATAAGAAAATTTTAATGAAAATGTGAAGAAGAGACGACACATGAGCATAGAAGAAAAAAATAAAACTTGGAATTATTTTGGACACATAATGAGGAAAGAGGGTCTGGTAAATTCTGACACTCACAGTGTCATATTCAACACCAGGGCGGAATAAAATATCGAGTAACCTGCATAATGAATTTATGTAAATGGATGAGAGAATATGCACCGGTGGGGGGGTGTAGAAAAAGCAAACATCGATTACAGCTACAAAGAGTAGGACATTCTGGAGAGCTATGACCCCGACGTATTAAAGTTACGAAGCAAATCAAAGGGAAAGAAGAACCATTATGGTATATGTGAGTATCATAAACATAGGCGAATGTCAAGTTAATTAGCAGCATAGAATGGGCTTTGGCGCCATAGCTGGCACACAGCTTATGAGAATGTAAACTAAATTCAATACTATTGATAAAACAACAGAAAACGACAACATTATCTTTCCAATAAGTCATGGCGATTTACAGATATTAAAGAAATGAGACATGTGGAGAGCCAAGAATCCTATATCCCAAATTGACAAGGTATTTTAAAAAGTAAATACGAGATAATTATTAACATTTTACGGACATTTTGATGGGAAATATCTTCATCTAAACTGTGTAGAAATTGGCTACTCTCTGTCTAGAGTGATGACGCTATAATTAAATTGGGTACTCTCTATCTAGTGAATACTCAATACTTAAATTAGGTGCTCTCTGCCTATATTGAATACTCTATGCTCAAATCGAGTAATTTCTATCTTGATTGAATACTCTGTACTTAAATGAGGTACTCGCTGTATAGAGTGAACATTCTATAATAAAATTGGGTATACTCTGTCTCGATTGAACCTCTTATATTTAAATCAAGTAATCAATGTCTAGAATGAACACTCTGTACTTAAATTCGGTACTCTCTGTCTAGTGTGAATATTCTATAAAATCGAACAATCATTTATCGAATACTCTTTCCTCAAAACAGGTATTTTCTGCCTTGACTGAATAGTATATTAAAATGGGGACTTTCTACCTTGCTTGAATACATTATGTTCAGATCAGATACTATCTACTGAAAGTAATCACTTCTTTGTAAACATGCACTCCTGTCAATAAACCACCGGTTGTTTTTTACAGTTCAGCGTCTCCGACTAACACAAGCGGCAAATTGTGATATCACAGTAGCAGTGAGAATTCTGTTTACTGACTTATTTAAGAGGATGTCAATTAAAATGCTATATATATATATATATATATATATATATATATATATATATATATATATATATTGTTTATTTCTGACTGATGACATCGTATAACATTCTTAAGTTGATAATTTTAAACCAGGGCCGTGTCTTATCAGCAAGCAGATTACACAGGTTGTGTAATTTGATGTGAGTTCATTTCTTTCAGAGCTTTTCAGTATTTACGATTCCCTGTTTGGCATGTGGAATCAATACGAGTCTGTTTATTTATTGGTAGTCGTCTGTGGAATAAAGAGAACAGGTCTTCAAAAAGCTCGCGTCTGACATCACTTCCGCCGGAAAGAATAATGTGGCAATGCGCCTCCTCATGATAATAACTACGTGAATCGAAAAACGCTTTTTAAACTCAAAAGATGAAAGGGTTTTCTATTTCTTTTTGAAAGGAACTACCAGAAACAATGGAGTTTCTTTGATTTTTTTGTATTCATTTAAATTAAACTTTGACTGGTTTCTCTCTTTTCTATAGCAGCAAATCTGTTTTTAAGTAAACGCTAAAAGCTATAGTTGTCGACAGAATTTTGAATTTTATAATAAGACTAGCAGCATGGCCCGGCGTTGCCCGTGCTTGATTCAAAAATCGTACGACTCATACAGCAATCGCTATCACTTAAAATATTTTTGCACTTCCTTGTCTTTAAAGGAGTGCCCTTTGCCGTGCTGATGTGGCTACATGCCTTACTTCTTGCCTATCTCACACTGAGAATTTTTTCTAAGCTCTATACTAAACATTAAATCTGTTACGAAAAAATAACTAAACAAAATGAACACAAAATAATCAGCTTTAAAAAAGGAGTCGTAACTGGAAAAACCGAATGAAAAAAGAATGTTAACAACAAATAATTTTTCACACCTAACCCAGTTCTGCGGAATCAACGTTGAGTTTAAGCAAGCGAATGAGCCAATTGGAGTAAAGTGCCATGCAGATTTAAATTTTTCCCACTTGTGATGAATGCAGCTATCGATTTTTTTGCATGCTAGTTAACATTCGTGTCAGTCAGCTGTTGGCTCTCACGCTGGCCAATAGAATCTTCCTGCCTATTCGTTATGCTCTCACTCTGGCCAGTAGAAAATGGCCGCAAACTACATGAAAACTGCCGTAGAAGCATAAAGAAAATCGATTATTTCCACTATCGATGGAAGTTGGGAAATGCAATGTTGGTCTGAGCCTTTTCGCTAACTTGGAGCATGTGCATGTAAATTTTGGTGCAAATCCGTCGAAAATTGCGGCCGTGCACACGTTACACACACATACACACACATCCTGCCTTTTATAGATATAGATATTTAATGTATTATAAAGAAAAAATATTTCAATAATCGTTTACACTAAAACAAAGAAAGAACACACAATCTGGTAAATATAAAATATGAATCTCCCTATATAAATATATCCTGATACAGATAATTTATAACAAATTTAGGGTTAAGGAAATCGAAAATAGAACAGGTTGTGCTAGGGATAGTTTTGCAAATTGCTGCAAGTTTTTACAGAACCAAACATCAACCTAAATCTCTTGGGTAATGTCCGTAAATAGTTTCCTTAGATCGAGTCTTTCATAGGGATGTAATGGATGGCGACAAACTCGTTCAGAAATAATTAAACTGCTGGCTGTATAGAACCGCTCAGATCAATGATTTATAACTGCTTCACGTGTATGAAGCCAGTAGGACTTATTGAGGACTATCCATCTACAAACCTCGTAGAATGACGCTACAGAATCACAAAGTACTAGACAAAATGCCAAAAAATTAAAAAATAATTTTAAGCACTTTCAATAGGAGCAACGAAAATGTTTATCACATACAGCTCGAAGAGAAAATAGTGATATAACCATTATATTAACTTTTCACACTACTTCAAGTAAAAGGTCGGGAAGGACTAAATCATGAATAATGGAAAGAGCTGGACATGAGAAACCCATTTTCCTGAAAAAAAGTTCAATTGAATGATTATATAAATTTCAATCGACTAGTACTGGCTGCTTGGTCAATGAATGATGCGTTATCAACATAAGGGAACGGCTAATATCACCATTAACAATATTGTAGTTATCGGGAAAGCATCATCGCAGGAGACAGTTCCACAAAGTAGCGGTTTATGGTAAGAAGCTAAGTTGGACATATACTTACCAATCGAAGACATTGGAAATGTGGTTGATTCAACCCTGTGGATGTAGAAAGGTGAGTTTTGGTTGTAAAGGTCGGAGCTAGTGGCAATAATTCTTACATCATTGTAATTTTTTTTATATGACTTTTTTTTCAGGGTACAGTTTGGACTATATAACCTATAGAGAGTAGAGAGCAAATGTATTCATACCTTTTTCAAGGTTACTTTCGCGTAAGTGAATGTAAGGGATTTGACTGGGATTTGAACTCGGGACTTCGATTACACATTTCAAACCGCTATCAATTACTCCACTCGCATATTCCAACGAGAGAAGAATCTAAAATTTATGTCGAATTTTTTCTTCTTCGATTAAGTTCTTCATATTGTTTCGGTAGCAAAGCTATCGGCCGCTTTATTCTCAAGGCTTTTTCAATATTTGTCCTTTACGTTGACTCTCTCTCTCTCTCTCTCTCTCTCTCTCTTCGATTATAACGTGAAAAGAAAAAAAAGCATTTCTATACGTAATGTAAACTTGTACCGAATAATTCGTTTTCAGTCTGCTTTTCTGCTCGGTTAAAAAAATATATAAAAATTTGACGGAGATCCTTTAGTGCTGTGCGTCAAACTTTGTTGATTGTTTGATTTCATTTTTTACGATTTATCAACCCTTTGTGCGTTATTTAAAGTCGAAACACTTTTTGGATTATAAGAATAATATTGCATTAGTGAATATATAACAAATTCTGAGAATAAGAACGATTTTTCTGGATACAAATCTTGCTACTTAACCCATAGTTTAGGGGAGGAGATAGATTCATGCCTATTTCTCTGGATATTTGTGCGTAACTGACACGACTGGAGTTCGGATTCGTCTCCCTCGGAGCTGGTATTCACATTGACAAAGTGTGTAAATATGTAAGAAATACATTACTGAAACATCTAGAATTTGAAATAAAATATCTCACAAGCAGAAATGGGATTTTTATGGAACAATACACTCAAAATATCATTCGCAGGAATGATAAGACGTAGATATCGAATCACTCAATAAATCAAATCAATCGTGCCACGATGAATGCTTTGCTATCAGTCTTTTATATATACTACTAAGAAATAGCGTTTACAACATCCGTGGTAACGTTTGATTTTCATAACAATTTTTAAAAGAATATTTTAATAATTATTTCATCTATGTTATTTACTTTTAATTTAAATTTTAGAAATTATCACATGCAGTGCTGTTCGATAAAAGTGACTCACCTGATTTTTTTTTTTTATTTACTAAAAATATTTTTTGTCTATTGTTTTTGGGGTTAAAATAATTTTTAATCTTACTAATATAAAGACCCCTTCCCGATCACCTAGGAAAAAAAAAGTTTATTTACCCTAAGGTATTCCATTGATAATTATAAATTTGGATATAAATGAGATCACAAAAAAAAACTCTGTGCAAAAAAAGTGACTCAGATATCACATTCTAATGACTAAACAGGTAAATTTAAAGATCTTTTGACAAGATATTGAAAACTATTTTACAATACACTCAGAACAATATTCTCGAGGATTCTAGAACAGCTTAAATTAAATCTAGAGTATTCCAGAATATTCCAGAAAGCCTCATGCAGTATAAAAACAGCTTGAAATAGCCACTCAATTCACTAACCAGATGAAAGGGTACAAACACGCATCAGAACCACTTAAGGCATCTATTATTGCCCTCTCAGAAGCAGGCAAGTCTACGAGAGGAATTGCAGAAATTGCTATAACCTCGCAATCAACTGTCTCCCGAGTGCTTAGAGCACATAATGATGCCACTCCTGCACCAAGGAAGGAAACAAGGGGACGAAAGAAAAAGATTGATGATAGAACTGGCAGGGTAATCAAGAGAGAAGTTGCGAAGAAAAGAACTATAACTAGCAAAGAAATTGCAGCCAGTCTAAGCGAAGAGCAAGGTGTTAGTCTTGCCTCTTCAGCAGTCCGTCGGTGGCTGATAGAACAAGGCTACAAATCTTGTACACGAAGGTTTAAGCCGCTAATAAGCAAAGCCAACAAAGCCAAGAGACTTGAATGGGCTCACTATTACAAAAATGTCACCGTAGACGCCTGGAAGAATGTTCTCTTATCCGATGAAACGAAAGTTGAGCTAAATTCAAAGGATAAGGTGAGTAACTTTTATCGAACAGCACTGTATAATCAATGTTTCTGTCAATAAAGATTTTTTTTAAAAATTATCTTGTTGATATAGAAAAAAATTATATCTGACTTGTCAAAACACAGCGGTAAGTTAGAAAACTTATGGCATTCTGAACAATAAGTGTTGATGTCGGCTGATGTCTAATATTCCTATGGAATTATCTAAATATGTCAAAATAATATGTTTAAAAATTCTACCGAATTATTTAAACAATTGAAAAATATTAAGTTTACTTAATTGATTTAATCTAATTATTATTATTATTAGCAAATTATTCAGATCTTTCTCTAGTGGTCAGGTCTATGAAGCTAAGTTTAAAGGGATTGATGAATTGATTTGCTTTTTGCTACTTATCAAGCTTTTGTGGGTTATTTAAAGCCACAAAATACTTTTCGCTCGTAATAATCTTTTGGGGATTATAACGATTTACTGAAAAATTCTTACTAAGTAACCCATTGCTGGGGTGGGGGTGAGAGATGGTGGATTCATACGTTTCGTAAGGGTAATTGCGAGTAAGGGAATATAACGAACACGACTTCAAATGGAAATCGCCTCTTAGATTTCCGAGCCGTTATCAATTGGACCACTCCCACTTCTAATTTTACAGCACCAAGCGGTCACCGAACTAGGTATTGCTCTCTCTTGATGCTGCTTAAATTCACTGGTCATACGAGAACCGGTGTTTCAACTTGAGATGACTTTAAGTCAAAATTCAAGTTAGCTTAATGACAAAAATAAATTTATAAAATAGATGCTTATGTATTTATACAGAATGTTTCGAGAGGTAATAGAATTTCGATGACGGCTTGCTTTTCTAACTTTCCGGTTTCAGATAATCATTTTCAACCCATATAGAATGGAACTCTCAGATCAGTATCGCTTTTTGTTTTTCAAACAAAAGTTCGGCTCAGCAATGCACACTTGGGCTTCGTCAGACCATTATCGCATTCAGAGAATATTCAAAGGAGGGGTTTTTCTCACACAGATGATTTATTGTTATCATTCCCGACTTTCTGCCATAGTTGGCGATTTCCTAAGGAATCTCAACACATGTAATTGTCAATCTGTTCATATCAGGCAAGTGCATTTCCAAGTCTGGCTCATAAAATCTTTAAAATATTTCCTGGTCAATCCGGCGTAAGGTAATCGCTAGTGACATAACGTTGAATATTTATGGACTTGTGCCCAATGAGACTTAGCATAGTATATGACAATTTATTACAGACGGAACGCTACACTTTCCTTTTAATCTACATAAGATTTGCCATGCGTATCATCCTGCAACCCTCTAATTCGTTTATTCGTATATTAATTGATTTGCTTGTTTATCGGCATATAAAATCCTTCTGGGCCATTTAATTCTGAAATTTAATTTTCTTGGGAGCTTTGAAGTAATAAAAAATAGGATATATGTTATTCTGCTTTCACAATTGCATACATGATAGATGATAGTCATCATTTATGCATATACATGTTTGTGTGGATATAATTACTAGAGGTGTTGATATATGTGTTATATGTTGCAGTTCTGTTATTTTTATATTTTGGATTAGTTTGGATTACTGAAACTTTCGGATATTATATGGATTAATGTAATGACAGTTATTTCATGTTGGTTTTTTTTTTTGGTAGGTTGATTTTGATTTTGTTCATTTTGTTTTGTGGATTATTTAATGCCAAAATGCAAATGATTACCGTATATACTCGCGGATAGGTCGCCCCACCGGATCGGTTGTACCACTACTTTATGGCTTAATAATTGATGATTTACTGTTGACTTGCTGATAGGTCGCACTATAATCTGTGGAGTTACACAACCCTTTTTAAACGTAAGAATTATCAGATATTTACCTTAACAATTAACAATTAAAATTATCAACTATAAATTTGGCTAACAACGATATAGCTGCGCAATGGAAAATAGTGCAAACGTTTTGGGTACTAGATTCATGCGCTTTGTTATTTGTAAATAACACTTAAGAATGACTTTTAATGTTATATGAAGCAACCATTAGAGAAAATTATCTCATAAAGAATATATTTCATTTTTTTAAGTCATATTTGACAAAAAATTTTTTTAAGTCATTTTTGACAAAAAATATATATTTTGATTTTTGCAGAATGAATCGTGGGACTATTTTTTTCTTTGTCAATAAGCATCTACACGTGGTTCGAAAACTTATGTATGCATGTTCAGGGTTTCTATATCAGTCTAGTGCGGGGGCTTCGACTGAACAGTGACTGATGGGTCAATAAATATTTTATAATTTTATTTATGAGGTAAGCATGAGTTAAGTTTAAAGCAGTGAGTCAGTATATATATGATAGATAAATTGTTTCTATACAGAGAAAAGACACAGCTTTAGTGATTATGGGTATCATTTCCGATTTCTTAGAAATCATGGCGACAAGTTAGTGTTGTTTTACATTTATGTCGAGCAGATAGGTCGTACCCCTAATATTATGTGAACTTTTTGTTAAAAAAATGCGACCTATCCGCGAGTATATACGGTAGTAGACAATCGTATGCCTTCACATACAGGCAATGTGTATTGCTTGTCATTTTACTATAAATATGTATTGTTGGTCCTTTTTTATATAAAAACGTATTAATGGAATTTTTACTATAAAAATATATTTTAATATATTCATGGTGTTTTATTTTTGCTTGGGTGTTCACTATTTGCCCATAGCTGAGACCCTAAGAGATGCTACCACCACGTGTCAGGAGAACCTGAGAACTACAGCTGTTAAAATGTGGTTCACGCTCCTCAAAACCCTTCTGCCGGATGTAGTTCATCGAAATACTATGGGTTCGATCCCTGTGTAATGTAATGCAGGTAGTACACGGTGTCCGTGGATAAGGTAGGGTGGCAACCAAGGAGATAGAATTTCAAGAAGTTACTAAGAAATACGCTAAGTGTATCAACAGGGAAGACATAGTACCTTAAACTTAAACAATTTCGGAAGTGTAAAGCAACCGATACAGTTGTTACCGAAACAATATAAGTAATTTAATTTAAAGTAATCATTGTATCACTATCTATAAAAGGCAGGACGTGTGTGTGCGTGTGTGTATGTGTAACGAATGCACGGCCGCAATTTTCGACGGATTTGCACCAAAATTTACATGCACATGCTCCAAGTTATGAAAAAGGCTAAGACCAACTTTGCATTTCCCAATTCCCATCGATAGTGGAAATAATCTATTTTTTCAAGCTTCTACGGCAGTTTTCATGTAGTTTGTGGCCATTTTCTACTGGCCAGAGTCAGAGCCTATAGCTGGCTGCCACGAATAGGCAGGAAGATTCTATTGGCCAGCGTGAGAGTCAACATCTGACTGACACGAATGTTAACTAGCATGCAAAAAAAAATCGATAGCTGCATTCGTCACAAGTGGGAAAAATTTAAATCTGCATGGCACTTTACTCCAATTGGCTCATTCGCTTGTTTAAACTCAGCGTTGATTCTGATTCCGCAGAACTGGGTTTGGTGTGAAAAAGTATTTGTTGCTAACATTCTTTTTTCATTCGGTTTTTCCAGTTACGAGTCCTTTTTTAAAGCTGATTGTTTTGTGTTCATTTTGTTTAGTTCTTTTTTCGTAACAGATTTAATGTTTAGTATAGATCTTAGAAAAAATTCGCAGTGTGAGATAGGCAAGAAGTAAGGCATGTAGCAACATCAGCATGGCAAAGGGCACTCCTTTAAAGGCAAGGAAGGGCAAAAATATTTTAAGTCAAGTAATAGCGATTGTTGTATGAGTCGTACGATTTTTGAATCAAGCACGGGCAACGCCGGGCCATGCTGCTAGTCATAAAAAAAAGTAATTTAACCACAGCGATAATGACAGAAATTGTAGGTTCGTTGGCCATTGGGATATGCGGTTGGCGTAATTGATGATAGCAGTTTGGAATGAGTAATCGATGAGCTGAGTTCGAATTCCAGTCGGATCCATTACATTCACTAACGTGCAAATAACCTTGGAAAACGCATGAACTCTCTCCTACCCACCATCTATGTGTTAAATAGGAGAGCTTATATCTGGAAAAATGATTTTTATTCTAAAATAAAATCGCTAACGTATTATATCCTCGCAAACAAGAAACGTATTCTTACCATCCAAAAATATGATTTGACTTTAAATAACGTACAAAGGATTGATAATCCGTAAAAATAAACAAATCAACCAATGTTCGCTTATTGGACAGATACAGATACATTTATATAAACAATTATTATCATGTAAGAATTAGTGCCACCAGCTCTGACCTTTACAAACAATACCCAACTTGTACACATTCCCAACTTCTTCAAGTGGTACCACTCAGCTTCTCCCATGAACCGTAATTTGTGGGATAAGCTCCTGCGTGGATGCTTTCCCGAAAACTACAGTATTTGTAACGATAATATTAGCCGTTTCCTTATGTTCAAACATTCAGCATTTATTGATCGAGCAGGCAGTGCTACTTTTGATTGAAATTCATAAAAACTTTCTAAGACAATATTTCGGGAAAATAAGTTTCTCATTCCCAGTAGGGGAATGTCTTTTTTGATTATGTCATTCCTCTTCAAGGTACATATGCTAGTCATTTTATTTGTTACTGCCGTTGAAAGTCCTTAAGTGATGTGGTTTCTGTTATTTGGTACAGTTCTTTGTGATTCTGTAGTGCCCGCCCAGAAGTTTCGAAGAAGGATGAAGCCATTTTTAACTGTTAAGCTGAGAAAGCGGTTGTATACAGTTGCAAGTTTCAATATTCCTCAAAGAGTTTGGCATACTGCATGGCATCTATGAGTGTGTCGATCTACTAAGGCTGTTACACTGTTCAACTATATGAGCAATCATTATCTATCCTCCATATCCGCGTAATATCCACTTCTTACTTCATATTACACACCTTATTCAGAAACCTTTGACTTGAGTGGCCCTTCGGCCTTATATTAGGTGAACTTCACTAATAATAAAAGCACAAAAAATGACAACATTAAACTGCAGAGACTAGGAATGGCATTGTTTTATCATATGTCCAAGACGTTATCTAAAGAAACCAAATCAAGTAAGGTGTTACCGGCATTAACATGAACACTGTGCTTTGTAGCGTAAGAGTATGACAAGTAAAGATTTTCTCTAGATTGTATGTTATTTCTCTCTGAAATATAGCAATTTCATATGCAGTGGTATTATTTAAATACTTTTTTGGTGGGTGGGGGGAATTTAATTTATTTAAATATTTTTTCGCTTAAAACTGGTTTTCTGTTTGACAATGAATGCGTTTACCAGTACATTTTTATTTGTGTCGACATTTTAATAAATGATAACATAATTATAAAGAAAGAAAATCGTTTGAGACAAATGCACACGTACTTTCTTTCTTTTTCCTTTCTATCTCTCTCCTTCTTTCTTTCTATCTATCTATCTATCTATCTATCTATCTATCTATCTATCTATCTATCTATCTAATTAACTAGATAATAATAATGAATAATGTTGTAATAATTTATTTTATTTCATGAAATGATTTCTGATATTATCTATCTATCTATCTATCTATCTATCTATCTATCTATCTATCTATCTAATTAACTAGATAATAATAATGAATAATGATGTAATAATTTATTTTATTTCATGAAATGATTTCTGATATTATCTATCTATCTATCTATCTATCTATCTATCTATCTATCTATCTATCTATCTTGATCGATCAACTGAAACACACATATGAATATAGACACACGAAAAAATACATTTGTGGGCGTATGTATGTATGTATGTATGTATGTATGTATGTATGAATGTATGTATGTATGTATGCGTGTGTGTGTGTGTGTGTAACAAAGATTTCAATTCGCCCGAAGCAGTCGAACAATAAAACGAATGAACGTTTATTGCACTGGCTGACCTACACGTGCTACACGAAAAGACTTACTGGGTAGCATATTGGTAGGTGGGGTGTTTCTTTGTGGGTGATGAGGCCTGCTCTCGTGTAAAAGAGACGGCGACATTCATCACACGAGATGGATTCCTTTGTACCCCTCTCGGGAAGAGTGGTAACGTTTTCCATATATCTGCAAGTTCATTTCAGATCGACGTAAGCAACATAGTTTTCATCAAATTCTTTAACAACAGTAATCAAATTTATCCATGTTTCCCTGTCTTAGAGAAGATGCTCCCAAGTCTTATTTTCTACGTAGATGTCTTTAAGTGTATTTTTCAGATCTTATATATATATATATATATATATATATATATATATATATATATATATATATTATATATATATATATATATATATATATATATATATATATATATATATATATATATGTGTGTAATTTGGCAGCAACTTTTCTTTCAAACATGTAGTGTTGAATGTTAAAGACAACATAGTCTTACATATTTTCTTTTGAATTTTCTCATATTCTCTAATGAGACTTTTTATTTGAAAATAGTTCCGAAATATGTATTTTCCATACGATGACCTAGCGCTTTCGAACATCATTGTTCATCTTCAGGGTCAATATTTTAGTCAAAATTTTTTTTTTTTTCAAATAAAAAGTCTCATTAGAGAATATGAGAAAATTCAAAAGAAAATATGTAAGACTATGTTGTCTTTAACATTCAACACTACATATATATATATATATATATATATAGGGTGTGATGTGTATATTGTCGTCATTTTATATTATATTTTTAATTTTGCGCATGCGCGTCGTTTGTTTTTGATTTTGTCTACTGCACATTATAGCAGGGTCAGTTGGGTACTATCTGAGAGAAAAAGAGCACCATATCGCAATTCACTCTGCTAGAAATTTGGAAACATCACGCTGTCCTGCTTGGCATTGTCTCAGGAAGCTCCAATACGACCATTTCAGAGAATTTAGTATTTCAAGATATTTTTATGTCATTTTGGTATGTATATATATATATATATATATATATATATATATATATATATATATGTATGTCAAAATGTGATGTCAGTGTTCATTTTAGTTATATTTATCAAAATTACGCAAAAATATCTTCATATACTAAAGAGTAAATTTTTCATTCAAATTGCCGCTGTCTTCAAAGACGGCACCCAGCTGAATTTTGAATTTCTGCAACTCTTCTGAACGGTCTCCTTGTTTAAGTTGGTGAATTCTTCCATAATTCTTGCACTCAATTCATTTTTGGTGTTATATATATATATATATATATATATATGATAAATTTTAGTTCCCTCTTCACCTTCTGCCCGCCCTGACTATCTCGTCTATTACCCCTCTATATAGATCACGGGTCCCCCCGCACTATCACACATACTCTCACCAATTTTTCCCGGAGTCGTTTTTCCGTTTTCATTTTGAATCTTTAGGTCTGATGAATTGGGTCATTTTTCTGATTCCAATGGAATAAATTATGACCATGGAATATTAGTGTTCATATCTTTTCATTATATCCTTACTCTGTCCTGGACATTGAGTTCTACCTGGATCATATCCTCTTGGAATTATTTTTATACATATATGTATGTGCATATATAATTGCATATGCATGTGTATATTCACCACTAATATTGTCTATATATATATATATATATATATATATATATATATATATATATATATATATATATATATATATATATATATATATATATATGATAAAAAATATGGAAAAGACAAAACAAAATCAGAATATGCAAGTTTACTGTTTTAATGTTGTTTTACTGTCGACGTCAGACGTTTCGGTCTAGTAACGTGACCGAATCCCAAAAAGGGAACGCTGACTTTAGAATTTCAGTTGTTCTGGTTCTGATTAGTCTTGTGTCTATCGTCTTTTCATGTTGACTTAAATATCGTCCAATCCTAAGTATGTTACTATTAACCATGTCCTGAAGATGGTCTACTAGACCGAAACGTCTGACGTCGACAGTAAAACAATATTAAAACAGTAAACTTGCATATTCGGATTTCATATATATATATATATATATATATATATATATATATATATATATCATCTTGTTTGTATTTAGGCAGCATTTTTTTTTATTGATGCATGTTTCATTAAATAACATAGACAAGTTTTGTCTATTTATTTTATGCAAATTCCTTTCATATCGTCTGATAAGCTTAATAACATTGTCATTGAAAGACGAAAGAAAATTACCATATTGATACATATTTTTTAAGCCTATCTAAGCTTTCGGCTTACATAAGCAATCATCAAAGATGACAATAACATTACAATATATTAAACAATACACGGACATGGCAATAATGATAGTCTATTTTTGTTTGCATGGAAGATTTCCAAGTAACGACAAACTCGTGCATACGAGACGCTGGAAGCGAAAATCGCACCACGGCACATGACGTCACACAGGATCACGCGAGAGTGAAAACGAGATGTGTTAAGTATGGAAAGCCGTTGGTATAAACCAATGGCTTCTGTTATCAATTATAGGCATTTGAATATATTTGTGGAGACGATATGAAAGGAATTTGCATAAAATAAATAGACAAATATTGTCTATATTAATTAATGAAACATGCATCAATATATATATATATATATATATATATATATATATATATATATATGATCTGTGTGTATGTATATAGTGTGCGATGGATAAACTGTTTAAATTACGCACAAATGAAAGTAACGCTGACATATCATTTTAATAGATATATTTACCAGAATTACATAAAAATATCTTGCAAAACTAAACTGTAAATTTATTCTGTAAAACCGCCATTGGCTTCAACGCCGGGCTCCAGTCGTCTTCGGAATTTCCTGCAACTCTTCTGGACGGTCTCTTTGTTTAAGCTGGTGAATGCTGCCATAAGCCTTGTCTTCAGTTCATCTTTGGTGTTATAAGGAGTTTTGTTGGACTCTCCTTCAACTGCGACCCACACATAATAATCAATGTCGTTGCATTCTGGGGAGTTAGGTGGCGAGATGAAAAGGTCAATGTGGTCACAGGAATTGTGTTCCAGCCATGACTGGGTTCTCCTGCTTGTGTGGCATGGCACAGAGTCCTTTTGGCAGACATAAGGTCTTCCTGCAGCCACCTTCTTGACCCAGGCAACTATACCTCTTCAAAGAACTTGATGTAGACCACCGTGCTGAGTCTGACGCACTCACCAACACATTCGGAAGTGCTTTTCTTACTAGAACAGAGTGAATTTTCTGAACTGCCGTACCTTTATAATTACCATTAAACTCATCCAACTCTTTCCGAATCCTCTGGACTCTGACACCCAAACACTCTGAAATATTCGTGTTGGAGCTTCTGGCGCGAATTCCAAGCAGTACAGCAGGCCGTTTTTAAATTTCTGGCAGAGTGAATTGCGTCATCTTGCTCGTTTTCTTATGGACGGTGCATAACGTACCCTATTATACTGCGCAGTCGACAAAATCAAAAACAAACAACGCGCATGCGCGAAATTAAAATGGTGACAGTTTACCTATCGCACCCTGTATTACGTATAGAATTCTGGATTCAGATTCCGGAACTTCACACATACAAGGAGCATCTGAAAAGTTTATAGGCTGACCAAGATATGAATACAAGTAGACACACCAATTAGTAGACTAAAAGACGTGCATCTATACCAGCATACAACAGCTGGTCAGTTACATTTCTATCAACTGGTTTGTCTACTTACATTTATCCACTATCTTCGTTACGCTATTGGCTTTTCAGTCGACCCTCGTATACACGCTCATATTCGCTTCTTTATATTTATTAAAAAAATATAAGTTAAAGATCGCGATAAAAGTATTTAATTTCTTTTATTGTATTTTAAACAACGCGATAAAATCATTAATATTATGCCAGATAACTTGCTTTTTATTTAGATTAAATTAAGCTAATAAATATAAATACGTTTTCATCGTTTAGGAAATATATAAGTCTAGTTAAAAAGAAATCCCAAAATGTCTTTTTTTTATTAAAAAAAGACTAAAAAAAAAACTCGGTTTTATGATAATTAATTTAGAGTTTAGACTAAGTTCAATTACATATAAAAATGATGAGTTCGTATATTGAAATTTCCTTGTTTAGTCCTGTAATCATTTTAGTCTTGTAATTGTTTTCTTTGTTTTGCATCTTAGAAGAAATATTTCCCTAATACGGTAGGAAATATATGATAGTTTTTTTTCTTCTCATGAATATAGAGCTAGAATAAAATGACTTTATTACCAACAAAACGCGCTTAACTATCGTCAGCTTCGAGAAATTTTCTAAATTAATCTGAAGCGGGCCTCCATTTTTGAGCTGACTGATAAATATTTATTAGAAAAATGGGCAAATGTAGACATTTCTATTGCTTTTTTGCCAAGTATTGATCAGTCGAGACTAACATTAAGTGTAGGCTCTTATACTAAACTTGGCAGAAGCCAACTCAATGGTAGAATACCAATTCACAAAATGAGCGGGGCAATTAGCCGAGATTTGAAAAGACAATTATATATATTAGAAAAAAGAAAAACGCATTTCTTATCAATTATATTTTTTTTTGCGTAGGGTTCAAGACAATATCATCTATATTTTTTTTACGCATACTATTTTTTTAATTTAATCTTTACTGGAAATGCAGCCAGTGGAATGGTTACCACAAAATTGGAATCGGCGAGACAGGTTCAAGTTCCAGTCTAGCCTGTTGAATTCGCTTCGAATTCATATCCTTTGGTAAGGCACGAATCCATCTGTTCTTCCTATATAGTAAAAGAGTAGGTTGAACTCGCTTTTCAAGCCTTGGCTGTTATCTAGTCTAGAAGACTCAAACCACAACGAAGAAGACAATCGGGAACGACTCAACTACCTTTCCCAATAATATATAGCAATAAAAACATAATAAAGAAAATGATTCTTTGAAGACCTGTAATCGCTTAGGTATCTTCTCCCTCCATATCTATATATTAAATAGTAAGGTAGACTATCTTTTCTAGCTTGGAGAGTATCCAGTCTAGGAGAAGCACATCTCAACGGAGGAGAACAAATCGGTAAGTTTGTGATATACGAACTGAAGGAACATTTTATAAGGCTAACAGCTCGTTTCTAAGTATTTCCGTTTGCTTGTGTGGGTATCTACTTCGTTTTATAGTCGAAACAACTACGGGGCCCAACTGGGGTTTACACATGAACTATGCTGAGTGAACCTTAATTACAGTTTCTCCGAGATAACGCATAGCCTTGTTGAAGGGACGGTATCCATTCAATGGTAAAGAATATCCCATATACCCGAAGAAAATCTTTTTCCTCTCATGTTAATATGGGCTTCATATATTCATCCGGAGAGCCGAGCTCCAGTTCCAGTCGGGTTTGTTATATTCACTTACAAGCAAATACCCTTGGGAAAAGTCGGAATCCACTTCTTTTCCCTCAGCTATGGGTTAATTAGTATTACTTCTATTTGTAAATCGTTACTATATTCAAAATAAATCCTTACAATCTAAAAATATTTTTCTAGTTTAAATAACTTAAAAGAGGTAGATAAGCCGTAAAAAATCAATCAATCAATCCATATAAACATCATATTTGTTACATTATTTAAAAAATATTGTCTAACTTTATAACTTTCACATTACTTGAAGACATTTGTTTATTATTTCTCAGAAATACATTTGTTTGAAAAATGTTTTCCAGTTTCTTATATATCTCTTTTAATAATTGAAAAAAATTACTATTAGATAAATATCTGATGAAAATGGGCACCATTCCATTAATTTGCTGACTTCAAAATCTTTGGAAAAATGGGCTGTGGTTAGGTATTTTACGATTGAAAATATTAGCCCCACACTTTACTGAAAGTCCCAGTTGTATTCTACGCTTTGTTACTTAACTATTTCCATGAAGACCACATTCCTCGGCCTAGTCATCAGGTCCATCCAATGTAGATCTATCATAATCATTAAAATTACTATTAAGAAATAATTTTTCAAGTATTTCCTCATCCAGTTTAAATATTTATCTTAATAATGCTTACCTAAACGACGGTAATTATATATTTAACCAATGTTCTTAATAGATATTTTACAAAAGTCGGATGGTTAATACTAACTTTATTGTGAACAGCTTTAGTTGCAATTATAGATTCTGACTTGATATATATTATATATTGATAGATTATATATAACATATAGTGTAACATGGCGGTTTTGTTTTCAAGTATAGCGTCATGTCGATATTATTTCAAATACCATGTCATCATCAGTCAGTTGGTGGTGTTCAATATTTCTTTTTTTTTTAATTGTGAAATGTATTTAACATGATTGTTGCTAAATTGGGTAAAATTTTACTTATGCTGGGGTTCTTTTCTTTTTACGGTTAAAGGTTCTAATACATGCAAATCTTTTCTACAATTCATGTCATATATTAATTCTGTGTTATTGATAAAGACTTGTCAGTTTTCTTCAATTTTCTTCTTGCTTGGTTTGTGATTGGCTATTTAATTGAGTTCTCTCTCCCCCACCCCACCTCTCTCTCTCCCTCTCTCTCTCTCTCTCTCTCTCTCTCTATATATATATATATATATATATATATATAGATAGATAGATAGATTAAAACGAAGAGAGAAATCGCAAACGTTTTTGGTTGTAATGTGGATTTTAAAAAAATATTATGCATTATTTTCCATAAATATGAAAAAAAAAGTATAATATATTTTTTAAAATCCACATTACAACCAAAAACGTTTGCGGTTTCTCTCTTCTTTTTAATATACACACTTTTCTCTCGTTGGAACTATTATAACCTCTTCCTTATATATATATATATATATATATATATATATATATATATATATATATATATATACAAATGGGAGAAAGAACGAGGTCCGTTACTATCTCCTGAAGAGGTACAACGTAGTGCCGAAACACGAAAGCTATTGTGTAGCGATTTCAACATGATTTTACTATAATATCTTATGATAAAATAATAATAACAATAATTATATATATATATAAATATAAATTTATATATATATATATATATATATATATATATATATATATATATATTGGTTATTGTATTCTCTGTGTCTGTTGTAGTTTTCGTAGAAAGAAATCGGTGATATTTTTTCGAGATTGCTCTGTATAAAGACATCTTATCCATGGATAAAGGCAGCTTAATCCAGGTGAAAAGGGAATTTCACATTTCATCTCGTGTCCTTTGCTGGGATTTAACATGCATATTTATTGACTATTACTTGTAATTTTTCTCAGTACGTTATACACCCGCGTGTTTCATTATCGATTGTGTTAATTTTTAAAACGTCATTTTTAATGAAAAGATGGCGGAAATTGATATCTATTATTATGTAATATGCAGTTTTCATATACTACATTGTGCAACATTAAAGTTAGGCGAATTTGAACAGTGGGTGCTAAATATTATTCTATGTGGCCAGTGCTAATTCAACTTCAGATTTTATTATTTTTGGTTCGTCGATATTTCTGTGTATTGCCGGTTGTTTTCTTTCATCATGGAAGATTTTTCCGACATATTCTTTCCATCTCTGAAGTATTGTTTCTTTCTCTAACATCATCGTTCCATCCTTGTATTTTATGCATCCTTTTGATGAGCAAATCTTTTGTCCTGTTAGTTCTATTTTTTTTTAAAGCATATCTGCTTTATCTGAGATAATCATTCTTTCTTTTTCTGTAGATTTTTCATTGAGCCTTTCCTCTTAGGCCAGTCTGAATTTTGGTTCTTATTTCTTTGTACATTGTTCTATATTCTGTTCTGCGCCCGGACATTGTTTTTTGTCTCGTTTACATCATGTCGAGAATCTCATCTGTTTTACATTCCTCTGTTTCCCTTTGGGATAATCTCGTTTGTTGATGTTACTGAAGCTTCTCTTAAGGTATCCCACTTTGTGTTGCCATTTTCATTTTGTCCATCGTATTATAATTTTGGTCCACTTAATTATCTTTTCTTTATATATTCTATTTTATAACATTACGCTCGTCTGCGTGTATGTGCGTACGTGTAAAATGACGTGGTTATTTCTCCTTTCCGTCCTATTTTTTCACATTACACTCACACCTTATTATTTATTTTTTTTTTACTTTCACTCTTTCCTTTCACTTTTAGCGATTTTTGACATCCGAATTTTCAGTCATTTTTGATATCCGGATTTTCAGACATTTTTGAAATCCGGCTTTTCTTACAGTCAATGACATTGTTAATTCTTGGAGAGAAGTACATGTTATATTTTTAGTACTTTTTAGACAAAGTTAGAAAAGCATAATTAGTGATATATATATATATATATATATATATATATATATATATATATATATATATATGTACTGTATGTAACAGAAAAATTGCCCAAATCGTGTAAAAGCAAAATTGTCTATTTCTTACATCAAGCTCTAAACCGTTGTATCTTACAAATGATTAAAGATATCTTACTGGAATTCTCCGAGCTTTTCATAACACTATTGGACTCTACTTTGGCCAATGTGAATGTATAATTACTCTCCGGGCTTAACGGAATAATCGTGATAAAATCGATAATAAAAGAAAATGATATGTTCATTATTAATTAATCATTACTAAGGATCGAAAGCTCATGGAGTATTGAAATAAAGTTCAAATACATACATATATATATATATATATATATATATATATATATATATATATTATTCCAGAATCATTTTCTAACTAATTCAAGATGATCTTCGCCCTCTCAAATTTGCTAACTTTCTCTCCTGGAGTAACAAGATACCTCACAGTTTTCACGTACGATTTCATTTTCAAGTCGATTTCTCTGCTCTTTGAACTGTCATAGCTGAAACTCTTATCTATTTTGTTCGTAATTCTCTTCAACGACCTTCCTGATCTCATCGGTACTAAATTCAACATCTATAGTGATGGCCCAAATATTTACTCATGTATAAATGTTATGTTTATTTTGTTCGATAATTTCAAACTAGCAGCTGATCTCAAAAATAAACTTTAACCTGTTGTTAACTTGGACAACTAAGGGCTCGTTATTTTAACGCCGCCAAAATAAAACTAATCTTTATTAAATCGTCTGGGAGAAGCTTATTTTCTTTCCTTCAGCATGGCTAATGCTAACACCCAGGAGAGTTACACGTTGTCCCTTCTACGGCTAAAGTCCTTCAGTGACATACATTGGAAAGATTATACTGAATCAATTGCTAGATTTGCTGCTAGGAAATTTTGTTCCGTTTGTCGTACAAGACAGTTTTCTTCTCCAGAATCTTTCTTACACATTTATGAATATACATTTCGTCTATGCATTGTATATTGCTATCACATCTGGTCTATTGCTTCTGTTATGTATTTAGAGATTCTTGATATAATTCAGAGAATAATCTATAATGTTATGTGTCCTGACCTAGCATATAGACTTCGATCAATTTATCCATCGCCGTAACGTAGATTCCCTGTTTTTTTTTCTATAACTACTTTTTATGGTGTTTGTTCTGGCTACTTTTCCACTTTGGTACCTCGAATTTATAATTTTAAGCGTACTACTAGTTTGGCGGTTATATTCGTACATTTGTTCTCGCCAGATGAAACTGTATGTTCTATGTAAACGTTTTTTTTTTCTCTCGTACTTATCACTTGTGGAATTCTATTCTGGCTTCATGCTTTCCGGTCACCAAATTGAATATAATGTCAGTGGTTCATTCGGATTAATTTATTTTACCTTTGCTCTACTTAAAGTATTGAGAAAGTATTTTTTTCTTTGTAACAGAAATTTAAGGTACTGGATAATTTCTTTCGCCCTGAATCCTATATATATATATATATATATAGTGATTTTCCAAGCGTAGCTCAGATGTGGCACAAGGCCAAAATTACGTGCGTTTCGAACTCAATACTTAGTCGTAATTGTGCTAGCGAGACAAGCTTGCTAACAATTATACCACCTATATATATATATATATATATATATATATATATATATATATATATATATAATATGGATAAAACAACTGAAAAGTTGCAAATTAAAATAAAAAAATGGGTGATTTTTTTGTGAAAGTATTTATTTATATGTTTTTATATATTAATATTTCAGATATATATATATATTAACGGAATGTGATATATATATATATATATATATATATATATATATATATATATAGATAGATAGATGGATAAAAATAACCTGGAAAAATTCCGTAGTTAGAATTTTAAAGATCACTTAAAAACAAACTGTTGTCTTCATAAATAAAGGATTCACGCTATTCTGATGTTTATGCGCGCAC
>OZ038477.1:101347888-101350388 GCA_964036315.1 Acanthosepion esculentum
GAAACATTTGTGATTTCCTGTCTGCTTTGTGACGCGTCACAGACTAAGGACGTCATTAAGAAACTTTCGAAGAAAATGTTTTAAGCAGTCTTTAATTAGCCTACAGCTTATACGAGGCTTGTCTGAATAGTAACGAGACTAACATCACAAACAATTTATTTAAATTCCAAACAAGAAAATAAAAGTTTCTCCCTCGAGTCTAAACCACATTTCCATCCTTCTCCGCCACGCTTCTATGCACTGCTGGAAGGATTTTCCTCAGCTCCGTTGTTAGGGACGCCTTTAAAATAAGTCCTATTGATGTTCCCCTTGAGATTGCTGAAAAGATGAAAGTTACACGGAGCAAGATCAGGAATCAGGTTGTCCTGCTACAACTCTCGCACGTAAAAAAAGGAAGAAATGCAATGGTTGTAGAAAGCGTGGATTACATTTATATACTGCCAATATATCATGTCCTGTCCCTGGATCTAACCAACGCCTTTATCTACTGTGCCAGTGTGAGTTAAATACCTGGTTAAGGCGGTGGAGAACTTTGAGAGAGGGTAATTAACAGGAGATAACTGATATCCATTAGACATGGCACGTGGAACTAGAACAGTATACCCCAGTGAGCGAAATAAAGGGTTCAGTTCGATATTCCAACCAACTGAAGAAGGCCGGAGCGTACAACGGCCGAAACGTTGTAATAAATATAGTTACAAAGATGAGGACAATAGTCCGAATAATGTAAATAGAGTAGAACTGGGAAATCTTGCATGTATAAATTTCAAATTTTCTTCTCATGAACAGCATTGTGTCTTTCCAGGTAAACTGACATATGTCTGGTTAAAGAAGACTTCAAATGTAACTTGTTCGAATTCTCTTGAAAATGGACAAAATTTGGCATCTTGGTGCTGTCAAGTACACTTAGAAAAATGCTTAGCCCTCAAGAACATTCATACTGGCATGGTTGCTACATTAAAAGATAACGTTCCCGCTTTATCATCAGTGCAAATGTGCGTAGCTGAAGTGAGGAGGAGAAAGGAGATTCATGTAGGTAACCCAACGTCCTGCAACTGCCACCACCGAGGAAAACATTGATCGTATTCACCACATGTTGATTGTCTATAAACCAAATAGCCAATGCTACATCGTACACAGTGAACTTGGCATGACAAAGATTACTGTTCGGTGGGTGCCCTGTCTTTTGAATGTTGACCGAAAGCACATCAAGCTGACCACATCACGGTAATGTCTGACATTGTTTGAGGCAGATCCAGATGGTTCCCTTAAACGTTTCCGAACCATTATGACTGTTAGGTTCATCACTTTGAGCCAGAGACAAAGATAAAATCCATGCAGTATAAACACCTTTATTCTGTTCCAAAAGAAAGCTAAGATAGTTTCAGTCATCGGCAGGGAAAGTGATGGCCTCAGGAATTCAATGGAGTGTACTATGCCAACTTGCGTCACAGTTACGAAGCACCCGGGAAAACTGACGAATGTGGGTTTAGTTTCATCTGGACAGTGCTCCAGCACAGAAGACCTTTTTTTTCAATGGCCGCTGGGCGTGACTGTAAATTTGAACCGATTACTGTGGTGTTGTGGCGAAAAATAGATCGATTCAAATATTTCCACAGGCGTGTTGGCGAAAGGGAATGCTATGGGTTAGACTGGAATTTGACCACGACATGCCAGTTCCAATTTTAGCGCTGATACCTGAAAGTCTATGGCATTTCCATATAAAGAGATATATAGACATACAACTAGACTCTGGTGATTATTTACAAAATGTTCTACGTAGAGGATTTTATAAATCGAAGGAATTCAATCTATCTATCTGTCTCTCTATCCATTCTGCACATCATATATTAGAATACATACATTGATAAATATACTACAAAAGAAATCAAATAAGTATATATTTTAAGTCTTCTACCGGAATCTCATATATATATATATATATATATATATATATATATATATATATATATATATATATATGTATGTATGTGCGTGTGTGTCTGTGTGTATGTATGCATGCATGTATATATAAATGGCGCAGTCACTCGTAACTGAGTATCTCTGTCTAATACGGCGGCTAGCTAATCCCTGTTGCAGACCCTTGATGAGGCAAAGTTGTGTTTGTTCTACATCCCCCACAGTCCATCAGTGGTATATACTGCAGCGGAACTTAGGGTTTCTAGGATAGTGTGCGTTATCTAGCGTGATCAACTCTATGAACAACGTCAGCAAGTTTAAACCCATATATAAATATATATATATATATTCTCAAAAATTGTATGTATATATATACTCAAAAATAGTGTATATATATGCATATATATATACACTATTTTTTGAGAATATATATATATATATATATATATATATATATATATATATATATATATATATATATATATATATATATATATATTTATATATGTATACCGGGAGTAACATCAGCAAAACTTTCCAAATCGTGTAATAGCAAATTTGTACAATTGTTAAATTAAAA
>OZ038477.1:101352888-101357888 GCA_964036315.1 Acanthosepion esculentum
AGGCACAACACATTATATTGCATCTAAACATATGGTTCTTTTGTTAATAATTTCGTTCTCTCACGTGGTACGACGTCAAAGAACCGCATCACGAATTACGGCTGCTATTCCCCGACCGTTATCGTCGCATAGCAAACTTCTATGTAGACATAACAGGATATCATCTTTGATGGGGAATATCTTTCTTTAAATGTCCATATGACCAATATGAAGTTGGATCATGTGAGCCCAAAGCTTCAGTCAAGGAAGAGCCTAATAAAAAATATCCAAATGTTGGACAGTTTTTGTAGTTATTTCCTCCCGAAATCAAACCAACTATACGAAGTTTAGAACGGCTCATGATCAAACGTAATAGAAATAATTTGTCCGTTATATTTAACAATATATGTTTTGAATATAAATATGATAGAAATTGTAAGGAGGATTTGATAATTATAATTAAGTAATTGAGTCTGAAAGAAACCTCAACAGAATGTAGAAATCACTGGACGGCCGTTTCGTCCTATATTTCAGACTCAATGAATTACTTAATTATAATTATCAAATCCTCCTTACAATTTATATCATATGTATATCATTGCTTGATCCGGCTTTTAATGCTTCAGTTTGAGCGGCTTGGTGATAGTAGTCGTGGCTCCGGGGGCACAGTCATATGGTTACAGAGAACTTCAGTTGAGTTCCACCACGGAATATGTGAGCGAGCGGCGCTATATTGAGACTGATTTGCTCTCTATTCGTCAACGAGACCCGTTGGAACAGTTGGTATGGTGTTTGCTTGGCGACCTAACTATCAGGGTTTCAATTCTCGGTAGAGGATGCGCACTGCTGATGAGTCCCAAATATAGTACGAAACGGTCGTCCAGTGCTTTCCGCATTTTGCTGAGGTTTCTTTCAGACTCAATGAATTACTTATATATATATATATATATGCAAATATATAGGAAAGAACTTGTTAGGTAAATGATCCGAAGTTCTTTAGTATTTTTGTTTTTATTTTAAAACAAAACAGTGCTCGATACAAAAGTAGAGCCTAAGTTATAATTATTTTTTTAAAATATGTTTCCTTTGCTACATAAAAGTTCTCATGTTTGAAAAACAAGAGCTGAAAACTACAATATAATTATTACAATTAAATTGAATGAAAGCATTAAGCTCTATTTTATCTTCAAGCGAAATTTTTGGCATAACTAATCTTGAAATTTTTGTGTCTTCATATTCATTCGTAAAACTAATATCTCCATAGACACTTAACGATGTAGCAATAACGCCATTTATTCTTTAGCTGAACCAGACTAGACGGTATGAGTTTAATGTCATCATCCGCTTAAATTTGACACCCCAATCCTACTTTGACTTGACCTCTTTCCGAAAGTAACTGATATGTTGATACAAATTGTTAACCCTTACGCTCCTTATTTAAATAATTGCTCTAGCTGTTTCCATAGTAATTAATTTTACGAAAGAATATGCTTATAAAAAAATTTCAAGATTAGTTACTCCAAAAATTTCGCTTGAAGATAAAACAGAGCTTGATGCTTTAATTCAATTTAATTCTAATAATTATATTGAAGTTTTCTGCTCTTGTTTTTGAAACATAGAGAACACTTATGTAGCGAAATAATCATATTTTTAAAAATAATTATAATATATATATATATATATATATATATATATGTGTGTGTGTGAATGTGTGTCTGTGTGAGTGTCTGTATGTGTATTTAATTCAGTCATACTAAAATCCGCTACTGGAAGTTTCATTATATTTAGGCACTGTGGACTTTGGAATTGAGCCCTCAGTTTATTTTAGATTTCAATCTTTTGGCTAAAATCTTTAATTTCATTCTTACTATTTTGTTATTAATCCAGATAAAGGAATTTGTATTTGCTTGAGAATTAATGTCTAGATTGCGAAAAATAACAATTCTTAGTGTTAAACTTTTTCTAATGAGACCGTTCAAATATTTCTCTATCTTTGACTTTCTATCACATCTTGTTACAATATTTGTATAAGCTCGCAGTTTCTGGTTTATAATATTGTAAGGGAAACGCTGAAACAAGATATTAGTGAAGAAAGGTTTTAATCCCATGAGGGACATTGATTAATAAAACAATAATAGCGAATATCGTAGTTCAGTGCGGCAATGCATACAGCTAGACGCTATGCCTTGCGATCTATTTTGCGACCCTGTGCCTATGAGCAGACGTTCCACTCATAGAGAATGGACGAGTCTATGTTCGACAATTAGTGTAGAGCAGGTTGGTCGTCTTTCCAGACAACGTTTTCTATATGTTCGAGATGAGATGGAACTGTTTCGTTGGTGCAAACTAAGATTATGTATAATGGATTCTTATAGGATCATTAAGTGAAGCCGTTTTCCTGTCGACATAAACACGGGCATTAAGTACAATGGACGCAGACAGACAGAGAGGAAATAATGTCGGCAATTACTGATATATTTTTTTTGTGTCGGGAGCATATTTTAGAAGAAATGCTCTCGACTGAGAAATGTATGTTACACTTTATGGTTTTATACCTTCATGCATTGTGGAATATGACATCTCAATGGATGTGCCGTAACGTAATGGTTAACCGTTATGTTTACGGCACATCCAAAGTGATAGAATTGGAATCGATTCGCAAAATTCGAATACAATCGGATATAATTGTGTTCATTCCAAAGGTTATTTAATGTGTAAAATCCGAGGTTTTATGAAAATTTTCCAATCCTGGTGCTCATGTCCTCCGATTTTCTAAAACACAAACACACACACACGCACGCACGCGCACGCGCACATACACACACACACACACACGCACATATATATATATAATTATTTGTTTAAATATGTCTCCATCGCGACACAGAAATCACTGTTTCGGAACCGAAACTCAAGTCCTAAAGTTTAATTGCAAAATTAACTTAAAAAATTAGAGCACGGTTTCATTCTCAAGCGATGTTAAGAATAACTTACGAAGAATTTCTTGGACACACACACACACACACACACACACACACACACACACACACACACACACACACACACACATATATATATATTTGTGTGTGTGTGTGAGTGTGTGTGTGTGTAATAAGATACAGAGAGAGAAGAAGAGGTTGGGATAGGTCAGAACTGATTCGGATTTAGACAAGTTGGTAAATATATTTATATAATTACAGTTGATATGGAAAAGATGCGTTTATTTGTTTAACACGAATAATATTTTGTCACGGATGAACTGTTACATACGCAGAAACAATAATACACGACAAAGATGCCTTTTTGTTTCGATGCGGGATAATGTAAGAGGGTGAGGAAGAAAGATGTTTATAAACGATTCTATTCTACCACATCATAGCAAAAAGCATCTTTGTCGTGAGTAAATGTTTTGTCCGCATGTAAAAATTTATAATAAATAATTATTGCTCTACTCATGGTATTGAGCCCACTTTTAAATTAATGCTTTGAACATATGAATTTATATTCCTTTCGTTATCATTACATTTGCATATATATATATATATATATATTTACCGGCCTGAATGTCCGAGAAATTTTCATAGAAAATTTTCGCTCTCCGACAGGAATCGAACCTGTATCCTATACGGAACCATCATTTCGCGTGATGTGCCTTAACCTTTCGGCCACAGAGCGGCGTCTGGTTAGCAAGGTCGATTTTACTATCTTTAAACTTAAATCTTCCATGAATCTCTTCTATTCATATCTGCTCTAGCGTATCAAATGTAAACAAATGACGTCATATATTTTAGAATTGGACATTGTCCGACAATTTATTTAAAGACATTTATATTATGTTTAACGTTCTTTTTATAGATACAAGTATTTAAGCAAATGCTCTGTTTTATAATAAACAGTATTAAATAACATTTACCGGCCGGTAAATGTTATTTAATACTGTTTATTATAAAACAGAGCATTTGCATATATATATATATATATATATATATATATATATATATATATATATATATATTAAAGATATTTTTGTCGGTACAAAATTTTATAACAGAAATGAAGGTGTTAAGCTTAATATTACTAGACATATTAAAATACAAAGTTTACCTTTTTATTCTTTGCTTTGTATTTTAATATGTCTAGTAATATTAAGGTTTAACACCTTCATTTCTGATATATATATATATATATATATATATATATATATATATATATATATATATATATATTGGCGAAAGTATTTGAAAATGAAGTCGGAATTTAAAGAATATATATATATATATATATATATATATATATATATATATATATATATTTATATATATATATATATATATATATAGGCGAAAGAATTTGAAAATGGAGTCGGAATTTTAAGAATATTTATTTACGGCATGATCTTTTTCGCATCAGATCTTAATTTCTGATATATATATCGCCTGAAGATTGCACTAGCATGAAACAGACTGTCGCCTCTAAGTGCTGACTTCCATGTCCACTTTTATATTTATATATATATATATATATATATATATAAGATATCACACATTGACTGATGCTCTGCTCGGTGTAATATAACAAAGCGTTAAAAATAACGTAGTCATGAAATGTAAGATATAAAAATAATGTAGGCACGAAAATAAATACCTGTTGAAATACGTTTATCCAGATTAATTTCTACTCTAGATTATAACGACTTTAAATTTTCTTCTGTTTAACTATCTAATGTCGAGCTTCGATAATTCTTTTCATAATTTTAGGTTCGAATGACAAAAACAAAACAAAAAAACGAATCATCGATCTCCGTTTATTTTAAATAACATAAAACCTTTCACCCTCGTTTAAATATAAATCCCGTCTATTTTAAATACAAAATTGATAAAAATTACCCACTAATTCCCGTATAAAACAGAGTTCGATGGTAAATTGTCGCCATATTATATTTTCAATTTCGCGCATGCGCGTTTTTTACTTTTGATTTTTTCAGCTGTACAGTATATTAGAGTCAGTTGGACACCGTCTGT
>OZ038477.1:101362888-101367888 GCA_964036315.1 Acanthosepion esculentum
AGAACTCTCGGTTCCATGCTTTCCAGCTAAATTTAATCTTCAAAAATTTAAATACCATATCAATAGTTGTATATCATCTTTTTGCGTCCTCTTCTGTTGTTCTCGCATATTAATAATGTACGTAATAAGATGTAAATTATAGGGACCTCTCTTATGAAATTTAATTTCACTCACAGCAGTTATGACATTTTTCATTTTTTTATAGTATTTTTTATTTTTCCAGAAAACGTAAGGTTCAAGCTAAAGTACAAAACAAAAATAAAAATGTAATAAAATATTAAACTGCTGAAAATATTTGTTACTTATTACAATTAAGAGGTAATAAGTTAATTCACTTAAACTTAAAAGAAAAAATTAAACTAGACAAGTTACGTCACTTATTTTCTTCCGTACGATAACTTCCCCTCACGTTAGCTGTCAATAAATCGATGAAACTCAACAGCAAAAAAAAAAAAATTTAGGAGATGCTAGGGAGGATTAAAATAGGTAAAAAATAATCAATAAATACTTTGGTCTTTACTCTTAATGATAACAAACATTTAGACGATTGTTTTCGTCAAGTTTTAGGCCGTTTTTATCATACTATGCCCTTTTTTAATGAAACCTTGGAGTTACATATAATAATGTTCTCTTTTTACATATTCTTTCACACTCAGTAACCCCTCGGTCTTTTAATGGCTTTACTGCCTTGCTTTGGATGATAGGATTTCAAAAGAAATATATCTTTTAGTTCTGATTTTTGGTAAAGAAGAGTGGTTACTTATAAAGTGTGTTCCATTACTTGGATCGATTTTAATGTGAATTAAGTTTAAGCGTCTAATAATTTCTTTCTTTTTCTTTCAGCTTTGGCGTACATTTGGGCGATATTATTTTTCGCTCATAATTGCCATGACTTAAATAATATGATCCTATAGAGAAATACATAAATTTTCACCAACAACACTGATTTATTTACTACTGAATTTGATCCGTCTTAATGAAACATACTTATATATAATCCGTCTTAATGAAACACCCTTTACAAAGACAACCAAAAGAAGTACTCAGATTTTTTTGTTAACTGGTTGTTTGTTTGTATTGTCTAAAGTATACAATAAATTAAAGCTCAATGTAATATATGTTCATTTAAGCATTTGTTGAGGGCGAAATTATTACAAAAATCATTCACAAAACTGTTTTACTTCCTTATGATCGAAGCACAATGGTAGTAGAATATGTAAAAACAGTTAAATATCAGTTAGCTGAAACTACGCAGTATTTTGAACTCTCAAATTCTGAATGTTAGGAAGCTTTTCAAGATAAGAAAGATAGAAAGTATTCTGGAGGTGTGGTCTGTGGAATGTAAAGACCACTCAGTCGGACTGTGGCGTCTCATTCACTTACCGGGAAATATTTCCATTGCAAAACATGACGCCCATAATGAGGTGGTACTCAGTTTTGGAGGAAACCCTGGATGACCTTTGACTCCCTCCTGAATCCTTATAATAATTCGTAAATGTGTTTTTGAAGAATATTTTTCACTTCTGTAATATAAATTATCTATCTATCTATCTATCTATCTATCTATCTATCTATCTTGGTCCATTCATTATCTATCTATCTATCTATCTATCTATCTATCTATCTATCTATCTATCTTGGTCCATTCATTATCTATCTATCTATCTATCTATCTATCTATCTATCTATCTATCTATCTATCTATCTATCTTGGTCCATTCATTATCTATCTATCTATCTATCTATCTAACTACCTTGGTCCATTCATTATCTATCTATCTATCTACCTTGGTCCATTCATTATCTATCTATCTATCTATCTATCTATCTATCTATCTATCTATCTATCTATCTATCTACCTTGGTCCATTCATTATCTATCTATCTATCTATCTATCTATCTATCTATCTATCTATCTACCTTGGTCCATTCATTATCTATCTATCTATCTATCTATCTATCTATCTATCTATCTATCTATCTATCTATCTTGGTCCATTCATTATCTATCTATCTATCTATCTATCTATCTATCTATCTATCTATCTTGGTCCATTCATTATCTATCTATCTATCTATCTATCTATCTATCTATCTATCTATCTATCTATCTACCTTGGTCCATTCATTATCTATCTATCTATCTATCTATCTATCTATCTATCTATCTATCTACCTTGGTCCATTCATTATCTATCTATCTATCTATCTATCTATCTATCTATCTACCTTGGTCCATTCATTATCTATCTATCTATCTATCTATCTACCTTGGTCCATTCATTATCTATCTATCTATCTATCTATCTATCTATCTATCTATCTACCTTGGTCCATTCATTATCTATCTATCTATCTATCTATCTATCTATCTATCTATCTATCTATCTATCTATCTATCTATCTATGTATCTACCTTGGTCCATTCATTATCTATCTATCTATCTATCTATCTATCTATCTATCTATCTACCTTGGTCCATTCATTATCTATCTATCTATCTACCTTGGTTCATTCATTATCTATCTATCTATCTACCTTGGTCCATTCATTATCTATCTATCTATCTACCTTGGTTCATTCATTATCTATCTATCTATCTATCTACCTTGGTCCATTCATTATCTATCTATCTATCTATCTATCTATCTTGGTTCATTCATTATCTATCTATCTATCTATCTATCTATCTTGGTTCATTCATTATCTATCTATCTATCTATCTATCTATCTTGGTTCATTCATTATCTATCTATCTATCTATCTATCTATCTATCTATCTATCTATCTATCTTGGTTCATTCCTTATCTATCTATCTATCTATCTATCTATCTATATTTCTATCTATCTATCTATCTATCTTGGTTCGTTGTTATCTATCTATCTATCTATCTATCTATCTATCTATCTATCTAGGTCCGTTCCTTATCTATCTATCTATCTATCTATCAAATATAGATATACCTATATACAAATTTTTTACTGATATAACTCCTTTATCTCGATAAATCATAACATCTACAAAGGAAGTTAGAGATTACGTATTAAAATATGCTTGTCTATATTGTCCACATATTATTCCCACGTGTTCAGAATACATTTCAATAATATTTTGTGGAATGTTGTTCGATGAGTCACAGAACAATTTATCAAATTCTGGCATGGATACAAAAATGTTATTTTTTCCATATATTTAAGCAGCAATCTGAACTATACGAAATAAAACATTTAAAAAAGTTACCTACCCTGCTGCCTACGTATCCGATGTTCTATCCCTTTTAACTGACAATAGTGGCGGTAGAAATATGCGCTGACTTTGTACTTTTATTATATTGAATTATTCATAAAATACGTGATAGGTACGCAGGAATTACATCGCTAAAGCTAACAGTTCTGCTCCTAATCAAGTAAATTTCGTTATAAAGATAAATAAGACCTTTTGTTGACGTCCATTACCCTATCGATTTAGACATTTAGCAATGACCAACATTTTGAACTTAGTATCATGATTTTAAATAGCCTCTTCAGATCTAGACTTTCCTATAACGCTAATGCATGTAACTCATTCAGGGATCATCAGTTTGAGACTGCTTTCTCGGATCAGTGGTTAAAAATGGCTTCAAAAGAATTAATCCTGTCAATTCAAAAGAAGACGCTATTCACATGCCCCTATAGACTGACGATAAAAATCCTCACAAACAAAGAAATTTTCCAAATAATAATAAAAAAATCACTTGAACACTTTAAACAGCGTGAACAAGAAAAAAACCTTGTGACTCTTTGTGACTAGAAGAGAATATACTAAACCTTTCATATTACCAAAAACAAAAGTTTTCGAAGACAACTCCAAAGATTATTAGAAAGATCTAAAACATTTAATATTTTGGGAAGACTAATTTCCTGAAAATACTTTTTTTAAATAATTTTTTTCAATAGTAAAACTGTTTTAATTGTAAAACTGTTTTTAATAGTAACATTAAACTATACCCACAGCCTTGCCCACAAGTCCATTCCCAGAGTCATCATTGACAGCAGATCGACATCACAAGTCATCTCGTGTCAACCGTGAATCTGGATTCCTTTGAAACTTTGGTTTCAAATTGAGTGACAAGACTATTCCGGTATAAGACCACATTACCATATTTCACTTACGTGCGATTACCCGAGCGAATTTCGCAATATATTTAAGGTATATATTCCGTTTTCCTAATTCTTAGTCAAAGGTAATACTTTCAATGGCTCAACATAACCTTAACAAAGACAGTGCTTTGGCTAAGAAATACTCAGCTATTAAAACGTCTTGACTAAATGTGATTAATGTGCGCTAGGTCAATGAACACTGAGTATTTCATGTATGCAGATGGGTAATTGTATAATTATCGTCCGGTTCACAATCCTCCCCGATCTTTTCAACAGGAGAAGAAGTTTATCGTTTGTATCCTTGTTTCATACTAATTCTACTTTAACTCTGTAAAATTCTAACGTCTACACTTAAATTATGAAATTCGTACTGCTGTTGGGATTGCGGTCTATTCTAAAGTTGTTTCCTCCTCTCTCACTTTCAGAAGACACTTGCATTTTAGTGGCGTTATTGCCTTGCTTGCACACAATTTTAACGACAGTACTTACACGATGGCTGAGATGATTAAAGTTATGTTAAACATGTCGGTCAACATATTCAGAAATGTCTAAACTATTAACTGTATAGAACAGTTTTCTTAAATCGTTGGTTAATAATAGCTTCATATGATTTCATCCTACAAATCGTAAAGAACACGATTTTTCATCGGACCCGAATAACCAAAATAGGTTGCGAATATAGCAAGAAAATAAAGCAATGTTATGATTAAGGTGGAGTGGAAACTCTCTTAAATCGGATATAATAATACGTGAGATGCCTTCTAGCGTTTTGTGACATATGGTGGCCGTTAATAATTAAATATAACTCAAGACTTGCCTCGATCTGTCTTTTTTACAAATACTTTCACGGTAATTGC
>OZ038477.1:101377888-101390388 GCA_964036315.1 Acanthosepion esculentum
TCACCTGCGACCCACACATAATAATCAATGTCGTTGCAGTCGGGGGAGTTAAGTGGCGAGATGTAAGGAGTGATGTGGTCACAGAAATTGTGTTGCAGCCATGACTGGGTTCCCCTGCTTTAGTGGCATGGTTCAGAGTCCTGTTGTCTGACATAGAATCTTCCATCAGCCACCCTCTTAACCCAGGGTTGCATTATCTCTTTAAGTCACTTGATGGAGGCCTCCGTGTTGAGTCTGAGGCCTTGATGGAAGATGAATGGAGGCATAACGTCGCCATGATGTTGTCTGCATATATCATGCAACTTTTTCCGAATCCTCTGCACTGTCATCAGATTGATACCCAAACATTCTGAAACGTTCGTATTTGAGCTTCTGACACGAGTGCCAAGCAGTACAGCATGCCGTATTTCTGGTGCAGTAAATTGCGTCATGGTGCTATTTTTGTGACAGATGGTGCCGAGCTGAAACCACGATACTCTACAGTCGACGAAATCAAAAACAAACAACGTGCACGCGCGAAATTACAAATATAACATCGCAACTACATACCCATCGCATGCTGTAAGGTCTGTGGGAATGTACGATGTGCCGTCTTTGAAACCTAGAGTAAATATATCATCGTAAAAAAATCGCTGTAGATTTTTTTCACATATCCGATAGTGTTGTGGCCTTTTTAAGGCCAGAAATAAAGACACAAAGATAGGAATTCAGTTACATATTAACAGAAACAGTAATACAAACATATACAAACGAGTATGTTATGACAAGAATGTTCGGTCCGACTGTCAGATCTGACTGCTGGAACTTCTCTCTCCAAAATGCAGTACCTGCTCCTATTTGTAGCTGGGAGAGTCCATGCGTGCGTGGGTAAATTACCATAACAGATAGATACATATGTTGTAAGCTTATGTTGTGTTTAATGACGAATCACGATGAGAACTATTATTGCTTTTGAAAAATAAATCAGTTGCGGCTACTTAAGAGGCATGGGCGCGTTGACGAATGTTTAGAACTTTCGCTTTCGGACAATGAGCCACGGATTCGTAATTCACCATGTTCATTTTATCAGAAAAGTCGCTGCTTGATGCGATCCCACTTGGCGTTGGAAAGTGGTCGAATACCAATGGACATTTTGAGCCATGCATTATGATTGAAACTGTGCATATTGATGTGTTAATCAATGTCTGCACTAGCACAAATTCACAAGTCATCATGACCGAGGGTTTGAACGTAGTTGCCTTGTTCAACATATTGATCCCGCCAGGTTAAGCACTCTCTCCTAAAAAATGTAACGAAGCTCCGGTCAACATAGATACAGGTGGGCTCTGTGGGTCTTGAACACATACACACACACACACACACACACACACACACACACACACACACACACACACACACACAAAATCCATTAAAGGTGGTCGCGCCGTTTGAGATACATTATTGTAATTAGCATTCTTTGTGTGCATAAGAATTTATCGCGAACTTGTTTTCAAAACGCAAGCATCGGAAATTAATGACACAGTTTCTATAATGTCTCATGAAGAATCATCAAGAATACCATTGTTAATTACAAAAAAATATTTGCATTCAACACAAAGCAAAATTAATTACAAGATTGAAGATATTAATTGAAAATCTCTTTGGTTACGCTTAAAGTTCAATATTTAAGAGATATTTATTACATTTAATATCTGTCTATATTTCTGGGATGAGGTATTGTAATTATTTACATTATTTAAATTGTTCGGATTTTTATTGCCATATTAACGAGGTTTCAGCCTTTGTACGCTCCGGCCGTCATCAGCTGTGGTAAGAAATATAAAGGAGAAATAGACCGTCCGCTTAAGGTAAAACTGCAAGAATATGGTAAAGCCGTAACACGAGATAAAAGAGAAATTCAGTTGTAGCTGACGATATATTGAGGGAAAAGAGAGACCCTCGCCGCCCCCCATGGGATGAGGTTGAAATAATGGACCGAGATCATCACTGGAAAATACGAAAACGTAAAGAATCAACACATATGCTCGACCACAAAAACCAACTAAGACGGTCAAGCATAGAAATGAATACAATATGGGAACCAATAATACAGTGTGTTAGAGAAAAGCAATAATAAAATTAGTAAAAAAAAAAAGAATGTTACTGAGACATTAAGTTTATAAGTCCCAAAAATCAATTCTTCTTAAATGTGCCGAGTCATTTCAAAGGACATAGACGATAATAGATCCCCACGGCATTGAGAATGGCTCGTTCTAGTCTTTCTCGCTTTTTCACCTCCGGTTCCGCCAATTCATTCACGCAAGCTGTTCGACTTCTATCTCTCGTGCCCTTAATATGGCCCAGTGAGTGTTAAGTTTGTCCAACCTTCCTACCTCATTATGTATCCAATAAATTTTAGCTGTCTTTTTTTCTAATTCTGAGTATAATTCTCTATTCTTTTGCCATATTCTTTAAGACTTCTTTGTGCATGCAATATTCAGTATCTTTCTGCAGAAGCACATTTCTGCTGCCATTAGTTCATACAAACTAATTAAGTAGGCTACACACTCTTTACGTATGATTCTATAATCTTCAATATGTTTTGTAGGTATTAAATTCTCCATGCCCACTTTTCTCACTATGTGTTACTGAAATTTGACTACCTCTATTTGTTTGCAATGTAAGTTTCCTAGTAGATTTTGTTTTCTTAAATTTTCTACTAGAGTGTCAGAAAAATGGAGGAATGGAACGCATAGTCAAATGACTGAGAGACGAGTTTCATCATTTCCATTCCGCACATAGTCTCTTTTACGATTACCGTTTTATTTTGTACGGGCTCTATCCGGAAATTATCCAGCCATTTTACATTAACGATAAAAACAATTAAATAAATAGCAACATTTTTTTTAGGGATCATAACATTCTGCTTCATCACGTTCTTCTTAATCGCATCCACGGCGAATTTATTGCATATGAACAAAAGTGGTTTTGAGTGATTTAAAATCACAATATTTTGTACAGAGATCCATTCAAACACATATATATGCCATTTTGTCTCACTAATCTTTTCTTTCTGGAGGATAAACAGATCGAAGTAGATTTTACAGGCTTCAAAGAGAATTGGAATTTTTTTACATTATGAGATTTTTATGGAGATCAAAATAACTGGTGACCCGGGAGTGCACCGTCATGTGAGTGCAACATCCCAACCAAACCGTAACAATTTTTTATTTGGTTTGCAAATAGAGATGGTGTTGTCCTGACGGATGACGACGCCCATCCGATTAACCGCATTCTGAGGCTTTTTATCGATTGCTGCGTTTAATGGATCAAATTGGGAAGAGGACTTCTCTGAATTCAGTGGCTGCTTTGCGGAAGAATCTTGGTATACACAATGCCGTTTCAATTTTATTAGATACATATCATCCCGTTCTTCGAATGCAGACAGGATTTGGAAGTTGTTAATCCTAACCTTTTCCCCAGAAATTAGTCATGACCTCTTATCGTTCGTATAGAAAAGGTTTTTTTTTCTGACGCAGATGGAAGTAAGGCATATTATTTTTCGCATTCATATGAGATGTGAAGTATAGGGTGACCCCAAAAAACGAGAACTTTTTAACAATACAACAAAAACCAAGCGTGATGGAAGAAAAATATTTAATTCACAGTAATTGAAACCTTAAAACATGCCATTTAAGAAACAATGACGGAATTTTCATTTTTTTAAAATTACGTCCTGTAGATGGCGTCCTCCTGTACGAATGCATTCTTGAAATCTACTGTTGAGATTCCTCATTGATTGCTGCAACATCTCAGCTGGGATACTGTGAATTTCATTCTCGTTACTAAAATGGCGAAATGGTTACTTGCTCGAGGTCACTGTCTTGCAGTGTTGCCACTTGCTCATGTCTGGCAATACGCACTTCAAAAATTCCCGTTTTTTTGGGTCACCCTGTATATGGTCGATGTATCGAGACGTGTTGTCAGATTATCTTTAAACAATGTTTCAATTTGATCATCATTAATGAAAGCTTGGATGCCGGAAGGTTCTCAGTTTTTCTCGACCACAATTCCCACTTTTGAACCAAGCAAACCACTTAGGAACAGTGCTGTCAGCGATGGTATCATCTCATTAAATGTCACATATAATTTCGCTGATTTTTCCTTTCTTCATATACGAGAGCATCAAATGACGGAAATGCATACTATTTTCCTTCACTTTGTCTTTTAACGTTAAAATATTCAGTATTCATAAGAACACACGAATCTCATATTATAAGTTAAATTGTCACCATTTAGAATATGCATACGACACGCTTCCTTAGAAAATGTTGAAATCGGAGCAAAAAAGTTATTTTGGACTTTAAAAGTGAGGCATGATATTTATTTTTAAAAATGCATTTTATGATTAAATTTTGCTCTTGTCAAAATATCCTCCTTTAGCCTTGATTACTGCAGCACATTTTTTTTTGCATTCGTTGGAAAAGTTTCTCATTGTATTGATTCCATTCTTTCTTCAATGACTCTAAGTGCACTTTTTCTTTTTTTTTCACTCTTCTGTAAAGTTCATGCCATGCTAATTCGAACTATATACCTTTTGGCTTAAATAAGACCATTTAAGTCGGAGCAGTGAATAACTGGTTTATGTAATATTGCGGCCAGACTAAGCTTACAAAATGTTATTTTATTAAAGATATTTTTTTTCGGTGGATGAGAATTTTTGCAACATATTAATTCATTTTGAATTGGACTAAGGCGAGACTTCCTACGAGATGGAAATAATGTATCAATATAATATATATTAATAATATATGTCAGTGAATAATATATAATAATAATATATATATAATATGTAATATGTAATATATAATAATTTCTTGAAGTCAGTTTAGAATCCATTTCTCGTATTTAACATATTTTCTCGTATTTGTGCGGGTAGAACATAAATCGAACACTTAAAGTCTAATGTTTAAAAATCTGCTACGGCCTAAAATCAAATGCTAATGTTAATGGGTTAGCGTTGCAGCTCAGACGAGACAACATGTTCTTTTTCAGAGTGGGGATTTTTCCAGTCAAAATACTGTAATTTAATATATGAAAAAAAACTGTTTAGCTAGATCATTAACCACGAAATAAAACCACGAGGCGAAATTGTACCAGTCGATATTAATCTTCTGCTGTAGACAAGCGAGGCAGAGTGAGGTGAGGTTAGGGGGCGAACGGTTCAACGAGAGCGTCGCTTATTTTTCGTGTCGGGTTCAAGCGGTCTCTGCGGTCTCTGCGGGAACCATCGACTTATAGATAACCAGCTTTTTTTGTCTTGTAAGCTTTCGTCCAAAAAGTAATTAATCAATTCCGCTCCACTCAGCTGACCCGACTTTGTCAGGGTCGTTTGACATGGTTCCTGTGATTTTCGCTTTCACTCACCTGACCTTTGTCAAGACAATAACTGTCGAAACAATTTATCTAACATGTTTCAAATGTTACCTTCAACCCGGTAACGGCTGACAACTAATATCGCCACGATGGTATTTTTAGTTCATACCTTGTGTGGAAAAATTTGCATCAAATGACCGAAACAACCAGTGCTATTGACAGTTGAAATTTATAAGTTTCTATTTAAAATATTTTTCAGGAAAAAGAGTTTTCTCAAGTTAAACGTTATCGCGCTTTGCAGTATTGGTGAGAGCTTGCCTTAAATATTTTTGTTGTTTTTACCTTATAACCTTTTTTGTTTATATTTCGTAACATTTTCTTCAAAGTATTGTGGAAGGTCAACTTTTGAATATGCCACTATTTTTTATACATGGTTATGTTTGATACATTTTAGTTGTTGCTCTGTAGAAAGGTTTCAAATGAGATGGTTTCTCTTCTTTCTATGTTTATGAGTATGTAACATCAGTCCCCGAGGTTCGGTCAAGTATAGTCCTAAAGGCATCATTTGCTCGAATAGCACTGGAAAATAAATATCAATATTAATGACATAATATACTCCTGATCTAGACACTTCCCATAAATCTTTTAATCCTATCATTAATTTTGGATCTTTTAAGATTATGTTTGAAATTGCTAAATACACACAGAGGAGACACGGTGGAGTAATGGGTAGCGGCTCGGATTGAGGAATAGGAGAGCCGAGTGAGAATTCCAGTCGAATCCATTACCTTTGGAAATATATGGTTACTCTTCTTCTCCTTGTATGCGGGAAGCAAAAAACTGAATCGTCAGTTATATATCGAAAGATACATGATCTTCTAAGCGTGTATTGCGTATGGCACATATCTGACTTGAGTACACACTGTGGAAAGATATTCTTGTGTACAGATAGTTTAACTTACTACTGCCACGAACTGAAGAGGAACCTCATAATATAAAATGTGAATATCTGAGAAACTACATGTCCCAGGCAAACGAAATTAAAGAGGCTTCATGTTGAACAAAAAAAAAGGAGTTATCTCTCAAGATTTGAACAAGATATTGAAAAGGATATAGATTTTATAACCGATTTCAAAAAAGCTTCACTATGCGCATAGGTCGGTAGTTCAGCTTCTGCCAAACACGCTGTAGCATGTCTTGCGTAGGATTATCCAGAGCCTAAGTGCGGACTTATCTCAAAGGGAATCTACTAGGAAGATGGATCGGACGTGCCTGTCATAATGACAATGTGCTGGTGAAACGGCCACCACGTTCACCTGATTTGACAGCATGAGATTTTTCTTTCTATGGGGCTATGTGAAAGGACAGGTCTATATCCCACTCCCTCTACATGCCTAGAGGAGCTTATGTAGATAATGACTGGGGCGCTGAAGAATGTTACGCAAGATATACTACAGCGTTTTTGACAGGGGTTCGATTACCATCTTGACATGTGTTAAAAATAGTGGGCATATTGAACATTTTTGAAGCCTTGTGAAATCGGTTATAAAATCGCTATCCCTTTCCTTATCTTCTGCGAATTGTGATAAATAAATCTTGTATTGTTCAACATGAAACAGCATTAATTTCGTTTGTCTCGGACATGTAGTTACCCAGACGATACCCTATATATAAATTTTTATTCTCTATAAAGTAATTAAAACCGTACCAATAGTTTTCAGTCAACAGTGTACATCTCGATTTGCATATTTGCATTTGCTCATGCGCAATTTCTCTCTTCTGTATTCTCAAGTCAAGAGTTTCATTTTTTGCATATTTTTTATTTATTTTTTAATGAGTACGGAATATGATGCCCATAAAACTTCATGTTATTATTTAATTTCCCTTTTGTATCAATATAGTTTTTATTTAAAATATTCTTTTATTTTTTAGCTGGCCATTTATAACAGGCGTTATTTTTTTAAGGGGAAGCCATGAAAGACATATGATATTCCCAAATATAATAAAGTGACAAACACTTAATCCCATGCGGTGTGTAACAAAAAACGTTAATGCGACATGCGTACTAAATGTGTGAAAACTCCTGTACGTTTAATGGAGATTTTCTTTTGAAGAAGAACGAAATCACTGCATGTTTGTGCTTCTTGCATTAATATTTCTGAAATATTTAACCTACAAATTTATGTTTATTTTTCCTTGTAATTTTGCAGTCATTCTATAATAAAGCACGATAGCACACTTTGCAACATATTTTTAAAAAATTCTTGTTCCAAACGTGTTTTGAAAATTTTCCTCCTTCTTTTTTTTGGTCATCAATTAAGCGGAGAATTTTTAAATTTTTCTTTTTATTGTATGCCATTTCCTATTTGTGAAAACGTTTTTCAAATATTGAACGGTCGTTAATATTCCCTCCTTATTTTGAACCGCTTAAAAGAAACGTAGTCGTATCAGAAAGTATTTACTTAACACATTCACCGTCATATCTATACAATCGGAACAAAATAGGCATGGGAACAGAAAAATAATTACGGTCAAATAAATATTTCGCTGATAAGAAGACACCATGTTACATTTAAAATCTGACTTTAACATCAATTTTGTTTTTCTAAACGAACTTGTCAGTAACTTTGAAATATATATATAAATATATATATATATATATATATATATATATATATATATATATATATATATATATATATATATATATAAGGATGTTAGAATAATCAAGAACCTATACTGGTAGCAAACAACTGTCTACCGATAGAAAGTGAGTTCAGTAGATATACAAAAATAGAAAGGGGTGTAAGACAAGGAGGTGTCTTCTCACCGGACATATTCAACCCACACAGCAAAGCGATTCTGAGAGAACTAGAAATCCTATCAGGATTCGTTATATATTATATTACAATATGACACAGTATTGATAACAGACACAGAAAAAAACTCGTACAGAAATTAGTGAAGGAATGCGAGAAGAAAGGATAAAATATCAACTGAAACAAGATAGAATCCATAGTTGTTAGCAAAAGGAACATCTTAAAGTTCGAATGACAAATCGGAGATACCAAAATCAAACAAGTGCGGAGGTGTTTTAACAGAGGATGGAAAGTGTAACACTCAAATCCGAGGAAGTGGAATAACCAAGGAAACATTCAAAAGCTAGAATACGAAAAAATCTTTAAAAAAATTCGATATAAACAAGGAAAAGAGTGCTGAATTTCCACGTGATATCTGCCCTTCTGTATGTCAGTGAGTGCAGGACAAATTCCTCAAAGATGAAGAAGAGACTTAAATCTACAGAAATGTGGTTCTACACAAGGATTCTGAGGACGAAATTTTATAGAAAATGGAAACTAAAAGGAAACTCATACTTAACATCAGGAAGAGACAGATGCGGTTTCTGGGGCACATAGTGAGGAAGGAGGACTTGGAAAATTTGATAATCACGGCACTGATAGAGAGCAGAGTGGGCAGAAGAAAGCAACGCATAACATACTAGGTGAGCCTGATGGCAGAACAGGGCTTAGGTGAACTAACAGAAAGGCAAAGTCTATTAAGAGCTACAAAGGGAAAGAAGGTATGGAGAGCCATGATCGCCTACGTACTGTGTTGATACGACACAAAAAAGAAGCATGATATTATATAGCCTGTATTTGAAAGTTCCTGGACGGGAACTACGGATATTCTAACTTTCTATGGAAATGCGGTGGCGGTTAACGCTATTTCGAGACACAGTTGACTGAATCAATTTTCCATTTTTGTGTTATCAACTCGCTTTCAATTATTCAGCAAGATTTTGTAATTTTACGTTGGAATGTCTCTGTGATCTTTACAATGGCTAAATAAAAAAAAAATTAGCAATATTCCCGCATCTGATTTTGTTTCAAGTTCCGTAAATCTGCTGCTCAGAATGTTTGGTCAATTAAAAAAAAAAAAAAAAAAAAACAGACATTAAATACTGGATACAAAAATTATTTACTGTTTTGTATGCAGTAAGCCATTTAATTTTGGCTACCATTCACCACAGAAAGCACAAGGTACGCATGAAGACAGCGCTGCTTTTGAACTTAAGAGACGAGAGAAATGTTCGCAGTAACGTTGTACATTTATTGCCAGACTCCATAACCGACTTCAGTCCTTTGAGAAAGCTGATATCTTGTTTATCAGGATGACCTGAACGATCATCGTTATTTCAAATAATTAAAGGATGTATGAAAAAAATTGTAAAATCTTTTGAGATAATAAGAGTTTAGTGATACAAGTTTTAATAATTAACCCATAGCTGTGGGAAGGATTAGTTTCATAATTTTCCAAAGGTATTTAGGCGTAAATGGGAATTAGAACACCACACTCCGATTGATAATTGCTAGCCTTTACATTAACCGCACATCCAAGTTTACAGCACCTGGTACTTGTGGGCATGAAGTTATTCTCGATGGTTTTTCTGTGAAAATGAACGCAACAATTTAGGCTGGAATTTTACTCGGCTCACCGATACCAACTTCTGCGCCGATATCTGTTACATTACCCGCGAATCTTAGCCTTTATTTGTCTGTTATAAAACACAATTATATGACGCACAGAGAAGATCGGGCGCACAACAGTAATAATGGAGTGGGAGAATAGTTCTTAACTACTGTTCAGAAGTGACTCGTCTAAGTTCAAATGATTTAAGATTGGTTAATTGATCAAAGTCAAAAGTTAAAAGAACTCTTTATTTCGTCCACTTAAGTAGATAGTTCTGGTTCCACGTGCTGTGCCTTTTCTGGATGTCTTAATTTCAACTCTCCAAGTTTTTGTTACACTCTGCTGTAGCCAGGTATTGAACTCACAACTCCTTGGTTCAAGTCACTGGATTACTTCAACCAACGCGACTATACACTGGCACTAGTACAATCTGCCCCAGTGTATGAAATAAATTGTTCATTTCGAAATTCCAACGCATATCACCTGAAGAAAGCCAGAGCGTACAACTGCCGAAACGTCGTGAATATAACAATAAAGGTGAGAACAACAGTTTGAACAATGTAAAAAATGTAAATAACTAACTTTCTGTCTGTCTGTCTGTCTGTCTCTCTCTCTATATATATATATATGTGTGTGTGTGTGTGTATGTATATATACACACACACACACAAAAACACACACACACACACACACACATATATATATATATATATATATATATATATATATATATATATACACATACACATATAGATAGAGAGAGAGACAGACAGAAAGAGAGAGAGAGAGAGAGAGAGAGATTTTGCGAGATGATTATACTGGTTAAATACAATTTTCCATTTCCGATGGGCACCAGTCCTGGGTATGATGATAAACTGCACCCAGCAGCAAGGAGGTTTTGATGCGCGTGGAACTACTTCTTAATTGCTTTTTCTTCCCAGGTCCATTTCCACCTGGTGTGGTAGCAATTGTTATGGTCCCTGCTACGGGCAACTAGTTAAGCCCAAACAAACAAAAATATTGTGAAAGTATAAAACTCCATTTTTATATAAAGAAAATAAAACAATACATATATATAGTAACATTACCAACAATACCTATATATAGTATATATTTAGTTGATACCGAAAAAATACATAATTAAATAACTAATTGAGGTTGATAAGCCGCTAAAAATACAACCAACCAAGCAACCAATGAGCACGTGATTTTCAATTTGATAGTAGAAAATATCAAATTTCAGTCTCTGTTGTAAATATATAGCTAGTTTTAGTTATATTAGCTAATCATTTATCAGCTCAAATTTATATCGGTATATTTTCTACATGAAAACGTATGTATGAACAGATGTTGAAAGTTTCTCGGCCCGCGTTGCTTCCAAAATGGAGCAATTGATCAAATATCTTGATTTTTCCAGGAGTTGCAGTTTGTATGCGCCGATAACTTTTTCAGCATACCCTATATATATATATATATATATATATATATATATATTATAAAGATGTTACATACGGACAAAAAAGTACACACGACAAAGATGCATTTTTGTTTCAATGTGAAAGCTTCTCGACAGCTGAGGAACAAAGATGGTTATAAACAATTCTATTTAAAATGCATCTTCGTCGTGAGCACTTGTTTGTCCGTATGTAACATTTTTATAATAAATAACTATTGATCTACTCTTGGTCTTGAGGCCTCTTTTAAATTAATGCTATGAACGTTTGAAATTATATTCTTTTCTCTCTCTCTCTCTCTCTCTCTCTCTCTCTCTATATATATATATATATATATATATATATATATATATGTATATTCGAAAATATAGATGCATTTCAGAAATTAAGTAAAATACTAAGAAAAAGAAAATTTCATTATCAAAAGAGAAAAGAAATGGTGAACTGCTATATAATGTCAATCTTCCTATAAGGCAGTGAATTCTTGACAGATGAAGAGAAGAATAGAGACAACATATATGTGGTTCTACAGTAGGATGCTGAGAATACAATGTATGGAGTGTGCAAACCAACAAGGAACCAAAGTGAACAATTACACTCAGAATCAGAAAGAGCTACCATTTCTGCGGCGTAAAAGAAGGACAATTCAATATTCACAGGAGATATCGAGGGCAAATCAGTCAGAGGGAAGCTGCTGGTTGCCTTACAAGTTTATTTCAATGCTTGATAGAACGGGGTATGGTAAGGGTGGTAGAAAGACGAGCATCCTTAAAAAGCTTCATAGGCTAGGTGGTTGTGGAGAACCATGTCCCTCCACGTCCTGAAAGGGTACCAAACATTAGTTTCAAAACGATTGCTATTCGCTTCAGGTCTATGATTTCTTTGTTTTACATACGACTATATGAATAAAGGCAAGAGGAAAACATATATTAGCCGTTTCATCCTTTGAGGAACTTTATAAAGGCAAAGATAAATTCACTCAGAGGAGGAAATGCATCGGCTAAAGTAAGTTTTCCTTTTGTCTTTATTCATATTCTCCTTTTATAGATATACTCTATCCGAAATATTGCACGCGAGAGTAAGTGTTTCATTATAGAATTCTCGATCTATTTTCGTGGTTGTATCTTGCAATTAAAAAGTATAATGTCAGAGAAAATGTTTAATTGCTTCTTTTATAGAAAACTCCATTAGCGCTCGTGCACTGAATAACACGTCTTCGTG
>OZ038477.1:101397888-101410388 GCA_964036315.1 Acanthosepion esculentum
CCCCTGGATTATACGAACGGATTACTACTTCTATATTGGCTCCTATATCAATAGTAGAGCCCTCTTAGGATTTTACCACTATATATATATATATATATATATATATATATATATATATATATATATATATATATATATATAAATTAAACTGGACACGGCGGTCAACACCAAGCGGCGATAGTTTATTTCAAGCTTAAACGCAATCTTCAGACCCTGTGTGCCGTATTTGGGTCTACTATTTATATGCTGACTTATGGTGCATTGTGGGTATTAAGGAGCTATTTTATAACAAGGTTTTTTTAATTTTTTTACTCATTATTTATTATAGAATATTTAATTATTTCTTGTTGATTATTATTATTGTATTTACAGTGCATTCGTAGTTTGTTACTTTGTTTAATATTTACTTAATTTGTTTATGTGTTTATTTAGATTTTTGTGTATTTTACTTAATTTTATCTAATTTGCTTAATTTAATGTTTTGGCTTTTGTTCGTCTCCCCAGGTCGATAACATCAGAAAGTCACCTTTAATTTATTTAAGATAACTTCGTGCGTCCCCCAGGGCTCCATCCTTGATCCTACCTTGTTTTTAATTTGGGTGTTAGAAGCTTTACTCGCTTTCATGGAGTATTACCGATTAAAATGCTTCATGAACGTAGGAGAGATGGTATTAGGACTCACGCGTTTCTCAAGGGCCGAGGGAACGTAATAGACTTGAATGAATTTGACCACGTCTTGCCGTGTTCACTGCCAGTGTCGATAATGATTAAGCTACCGGCACATCCCTCTCAATAGAGAACTGGTGTCTGAAGAATATTGAGTCGAGTAGCATTGAGAAGGGTTGCTGCTATTTGATATCCAGCTGTACCCAGCTGATCGTGTGGTACTGATAATCATTATTCATTCGCGGAACATGCAAATGAAGTAAAAGTGAACAATGTGAAGGAAGAGAAATTGATAATTCAATGAAAAGGTTTTTTTTTTTTTGGACTTAATTGGATTTTAAAAAAATGTATTTCACCCGCTTTAAAGCCAGAGAGACGCTACAGGTTCCAGTCGATATGGAGATCACGAGAATAGATAGCATTTGTATCAAAAATCGAACAGGCCAAGACTGAAGTGATCAGGGAAGCAGTCTCACAGGATTTAGTTCTAGAAAAATGGCAGTTCTTGGATGACCCGTTTCAATTTCATCGGCTTACGGACACGTCATTTTGAAACACCGGTCTCCGTATGATCATCGAAATTAAGAAGCGTCGAGTTTAATCAGTACCTAGAGGGATGACTGCGTGGGAATACTCGATGCTGTAAGGTTGGATGTGCGGGTGGTGTAAGGCATAATGGCAGGAAATTTTTAATTGGAGAGTCGAGTTCCAATTCCCGTTGTGTGCTTTATATTCAATTATGCGCAAATTTCCTTTGGAAATATATAAATCCATTTATTCACTCCCCAACTATGGGTTAATTAGTAGAACTTGCATCATAAAACGATCATTATCTCTAAAATATTAGAGGAAAATTATTATAACATGAAAATATTCTCGGGCTTTAAATAACATGCAAACGCTTTATAAGCCGTAAAAAACGAATCATTCAAATCGATTTAATTTCATAGACCTATTGGATGTTATTTTTCTATTCTCTTGAGTTGTTTTCGTTTCCGTGGTTATGCCATTCGTCTCCAAATTCACTTCTAGAGAAATTGTTTTAATTGTTGCCTCAATCGAATAAACGTTTGAATTTTTTTTTACTCTTTCCAAGCTAAATTCCCTTGTTAAATTTCTGTCTCAGTACGCCATGTATTTCTTTCCGCTGTTATTATTGTGTTTCTGCTATTTTTCTTACATGAAATTGGTTTATATAACGCTTACGGAAATATGAAATAATAAAACCACCATAATTATTTTCAGCTCCATTTTATTTACGGCTCTGAATGTTTGGTTGGCCGACGAGTAAATTTATTATATATAGGTCGCTGACCCGATTTTTGATTGGACCGTTTTTAATTTCCTTTTTCTTTAAGTTACACGGGAAATAAAAAAAAAAAAAATGAGCAAAAGGTTATAATAAATATCATAAAAATAAAGAAAAAAATAATGAATTAAAAAGAAAGAAGAAAAGAGAAAAGACGAAATGCCCAAAACTTGAAAATGAATTTTGTCAGCGAGACACATTTAAAAAAAAAAAAAAAAAAGAACAGAAAAAATCTGGAAATATAAGACTTCTTTTGAAGAAAAAATATAATTATTCGCCGTTGGAATGAAATAAAAAATGTGGACAGAGAAAATACAAAATACGTGAGTGTGTGTGTGTGCATATTGGTTTGGCGACGAAACAGATGAGCTAGCGCTTTATCGAACATATTTCTTTCGGAATCAATAGTCGTGTTCATCTTCAAGCTTAAGTTTATACATGCCGAGTTTTGTCCGCTTGTCTAAGCACCAATAAGCGCCACTTTATCAAAATATGCATGATCTGTTTTTTTTAGAATCTTTAAATTCATAAGTATTTTTAAAAAATCTCTAGCTAGCCTTAGATTGAGTCCAGTAAAATGAATGTTGATGGCCCAATTTGAGAGTCTTGTGGTGTTTAAGGATTTGTAGGACTAAGCGTCATCTATAAGAAGACTGAGTTTATGGCCCTTGTCAAAAGGGACATCCCATGATGTAAGCTCGAAACTGGACACGGTAAAATAAAACAAGTGCAATAAGTGAACTCTCCGGGAAATGTTATATCAGACGATAGAAAATGCGAAACCGAAATCCGAAAACAATTACAATAGCGAAAGGTAGTTTCAAAGACCCCAGCACCATATTAAGAAAAAGGAAAATATGGTAAGTTATGAGTTCTCAGCTTTTACGTAATATCGATCCTCCTATATGGTAGTGGATGCTGGAAAATTTAATAACAAGAAGAGTAGACACTGGGAATCAGATTAAATTGTTTTGTTTTTTAAAAGTATATCAACACCTTATGGGTCATTTCATGCCGAAATCTAATTTTCTTGGATGCTCTGAAGTAATAAAAATAAGACATGTTATTCTGCTTCCACAACTGAATACATGGTAGATTATACTCCGCTTTTGTGTATATAATTGCTTGTGTGGGCATAAGTACTAGAGGCGATGATGTGTGATTTACATTGTTACGGAAATTATATTTTGGATCAACGACAATTTTTTACAGCAAATGTAAGCAAAAAGGACACATATACCTAACATCAGGCAGAGGTTGTTGTAATTTTTAGGGAAGATAATGAGGAAAAGATGCTTGGCAATTCTGATACTGGCAGGACAGTTTGAAGACAAGAGCGACATAGGAAAACAAAGCATAGCCTAACTAGCTGGAGTGAGTAGATGGCGAAGCAAGCTTTATGGGATTCGTCAAAAAGACAGAATTTATTAACAGCTACAAAGGACAAGAAATTGGAGAGAGCTTACGGCCATATCACATAGAAACACTGGTTCTTGTACGATAACCGAAGTTAAGCACAAACGAACCTGGTCAGTACGTAAACGTAAGCTTGGATGTGCGGGTGGTGTAATGGAGAGAAGCTCGGAATTGGAAATTGAACTGCCAAGTACGTTATATTTACACGCGTAAATAGCCTTGCGGAAGTTAAGAATTCACCTCTTCTCCTCCCCGCTATGGGTTAATTTGTAGAAATTGTATCAGCAAATTATTATCTTCAAGAAATTCTTACAATCTAAACATATTTTCTGGCTTTAAATAACCTGCAAAAGTTTGATAAGTCGTAAAAGAGAAATCAGTTGCATCAATGAAATTGTGAAGAGCTGTGGTCGCATATGACCTAAAGGAACACGGTGCATAGACGAAGAATTAACATGTTAAACCAGCTCTACACCTTTCAGAGCTTTAGAAAAACAACCGTCTAATCGTAAAAAGACTAACAGCAAATGTAGGAAAGGAGGGTTCAGTTTTCCGATCATGTGCGGTGTACCGATCATTATGCTAATGAGAAGAATGACACTATTTACACATAACACAGTTTGATAAAGGCGTTAGTTAGATCCAGTGACAAGATCCAAAAGAGTGTGTGTTCAATACCCGGTTAACGCAGTGGGGAACTTGGAGAGGGGAATTAACAGGAGATAGCTGATAACTGACATCCATTAAACATGGCACATAGAACTAGAACAGTCTACGCCAGTGAGCGAAATAAAGGGTTCAGTTCGACATTCCAACCACCTGAAGAAGGCTGGGGCGTACAACGGCCGAAACCTTGTAATAAATATGGTGACAAAGATGAGGACAATAGTCCGAATAATGTAAATAATGTACATAATATCTCATCTTAGAAATATAGACAGATACCGAGTAGAAAGACAATTTTCCCCTTGACACCATCACCATTTAAACTACCGTCATTTCTCGGCAGTGTTTATATTTTAAAAGAGATATGATTAGAATTGTAATAAAACCTAAACTTATATTGAAAGTGAATTTATACATATTATTCTTGTGAATTTATAACAAATATATTAAACACTATTTATTCATTAGATTGTTTAGGTACAATAATGATTTTATATAGACAACATTCTACAAACTTTATAACAGTATTAAAGCTAATGCAATGAAATATTTATCACTTACTAATATATCAAGAAATAAATAAGAACAAAATTGTTTTTCCTTAAGTTTATAAACATTTACCAAATTATTAAAATATGTGAACCGACTATAAGGTATTCCTTATTATTTACCATTTTATCGAATAGATTCGCAATTAACCGATTTTATGCAAACCATTCCATTAAAAAATCTAATAAATAAACAGTGTAAATAAAAATTCTAAAAATAAATAATGTTTATTATTTTTGTTGTCAATTCTCAACAAAAAGAAATGTATAAAAACGTTTAGCTTTTATTGAAATAGCTTTGTAAAACAATAAACATTTCCGAGGATTGAAGGTAGTGAAAATAATAACGCTATGAACGTAAAATCGCGAAGGTTCAAGTTTGACAAAAATGGTACTTGTGGTTTAATCGTGCGACATTTGGGGTTATTTTTAAAATAAGAAGAGCTAACTTGAAGTACTAATGTAAAGAAATTTAAAAATTAATAGCGCTATGCTACGTCTTATCTCGGTCTGGTAACTTTACATTGCACCAAGCTAAAAAGATGTAAATAAACTATTTACGTGATAGAATCTAAAAAGAATTCATATATAGAATCCATCGATAAAAATGCTGGAAAAATCAGACTCGTTATAGCACTCCAGAACTTGTCTGGTGTCATGCTCATGCTTCATGAGATTTGACTGAAAAGGGTGCATTTTTGCCATATTTCACCACAGCTGTCCAGTCCTCACATTCCAGCATTGACAGAGTTCAAAATCATTTACGTGACCTCGTGGTGGATGACTTATTTTTCTCACTACAGCCCTTTCCTACAGAAGTAACGTCGAAAGCATATCGCTACTTCCATGGCAAATGTTCAGAGTAGCTCCATTCTTTAATGCCACCAGCTCAAACCATTGAGGTTCTACATCCTCAGGATTCAATCAGCATTATTCTCTTCATATTGCATTTGGTAAGAAAGGAGAGACTCTCTGAAAGCCTCTTTCTAAGAACATCTTTTTTGTGGAACAGATTCCCTTGTACATGCCTCAAAATACACTAAAATCTTAACATTTTCAAATGTATGTGTCAGTCGTTATATATCAGCCATATTCTCGGAATATTCAGTTTCTATTTCTCCCTCTTGCATTCATATCACAAATACCATTCACTAAAACTTAACATTGAGTGATTCTACGACTTTGTATTGAGCTTTAGTAAAAAAAAAAAAAAAATTAAAAATTAAAAAAAAAAACAAACAAAAAAACAAAGACAACAACAACAAAATTACCCAGAAAACCTAAAAGCATATACAGGGTACTATGGATAAATTCTCATTGAAATAAAGCAAACAATGAAAATAACATTGATATTTTTAACAGATATATTTACCAAGATACACAAAAATATCTTGAAATAGTAACGGATAAATTTATTATATATATATATATATATATATATATATATATATATATATATATATATATATATATGTGTGTGTGTGTGTGTGGAATTGTTAGTCCAGTACGCAAGCGTTTTTGTATTCAGTTTTCCTTTTTTGTGTTCGAGTTGGCAAACGATGTAAGATCTCCCTGTCAACTCTGCAGTAATCCTTAGCTGCGGGGTGAAGGGGTGAACGCATGCATTCTCAAGGGTATTTGTGTGAAAGCGGACGCAACGGCCTTGCCAGATGTTTGAACCTGGAACGCTAATTCCATTTCCAGAGCCGATATCCACTACGTTACACGCACACCCAGAATAAATAGGGAAAATAATTGGAAGGTGTGCTCCCTAAAGTCATCTTTTTGATATTGCATTCATTGAAATAAAATATGCTGAGTCGAGCCTATTTAAAATTAAAACTTTTGAAATATCCAAGGAGAAAATGCTAACTGGCCGGCACGGGAATCTAGTTTAGTTTATGTGTCTCTGAAGAAGAAGAAATAACGGCGATGTTTGATGGAATGGTTCACAAAGCAAGCATAAGCTGTATCCTTTGATTTCTGGTGAACGTGTGGTATTAAATGAGACAAAAACGTTAAATGTCGAAGGAAATCCTTGACATTTTGAAGCTTACTTTCTCGTGATATAATTTTTTTTGCCAACTTCAAATAAGGCAAATTTATTTTAAAAATTCTATTTCTATTTGTCAATTCCAATTTGAGAAACGAACTCATATGTTTGTTTTCTTAGAGTTTCTATCAAATTATACAATTTACTCCTTGCGTGAGCAGCCCAAGTAAACGTGGAAGAAGTTAGAAAAATCTGCAATGTTATTAGTCTCTGACTTGGCATCTCGACTCGAGTCATTTCCCCGCTGCCGTAACGTAGCGGCGCATTACCTTTTCTATAAATACTTTCATGGTAATTGTCTGATTAACTTTCCCCTATGGTACCTAGACTTTATGAATTTAAGCACACTACTATATTGGCGACAAAGCCTAATCGTTTTAATGTTGTAATTACTAGATTTAACCGTAAGCATTTTGCTAACAGTTTATTCTCTCACACTTCTCACTTGTGGAACTCTCTTTCGGCTAAGTTAACTTTGGTCTTCAGAAATTTAAATGCAATATCATTCGTTATTTTTCGTTTTCTTAATTCTAGTTCTTTTATTGTTCTCTCTGCTTAATAATTTTTTTTTCACATATTCCCTCACACTCAGTAATCCCCTTGCGTCTTAGTGGCTTTATTGCCCTGCTTGGAGTGAAATAAAAAAGTACCCAGATATACGTAATTAGGTTTTTCCGTTGTACAATAATATCAATGTCACCACGTTTTAGAATGAGTATTTTTAGTATTTTTTGTACATGCTTGGTAACATTTACTGTTGTGTGAAGAAAAGACTTTCTGATATAATATTTGACTATCGTGGGAATTCGTTAGTGGGAAACAGTTGTGGCGAGTGGGTGTATACAAAGATTATGCTAAAACTTATAAAAATACAAAGAATTATAAAACCGTTCTCTCAGATTAGTGATTAAAAATGTCGTCAAGCGAACGAACTTTGTTGGTATTAAGAAGACTATCCTTCATCAGATTTCGAGATTGGCGCTACAGAAACACATAGAGAATTTGCCCAAATAACAGTAGCATCAATTATAATGGATGACATATATAAAAAAGTATGGCAGGTTGGTTTTTCACCTCTTTCCGAAAATGAACATTGCCCTCAATTTGGAAGCTTGGGCTTCATGGAATAAATAATGTCATCAAAAATGACATTCATTGCTTTCAGCAATTCTAGAGCATTTAGTTTTAAAGATCGTCTGCAGAAATGTAAAGAAATATACATTTTCTGCAGCTTTTTGCTTACAAACTGACATCAAAATTTTAATATTTTAAGAATAAATGCAAATAAAGAGTATGTATTTTAATTAAATACATTGAATTGAAAATGTATTCAAACCAGAATACTAATTATGAATCACCACAAGAAAAAAATAAGCAATTTTTTACCGCAAAAACAAATATTAAATAGTCTACGCAGTGAATAAGATTTGTTAAATCATTTGTTATATCATAATTAATAAAAAGAGAAATAGATAAAATTGTATATAAAACTATAATACTGCTCGATACAAATTATACGACAAAATGTTTTAAATTTGCATTGTTTAATGAAAATTGCTCTAAAACTACTGCACTGTATAATATATTATGTCATAATATAACTAAATTGTCCATTATAATTTCCTGTTGAAGCAGATGACGGTCTTATTTGATGGTACAATGATTTAGTAATGTGATTGTGCCATATAGCTTGTCCATACAAAATTTGTAAAGCTTCAGAAAAATCATAAATTTTATGAGACTTGCTATAAGGCTTTCACTGATCACGGGAATTAAATTGCAATGCTACGATTTTTAACCTAAACTTAATTTTCAAACTGGTTTCCAAAAAATGCTAATGATTCTTCCAAGAAATAATTTGTGTCATTCATTATCATGTAAAACTCCAATTTTCAATTTGAGTGCAATACCACGGTTCCAAAATTGACCTGTCTTAATATAAAACACGTAACTCGAAGAGAAAATAATGGTATAATCATTATTTTTATCAGCTATATACAACCGCTTCCTCAGATCAATGATTAAAAATGGCGTCAAAGTAATGAACACTTAGAACTTAAATAATACTATCGTTCATTAGATCTCAGAGACTGGTGCCACAGAATCACAAAGAAAGAGAATTAGCAAATAACAGAGACCTCTTCAATTGAAGACTTAACAAGTAAAATAAAAGCAGCAACAACTAAAATGGCTAATATATCTAATAAATGAAACTCAAATAAGTAATAATGATACAATTATGACGTTGACGTTCTATACGTTAAATACGTTAAATAAGCAGTCAGGAAGGAAATTCCAATCAATATTGTAAAAGCGACTACTAGATTTAAGAAACCTGCTTTCGTGAAAGGAGGCATGGTGGAGTAATGGGTAGCGGCTCGGATTAAGGAATCGGAGAGCTGAGTTTGAATTCCAGTTGAATCCATTGCATTCACTTTGACTTGGGAAAGGTATGAATCCTCTTATTCTCCCCACCCAGCTATGATGAGAGACTGGGTTCTATAGATTTGGATGGCAACTGGTTTACCGCAGAAATAAATGACAATGCGGGAGCAAATCTGCCTCGTCAGTCATGTACCGAAAGATACATGATCGCCTTAGCCTGTATGGCGCATAACTGACTTATTTTCGAGAATATCTCTTTTAAACTAATTTTTTTTTAATAAATTTCAACTGACAGTGACTTTAAATTCTGACTGTAATGGAAGCGGTCTATCTAACTATTACACTATTTAACATTTGGCTATTCACTTGATATCAAAGTCAATATAAATGTGCCAGAAAGCTGGTTTATATGAACAGCATTAGGATTTACAAAGCACAAAATGCAGTACCAGGAAAGAAATCTGTAGCTGTATCCACATATATATTCATATATATGACGAAGGTTTGTATTTAAGGAGACTTAAACAGATATTTACGGTGGAGGAGACAGGTTTGTTTTAGAACCAATATATGTTGATTAGTTTAGAAAATGTGATTTCTGTTTTCCTGCTAAAATATGGAAGCTAGTTTATGATACATTTTTAATAGGAATTCGGTTTGACAAATAAGTACATATGACTATTAACCGCCACAAAAGACTACTTACGTAGTTGCACGATGACGTATTAAAAACTACTTGGAAATGGAGTAGTAAGCTAAGTGTCGCCATCGGTCAAGTTATACATAGTTTCCTGAGGTGATATATTTTAAAGCACACGCGCGCGCGCACACACACACACACACACACACACACACACACACACACACACACACACACATACACATATATATATATATATATATATATATATATATATACATATACAGACTATCAAAAAAAAAGAAACGTTGGTGGAATTAATAGGCAACTTGCCAAAATACCTAACACCCTAATCAAGGGAAAATCGCAAACAAGGACAGAAAAGAAAAGGAAAAGAAATAAATACAAACACCTACCTACTCAGTAAAGTGCTTAATGCCTAGATTATCTAGAGAGAGCATATATATATATATATATATATATATATATATATATATAAATTTTGAGCTAATATATATACATATATATATATTTTGAGCTAATATATATACATATATATATTTTGAGCTAATATACATATATATATATATATATATATATATATATATATATATATATATATATATATATATATATATATATATATACATACAGGGTGTCCATAATGTTTGTGTGCACCTTAAAAAATTTATAACTTTATTTGTATTTGCGATAGAAATAATTTGTAAAAAGGATTAGAAAGAATTAAATCTATATTTTGTAAGGTTTTATTGAAATTTTATTTAAGTTTCCACATGTCCTCCATCATTAGCAATACAAAGGGTAATACGATTTTGGAGTTCACGGAAAACATTTGCCAACTGATTTACAGTAATGCCTGAAATCATGTTAGTTATTTTAGCTATCTTTAAAACTAGGTATATTAAACTTTATAACATTTTTTACTGATTATTTCTATCGCAAATACAAATAAAGTTATAAATTTTTTTAAAGTGCACACGAACTTTATGGACACCTGTATATATATTAACTCAAAATTTATTATAGTAATCATTTCTTATTTGAAATTGACGCGCTATTGATAAATAAAAAAATGGGCGTTTATTTCAAATAGGAATTGTCCGCTAATAATATATATGTGTGATGGATTTATTTTCAATCAGAGAATTTTATTAATTCATACGTTATTATTAGTGGAAAATTATATATATATATATATATATATATATATATATATATATATATATATATATATATATATATATATATATATATATATATATATATCCGTTGCAATGAGAACAAAAATGATATATAAATTCTACGTCCACAGCATTAATTCAAAAGTGGGCTCAATACCGATAGTAGAGCTATAATTAATTATTATAATTTTATAATATAGACAAAACAGTTTATTCTCTACAGAGATGCAACATCGTTTCGGTGCATTTCAATTGCACCTAGACTGGTGAGAACCAAAAATTGTTATGAACAATTCTGTTTGTAAGCAAGCCGTATGTGAAACATCACTTCCTTTTTTTCATTTGTTTGAGAAAAAATATACATAAAGCGAAAAGGTGACGGAGTGAAACATTAGTGCTTGTTGGTAGCAGTTTGGTGAAGGATGGGCGAGGTGTTAAATGATGGCCAGTCTAGAATGATTCCTTTTCGATACCGCGGTCAAAAGTTTAAGCACAGCATTTCCAAGCGTCCTAAGAGTGAGAGATAAATTAGTGGAGAGCTATATAAGAGGGTAGGAAGTATATCAAAGGAGGTGAGTTATAATTTTAAACGTTTAGAGTTATAGATCTAAGAATTTAGGAAGAGTGTAAGGTTAGACCTTTAATATGTCTACAAAAAACGGTGGTTTCATATCTTTGATTTAATAATTGGATGTTGTTCAGAAGTTTAATAATACATATTTTCTCCTCCAAACATAAAAAACAAGGTTCATGCGATGGTTAAATTGTCAGCGTTGTATATTTTTAATTTAGCGTATGTACGTTTTGTTATTAATTTTGTCGACTGCACAACGAAAAATCTTTTGAGAAGCCACGCATTGAACGACTATGTATTGTTCTGTATAATAATACGTAGTCGTTCAATGCGCTGCTAATCAAAAGGTTTTTCGATGTCCTATCCTAATTCATGTGACAGAAACACGCACACACACACACGTGTGTGTGTGTGTGTGTGTGTGTGTGTGTGTGTGTGTGTGTGTGTGTGCAAGTGTTTTAATGCTTAGCGGTTCAGAACGAGAAATCGGCGAGACGTGTTTGAATTCCACTCGGGTTCGTTAAATTAATTTTCGCAGATTACCCTTGGGAAAGGATTGAATATCTCTTCTTCTCATCGATATGGGTTAAAGATGAGGCCATATTGGTTGGCAACCTTTATAGGGGAGGAGAAACTCTGAATTCAAAACCGTATTCTGTTCTGGCACAGAATATAATCTGAAACCATGGACAAGATCTTCGAGTTCACAATGATATTATAATCTAGACAGCTTCCGATACATACATACATACATACATACATACATACATATATATATATATATATATATATATATATATATATATATATATATATATATATATATGTGTGTGTGTGTGTGTGTGTATGGACCCTCATTTTATATATACAGATAATTTTATTATAATGGTTAAGTCTTGTGTAGAACCAGATATACTTTTTTTTACAGAATAGCTATAACTTAGAAATGGTCCAAAGTGTGCTAAAGTGTCTCTAAACATCATTCTTCGGGTTTGCATTCAGTGTTTTCCTTCGTTTAGATAGTGAAAGCACAATCCGCCT
>OZ038477.1:101415388-101432888 GCA_964036315.1 Acanthosepion esculentum
TTCATAGACGTTAAGTTTGTACAAAGTTTTTTTTAATAGAATATATTAATAATTATACACTGGCTTGTCGAACAATCTCAATCTAGCCACTGGGTTATCGATACTTTACAAATATCTTCTTCAGCACAAAAAAATGCACGATTTTTTGGTGGCGATATCCCAAATACATCCACACTTTTCTACAAAATATACGAAAATTGAAAGTATATTTATTATATATATATATATATATATATATATGTTCCGACCAAAATAATAGTAAGAACAAACCACAACATCCCACCCCAAAATTCAACAAATAGATTTAATCAATGACAAATAAACAAATATATAAGATAAAAATAAAAATGAAAATAAATACAAACAAGCAAAACAATTTGACCCAAATAAATAAGCAAACATCCGACTTCCGGTAAATGACCGCCATAATAGACTACCAACAATAAGCTATATAAACAAATTTTTACTACGTTAACAAAAAAACACCGATCAAAATAAAAAATAAATAAATAAATATATAAGATAAAAAATAAAAAATAAAATAAAAAAAAACAAAAAACAAGCAAAATAATTTGACATAAATAAATAAACAAATAAGCGACTTCCGGTAAAAGTAACCGCCAAAATAGACTACCCATAATGCACCACTGACCCTTATATATAAATAGCCGAGAAAAATAACAGCACTAGTTGCCTGACGATTGCACTAGCATGAAACAGACTGTCGCCTCTAAGTGCTGACTTCCATGTCCACTTTTATATTTATACACGCTCTATCTCTGATATTGAGCACTTTATCCCATAAATATAGCACACTTTAGGACTATATTTCTTCATATATATATATATATATATAGATAGATAGATAGATAGATAGATAGATAGATAGATAGATAGATAGATAGATAGCTGGGGAGAGGGAGAACAAGAAGAATACGTTTTATAAATAATGTGTATCCGTGACCTAAGTTGACTATTTGTCTTGAAAATCAACGTTCTCTATCCTGGATATCTATCTATCTATCTATCTATCTATCTATCTATCTATCTATCTGATGTTTGTACTTAGATATATAGATAGATAACAAGAAAAAGACAGAGTGAGGGCAGATGTTGGACGGAAAGGCAGATAATGAATTAATAGTTGGATAGAGTTACAATGAACATAAATAGGTATGTGGATGGATAGATAACGGGCATTTTTTATTGTTAAAGTGAGTGAGTGAGTGAGAGAGAGAGAGAGAGAGAGAGAGAGATAGAGAGAGAGAGAGAGAGAGAGTCAACTTAATTTTTACTCAGGGAAAAAATAAGGAATATACAAACATGAAGAATACGTTTTATGGAGAATATGTGCCCCTATTCTAAGTTGAGTATTTGCCTTGAAAATCAATGTTCGCTATCCTGGGGTTTAAAAACCGAACAATGAAAGCGAATACGCAAATATCTTATGCTTTAGCTCGTTTTCCGCAACAGATTCTATATAAATTGACAAGCATTTTCACTGTATCGGTTATATTTTTTAATTCTTCTTTGTTAGTAAACGAAAGATCAATCATTCATCCTTTTCAGACGGTGGGCAAAGGATCCTATAGTCAATACCCGGTTTTTAATGAACCTGAAATTGACACTGAACCTTACGACCATATCACGTTGAAACACCGCCTCTCATCCGGTCACCGAAGGCAAGCAACGTTGAGCCTGATCAGTACCTAGATTGGTGACCGTTTGGAATTACAAGCTGTGCAGGTAGTGTGATGGATAACAGTTCGAAGTGAGAAATCGGAGTATCGAAGACGAATTGCAGATGAGTTCGTTACATTCACTTATGTGCAAATATCATTAGGAGAGCTTGGAAATCCATCTTTTCTCCGCTAGCTATGGGTTAAATAGCAGGACGAACTGTGTCCTATAGCCAGGGTTGGCAACCAGTTTACTGCAGAAAGTAACGGCAACTTACTGAGAAAATGTTTCTACCAAGTCAATCATTAATCGAAATAGCTTACGGCCATAATACGTTGAAACACCGGTTCTCGTCCTATCACTGAAGTCAATACCTGAATGGATGATTGCAGGGTAATATCAGGTGCTGTAAACTTGGGTGCGCGAGTGGTGTAATGTATAAAGGCTCGGAATGAAAAAACGGAGAGACGAGTTTGAATTCTAGTTGTGTTCTTTATATTCACTTACGGACAAAATCCCTTGGGAAAGGTATGAATCCACTTCTTCTTCTTCAAGTTATGAGTTAAATAGTAAGGCTTATAACAGAAATTCATTATTATCCCCCCCACATATTCTTACAATACAAAAATATGTTTTTGTTTTAAATAAGCTCAGAAAGGTTGATAAACCGTCAAAAACAAATTAGTCAATGAATGAATCTGATAGAGACATGATTGCCGAATCTTTCTTCAAGCATGGCCGCTAAAGAAGAAATTAATATCGGATTTATAAAAAATAAAACTATAATTAATACCGGATGTTTTTTTTTTAAGTTAAGATTTTCTTACACTTCTCACCTGTGTAAGGCTTGTCCGTTTTTTTAAATTCGTATATAAAGTCAGTCGCAATCTTCTAACTTCCCGTAATCTGTTCTTTTATTGTCCTTTCTCCTCAATAGCGTCACTCGCATTCTCTTTCACTCCCGGTAACCGCTTACGTTATCAGTGGTAACATCAAGCTGTTCCGGATGAAATGATTTTTAAAAAAGAAAAGAGAAAAAACACGATAATAATCTTTTATACGAAATACAAGTACCAACTAGAATAGTCATGCCGGCGGAAATGTTTCAATTTATAAAATAAAAAGAATAGGTTTAATACACTGTAACAAAATATTCGTTCTTCGGAGAAGATTACTTAAAAAGAAAAAAAAAAGAACATGTCGTATGAAATATACCTCCGTGCCGGGGAGAGCGTCATTGGAGAAAATAATTTAATCGTAAATGAGATACAAAAGTGTAAATAATTGTCATTATACTAAAAATCATTTTGAGGCTGGCTGTTCTTGAGTAATGCTTTGCAAGCTCGTTTTTGCATACATTGGAAGAAAAAAAGGAGAAAACTTATGTATATATGTCTTAAAAGAAAAAGAAAATTATTGTAGTTATTTTGTTCATATGTCTACTTAGTTTTTCGTTCCCATTTTCATTGTTTTCATTAGTGTAGGACGATAGGTTTTATATCGGAAAAATGTTTTAGTAAATGAGAGTTAAGTGTATGAGGTTGGAAGTTCAGTAAAACTTTATATACCTATATAAATCAAAGTAATTCGAAAAGAAAGAAGTGAAAATGGAATACTAAGTACGTCTTAGTATATGCGAAAACGAAATGAACATTTTCATAATAAGATGATACTGCGAGATGGATGAGATTTGGGGGGAGGAGGAGAAGAAATCTCGTAAAATTGATTTTAGCCATTCTATTTTTTTCTGCGAAATCTCGTAGAGAAAAAAAAAACAGAGAGCAAAAGAAATCGCTGTAGAATTTCGAGTAAAAAAATCACACACAAAAAATCAGCAAGCTAGCTAAATTAAAATCTAAGAATTTAAAAAAGGAAAGCTTTTATGTAATATTTTTTTTGCTGAAACTGTGGAAAAATTACGGTGGATTAGTTAGTCCTGGGTATGACGCTAAACTACATTTGGCAGCAAGGCCTCTGATTGGGAGGTTTTGAGGAACGTGGAACCACCAATTAATTGATTTTGTTCCCAGCTCGACTCTGACCGGGGGTGATAGCACTTGTGAGAGCAAATAGCTAGCCCCCAAAATGGAGTCAAAATACTATGAAAGTATAAAAATACATTTTTTATAGTAAAAATACCAGATATATATTTTTGTGAAAAAAAATTATCAGCAGTATATTTTTGTAAAAGAAATTACTATTACTCCCAAGAAAATTAAATTTTGGTATTAAATGACCCATAAGAATTTGTTTTGTTTTTATTTAGTTTGTTTTACGACATATTAACCTTTATGAGTTATATAATGCCGACAAGATTTTAATTGCTAGTAATATTTTTCAAAAACTATATTGTTGCCGATTATTTTTTTTTTTTAAATGTCTAGCTGGAAATAATTTTTTCTTCAAAAATACATTGCTGGTAATAACATTTTACAAAAATATATTTCTGGTATTAAAACCTGTTTTTACACTTTGATAGTGTTTTCACTCCAGTTTGTGTGTTAACTATTTACCCATAGCCGGGATCCTAACAGGTGCTACCACCTTGCGTCAGGGTGGACCTGAGAACACTTGCAATTAAGATGTGATTCCAGGCTCCTCAAAACCTCCTGATCAGAGGCCTTGCTGTTGGATGTAATTTATCGTCTTACCCAGGACGCTAAGATGTTGATTTGCCGTTAAACAAACAAATAAAGCAAAAAATACTGTTTCTTAATCTTCACCTAATTCCTTTCAACACTTTAATAAAATACATATATCTGTTCTCACTGTACTTTTTCTTCTATGTGCCATGTCCTTTCAAGCTCTTGTCGATCATTGCCCTTCACAAGTTCCTGTCATGTGAAGCTCTTAATAAATTTTGTCTTTTTGTTAACTCTCCTAAACCATGTTCTGCTATTCATTTACTCAAACTTGCTAGATAAGATATGCGTTCTTTTCCTCTGTGTGCCTTGCCGTCAATCTGTCCTGTGAGTATCAAATTTTCTAAACTCTCTTTCCTCATTTTATGCCTAAGAAATTTGAAACTATTTTCGCTACTACTGATTATTACGATAATATTTTAACACCCTTTTCGTGTTAAACCGTGTTAAACTTTTAAATTAAATGAATTTGATGCATGATTTACAAAAGCCGTAATTTTTCTTGTTTCCGAAAACATGGGACGTATTTTAAAGTTAACTTGGTTTTATGTTTCTGTCTATGAGTTTAGGAAATATTTGGTAATAAATCTAATAATGATTGAGACATATTTTTGTTGGGATTTTAAAGGAATTTCAAAGACAGTATTTAGATATATGTACTTAAATTTATTCAAACACAAATGTACTATTCATGAAGCTTCATAATTCTATCTTCCCAGAGCTTGACAGCTTTCTGGGTGATAACATGTGAAAAGTGTTTTCAAACGCTTTCAGGAAATTGAAGTTCACCAATTAAGACAATTGTAGGGGACGAAATAAAGTGCAGGCTGAATCGTCTAACATTTCCTCCCGTAAAGGAGGATAGATATCACGTAGTAGTTCAGTAGTCTTTTCTTTGTTACCAACGAAACCCTCCTGTCTCGTAATACTTTTTTTAAAGCGTTTCACACCAAGCAAGGCGGGAAGCCACTAGCATGCAAGGGGTTACAGAGAGTTGGAACTAGAGCAAATAGGAGTGATAGAGGAAAGGATGAAGAGAAGGATAGGGGATAGATCAGGGCATCTGGAGACGTCGATTGACATTACATTTGAATAGTTGGAGATTATAGCTATCAGGGAAACAAGAAGAGGGGAGGGGTCTCCACAGGCGAGACATGAAGCTATTGGAGTAGAAGAGACGGTAACATTATCAGTTTCGACAGTGAAAGGGTGTGAGCGAGATGCCAGCCAAGTAGAACGCTTAAATTCATGAAGTTTGGGAACCAGCGAAAGCAGCTCCTCGGAGCAGTTGCCATGAAAGTATTTGTAAAAGAGACAGAGGGAGGCGACGGCATGTCTGTGAGAGAGCGACTGCTGACGAGATGCCAGATCAGGGCCAATTACGTTGCCTATCCATCTAAGGGGCACCAGACTATATATGGCAGCAATACTCCATGCAAGGTCGAATGGTTGATTTGTAGATGTGAAGGATCGACTCCGGCGCGGCACAGGGAGCCAACTTTCCTAACTCTGCCTAGCTTTTGGAATGCGTCTTTGGTCATCCCAATACGTCTTCGGATCTCAGCGCCGCACTTTCGGCCCTCTGTCAAAAAACTTCCCAGATAATGAAATTTTGGCACCTGCTTGATTTTAGTATCCCCTACCTGTAAATTTCATTTCGGGCTCATTTTTATTTATTTTTTATTTTACTTATGACCATGCATTTTGTCTTAATTATGCTTAGTCCATTCTTCTTGCTTTCCCTCACTACCTTTTAGTATGTATATAATCTGTAAATTTGAACCTTTAAGAAATAAAAATAATATTTTACCGGAGACGGTTCATCATCAGGCATAATCATCAGTTTGAACAACGGTGGTACGATGAACTGTGTTTTTTTCCAAATTCAATCACAATGCTTCAGCCGCCGGCTGGGATCATCTCTACGTAAAAAAGTCACCGCCTTGACAAATAGGGCATATTGAGACTCGAGAGTCTCATGTTCAGAACATTAACGTCCTGACCACTTGGCCAAACATCATGCTGAAGTAATGCTGTATTGATAGTCAGTTATGTGCCATGCGTGATACACGCTTAGACGATCATCTATCTTTCGATACATGACTGACGAGGCAGATTTCCTTACCGTAGTAGGTTGCCATTTCTTTCTGCAGTAGACCAGTTGCTATCCAACGCTACAGAACACGGTCTGTCCTGCTATTTACCCGCTGGGGGGGGGGGAGAAGAAGAAGATTCATACTTTTCCCAAGGTTATTAGCACGTAAGTGAATGTAACGGATTTGACTGGAATTCAAACTTGGCTCTCCGATTCCTCAATCCGAGCCGTTGTCCATTACTCCACCGTATAACTAATGACAACATCCATTCCGATTGTGCTGTCATTAATATTACAAGTATTTAAATAAACGCTTTCTTGTGTTGGCTTTTTCCAGTTCTATATTCCAATATTCTACTGAGTTCTTTAGAGTAATTTTCTGTCTGATTTTGACGGTTGTAACTCAGACGATGTCAAAATCAATCACAGACAGACATTTCTTTGTCAGTAGCCTCCACGTTAACCGGCCAACATTAATTACATTTATGTCGGAGAGAAAATCATTGCTCATTTAACTTGAAGATCAAATACACCAGCTTTTATCACGTGTTCAAATTACCAGAAACTCTCGCGTTATAAAGTTGTGAAATGAAAAATCCTTTAACTTTAGCTGCCAAATATTACCAAGAAGGTTATGGGTCAAATCTGGCAAAAGGTTCAAATAAAACTACGTGTTTTATATGAAAATTTTCACGTTGGTTAAGTTACCACAACGTTTCGACCGATACAATATACGGCTTACATTAGATGGATATAAGTTCGGTAGATCTTAACAGTATATACAATTCAATGCTAGTAAAATAAGATTAATATTTATGGTTAGAACAACTAAATCAAAGTTGATTTTACTGTTTGGTCACGGAGATCAATGTAGCAAGCAAAGCTCAATTGCAGAAGGAATGTACAGACTTGACGTCGAGTTCCGGTCGAGAAAATTCAAAATAAATGTATTCCGCACGATGTGGAGTTTCAAATAATAAAAACATTTATAGTATTATCAAATGCGTGTGTCTGTGTGTGCGTATGTGCGCGCGTGCATGCGCTGCGTCGGTTGGTGAAAGTAAGTCGTCGTCTTGAATAGGTGCGTCTAGAGCGAAAAACACAAAGACAGTGATTTACTTCCCTTTTTACCCCCGATTCCTGCGCCACCTAGCGGCGTTAACAAAATCCATGGAACACAAGAAGTAATAGCACTTTCTTTTTCATTAAATTCATAGTTTTCTTTGACAAATTCGGTGTCTATATCATCTAAACTAAGTTATAGCAATGTATTTTAAGTAATCAATGTAATGCTTAATTAACCCGCCATTATACTTTATTAGTATAAACGTTAACTTGTGAGATACAAGGGTTTGAGCAGACATGCTTGATTTCTTTAAACAGTGAAATTAACATCCATTCATCAAGAACATCAATATAGAAGATATTGACACAGAATTCTCAATCAGTTATGTGCATTTTTTAAAGTATGTCAACCTCACAGCAGCATAAGACCGCCTCAATGGCGACTTCTTTTCTACTCCCTGCTATCATTTAACCAGCATATAGAAACTTTCCTGTCCGCCATCAGCATAGCTGATGCTAGACGCCAAAAGAGCAACACACTGCGCCTTCTTGGCCTCACTATTTCAACTAACTTGAAGTGAAACGACTACATTGAATCAATAGCTGCATCTACTACAAGGAAAGTTGGATCACTGTTTCGTGCCAGAAGGTTTTTCTCGTCAGAGCCCATCTTGCACATCTAAAAATATACCGTTCATCCGTGCATTGAATATTGAAGAAGGATCTGCAATGTAATGTATCCTGACCTGGCATCTCGACATCAGTCATTTTCTCACTGACTTGACGTGGCTACCCTCTGTCTTTTCTATAAATATTTTCATGGAAACTACTCCAGCATTTTTCCCTGTGGCTCCGAATACATGAATGCAAGCATGCTACTAGATTGGCCTCCGTCTAGGTCTCACCCTTTTAGTTTTGAAATAGATAAATGTAACTACCACTTATACTCCAACAGTTTTTCTCGCACTTGCCGTCTGTAGAAATTCCTTCCGTTTACTTTCTTCCATGGCAACAACACTCCTCGAAAAATTATATCCAACGTCAGTCGCCATCTTCTATATTCTCGAATACCGTCCATCTTTTATCTTTTCCTCAATCCCACCGCCATACACAGTATTTTCTCTCACTTTCACTCTCTGTAACCTCCGCGTCTTAGTGGCATTCTCGCCTTGTATGGGATGAACTGATTTTAAAAAAATATTAGAAGCCGCCTTCCAAGATCGAATCGACTGAATGCGTTTATCCAATAAAGGAAAATTATTGGGCTACAAAATCATACACGTCTGGTAAAAAAAAAAAAAAAATAGGGAAATATTTCAAACCTCATCAGGAGTACGGCACCAAAGAAATGAAAGACTGCTGTGGCTTTCTTGGGCCCAGAAATAAAGACTTAAAGAGAGGAATTGAGTCAAACAAATATATTAACAGAACCTCTATACAAACATATACAAACGAGAGTGTTACTGCAAGAATGTTCGGTCCGATCATCAGAGCTGACTGCTGGAATCTTCATGCGCGCGTGGGTAAATTACGATAAAAGAGACCCAGCCTATTTATTCAATTCTTAGAATATGCTCTGAGAATTGACAAACAAAAATGTGAAAAGATGGTCACTGTTCATTTAATCATTCCATAACATATGACAAACGAATCTACCAATAGATGACAACGATGCTGCTTTCCCTACCAATGCCAATGTACTGATGAAGAGGGAGACATACTGATGACATGCATAGTTTTGGATATGAATAATCTTGAACAGAATATCAACATCTACCAAGGGTTCTAGAAAATAGGACTCAAGATAAACCTTTCCAAAACGGAAAATATGACCTGAAATTAGAAGGAAAGCAGTAATGCAAAATACACTGAATCCATCATAAAAAAAATCAGTAGAGGAGAAAAGGAAATTGAACGTAGAATATGCCGAGCCAGAGATAGTTTCGCCCAACTTGCTACAAAACATGAAAACTTGAGCCATGTTCTTAACTAGCCTCGTCAAAACGAGACTTTCATATGGATGTCATTCATAGCGTCAAATTCGTTCATAAATATCTAAAGTATCCGATGTATATAACAAATTTCTCAGATTGGTGGTTAAAATGGCTTTGAGCGAGTAAAGCATGTGGGTCTAGGCGAAGACCATACTTCTTCGTGCATTGTTGTATGGCTTTAAAAATCACAAATAATAATTAAAAAAAAACTGTACCAAATAAGAAAAACGACATCACCAGAACTAAAATCAAAAACAGCTAAAATCAACAACAACTAAAATTGATATGACGTGTACCTCGAAGAGAAAATAATGACGTTCCGCACTACTTCAAATAAAAAAATTTAGGAAGAAAAACTCCCCTCAATACTGGAAAGACCGTACTTGAGAAAGCTATTTTCTGGAAAACTGTTTCAAGAGAAATATTTTATAAATTTCAACCGACAGCAGTCCTGGCTGCTGAATCAATGATTGCCGAATGTTTCCTTATAAGGAAACACCTAATATTATCATTCCCATTGCTATTGCTTCAAGAACAACTGTAACCAAACGGCAAATGTACGCTAAAATGGTTTCCCAAATAAAAGAATAATGCTGCTTCACTTCTTTGAGAACTTTTCGTTATTTGGACTTTCAATATCCTAGGCAGGGAGACTTTAATTTCTTTAAAAAAAATGTTGAAGATATGTATACAGTAATGTGTACCTAATAAAATGAGTTTTATAAGAGATTATATCGGATTTTAAAAAGGTGCTTACATATGTATTTTTGAGATAAAGATATATATTTTTATATATCAAGAACATTATTGGGGAAATTGTTTGACAAATTGGTAAAAGTTTACTTGTTTACGTTTCCTCTTTCAGTCTGATGAAATCCTGAGGACGAAACTCATTCACTTTGTCATATAATTCCCACATATGTATATATATTTATGTGTTTGTATGTGTGTGCGTCTGTGTGTATACCAGAATAAGATGTATGTGTGCGTAAAGAATCTACTCCTCTCGAAATTTCCTTCCTATTATTAAGTTACCAAACACTTCACTTTGTTAAAGTGAGGCGCATCAAAAAAGTTATCAATAAAAATTGAAATGAAAGAGAAACTAAAAACAATGACCTTAACTATTACTTGGAAATATATTCCAGATTGCAAAATATACACACTTAATATAAGTTGATTTATTTGAATAAAAAAATGTAAGTTTCAGTAATTTAAAACGTATTAATTTTTTATAAATTATTTTAAGGGAAATAAAACACGGACGTTTCCCGCTTATTTCTCCCATTCTCTATCACCTTTTCTTTCTTTTATTCATTAAGTCTTTCTTTCTTTCTTTTTCTTTCTTTAGTTTTCTTTCTTTCTTTTTCTTTTTTAGTTTTCATAATTTCTTTTTCTTTTTTAGTTTTCATAATTTCTTTTTCTTTCTTTAGTTTTCTTTCTTTTTCTTTCTTTAGTTTTTTTATTTCTTTTTCTCTCTTTAGTTTTCTTTATTTGTTTTTCTCCCTTTAGTTTTCTTTATTTCGTTTTCTTTCTTTAGTTTCCTTTCTTTCTTTTTTTTTCTTTCTTTTTTCTTTCTTTCTTTTCATAGAATCAGGCAGTGTTTGTGACCTTTCTTTTTTCGTTATAGTAAGTAAAGATCCGTATTTTACTCTGAGGTTGCCATAGGTCGTTAGGCACATAAGCCATACCAAAATATGACTATTAGCTAAAAATAATTTAATAACTGACGAGTTTCAGATAATATCTTTTAAAAATGTGTTACTTCCCTAGTAATCCTTGCCTACGCAAAAATCAATTTTTATTATCTATCTTAAGCAGTCCGTAAAAAGAAATAATATAACTTTTTTCTATATTATCTTTATTCATATTAATTTTATTATCTTTTTTCGATATTATCGCTGTTCCCTTTATTGCATTATATATCACTTTTTTGTTTACTTCACTAGTTTCGCTCATCTTTCAAGAAATTTCCCAATTCTCCTCCCAAAAGAAGGCGTAGCTCGCAGAAAAAAGCAACCAGAATACAGTGGGAGAGGGATTACTTCCCAGCCAAACTGGAACAATTGTTTAGCCTGGCCACAAAAGAAAAAATAATTTAAGAGTAGTACTAAATTCATGTTTAATTCTATCAAGAAATTTCCCAATTCTCCTCCCAAAAGAAGGCGTAGTTCGCAGAGGAATCTACCGGAACACAGCGGAAAGATGATTACTTGCTATCAAAATTGAAACAATTATTAAGCCTGATCACAAAAGAAAAACGAGTTTAAGCGTAGTACTAAATTCATTTTTAATTCTTTCAAGGAATTTACCAATTCTCCTTCCAAAAGAAGGCGTAGTTCGGAGAGTAATCTACCGGTATACAGCGGAAGAGGGGGTACTTCCTATTCAAATTGGAACAATTGTTTAGCCTGGTCACAAATGAAAAAGAGTGTAGACGTAGTACTAAATTCATTTTTAATTCTTTCAAGAAATCTCCCAATTCTCCTCCCAAAAGAAGGCGTAGTTCGGAGATGAATCTACCGGAATTAAGCAGAAGAGTGATTACTTCCCAGCCAAACTTGAACAATCGTTTAGCCTGATTACAAACTAGAAGTAATTTAAGCGGAGTACTAGATTATTTTTGAAATTCTTTCAACCCAGGCAAGGCGATAGAGCCAGTAAGACGCAAGAGCAAATTAAAACTGGGAAAACATTGGTGAGGAGGACAATAAAATAACAGAATGTAGGGAGAGGGAATTTATCTCATTATTTTATTGTTGAAATTGCTAATATATGGTAAGTACTATTCCAGCGGTTTCTCCTCCCATACTTCTCTTGCTTTAATGCCAAGTATAATCTAGATATTACGTTCTGTCTCTGTTCTGTCTCCATGATCTTTTTTTTATTGTCCTTATGAACAACGTTTTTTCTTTTTAGTTTTCTTTACTCGCAGTAAGCCATTTCATCTTAGTAACTTTATTGCCTTTCTTGGAGTGATATGATTAAAGAATTTGCTTCTTCGTGATCTTGAAAGCCTATTACGCCTTTCTCCATACCAGTTTTGGAACACACTCCTTCTACTTTGTTTATGTTTTAATATAAAGAGAAATAGTATTTATTCGTAATATTTGGACTCCCAGAAGAATTTTAAAATGGAGGGCTCTAATTTAATGCCTATCATACAGAATTTAATCTTTAAAGGGTGACAAGTCTGTTGTATGATTAGAACACTTGATAATTTTACTTAGCTCACGAGCTGTTACATATCATATGTCTGTAAAGTTTTTTTTTATTGTCCGTTTTATTGCTGTTTAGAAAACGAATATTTTTCGTTATGTATATAAAAGCTACAACTCAAGGATATATGTATAAGCGGGCTTATGAACATTATTTCGTGTGTCTAAATTAGTTATTTTGTGCCTGATCTTGAGTAAAAATGTAAGATTGTAATGTTTTTTCTCGACAATGAAAGCAGAAGATTTCAAATCGAACGCACATAATAATAAAAAAAGAACACACTTCCAAGGTAGAACGAATACATCGTAGTACTTATTCAGGCCGAGAGGACGGACCTGTAATTTTAGAATCTGAGTCAATACAAACCCAGATAAAAAGAATCAGAACAATGGCACCAGATCTTTCTTTTTGTGTGCCAAGTCCTTTCAGGACGTAAGCGGCCATGGCTCTCCAGCTCCCTCTATCCCTTGAAGCTTTCAACAACTTCCTTCCCTCTGTTACCTTCCCAACACCACGTTCTGTCATCCTTTATGTCTTAAGCCCGCTATGTTTGTTATGCGTTGTTTCCGTTGTCTCTCTTTCCCTCTATTCGACCCGTGTGTATCAGATTCTCCAAGCTCTCCTTCATCATTATGAGTCCCAGAAACTTCAGCTGCCTCGTCGTGATGGCACCTGATACTATTTTAATAAAGACCCTGTATAGCCTTAAAATGAATGATTTGTTTGTTTAATGTCATATAAACAAATTATGGGTTATTTAATGCCGAAATTTATTTTCTGGAAGTTTAGAATTAATAGAAATATGAGATATGTTATTCTGCTATCACAGTTGAATACATGGTAGATGATACTCAGATTATACATGCTCGTGTAGGAATAATTAAAAAAGACGGTGATATGTATGATTTAAGTTGATGTTTTGCTGAATTTATATTTTGGAGTACAGTTCGATTTCTTTAATTGTACTATATTATATGGATTATATGTCATGATATAGTACGTTCATTTTAGTTGTTTGGTTTTGTTTAGCGGCATATCAAACATCTATAGGTTATTTAATGCCGAAATATAAATATATTTGAATATAGTTTTATGGCTTTAACTACAGTTATAATATAGTGTTGGGCATTTTGCTATAAAATTTATTGTTGGTAACTCTGCTTTAAAAACGTATTCTTGCTAATTTTACTATAAATATGTATCGTTGGTAATTTTTTATATAAAATATATTGCCGGTATTTTTATTATATAAATATATTTTTATACTTTCGTATTTTTTGGGGGTTTACAATTTGCCCATAGATGGGACCCTAACAGCTACTACAACACCGGGTCAGGGTGGACCTGGGATAACAGCAATGAAAAGGTGTGGTTCCACGCTCGTCAAAATCCCCCGCTCAATGGCGACATATCAGAAGACTTCAATATATCTTTATCCATAGCAATGCCAAAGAAGCCAAGTGCAAATTAATGTGAAGCCCATCAGACGATCAGCGTAATAAGATTCTAATGTTAATTTTAATAAATAAACTCTTAGCAGAATTAGACTTGAAAAAGCGCAAGCAATACACGACTTTGTTGTAGACACAGGAATATAAAATGCTACATTCAGGATCAGAAGTCTATGAGCTATACAAAAATGCAATAAGACCTATACCTATGTTTCAAAGATTACGGAAAAGCGTTCGATAAGATACAACACAAACTGATCAGCTAGATCGATATATATATATGGGAAAAGGTTCTAGAATAACCTGCAATGTTTATAGACACAAAACGCTTTCTTGCTGCTAGACAAGAGATGGATTGACTTGTTTTTGTTTTTTTACGGTTTATCAGCCTTTTGCATATGACTTAAAACAGGAAAATATTTTTAAATTGTCAGATTGTTTGTGGAGATAATAATGCTTTACTGATACACGTCAACTAATTAACCCATATCTGGGGGCAGAAGAGGTGGATTCATAACTTTCCCAAGAGCATTTGTGCGTAATTATAGGGATTTTCCAATCGTAGCTTAGATGTGGCACAAGGCCGAGACTATGGGGCACCCAGTAAGGATCGATCTCATTACTCAGTCGTTATTGTTCTAGCGAGACAAGCTTGCTAATCATTACACCACCTCGAGGTGATCTAGGTATTTTCCAAGCGTAGCTTAGATGGGGTACAAGGCCGAAACTATGGGGTACCCAGTAAGGATCGAACTCATTACTCAGTCATAATTGTTCTATCGAGACAAGCTTGCTAACCATTACACTGCCTCGAGGTGCCCTACTTATTTTCCAAGCGTAGCTTAGATGTGGCACAAGGCCGAAACTATGGGGTACCCAGTGAGGATCGAAGTAACTACTTAGTCGTAATTGTTCTAGCGAGACAAGTTTGCTAACCGTTACACCGGAGTACCCTATTTGTGCGTAATTATATATAATGAACCCAGTAGGAATTGGAACACGGCGATCTGATTTCTAATCCAGAGTCATTATCCATTACAAGTACAACAACAGCACATCAAAAGCTACAGCACCTGGTCTTCCCATGAGGTTATCAATCTAGGTACTGACTTGGCTTGACGTTGCTTAACTTCGGCAATCGTACGAGAATCGGTGTTTCAACGTGATATGGTTGTAATCCCAGAAACAAGTGAAGAGTAATAAACTAAACAGAAAAAAAAATTAATAATAACTGATTCGTATTCTCACGGGCTTTATTTAACCTTTACAACGAGAGGATCCGAATAGAATTAAGAGGCCTAACCGTACATATTTTTGGTGGGCATAATTTTAACACCGAATGATACACGGATATGCTGATGGTGGAATCATAAAAACACATACACACAAACAAATAAATAAATTAAATAAAATTAAAAAAAAAATTCCTTAAGAATGTAGCAAAGGAAAGCGAGAAGAAAGGACTAACAATTAAACATAAATAGACAGTTGTCAGCAAGAGATTCAGACAAAAGCGTGTGCTTCGAATTCGAGAAATGTACTGGTATCTTGATTTAATCATTTCGACCGTGTAGTAACAGATGACGAAAAGTGTGACAGATATCTTAGGGTAAATTTGAATATGAAAAAGGCCTTAAAGAAGCTAAGGAGAGTAGTAAGATATTGGAAAATTTCGTTAGAGACAATGAAATCAGTGCTGAACTCTTAAGTCGCATCTCTCCTCCTATTCAGCAGTGAATGCTATGCTGCAGAATTTCCTCACAAATTATGAAGCGACCCTTATCCACAGAGATGTTTCCTACAGGCGAATATATTTATTTTTCTTATTTTATTACGGTGTAATGCACAATGAAATCAAACTCCTCAGGTCTCTCCAACACCCCCTCCCTCACAACCATCACTCAGTATCTGTCTATATTTCTGAGATGAGGTACACTATTTACATCATTTGGACTATTGTCCTCATCTTTGTTGCCATATTTATCACAACGTTTCGGCCGTTGAAGAAGGCCGGAGCGTACAACGGCCGTAACGTTGTGATAAATTTCGCAACAATAACGAGGACAATAGTCCGAATAATGTAAATAGTGTACGCATATCACTCATACAACCAAGATGAAGGCAACGGCACGAATAGCCGCGAAAGAAGAAAGACGATAACGTTAAAAATACGTTTGAAATTGCAAGCTTGCGTTAACGTTCACTTTATTCAGGGCCAAAGAATACAAGCTGTCCCTCAAGCACTTTGTCCTCGAACTGATAGAACTAAAACGTCGCCCTGAGGGTAATGGTTAAAAACAAATGGTACCCGGGATGCAGCTTTCGAAATGAGAAACGTCCCGCAAGGAGTACAGTCAGCAGTGGGTTATATTCTGGTCTATTACATCTAGTAACCTTTGGAAGAATATCTTGATTACTAACCAGCAGAACGCATAAGAGACAGTGATGCAGTACACCAACAAACTCTCAAATATAGATTCTGTAGAAGTCCGTCGGGAGGGTCTAGAAATGGTACTAGGGGACACATATATTTAATACCCGAAAGAGAGAGCTGGAATTTCTAGGACCCATAAGAAAGATGACTTAGAGAATTTGGCCCTAACAGGAAATATTGTAGGGAGGAGCTGCTTAGGTAAACAGCGACAAATTTACACGATGAGTTTAGGTGAATGCATAGCAAAGCTTAAAAAAAGTGGGATAATGATGAGTCAAATGTTGATTAAAACAACAAAGAAAGGGAGTTTTGGAGAGCCATAATCACCAAGGAACTGAAGAGATACGTCACGTAAAAGAGAAAGAATGTCTTTAATCGGTCGCTATAAACGTGTCTATCAGAATGTAGGGTATCATTCAGGGAAATATCTCTTGTACAAAAAAATTACAAGCCACTTTTGACACATTGAATCATTTGAAGAGCCTTCTTCAGAAACATATTTTTGCGTTCGGTTTTAAGTTTTTCTAATTTTTTAGAGTTATTAGAATTTGATTATTTCTTTAATATGCACTTCGATATGTTAAACGTTAACAGGCAATAGAAATCAATCTTTATGAATGAAGTTAGAGAAATACAATATATCCTCTTAATTCCATATAAAAATAAATATGATAAAACATTTATGAACGAATAAAACATTTCATAATCTAAGCATTATAAATTAGGCTTTGTTCTATCTTTAAAAAAATATGAAAAAATTGTTGCGTTTAACAGTATTGAATTTTCATACTGCCATATCTTCCAGAAATATGTTTAACAAAGTCGACTTCTTTCAATAATGACAGATATTAATGACAGCGTCATTATAATAGTACATTTAATTATCTCGATGCTTCAAAGGCCCGCAGGACCTGCAGACT
>OZ038477.1:101437888-101445388 GCA_964036315.1 Acanthosepion esculentum
CATCAGTTCTATCTTAATAGTTTATTCACTCACATTTTACTCAAGCTTCTTTAAATCACTTCCGAATTCTTGCTTCCCTGCTACAAAAAGATCTTCAAAAATTTAAATGTAACGTCAATTGCCAAATCCTGAATCCTGTTCCGTTATTTTCATGTTCCTCAATAAAGTCTTTTAATTCAGTTTCACGCCTTGTAACCCCCAGTGTCCTAGCGGTATTGTCGCCTTGTTCTTTTGAGGTTATAGCGATTAAAACTGTTCTAGTCCTGTAGAGCCTGGGTTTGTGATTCATTTACTTATAAAAGTACAACTTTTTGCTCATCGATCTATATATCTATCTATATATCTTTCTATATACCTATCTATATATCTATCTATCTGTACATATATATATATATATATATATATATATATATATATATATGTATATATATATATATAATGTATGTGTGTGAACGTGTGTGCGTGCAGAAATTTAATAAATACATAATCTCGAGCACACACATACACACACGCTATATTTTTTTATATATACATATATATTATTACTTCAAATGTTATTTTTATAGGATACCTGTGCTTGAATCGGAACACAGTTTTTTTTTACCAATGTGTACAGTGTGCGATGAATAAATTGTCGTCTAAATTACGCAAAAATGAAAATAGCACTGACATCTCATTTTAACAAATATATTTAGCAACAAGATGAAAGGACGCATAATGTCTGAATCACTAGTGTTCACTCCAAACACCTCCGTAATCATCATTAGACTCGTCCAACTCTTTCTGAATCCCCTGCACAGTGCTCAATTGAAACCAAACATTCTGAGATTTTCATATTAGAGATTCAGGCGCGAATGCCAAGAAAAGCATGCTGTTTCCAAATTTCTGGTGGAGTGAATTGTGTCATGGTGCTCTTTTTTTTCAGTGACCAATTGACTCTACTACACCGTGCTGTCTATAAAATAAAAAAAAGAAATAAGGCGCATGCGCGAAATTAAAATATAAAATGGCGACAAATTACCCATCGCACTCTATATAACGTATACCGGTCTGCGCATTCGAGAAATCTGAATAAAAAATAGCTCTCTGGAAGGGTACGATGCTGCACATTCCATTTATTTCTCGGGTTTTCTCGGGTGAGCAGACCGTTAGATATAATATGCACTGTTTAAAAATAACAGGTTTTATATTTAAACACAAGAAATACATAAAAAATAACCTTTGATTACTTCAAGCGTTATTTTTTATTGTATTTCTTGTGTTTAAATATAAAACCTGTTATTTCATATATATATGTGTGTGTGTGTGTGTGTGTGTGTGTGTGTGTGTGTGTGTGTTTGTATGTGTAAACCAGTATCAATGTAAGATTGCATACATGTTAAGCTAACATTCAGTTTGTTACTAATTATTGTTTTATAAAAAAATCTATAATGGCAGCGCTAGTGCACAAGATCTGAGCTCACCACTGCGTCTACGCGAAACGTTGTTTATCACTGTTTAAGCAATTGGGATCAATGGTTTCGCCAACTATTTAGAAATTAAGATACGCCTTTTGCAATATCTTATAAGGTTTAAAATTTCAGACAGATATAGATCTTTTTTCGATTTTTAAAATTTAGTGGACAACATCTGTGCGAATCACCGGTTATTTTTTTTTTAAATAAGATCTTTATTTAACACATCAATTTCAGCTTTTTTTTAATATGATCTCCATGTTGTGCATACATTGCAAAAATTAATTCGTTTACATAGGAAAAAAAATTAAATACAAAGAAATTGGCTCGACACATTTGGGCATTTAAACGTAGAATAAAATTTAAATCGAGCGTATTTGTGGATATAAACTTTTCCTAAGCTCATATTTCAACCTATCCTTAAAAAGGCATATCTTGGTTGTTGTTGTTGTTGTTCTTGTATGTAGAAGGACACTTTTCTTTTATATACTGTCTGTGTAAAAAATCTAGCTGTGGTCATAGACATCCTTCTTAAAAATCCAAACGTCCTTAATCGGCATAAGCCACGTACCCTTCCTCGATAAGATTTACTTTTAATTACGGCGGTTTAATGAGGGGATATAATTTCGAATCGCGACGAAAACTGAAACAGAAATCAAAAATTTATAAAGAATTGTTTTTTAAAACTTTTCACTCCATTCAATATTGAAACCTCTATATATAATCTATAGAATTATTTTTATCAGACGAATTCATTTAGAATCTTTTTCTTTTTCTTTCCATCAACTTTGTAAGTAGGTATTCCAACACTGTGATATTAGAAGATCTGCCAGGAATTAACAATGTCGAATACCTACTTACAAAATTGATGGAAAGAAAAAAAAAGGCTGTAAATGAATTAGGCAGATAAAAACAGATTTAAGATTCCCTGCAGTCCTCTGCCATGCGCAAGTGTAGTCCTACAATCTATCAGTTGGGCAGATATATTTCCTCTAACGATGCAGTGGCGCGCATCCACGGCTTCGAAACCCTGTAGCGGCATCCAATAGTGATGGTTCTTTCTGTTCATCGTGGAAATGGCCAGTCTGTATATTTCACAGAAGATACAGCTCGAAACGTGGTTGAGAATACACCAGAAACATTTTTAAGAGCTTTCTTCATATCATGCCAAAGTGATCTGTTTACTCGAACACTGCTGTATGTTGAGGTTCCCGTCTATCACACCTGGGCATGCAATAGATGGAGCAGGCGCAACAGAGGAGCAGAAGTTGAGGGCTGGGAAGAATATGTGGTCTTCAGAAGCGGTGCCATCGGGTGGGTCTACACTGTGCACCATAATCAGTAGGAGTGCTTTTTTCTGTGCCTGCTGCTGCACACTGCCAGAAGTTCCACATAGTTTACAGACCTGCGAATAAATAATGGAGAAGTCTATACGACCTACAGAGAAGAATGCGCCAAACATGGAGGAGGCAGCAGTCAACTGATAACCAAATAAACTGCACCAGCTATTTTCTATCAAGTTTTCGGCGACCCACAAGATGAGCATACCAGAGGACATCCTACGCAGGATTCAAAGGCAAACCTCACGTTCAATGACGTCAGTTGCTTTAATTGACATGAACACCCGGGTGCAAACTATAGGACGTCAAAGAATTGCCACAATTGGCCTACCTCAACCTGATTAGGCAGCAAACAATCTCGCAATTGAATACATGTGGGATATCAGCGATGTCACCAAGGAAATGATGGTGTATATAGCTAATAACGAATATATAACACGATTATTTCAAGCACTGGAGGTGAAAGAGGAGAACTATTCTTTATCGATGCCCCAGGAAGTACTGGCATGACATTTATCAGTAACCTACTTCTTGGTAAACTGCACCAATTGAAACATATTGCTCTAGCGGTGGCGTCAAGTGGAATAACAACAAGCCTGCTAAGTGGTGTTCACACGGCTCATTCCTGCTTCAAACTTCCTTTGGACCTGTCCAAAAAGATAAGTCAACCTCCAACATCAGTCGTGCTTCTATAAAAGGTAGACTTCTCAGTGATTGCAAATTGTTAATCTAGGACGAGGTAGCAATGAGACATAAGAGTTCCTTCGAGGCTCTTGACACGGCACTTCAGGATCTTAGACACAGCACACGACTCATGAGAGCTGCAACAGTCTTGATTGCAGGAAATTTTAGACAAACCTTTCCAGTGATTCCGAAATGGACAAGAGCTGACGAAGTAAACGCCAGTATAAAATATTTCTACCTGTAGGGCAATGTGAAAAAGCTGAAACTCCCAACCAACAGGAGAGTGCAGCTCACTGGTGATGAGGAAGCTGGTACTTTTTGTAAGCAAATATTGGATATTGTTAATGGCACTTTGTTTGGTGAGCAGAATGACCGGGTCATTTTTCCTTTTGGAAATTTGGTATCTGGTTTAAAGGAACTAATGGATAGGGTGTTTCCTAACCCGAGGAATCAGACAACAACTGGCTGAAAAGCTGTGTCATTTTAGCTCCAAAGTATGTGGCTGTTCCTGATTTGGACATCAAACTTTTGAAACAGTTGGCAGGTGAGCGTCACGGCTATAAATCGTTTAGGGCTCTAATAAACGCCGTTGAAGCTGTGAATTATCCAAGTGAATTTTTGAATAGCCTAACACCAGCAGGCCACCCACCTCACAATTTGCATCTCAAGATTGGAGCACTAGTGATGCTACTAAGAAATCTGGATCCACCGAAGCTTTGCAATAACACACAACTTACAGTTAAGATGAGATCAACGGTCTTAGAGGCGACAATTCCGACTGGCAAATCCAGTTGTGAAGATAAATTAATTCCTAGAATTCCACTTATTCCGTCTGATATAGATTTCCTGTTCAAGCAGTTGCAATTCCCGGTGAAACTGAGTTTTGTAATCAGCATTAACAATGCTCAGGTGCAGTACTCGCATGTGATAGGCCTTAATCTTGGAGAACCGGTTTTCTCTCATGGCCAACTTTCTGTGGGATGTTCAAGAGTCGGCAATCCTCATCATTTGTTTATTTATACCAGACACAGAAAGATAAAAAAATGTTGATTATAAAGAGGCCCTGCAAACATGATGAGAAACACCTAACCATCACGTGTTTATGAATTATCTGTACTAATTGTCAGTGTTTTAAATTTTCGTTAATCTATATGTTATTCTATTTGTAAATTTATATACAAATCTATATGCAGATCTGTTGCGAAACCATATGTAAGTTTATTTCTAGATCTATTTAAATTTATTTTAAAACTAGCCCTCCTAAGGACTATATTCTCTGTGAATGCACATAATCCCAATTTAGTGATATTTTTAATTTCGGATAACCGAATAAAGGATATGAGAAGGGGAACTGGGGACAAAAACCACTTTCAGGTGAATTCCTTGATACGTCAGCTAGTATATATATATATATATATATATATATATATATATATATATATATATATGAATTGTAAAACTGCTTTCCGACTCCTGTAAGCCTTTAGAATTATTTGAAACATAACCGTCAACGCCCAATGTAATTACAGTTGAAATAACCCATAATGAATCACTGGCCTAAATATATAAATACTCGAGCCAAAACACAATGCACATATCCTGACGATTGCTTTTAAGCATGAAACAGGTAGTCGCAGCTGGGTGTTGAATTCACTGTCCACTTATAATGTTCACGAATAATTTTCTCGGTAGACGCAGAAAATTGATTAAGAAAAATACCAATATTTTCCTTTAAATATTTTAAATGTTTTTTTATTTTCCCTAGCACTTTCACACTATCTGAGACCATCATTGTCACGTGGACATTAATTACGAAAAAGTCCATCTACGAAAATTTAGTTTAGATTTGCTGAATATAACACCAATAAGTTAAGTGACATATTTTATTTGTATTAATCCTATCTATCTATCTATCTATCTATCTATCTATCTATCTATCTATCTATCTATCTATCTGTGTGTGTCTCAAATCAATTTATCTATCTATATGTGTGTGTCTCAAATCTATCAATTTATCTATCTATATGTGTGTGTCTCAAATCTATCTATCTATCTATCTATCTATCTATCTATCTATCTATCTATATATATATATATATATATATATATATATATATATATATGTGTGTGTGTGTGTGTCTCAAATCTATCTATCTATATATATATATATATGTGTGTCTCAAATCTATCTATTTATCTATCTTTCTATATGTGTGTCTCAAATCTATATATCTATCTATCTATCTATCTATCTATCTATCTATCTATCTATCTATCTAACTATCTATCTATCTCTATATATATGTGTTTGTGGGTTTCTCAAATCTAACTATCTATCTATCTTTCTCTATATATATAGATATATATGTGTGTGTATGTCTCAAATCTATCTATCTTTCTCTCTCCCTCTCTCTCTCTATATATGTGTGTGTGTGTCTCAAATCTATCTATCTATCTATCTACCTATCTATCTATCTATCTATCTCTCTCTATATGTGTGTGTCTCAAATCTAACTATCTATCTATCTATCTATCTCTCTCTCTATATATATATATGTGTGTGCGTGTCTCTATCTATCTATCTATATATATATATATATATATATAATAATTATAATAATATTTTTAGTTTTTAAAAATATGATTCCTCCGCTACATAAGAGTTCTCATGTTTCAAAAGCGAGAGCCGAGACCCCTAACATAATTTTTTAAGTTATGAAGAGTTAAGGCGTCTGGACCCGCTTCCTTGTCAAGCGAGAATTTGGGAATAAGCTATCTTTTGGTTAGCTGGTGTTTATAACTACGGTATCATTTGGAACATTTGTTGCTATGGAAACGGCTAGTTTCGGCCGTTGAAGTTTGGTGGTTTAAGGGGCTAAGAATTAAGAATTAATTTTTATCTACAGGCCAGTCCCTTTCTAAAGAAGCGTATCAAGTTACAATGTCCAGAGTGTTTTTGGCTTATGCTAGTCAGACGGCGTCTTTTTTATTTATGGGTTTGCCTTTAGTCTTTGAGTGACTAGAAGGTTATGTTTCATTATTATCTATTTGATCTGTTTGTTTATTTGTTTATTTACATGGCTTTTTTTATCAAAGGGTTTTTCTCAATAATTATTGGGCTGAGTTTTTTAAGGCTTTTAAATTATGGATTTAATTTGTTTAAATCTATTTATTAATTATTTAATGCGAAGATCATTTGATGACGACAGAACACCGTTAACTCATGTCTATGGTTTAGTAACTTTTCACTATTTAGACATCTAATTATGTGCAGTTTTTCGTGTAGGCACAGAGGGCATGGGTCATCCCAGGTTTTACATGTTCTAGTTCTATTTATTATTTTCCATTTTACTTTCGGTGTTTTGTTCGTTTCCTTTAAATGCCAGTAGTATTGAGATAGAGATGTCTGACTTCTATTTTGGATGTTGTTGAAGGAGCTTTTGTGTTGTCTCCATCTAATTTTAAAATTATTTTTAGTTGACCCTATGTATAATTTTTCAGTATTAGGATTCTCCGTAGATGAGATGGTACATTGGTATACCACGGATTTAGTAAGGCATCTGTTTTCTAACGGGCAGTCATTAGGGTTTCTACAGTCACATGATTTTTCATTTTTTCTGTCTAGTTGCAGTTTAGGAGTTTTATTGGCACTGTTTTGGCATGGGTGTTTTCCTAAGATTTTACTATTATGCCTTTTTATTATTCTTTCTATGTTTTCAGTGCAGCTGTAACTTAACTTTAGGCTATTCTTATTAAAGATTTGGCTCAGTTTGCTATTTTTGGGGAAGTGTTTACCTATTAAAGCTAGGAACTTATGGCCAAGTTTAGTGCTGACCATTTGGTTGAACGGAGGTGTATACCATATGATATTTCTTTTCCTATTCTTCTTACTATTAGTGCTATTGTTTGTATAGCTTATTTCAGCGTTTCTGTATCCGCTATTTTTCAAGGCCGTGTTATAAAACTTACTATGAGCTTGGAATATTTCCTTATTTGCAGAGTTCATGCTTATTCTTTTCTCT
>OZ038477.1:101450388-101485388 GCA_964036315.1 Acanthosepion esculentum
CACTCTACAACCCCTTTCCCATGGACGAAACGTCGCTAGCCTTACGCTATCCTTGCGTTAATTTCATATGCAAATGTTCAAACGAGCTACATTCCTTAATTCGACCAGTTCAGGCAATCACAAGAAGAATCCGAACTGCCAAGTACGCTCACCTTCATTTCCTCCTAATTTTAGTGGAAAGAAAGATGCTTCCCCGATCACTATAATCTTAACCCCCTCAATTTTAGAGTCAACAGTTATCTACTCGACATATCCTCATAATATGATCTTTTTACTCCTTCCTTTTACGTGTTACGGGTCGCCGGTCCCGTTTAATCGTTTAAATGCATGAAATTACAGGATGGGGTTTTCGAGGGAATACGAAGTGGATAATAATTATTAAAATTCTGAAAAGAGTAAGTTGAATGAATCCTAAAACAGTCCCCCTTCCTTTTATTTCTGGTTGACAAAGGTCACAGTGGTGTCCGAAAATTCCGATTTTTAATGTTTTCTTCTGATTACGCATCCATTTGGTCTAAAGGCCTAATAATATACAATAAATACTATTATTTCTCTTATCAGTATTATTATTGTTGATTTTTATATCTCGAATTTCTTTCATCGGCCTAATATATCTATACAGACACAGGCACACGCACACAAACACACATATGATGACGTAATGGTGAAAAGGTATTCATGCAAAGATATTTTTCTACAAAATCCCTATTCTTTGTCAATTAATTGACTACGTGCTGAAAAGTTCATGAACCGATTCACTTCCCAAATTTTCCAGAGATTTCGATAGGGGACAACTCCTTTTGGTACGAACCATTACGCTTTACCTCGTATAACATATATATATATATATATATATATATATATATATATATATATATATATATATATATATATATATATATATATATATATTATAAATAAATTAGTTCTGTTTCATGTTCAAGCGAATTTTGGAATAATAATAGAAGTTATTCCAAAATTCGCTAATGATTTTAAATTAATTATATAAATAAATTTGAAGTTTTTAGCTTCGGTTTTTGAAACGTGATAAATCCAGTGTAGCGAAGAAACCATATTTTAAGTCAGTTAATTTATAATATTTATGCTCTGTAAATTTACATTGAGCACTGTTTTGTAAAAATCAAAAATCAATAAGAACACCGGATTATATAACTTTCTGTTCTTTCTTTTTATTATAATATATATATATATATATATATATATATATATATATATATATATGTATATATATATATATATATATATATATATATATATATATATATATGTATATATTTGTATATATATATATATATATATATATACATGAATATATATATATATATATATATATATATATATATATATATATATATATATATGAAGAAATATACTCTTGACGATTGCATCTAGCATGAAACAGCCTGTCGCCTCTAAGTGTTGACTTTAATTTTCACTTATATATATACATATATATATATAATCTTTATCGATTTATTGATGGATTCTTGCCAACTGTAATAGACACACATACAGACGCTACATAATTGAATGCACTGAGATTGAGTCAGTGTCATTTTCGGTAAGATATAGAGATGACATTTGAATCCAACATTTATGGTAGATTCCTAATTAGAATCCCACTTTTTCCGCTGTCAATTTTATTCTGGTTTGTGCCTGAATTCCTCATTCTGTTTGCATAATTCGTATACTTGAAGTTGTTCATATATTTTAGGTTTAGATGACGCCAGTGTATCACCGGAAGCGAAAATGCATCTGATATTTCGATGTATCAAATGCGCATATTTTCCCATTACGACACTATGAGAAAGATAGCATTTGGAAAAATTGAATGCATTTGTCAGCAGATCGTTGCCGGCGGATGTTTACGGAGTGCTTGAAGATTGCCACTAATAAAATGTGCAGCGAACACTCTATTGACAAAACTTAGTGACGTGCATTAAAATGGGTTATTGAAGATGAAGAAGCTTTTACTTTTCACCAGTTTTTCAATGGATATTAAAAGAAAATTTAACATAAAAACACGCGAGATCTAAAGTTTAAAATAAGATTAAAAAAAAATGAAATATCTTGAAGCTTTTATTTTAGTGTTAAGTTCGAGATAATAGATTAAATTTACTGTTTCCAATTAGCAAAATAAGTTGCTTTATTTAAAAAAAACGAATTTAAATTTACTGGAAATATATATATATTTTTTTAAGCTTATCACCCCAAGCAAGGCTGGAAGCCACTAGCACGCAAGGCGTTACAGAAGATTTGGAGGAAGAGCAGATAGGAGTGGTAAAGTAGAGGATGTGGAGAAAGATAGTGGATCGATCAAGGCAAGGGGGTTACAGAAGATTTGGAGCGAGAGCAGATAGGAATGAAACGTGAAAGTATGTGGAGAAGGGAAGTGGATAGATCAACGCAACTGGAGATGTCGATTGACATTACACTTAAATAGTTGGAGATTGTATTTGTCAGGGAAACAGGAATCAGGAAGGGAGTTCCACAGGCGAGATGTGCGAGACATGAAGCTATTGGAGTAAAAGAGACGTCTTTAGTCGTTTTTTTATCGCGTTGTGAGTCTATTTATTAAAAATCTTCCAAAAATACAATATACTTTTTTTAAAAATTTAATTGCGGATGTTATTTGACTTAAAACATAATAACTCTGATCTGGAACAAAAATGATTTAGTTTAAGTTCAAAATATCGCAGAAATCCATTTTTTTAACCAGACAGATGTTTTAAGTTTAAAAATTAGTCGCCATGTTCATGTGTTTGACGAGGTGATGACAAATCTAATGTTGTTCAACAGAGACTTTATTTGTAAAACCTCATTGACAAAATGACGTGAGTGGCTATTTTAAAAAAATTTTAATTACTCATTACCTTAGAAAATTAGGAAAATATTCTCTGTAATTTAATATTTTATTCAATCTTAGAAATTTTGGCTTTAATTTTATTAAGGTCACTGCGCTTATAAATGAAAACATTTTTTGTAAAATTCATTATTTATAGATTTGTTTTTCTCAAGACAATAGTCTTCTTAGTATAGCTTATTTATAAAAGAGTCTAGAAGGTTTTATAATTAAGTAATGTTATAGTTTCGGTACACATTTTATTGTACGATTCAGAGCAGATTTTCGGTAAATAGTGTTTGTGATTGACACAAATATATTTATAATTTAAATTCTCTAAGGAGTCCTGCTTTCAACTAATTAAAATACGAGGATTCTGGAATTTTAATATCTCGAAATATCATAAAATTAATTAAGTGGAGGTAACAGATGTAAACAAAAAATATTTTTTACAAGATTTTCTAAAAGAAATATTTAAAAACGAATTTAATTCATTTGTAAATAAATCTAGGAAATTTAATTAAAATCCGAAAATTATTCGATTTTTGCAAGGATTACCGAAGAATGTAATTTTTAACCATAAAAAGACGCTAAATGTCCCATATTAATCTTTAGCCCATCTGCTGACGGCTAAAAAAAAAAAAAAGAAAAGAAGATTTTTAACCAAAATTTCGCCCGTGCTAGAAAGGATTAAAAAATTTAATAGAATAATCAAACATACTTTGGTCGTTCCTCTTAATAATAACATAAACATTCTGACGATGAAACTTTACGGCTTTTTCACCCTGCTATGCTCTTTTATAGAGAATCCTTAGAGGTACCTATATAAATATTTCTTAATACTGTATGATATTTATTTGATACACGTGTTTGAGTAATCGATATGGCATAATTGGAACTTGCATGCTACATACAGGAGATACCGCTGTATAGCCTAGAGTGCTTTTAAGTCAGACAAAAAGGGCTTCAAAGACAAAAAGACAATTTTGAATTAGACGTAAGAATTAGAAACTACGTCTTCCATCAATATCTTCGTATAATATAAAGTCTATAATCTAATAAGTTAAATGTGGATCGGAATCTGACAGCATAATAAGATAAGGAATAAGTAAAGGGAATACAATCATTCTGATAAGCTTTTGTATCGATGCGTGTAATGAGTGTCCAGATAATTTAGTTGAAAAATACAAGAAATGTCTGGTGATTTCTTATTCGAATATTTGTTTGAGTTCTAAGAGATAAATGCTACTATTATAGTCTGAAATAGAACAAAGAGTCAAAGGTTTCGTTGACGCACGTGTTGACGACGTGTTCGTGTTGACTGCCTAGAATTTCACGTGTTTGTGTGTGTAGAGTAGATAAGTTGGTTCGATTTTCATTGGTTTTAAAAAAGTGAATTAATGGTAATTATAACTTATATAATTAATTTATTATAATTATTTTTGACACAATAACTAACTTTTATTTATTTTCTTTTTATGAACACAGCACAGTGACTGTATAATTAATTTTCTTTTATTTATATATTTCTTTACGGACACGATAATACCTTGTCATTTTTCTACTGAAAATTATTTGTATATATATATATATATATATATATATATATATATATATATATATATATATATATGTTTTGTCCTTTACGACTTTATCAGACTATATATATATATATAGTGGACTCTCCCGTCGTATTCGACGTATGAGGGTCAAGCAGCTCAGTTCCTAGGAACCGGCAGCCCAGACACCAGTACAATACCAACCACACTTTTTGAAGGGCTGGTGCAGTACATGCCACAATTTCCCTAAACGATTCTCTGTAGGTTTTGAATTCAGAGTTGCAATCCAAGGCTATAGAACCCTGTCTGTCTTGCTATTTACCCATAGCTGGAGGAAGAATTAATACCTTTCCCAAGTGTATAAGCACGTAAGTGAATGTAATGCATTTCACTGGAATTCGAAATATGCTCTCCGAAGACGCTATCCACTACTCCACCGTGCCTCTCTCTGTTTCTTTCTCTCTCTTTCTCTCTCTCTACCTCTGTCTGTCTGTCTGTCTGTCTGTCTCTCTCTCTCTCTCTATATATATATATATATATATATGTATGTGTGTGTGTGAGTGTGTGTGTGTGTGTGTTGTGGGTGGGTGATGCGTGTGCGGATGCTGAAAAGTTCTTGTCTCGAACTTGACGTTTCCTTTCTAAATTTTTTTTAAGGATTCCCACAAAAATTATGGTTTCTCAACACTGGAATACTACTTTGGGTGTATTAGTGTTGGTCACATCAATGTCCAGTAACCGTTCGTGTATATATATATATATATATATATATATATATATATATATATATATATATATATATATATGTGTGTGTGTGTGTGAGTATTCATAATATCCAACGTCGATAACACTACTCGGAGTTTAATGCAGTCAATACAATCTTCAGGTGTAAATTCTGACCGTTATAAACGAGATAACGGTCAGAATTCACACCTGAATATTGTATTAACTGCGTGAAACTCCGTGTAGTGTTGCCGATGTTGTATATTAAGTATATTCACTAACATATACTTGAGCACTGTTTTTATAACACCTTCTCATGACTCATCAGCAGTTCCTGTCTATTACCTAGAATCGAAACCGGACCGTTACGATATAACTCAATCGATATACAACTAGGCCAGCAGCCCTTGGTGACGAAATGGTAACTATTAGATTCACTATAGCGCAGCTACTCCTAATTCTGGTGGTGATACTCATCCAAGTATACACAACCCACCGGAACTGGCCCCAAGTGCAACATCAACATTCACCAAGTCGTTCCGCTCAGAGCATTAGAAGCTGAATCAAGCATAGGATTATAAGTAATAGAATATTTGGAGATTTAAATATTTTAAATAATTTAAATTATTTAAATACAATAATAGAAATTTTGGAGATTTAAATAAGAGTTTTCTCTTCGTCAGTGAGGCCCGCTCCCCGGGTTCGATTCTCGGTAGTGGATACGCACTTCTGATGATTCCCCAAAAAGACGAAACCGCCGTCCGTTGCTTTCTGCATTCTGTTGAGGATTCTTCTTCTAGACTCGATGAATTATTATGTGAAACTATTTTAATCTTCAAAATGTCTATTATATATACGTGTGTGAGTTTTCACAAAAGAGAAAATCAAATACTTGAATGTTCCATCTATGTAATATAAGTTTCCGAGTTTATTGTAGAATACATTGATTTATTAACCTCATTAACGATTTATTTAATTTTTAAGAAGGAAGTATATTTTCTGCACTCATCCGGAATTGGAATACTGAAATACAAGTTGTTGAATTCTCAGTTATATTAGTTCGAGGTGAGATTCAGTGAGTTAAATCATATTTTTCTGAAATGCATAACACTGTTCACTCTGCTAGAATCAGAGTACTGATATAGTTGTCAATGATATAAAACTTTAAAAGATTTTCTCGGTATTAAAACATATTTTCCCACCATTTTTAATTATTTACGTTTTTATTTTCGATTATCTCTTTTTGTTTCCCGTCGGAAATGTGGAATTTCTCAGTAAAAAAATTATTTTCACTTTCTATACGATTATTTCTCCTGTAATGAGATTAAAGATTTAAATATTTTCAAAGTCTGCTAATCAACTTGACGTACTTATATTTGTCTGCAAAGCTTGTTTTGTTTTGTTTTGTTTTGTTTTACGGCATATCAACCTCAATGGGTTATTTAATGCCAACAAATTTTTTTTATTGCTGGTAATATTTTTATAAAAAATGTATTGCTGGTAATATTTTTTCTTCCAAAATGTATTGCTAGAACTAATTTATTCCTGATAATAAATAATAAATTTATTGCTGGTATTGAAACCGATTTTTACACATTCATAGAGATTTGACCCCAGCTTGGGGGTTAACTATTTGCCAATATTTGGGGTCCTAACAGGTGCTACCACACCGGGTCAGGGTAGAACAGGGAACATCAGCAATTACGAGGACTTGTTTTGGTCGTACATAGTAACACAGTAAGAAGAAAATAAGCGTTTGACTCACTGAATATGACATATATATATATATATATATATATATATATATATATATATATATATATATATATATATATATATATATATATAGTTTGATTTGAGTTTGTGACCTGGGTTTCAAGCCCTTTGTCTGATGATCGTGAGGGCGTGAAACCCAGGTTCACAAACTCAAATCAATCAAACTAATATGTTACCTCTATCATTGATATTGAGCGCTTTCCAATAAGTGCCGCGCATATATAATATATAAATAATACATATAAAATTTACACACACACACACACACGTAAATATATATATATATTTGTGTATTTAGGCAGCAATCTTTCTTTCATGCACATTTCATTAAAAACGACTGACAATGTGCTTTTATTTAGTTTTTTTTATACAATTTCTCATGCGATCTAATAATTTTTTTTCTGATGATAAATTATATAAAAACTGTCCGAATGTTCCTTTTATCTGAGCGCTTTCGGTTATACATTTATCCATTTTCAAGGATTATATTTTAACTGTTAAAATAAGAAATAGCTTGTTGTATCTATGTTTAATAAAATATGACATTTTTTTTTCAAAACACGGTCAAAATATTATGTCCATGTTCTAAGTTAATATCATTAAATGTTGGTTTGTTTGTTTTTATTAATAAGGTTTCCATTATTTTTAGCCTTTTTTTGCATGTAGATGATATTATATTAGTGCTGTCGACAACTATCTTCCGAATTTTGTCCGGTAGGTCCCCATGAATATTTAAATGAGATCTAATTGAGCTATGCTCAGAAATGTGTATAGTGAATCGGCATGTCAAACATGTTGTAGTATGGCCTATATAATTATTTACAAATTTTGATTGCTCAGGAATACAATTCCTTAAATTCGTAAATAATATTTGCCCTATTTAATTTTGTTCTAGGAGGTGAATTATTATTATTTTTTAACTATAAGTTTAGAGGTTTTAAATTTTTTTATAATAAAAAATTAATCTAATTTTTTGCTATTGTCAACTGGTGTTATTCATTGTTTATAATTTTCTTAATTCTGCATTCATCCTGTTTATAATTTTCGTTCATCAGATTTCTATAAAAATATTAATATTATTGTTTATGTTTCTATTCTCGCCGTTGCTATTAGCTACCTTAGACAAGAAACGCCTAATGTGAAAATCCAACAACTGATTAGGAAATCCGTTATTAATCAGCGTTTGATGACATTTTTTAATTCTTTAAAGAATAGCGTGCGAGAGGATGAGTTCTCGTGCGTTCTCGTGAGTAAATTTTTAATAACACCTATTTTATATCTAAGAGGGCATTCACTAGAGAAATTAAGATGGCAAGAGTTTTTGATAGCTGTTTTTTTATAAACAAAAGTTTTAAAAGTATTATTACTAAAATCGACGAGAACATCAAAGAAAGGAAGATCATCTTTTTTCACTAAGTTCATAAGTAAAATTTAGGACGGAATTTTGTTGAAATGTAGCTTTCAGATTTTCTATTTCTATCTTGTTATTAGCCCAAATAAAAATATCGGCTACATAACGGACATCTATTTCAGGTTTAATAACTTTCGTAAAACCTTGTTTTCAACATAGGGCATATAATAAGTGGAGAAGCATCAGTTTGTGTGTAAATAGTACCATTCTGGCTATAAAAAGGGACTCTAGTGGTGCAAGCGAGCAATAGTTTTTTTTTTAAATATTGGGTTGGATTGATGGAGGTGGAATTAGATTATTTTTATACACCGAATTAATGATAATATCAATAGTTTCGGAGACGGGAACATTAGTAAATAAATTCTCTGCTAAGTGACGCAAGAATGCCGTGGTTTGTTTTTAATTTTGTGCTTTTAAGTATTTGGAGGAATTCATGGGTAGATTTAATGCTATAGTTAGTAGGGATATATGGGGTAATAATATCATTGAGAAATTTTGATAGTTGGTATATGCATGTTGGAATCTGAGAAATAATAGGTCGTAATGGGTATCTCATTTTGTGTATTTTAATATTACCGTATAAGTAGCCAAATTGGTAATCTCCAATAATTTTGTTTATTTTTAAGGATCCTGCAACAGCATTGTTAGATGTTATAAGTTTATTAACATATTTCTTTAGAGATTCAGTGGTGTTCTCATTCAATTTAGTAAATTTAGTACGATCATCAATAAGATGCTGAAGTTTTTTTGTGATAATCAAATTTATCCAAAATTACGTAAATATTGGATTTATCAACTTTTCTGATGACTATATTAGGGTTGTTTTTTAATTCTGTAGCAGCAATTTTGAGTTTTTTGGGAATGTCCTTGTTTCTATTACGGGGAATATAATCTTTTAGACCTTCTACCTTGAGAAGATCTTTGAGGTTTGGATGGAGTATTATCAATTTGTCCTTTTCCAGTTGACATAATGATTGATGTAAGATTTCAATTTCAGTCTTCTTTGTGAGAAGGTCGAATTTAGGTTGGAGATGGCAATTTGGTCCTAGATTTAAAAATTCCTTTTGAACATCCGTTAATATGTGAGCTGATAGGTTTATGTATTTATCATGGCTGTTGGGAAGTAGAATATTTCCTTGGTATAAATTGCACAGCTTTTTTGTAATTATTTGTCGCTGGTCACCTTCGTTATTATTAATACTTATATTGATGTGGTATTGTGCTTCATTATATTCAGTTTCGGTTAAAGTGTTTTTTAGTACTGCAATATGTTTCTGGATTTCATTATTTATATGTTGGGTTTCGTTCTTAGCTTTCGTTATTTGTCGCAGAACAAGATTTATCTTCTGAAAGTTACAGTGTCGCTTTCCTTGTTGGCTGCCATGTCATACAATTTAAAATTTGTGTATTTAGGCAGCAATCCTTCTTTATGCACATTTCATTAAAAACGACAGACAAGGTGCTTTTATTTAGTTTTTTTATATAATTTCTCATGCGATCTAATAATTTCTTTTTCTTTTCTGATGATTAATTATATAAAAACTGTCCGAATGTTCTTTTTATCCGAGCGCTTATATTTTAACTGTTAAAATAAGAAATAGCTTGTTGTATGTATGTTTTATAAAATGTTTTCATTTTTTTTTCAAAACAAAGTCAAAATATTATGTCCATGTTCAAAGTTAATATCATTAAGTGTTGGTTTGTTTGTTTTCATTAATAAGGCTTCCATTATTTTTAGCAATTACGAGGACTTATTTTGGTCGTACATCGTAACACAGTAAGAAGAACATAAGCGTTTGACTCACTGAATATGATATACATATATATATATATATATATATATATATATATATATATATATATATATATATATATATATATATATGTCATATTCAGTGATATATATATATATATATATATATATAGTTTGATTGATTTGAGTTTGTGACCTGAGTTTCACGCCCTTTGTCTGATGATCGTGAGGGCGTGAAACCCAGGTTCACAAACTCAAATCAATCAAACTAATATGTTACCTCTATCACTGATATTGAGCGCTTTCCAATAAGTGCCGCGCATATATAATATATAAATAATACATATAAAATTTACACACACACACACGTAAATATATATATATATTTGTGTATTTAGGCAGCAATCTTTCTTTCATGCACATTTCATTGGAAACGACAGACAAGGTGCTTTTATTTAGTTTTTTTATACAATTTCTCATGCGATCTAATAATTTTTTTTCTGATGATAAATTATATAAAAACTGTCCGAATGTTCCTTTTATCCGAGCGCTTTCGGTTATACAATTATCCATTTTCAAGGATTATATTTTAACTGTTAAAATAAGAAATAGCTTGTTGTATCTATGTTTAATAAAATATTTTCATTTTTTTTTCAAAACACGGTCAAAATATTATGTCCATGTTCAAAGTTAATATCATTAAGTGTTGGTTTGTTTGTTTTTATTAATAAGGTTTCCATTATTTTTAGCCTTTTTTTGCATGTAGATGATGTTATTATATTAGTGTTGTGGACAACTATGTTCCGAATATTGTCCGGTAGGTCCCCATAAATATTTAAATGAGATCTGATTGAGCTATTGTCAGAAAGGTGTAGAGTTAGTCTGCGTGTCAAACATGTTGTAGTGTGGCCTATATAATTATTTATGAATTTTGATTAATCAGGAATACAATTTCTTAATGGGCATTTAAATTCGTAAATAATATTTGCCCTATTTATATTTGTTCTAGGACAACAGTTAAAATATAATCCTCATCTTTATTTTCATGTTCATGATGTTTGAAAGGAAACCTTTATATCGTAAAGTTGGACGAAATAAAGGGTTCCGGTCGAAATTCCAATCACCTGAAGAAAACCTGAACGTACAATGGCCGAAACGCCGTGCACTTGACAATAATAATGAGGATAACTGTCCGAACAATGTAAAGAATTTATTTTAAATAAGATTTTTAATACACATAAACATCAGATTTTCGGATGATTTATTTTTAACAGGCTTTTTCACGCTGAGCAAATCTGAAAAAAAAAAAAACGTTTTTATTTTTATTTTTTTACTTTCCAGCATACCGAGTCTTGTTCGATTTCTCGTTTTTCAAGTGGAATGTTAGTTTGAAATAATTCAATTCATTTTCTCTTTGAATCCATTCACGTTCAAGAATATTTTGATTTTAAGCGTCACCTACATACATAGAATGCAATTTCTGCGTCTGCTCCACGTTATCTTTATATTATATACCATACTTACTCTTCGTGTCAGTTGCATCATCCACCGCAAGGAAAGTTGGTTCCCTGTGCCGAGCCAGGAAATTTTTCTCCCCGGAATCGATCCTCCAAGTCTATAAATCGACAATTCGCCCTTGCATGGAGTATTGCTGCCATATATGGTCTGGGGACCCTGCTCTTTGCCTCAGGGTTCTTGATAAGATCCAGAGACGGATATGCAATGTGATTGGCCCTGATCTGTCATCTCGTCTGCAGTCGCTCTCTCACAGACACGATGTTGCCTCGCTCTGCCTTTTTTACAAGTACTTTCACGGTAATTGCTCCGAGGAGCTGCTTTCGCTTGTCCCTAGGCCTCGTGAATTTAAACGTCCTACGAGGCTGGCATCCCGCTCCCACCCCCTTCACCGTTGAAACTGTTAGATGTAGACGTCTCTTTTACTCCAATAGCTTCCTGTCTCGCATATCTCGCCTATGGAACTCCCTTCCCTATTACTGTTTCCCTGACAAATACAATCTCCAACGGTTTAAGTGTAGCGTCAATCGACATCTCCAGTTGCCTTAATCTATCCACTTCCCTTGTCCACATCCTTTCATCTTTCATTCCTATCTGCTCTCGCTCCAAATCTTCTGTAACCCCCTTGCCTTGATCGACCCACTGTCTTTCTCTTTCTCCACATCCTCTCCTTTACCACTCCTATCTGCTCTTCCTCCAACCCTTCTATAACCCCATGCGTGATAGTGGCCCCCAGCCTTGCTTGAGGTGATACGCTTAAATATATATATATATATATATATATATATATATATATATATATATATATATATATATATGCTTAAGAGAATGTAATCGAAATCTCTAAAATTCATTTGTTTTTTTATATATTGTTTATTCTATTTATCTGATTTCCGTACAGAATTTGATAACAAATTGTCCGGTATTCCAAACAGATTATCGTGTAGAGCGTCTGATACGTGGCGAGTAAAGCGACAAAGATGCGTGCCTTCAGACGTACCACACCCTCTCATATGTTAACTTATCACTTATCGGAATTTGTGCATAGATCGTCACGCCAAAAACAACCAAGATAATCCATTTATCTAAGACAAATATTAAGCACACAATGCTATATAACACCCACAAGAGGAAACTCAAAATACAAAATGTTGATATACAAAACTGGGAAAAAAAAGAAAGCTTAACCAATTCGCCATTGATTAGGGCCTCGGTAGCACTTTGACAAAAATTGGTAAAATAGTAATAGGATGTTAATTTAAGGAATCAGTAGTTTCACTAGAGTTTTTAAAGACAAGATCTACAGAGGATTTCCAACAAGCTGAAAAGCAAGATACAGTAAGACGTTCGTTGTAGGCTTTTATGAGAACAGGAGCCAGTTCAGGAGTACATTTCCTTAGAACAATTGCAGGGATAATATCAGATATTTTACCATAGGCCATGCTATTTTAAAGACTATATAAAATAATTAAATTGCTTATATAATAATAATAATAATAATAATAATAATAATAATAATAATAATAATAATTCGAAAAGCTGTCAAAATACAAGGACCATGAAATAGAAATCTCAAAAATGTGGCACATGGGAACATCAACAATCCCTTTAGTAGTTGGAGCCCTAGGATTGGTTGGAAAAGATTCCAGTAGACTAATTGAAGAGATCCCTGGAAGTCCATGCCTCAAAGAGATACAAAAAATTATTCTGACAAGTACAGCCCACATTTTACGAAGGGCTTTATCTGTGTAATTATTATTTTTTTTTTGCAGTAGAAAGTGTCATGATGCCATTTCTAAACTTAGGTCCCTAGGCGGGACCCGGAAAGAAATGTGTAAACGCCAAGAAGAAGAAGAAGAAGAAGAAGAAGAAGTTCAAATCAGGTTGCACTGTATTAACGCCCCTTTTCTTTCTTTTTATGTTCCGTGTCTCTTCAGGACATAGGCGATCATGGTTCCCCAATCCCCTGCAGCTCTCAATAAGTTTCACCCTCTGCCACCTTGCCCAGACCACGTCCTGTCATCATCCACTTGCTTAAGTTCGCCAGCTATGTTATGCGTTGCTTTCTCTTGTCTCTCTTTCCCTCTATTCGACCTGTGAGCATCAGATTTTCCAGGCCCTCCTTTCCTCATTACGTGTCCCAGAAACTTCGCCCCTCTCTTCCTGATGTTAAGTATAAGCTTCCTCCTTGTTTGCATTCTCTCTAAGACCTCATCGTTGCTCACACGCTCGGTCCATGATATTCTCAGCATCCTTCTGTAGAACCATATCTCAGTCGCCTCGAGTCTCTTCTTCATCTTTGAGGGGACCGTCCAACATTCGCTGCAGTAAAGAAAGACATATGTCTCGTAACAGATCAGTGCTCTTTTCTTTGTTACCAAAGAGATACGCCTGTCTCGTAATACTCTGCCCAGCTTTTGGAATGCGTCATTGGCCATCGCAATACGTCTACGAATCTCAGTGTCGCATTTACCGTCCTCTGTCATAACGCTTCCCAGATATTTAAACTTTTCTTTTCCGTGTCTAATATCAGTAGTGTCATCTGCGTATCTTATGTGGTTACGGTTATGGGCGCCGATGCTGAATCCCGGTAGGATTTCCAATTCTCTCAGAATTGACTCGCTGTATAGGTTGAATAAGTCGGGTGAGAAAACGCACCCTTTTCTTACGCCCCTTTCTATTTTTGTATATCTGCTGAACTCATTCTCTATCTGCATGCATGCTGTTTGCTGCCAGTATAGGTTCTTGATTATTCTAATATCTTTCCCGAATGTATCAAGGTTGCTAAGCAGTTCCAACAGATCCTTTTGCCGTACTTTGTAAAATGCCATTGCGTAGTCTATGAAACATAGGTACACGTCCTTCTGCGTCTCTATCGCTCTTTCTGATAATATTCTGAGCATGAATATTATGTTCCTTGTTCCGGTGTCTTTAACGAACCCGCACTGTTCTTGTCCTATCTCTGGCCTGCTTTTGCTGTGCGCTCTGTTCATCAGAATACGGATAAATAGTTTTGTTACGTGGCTCATTAGGCTGATTCTTCAGTAGAGTTCACATTCTTTTGCGCCTGGTTTCTTAGGAATTACTATGAAGATAGATCTGCTGAGATCGTCCGGCATATCAACACTGATGTAGATATGATTCATTATTTCTCTGATCTTGTCTATGCCAAAGTCATCTAAGGCTGTCAGCATTTCCGTTACAATTCCGTCTGGCCCTGCCACCTTGTTTCTGTTTAATTTGGCCAGTGCAGCCTCTAGTTTGTTTTTCAGAATTTCAAGTCCATGGGTAGTTCTGTGTATTGCTGATAGTTTTCTTTCGTCGTGTAAGAATTATCCACTGTATTCGTTCCAGCATTGAAAAAGATTTGACTTCTCTATATGAGCGTTCCATTTTTTGATTGTAAACACCTTGTTGACGAGCATGTCTTCTGTCCTGTTAATTGCTTTATTTGTTTGTGCATATCTCCTTTGTTGGTGGTACTCAGCCTTTCTATTTCTGCACAGTTTTTGTTTGGTCTCTCTTCTTTAGATTGCTTGCATTTGGTCCTTATTTCTGTGTGTATTCCGTTCCGTATCTTGGCAGATTTTTCAGTCTCTTTTGCATCATGTCGAGAATCTCATCAGTCATCCATTCGTTTTTTCTTCTTCGTCTCTTCTTGTTTGGGATGATATCGTTTGTCGATATCACTAAAGCGTCTCTTAATTCGTCCCATTTTGATTTTCCATTGTGTTCCTCGTATCTTCTGTTCATATTGTCCATATATTTTCCTTTCAGGTTCGGGTCGCTCAGGAGTCTTTTGTATTGCAATTTGGGTGCTGCGTTAGGTTTCTTCAATTTCCACAGTTTCACTCTTAGTTTACATATGAGAGGGTGATGATCGCTTCGCAAGTTGGCACTTGGGTATGTTTTGCAGAGAATCATTGCATTCCTGAATCTTTTGTTGATAGTTATGTAGTCAATTTGGTTTATAATTTCTCTTCCTGGTCTCGTCTATGTCCATAATCTTCTCAGATGTTCTTGGAACCATTGTGTTGGCTATTACCTGGTCATTGGCTGTGCACCATTGGAGCCACTTTTCTCCACGTTCATTGAGGGTTCCCAGTCCGAATCTTCCTGCTATATCCCCTGCCCTCTCCTTGCCTAATTTAGCATTTAGGTCTCCCATGATACCGATCACTTCTTGAGATTTGCAAAGAACCTTGGCACTGTCTAGTATGGGGCAGAAAGATTTGATTTCCTCTTCTTTACTTTGTGCTGTCGGTGCATACACTATTATGATAGATATGTTGAAAGGCTTCCTTTCGGATTGCCTATCAGAATTCTTTCGGATAGTTGCTAGTATCCCAGAAGGCATTTCTTAAATGTTTTATCTAGTATTAATCCTACTCCTTTGTCATTTTTCTCTGCGCCTGCATGAATAAACCTGTGCTCGTCGCTGACAAAATCATCGTTGTTTGGCCATCTGGTTCCATACACAACTAGGATGTTGATTTAAGCTTGTTCATCTCTTGTTTCACATTATCTAACTGGACGCAGTTATTCAATGTCCGAACGTTCAATGTCCCGAGAGTTATTTTATATTTGATGAGGGCAGTCGCAAGATAAGGGTCCTGTGACACCTGTCGCTCATGTCGTTCCTTTCCGGGCGAGGGATAGGTTACGAGGAGGAATTGTATTCCCTTTATGCCGTGAATATAAAACCCGGCTTGACAGACTGGGCCAATATCTGCATTAGAAAATATACAACTTCTTCGGGAGGTTAACTTGAAAAAAAAAATGGTATGGGCACCACCCAGAGCCGATTACAGACATAGGACCTGTTACAATTTTATGGGACTTTACAATACACACAGACGGAACAATCAAAACTAATCTCCCAAATATCGTGATCAAAACAACAAAATCAAAATGACAGTCACTGTGGATTTTAATGTATCTTTGGAGATATTAAAAAATATCAAAGAAAAGGACCATGAAATCGAAATTGCAAAATTCTGGCACGTGAGGACATCAACAATTCCAGTCATAGCCGGCGTCCTCGGATTGATTGAAAAATGTTCCGATAGAAACCTTAAAGAAATAATCCAAATTGTATTCACTAGTACGTCTTACACGTTGCGAAGGGCATTATCTATGTAAAATTTTAATGATCCTAGGTTTTTATTGCTTTTGCTTTTTTTATAAACAAATAACACTCAGTGGAAAATGTCATGATGACATTTCTGACCTTAGGTCTCAGGTTGGGACCATTAAAGAAATGGGTATACACCAGATATCAAATGAAATAATAATAGTAATAATAATAATAATATGTATAAATTTGTGATAAGTTCTTTTCTGGTGAGGATGCCTTTTATCAAAACGTTTTAAATATTACGTCGCATGCAAGACAAGCGTACATTTCAATCTGTCTAAATTGTAGCTTCCCAAAATTGCACGGATGTAGTCAATATATTCTTCTTGACTATATCGACATCATCCAATTCGTATAAAACCTGAGACGCTCGAAAATGCTTGTACAAAAACAGAAAAAAGAGATGGGCCTTGGAAAGTTTATCCAGAATTTTGATTTAGAAATTTGACAGATTGGAAAATTTGAAAAATATTCTAAAGATTTTAGCAAGCAAACCTCTTAGGATCAATTACTGAAAACTTATTTACATGAAATTTTGATCTCTAAGCATTTTGGCATTCATCATAATCGATTAGTTCCGGATAAAAATATAAGCATACGATCTTTCCGAAATAATAATAAACACGTAAAGATGATAGAATTCTTGGATGATTTGACATTCGCAGGTCATATCGGTGGCATACAGGAGAAAGTGAGGCGGCGGGCTAAATACCTGACGAATTTATGTGAATGGATAGCAGAATGGAGAGTGGGAGGGACAGCAAAACTATTACTAAGTGCTACAAAGGATAGGAAGTTGTGGAGAGACATTATCAATGGACATGGCACGGATAAGAATAATAATCTTTCGGCTCCCATTTCTTTCATTTTTATTTTCAGGACCGGCTATTATACGTACATACATACATATATATGTGTGTGTGTGTGTGTGTGTGTGTGTGTGTGTGTGTGTGTGTGTGTGTGTGTGTGATTATATCACGTATATAATGTGTTAAAAATAGCCTTATCCGTAGCGAGCGCCTTGGAATAAGAGTATCCGATTTATGTGAAATTGGTCGAGTTTCGATCCCGGCTTGAAGCAATGCCGTGTCTAGCGACACTGTAGTGCTGTGATACATCGAAACAGTCTGTCTTTGGATGGATATATACACTCCCGTTCGTGGGTTGAGCACTTTGGAAGAAAGGGATTTTGATGGCTGCTGCTATTATAATGTTAAACATCGCAATAAATACAGTACTCTGGCAACCGATAATGCATATATCACGTATATATTGCGTCAAAATCTCACTTTCTCCATAGCGTGCGCCGATATCCTATGGTTAAGAGTCTCTGATTGATGTCAGATCGGTCGAGATTCGGCTTGAAACAATAGGGTCTAGCCACACAGCGTAATAGTCTGCCTGTGGCTATATATATATATATGAATATAATTGTAATATATCGGAGATAATGTACTGGTGGTAATGAATTAGTATTCAATATCAGCGATATTAAATATATATTAATAAATATACATATTATCCGTCACCTGTATCACAACTCAAAGTTTCATGCAAAACGCAATCTTCAGGTGCTGAGTAGAGTATAGACTATATCTGAAGATTGCGCTGTGCCTGATACTCCGTTTCGTCCTACCGGTGAAGGATAATACGTGTGTATATATATATATATATATATATATATATTAATAGTATTAAATATATATATATATTAGTAGTAGTATATAAAATTGATTATATATATATATATACATACATATATATATATATTTTAGAATTGGACATAGTCCGACAATTTATTTAAAGACATTTATATTATGTTTAACGTTCTTTTTATAGATACAAGTATTTAAGCAAATGCTCTGTTTTATAATAAACAGTATTAAATAACATTTACCGGCCTGAATGTCCGAGAAATTTTCATAGAAAATTTTCGCTCTCCGACAGGAATCGAACCTGTATCCTATACGGAACCATCATTTCGCGTGATGTGCCTTAACCTTTCGGCCACAGACTAACCAGACGCCGCTCTGTGGCCGAAAGGTTAAGGCACATCACGCGAAATGATGGTTCCGTATAGGATACAGGTTCGAGAGCGAAAATTTTCTATGAAAATTTCTCGGACATTCAGGCCGGTAAATGTTATTTAATACTGTTTATTATAAAACAGAGCATTTGCTTAAATACTTGTATCTATAAAAAGAACGTTAAACATAATATAAATGTCTTTAAATATATATATATATATATATATATATATATATATATATATATATATATATATATATATATATATATATATATATATATATGAAATAAGCGAAGATAAGTAAAATTATATATTCGACTCCATCTGTCATCAGAATATATTGCGCATTTCCTTCGGGCTTTAATTAATTAACGTCAAACTATTGGAGATTATATTGTAGATGGCTCAGTAAATTGATTCCATACTTGCAGGGTCAATATGATAAGCATAATATATAAAAAAAAAAAAAAAAATGAAATAAATGTCTCGTACAGAGAGGGTAATTTTTTTTTCTATTCTCCTTTTACTTCTGTGCTTCTGTTAGGCTTGGGGGCGAGGAATTTGGGAAGTCGAATCACGAAAACAAATCTGCGCTTCATTTCTGAATAATGAATCTGTTCAGCGTTAAGAAATAATGATAAAATCGATAAAGAACACATCAAAATCGGCGTAAACCAAGAAAGATTTAATGAGAATATCACAGGAATTAGACACAGAAAAATATACATAATGCATAGCTTTACCTATATGAGTACAACTGTATTCACGAGTTAAAAATGCTTTTACGTATGTTCGCCTATATAAATTCATATAACAGAGATATAATTACACAAACACAGGCATACACAAATGTTTATATATATGCATATATATGGGGCGATTATATATATATAATTTATTATATATATATATATATATATATATATATATATATATATATATATATATATATATAATAAATTTATATATATAATCGCCCCATATATATATATATATATATATATATATATATATATATATATATATATATATATATATATATATATGAGCTTGTCTCGCTAGAACAATTACGACTGAATAGTGAGTTCGATCCTCACGGGGTGCCCCATACATCTGGCCTTGTGCTGAACTACACTTGGAAAATCACTATATATATATATATATATATATATATATATATATATATATATATATATATATATATACAAACACACTCATATACATATACACATATACATATATATATACACATACCTATATATATATATATATAGTCAAACCTAATGAGCCAGACACACCTACCAAGGTTTCACTTAGCCAGATCATCAGGGTCGGCTGGCTTCCTTCGTGATTGATTTGGCTATTGTTAAATCAAGAGTTCGAAGGTTTTTTGACACGAGTATAGTTACCTATATATATATATATATATATATATATATATATATATATATATATATATATACAAAGGTATTTCTAAAGATGTGATGGATTTGTATTTTTATTTAATAATCTGACAGATTTTATTACTTAAATGTCCAGACAATATTACTTCCTCCGTGTGTGTGTGTTTCTGTGCGCGTGCGCGCTTATCTACGTGTATAAGTATATGATGACTGTTAATTGACTGGGGAGAACACTGATACATCATATATACTCACCTATATACACGTATATTTTATTGCATAAACGCAAATTTTAGTGGATACTCATATTTGAGTAGACGTTTTGTTTATTTTTTAATAAGTATATCTATTTCTATTTGTCTACTGCAAGAAATATTATTAATGAAGTATATGCGCTCCCCGTTTGATCCGATGTCCTTTAGATTTCTGGAAATAGTGCCTTTAAATGTAAATCCTTTCCAGACTCTCGAAATATAAATATCTTCTCAGTTTCGTAACCTAACGTAAACAAAGCCATTTTTAAAGAAGTTATGGATTATTATTTATTAATCAGACATATTTTTCTTAAACGTTATTTTTAGTGGACACTCATATATTTTAGTGGATATCTGTATTTTTCTATAAAAATATTTCTCGATTATTCAGGACGGTAGAAGAAAATAAATCAATCAACTGTTTAATAAATAAACAGAACGTATACTGAAATATGTGAATCCGCTAAAAGTAATGTTTAAGTAATAAAATATATAGCTATAAACGTATGTTTGTATAATGTATCTGTGTATCTCCTCGTTTGTCAACTGTAAAAAATATATATATGCACGTGGACACGCTCTCTCTCTCTCTCTGTCTCTCTCTCACACACACACACACACACGCGTAGTAATGTTGGCCCGACTATATATAGGTTAGACATACCTCGCCCATTCATACTTATTGAAGAATGAAGATCAGCCAATATTTACAACATGCCAATCCACATTTACGTTGGAAAACATTTTAACTGAATGTACAGTGTAGTCCGAAAGTCTTGTCACCCCTGCATAACATAATTTTCTATTTCAACGCTCTGTGTGGTATTATCAACGAGAGAGAGAGAGACTGTGTGGTATTGTCAAGAGAGTTTCACATGAAGGATACCAGAATGCTCATCAGTTGAAGGCCAATGTTCGGAGAGCCTTTACAACAATCAACAGCTTCATAAAATGTCACACAGTACATGGTGCCGCATCATTTTTTGCCACAAAAATGATGGTGTTCATACAGACCTTCTCGACGTGTGACAGCATCAATGAAAGTGAATAAACTGAATTTAGTACAAGTGCTTTGTATTACTGTATTACTTGTTCTTGTATTGTTCTCATTATTATTGTTGGTACTGGGTGACAAGTCTTATTTAATACCACAATGACGAAACAATTTAAAAATAATGATACCATCAATATAATATCCTACCTTAAAGATATAAGTTCATATCAACACATATAGCATTTACATACTACATATATCTATAAAACATACACTTGCCCTGAAAAAATTATGTACAGGAAATCTGTAGCTGAACACATACAATTGCCTTCAATATATTTAGTTGAAGTCATAAAATAATGTTCAAAATATTTAGATTTCGGCATTAAACAATATATATATATATATTTAAAGACATTTATATTATGTTTAACGTTCTTTTTATAGATACAAGTATTTAAGCAAATGCTCTGTTTTATAATAAACAGTATTAAATAACATTTACCGGCCTGAATGTCCGAGAAATTTTCATAGAAAATTTTCGCTCTCCGACATTAATACTATTAATATTAATAAATAAATATATATAAATATAAATACTTGTATCTATAAAAAGAACGTTAAACATAATATAAATGTCTTTAAATAAATTGTCGGACTATGTCCAATTCTAATATATATATATATATATATATATATATATATATATATATATATATATATATATATATATATATATATTGAGCACTGTTGAGTGATAAGCTAATTCTATAAACAACAGCCACCTGCACTAATGCAAAGCTCTTCAGTAAAATGAATGGAGCACTTTGGCTGATTGGCATTTGTTTACATTTGATAAAACAATACGCTAGATTTAGTTGTGTAACTCTACCGAGTGAAGATAGCTCTGGCTGACACAAAATTAGTTGTGTTTCAGTCCTGGCTTGAGGCATTCGGAAGTCTAGTCGCACTGAGGAGCTGTGATACAGCGAAACAGTAATGTCTGTGAATGACATATATATATATATATATATATAGCAGTACAGACTGGGTTCTATAGCCTTTGATGGCAACCAGACAACTCTGAAATCAAAACCTGCGAAGGTTCGGTTGAGGACCTTGTGGCACGTAGTGCAGCAGGTCTCTGTATTCCGCCCTTCAAAAAGTGTGGATGGTCCTCACAAAACCTTCGCGACTATAATCAAATCTCATATGATGGTGTCGGGCTGTCGGTTCCTAGGAAGTGATCTGCTTGACTCCTCATCCTGGAAATTGTAGACTGTGGAGCGGAGAGAGCAGGTACCTGGCCAGGCTTGTTGTTACTATCATGGTTTCAATAGTATGTAAGTTTTTTTTTCAAATTAGATATCTTCTCGTTGAGAGGTAAGTATATAAGATCTGGTCTGCACTGCCATTTAACCCATCTCTCGTACAAGGGAGAAGAGGGGTATTCATGCCTTTCTCATTTGTATTTGTGCGAAATCAAATGCTACGTTACCCACTGGAATCTTGAATCGGTTCGCCGATCACACCTTTTCCACTGTTAACCGGTACGGTATGCACATGTATTGACATATTTAAAAGGAACGAAAAAAGTTAGAGACGGGGAGGAGAAGAAAAAAAGAAGAGACTAAAAAAATAACAATCTACAATAGATAATATAATCGGAAAAAGAATGATCAAAGTACAAATAAAATCGGGGAAAGAATTCGAACAAAAAAGAAACGAAAGAAGAAAGGAGATAAAAAAAGAAACGAAAGAAAAAAGAAAAGCAAGAAAAAGAAAAGAAGAGAATGAGAGAAAAGAAAAGAAGAAAATGGGAGAAAAGAAAAGAAAAGAAAAGAAGTGATGAGTAAATAAGAGAAGAAAGAAAAGAAATAGGAAATACGAGAAAGAAAATATAAAAATGAAGAAATGAGAGAAAGGGGTAAAAAGAAAGAAGAAACAAAGCAAGAAAAAGAAGAAATGCGAATACAGAAATGAATAGTACAAAGAAAAATAATGATAGGAAAAAGAAAATGAAAAAAGAAATGAGAAGAAATGAGAAGAAGTGAAAGATGAAACGAGAAGAATAAAAAGAAAAGAAATAATAAATAAGAGAAAAAAAGGAGAAAATTAATGATTGAAAAACAAAGGAAAGCTGCTAATAAATAAAAAGGAAACAAATGAGAGAAAAGATAAGAAGAGAAAGAAGAAAGAAATGAGTGAAAACGAAAGATGAGAGAATAAAAAGAAAAGTTGAAAGGAATGAGAGTGAGAGAGAGAGAGAGAGGAAAAGATAGAAATAAATGAGAGAAAGAAAATAAAAAGAAGAGGAAATGGAAGAAAAGAAAAGAATTGATAGAAATGAAAAAGGAAGAATTAATGACAGTAAAGAAAAAGAGAGAAAACAAAGAAAGGAAAAGAAAAGAAAAAAGAAAGGAAATTAGGGAACAAAAAAAGAAAAGAAGTGAGAAATCAAAGGATGACAGAGAAGAGAAAAAAATGCAAAAAGAAAAAGCAAGGAAAGTATGAAATAGAAAAAGAAAAGAAAATGCAAAGAACGAAAAAGAAAATCAACTGAAAGAAATGAGAGAAAAAGAAAGATGAGAAAAATAAAAATAAATATGGAAGCATTGAAAAGAAGAAAAGGAAGAGAAATAAGTTAGAGACAAACACAGTAGTGAAATGATGAAAAGGAAAATAAACGAGAAATATAAAAAGAATAGGAAGAAGTAATAACGAAAGAAACATAATATAACAGCGGTATTATAAAGAAACAAAATTAATAGAAATTAATTGAAAGAATTCAGTGTTCAGTCATTCTTGCAGACACAAACGGTAATTAAAGTTGCAATTTTTCGTTTCCATACTAAGCCTTGTGTTATTCACGGAATTAATTACTTACACTGATTCTTTATATCCATTGTTTCAGATAACCTTATAATTAAGTTAATTAAGCTTATGTCAAAGAAAAAAATACCTTCTGCAATATATGTAATTTTATGTATTTTATGTCAGATCATATCATTCCAAATTATCAGCAAGATATTCATTATAGACACAAGCTATTACAGTCATAATTAAATGATAGGGATATTACTTGTCTCAAATGTCAGGAACAAATGTCTTATCATTAATATTCATTAAACCGGACGCAGTAATTTACCAAGCCAAATTTACGGTTTGGATTGATTTGATCTGTTTAATGGCATATCAACTCTTTTTGGGTCATTTAATGCTAAGATTTAATTTCCTTGGGAACTTTGGTAATTTTATTTTATACTATTAAAATCTACACTATTTACATTATTCGGACTATTTTCCTCATCTTTGTCGCCATATTTATTACAACGTTTCGGCCGTTGTACGCTCCGGCCTTCTTCAGGTGGTTGGAATGTCGAACTGAACCCTTTATTTCGCTCACTGGGGTAGACTGTTCTAGTTCCACGTGCCATGTTTAATGCATGTCAGTTATCTCCTGTTAATCAAGGACACATGGCACAGTGGATAATGGCGTTAGTTACATCCAGTGACAGGACCCAAAGAGTTTGAGTTCTATGCCCGCTTAAGGCAGTGAAGAACTTGGAGAGGAGAATTAACAGGAGATAACTGATAACTGACATCCATTAAACATGGCACGTGAAACTAGAATAGTCTACCGCAGAGAGCGAAATAAAGGGTTCAATTCGACATTCCAACCACCAAAGGCCAGAGCGTACAACGGCCGAAACGTTGTAATAAATATGGCGACAATGATGAGGACAATAATCCGAATAATGTAAATAGTGTACATAATACCTCATCTCAAAAATATAGACAGATATTAAAATCTATTGTTGGAATTTTTTTTTAACTATATATTGCTGGAAATCTTTACTATAAAAATGTATATTTATAATTTCCTAGTGTTTTGAACCCAGTTTGAATGTTTACTATTCGCCCATATGGGAGCCTAACAGGTGCTACTACCAGAGATCACTTTGGACCTTGGAATAACAGCAATTAAGAGGTGGTTCCATGATTCTCAAAACTCCTCGATAAAGATGCTGCCGGAAGTAGTTTATCGTCATACGTATGATGAACAAATTTACGGGAAGAGGTTGCGTAACGTTATTGTAAAAAGTAGCGAGACTAATTTCATATACATATTACTTATACAGATCTGGACATTGTCAATTAAATTCGGCAACAAGAGGTGTAGTTTTCGAAGACTTTTTTCGAACGTTGATCTTCTCGCGAGACTCCCGCTTTTCCCTCTTTTGAAGGGCGCTTATATCATTTTCTGTCACTCGTTTGTCTTGTGTGTGCACATCATAACTTCAGTTTCGTTGGCCAACTGTATAAATGCAGGGACATCCACTGTTCAGAAATTTAAATGCAATGTCAATCGTTATCTTCTGCCTCCTTCATTCCTGTTCTTTTATTGTTGTCTCTTTTTCAAATTGTCTCCTTTTTCTAATATGCACTTACACTCAGTAACCCCTTGCGTGCTAATGGCTTTATTGTTTTGCTTGGGGTGAAATGATTAAAAAACATGTCGACGGTTTGTATCTATACTCGCGATATTAAGTCGGTATTAGTCAGATCAATTTAGTGTGAGAGAGACTTCTTATTTCTAGTAACCTGCTTGTTCGTTACGAGGGGGAAAATTTGTACTAACACCTTTTAGAAGTAATTCCTCGTCTTCTGGTTAATGAATAATTCATTAATTCACAGTAAAATGAAATGTCCCTGGATCTGGCCATATCCTATCTCTTCCATTCTTTTTTTTTCTGAATCAGGAGTAGCAACATGGCACCCAGGTATCGGCTGTCCCTATATAAATTAGTTGTATTTTTCGTTCCTTCGAATCTTTTGAAATCCCTGTTATCGGTTATTTATATATCATATTTCCGATAACGTGTGACCGCCTGATAGTTAGGAGTTTATTTTTTATTCATTCATTAATCCCTTATGTTAACGTATTCTACAGACAGGGCGGGGATCAGTGAAATTTTTCACATTCAAAATCGAACATTAACTATTTTACATCTGGTACGAACATGCAATTTCATGAAATATTATTATTATTATTATTATTATTATTATTATTATTATTATTAATGATAATAATAATAATAATGATGATGATGAGGATTTATGATTGCCTATAATAACTGAAAGCCGAGAAGTGACCAAAAAGATAGCGGCAACAACATTGCAAGAAACTTGGAAGCCCTTGTACAGAAAATATTTAAAATACCTCTCATCAAGAAAATATAAGATATATACATGTTACGTATTTCTTTACACCAGAATATATTCAAACAAAATGCATATATATATATATATATATATATATATATATATATATATATATATATATATATATATATATATATATATATATATATATATATAAAATGAAGAGGTTATAATAGTTCCAACGAGAGAAAAGTGTGTATATTAAAAAGAAGAGAGGTACCGCAAACTTTTTGGTTGTAATGTGGGTTTTTAAAAAAATATTATTCTTTATTTTTCATAGTTTTACAACACGTGTTTCTGGTCTCACGACCGTCTTCAGGTAAAGGGTGGAGATTTCCACATATTATTAAAAATAATAAATTTTTTTCCTTTATGTTTTTCAATGTTAAATATTCTCCATATGAGACATTCTCTGTTTTTGTGTTGGTCATTCGAATGTCTTTCTTTAAATGTCAGTGAAGAGTTCTGAGCGAAGGGTCATAAAACAATTAAGGTTGGTTTGAGAAGTGATGAATCGGTTGTCTTATCTTTTAATGTTTTAATAAACCCTGTGTGTTCTTAGATCTATTTCCATTTTCGTGTGTTTCTGTCAGCATGCGTGTATATATGTGTGTGTACATTCCCCCTGAATACATACACTGTCTCACTACGAAGAATTAGTAAACACATTTGTACACATACACACAAAAACATACACACACACACACACATGCACACACGTACATTGTCCCACCACATGTTGACCAAATACAGTGATCAAGCCATTCTAATACATGCACTGACGCTCACATGCGGGTATCTGTGGAACACGAAAAATGTATATATGTACGCATATGTGTGTATGTGTGTGTATGTATATATGTATATATATATATATATGTATATATATATATGTGTGTATATATGTGTGTGTGTGTGTGTGTGTGTATATGTATGTATGCATGTATATGCACGCATATTGGCGAAAGCAGGGGAGCTACTCACACAAACCCCACACAACTTAGGAAATACGTGTGTATGTATATGCGTATGTATGTGTGTGTGTGTGTGTGTGTGTGTGTGTGTGTGCGTGTGCTGGTTCCATGTAACTTGGGAAGAATGTGTGTGTTTGTGTGTGAGTGTATGTGCGTGTGTACGGATTCCTTGTAGTGGGACAATGTACGTGTGTGCGTGTGTGTGTGTATGTATGTGTACAAATGTGTTTACTAATTCTTCGTAGTGAGACAGTGTATGTATTCAGGGGGAATGTACACACACATATATACACGCATGCTGACAGAAACACACGAAAATGGAAATAGATATAAGAACACACAGGGGTTATTAAAACATTAAAAGATAAGACAACCGATTCATCACTTCTCAAACCAACCTTAATTGTTTTATGACCCTTCGCTCAGAACTCTTCACTGACATTTAAAGAAAGACATTCGAATGACCAACACAAAAACAGAGAATGTCTCATATGGAGAACATTTAATATTGAAAAACATAAAGGAAAAAAAATTAATTATTTTTAATAATATGTGGAAATCTCCACCCATTACATGAAGACGGTCGTGAGACCAGAAACACGTGTTGTAAAACTATGAAAAATAAAGAATAATATTTTTTTAAAAACCCACATTACAACCAAAAAGTTTGCGGTACCTCTCTTCTTTTTAATATATATATATATATATATATATATATATATATATATATATATATATATATATATATATATATATATATATATATATATATGTATGTATGTATGTATGTATGTATGTATGCATGCATTACACAAAATATTCCGTAAAATGTCATGATGCCGTTTTTGTCCTTAGTTCTCTTTTTGGGACCCGAAAACAAATGAGTGTACAACAGAAATTAAAAGAAACAACAACAACGACAACGACAACGACAACAACAACAACAACAACAACAATAATAATAATAATAATAATAATAATAATAAATCGTGATGAAAGACCACAAAAGCAGAATATCCTTTCTTATTGACATGGCAGTTTCTGCAGATTGTAATGTATCTTTGAAGATTTTCAAATAAATATCAAAATACACGGATCTTGATGTATAAATCTAACCAAAATGTGGCATATGAGAGAATCAATAAAACCAGTTGTAGTTGGAGCCCTCGGTTTGATTGAAAATGCTTCCAATAGACTCATCTGTTAGCCCATGCCTTACAGAAATGCAAACAATTGTATTCATAAGTATAACTCACAGATTCCCAAAAGCTTTATCTATGTGATGTGTGATCTTAGGTTGTTTATTTATTTATTTTTTTTTACAAGAAATGATCAATGGAAAATGTGAAAAACTGGAAGTTTCTAGTCCTGAACCTGTGCGTTGATGTCGAATTTAGTCATGAACATCATCATCATAATGGAATCTATTAGCAAAGAAAAAGATTAAATTCATGGATACGAGAAAAAGCAGCCGACGACACGATTCAGACTAAACAATACTAGAGGTCCGAACCTGATTTAATGTATATGAGTAACCTCCGAGCGAAGAGGAGTTAAAATCTGGTGACCCCAATGTGTTCTTGATTTATTCCAAAACTAAGCTTTATACTTTTTGTCAGATCTGAATGTCAAGAGTGATAAGTACATCAGCTGATAGACAGAGAAATTCATCAAGTGCAAAATCAGTCTTCAAAGAATATCAGTAGGTGTGCTGACTTAGACAGGAATTCAACCAGGCGAGAGTGAAGCAAGAATTCCTAACATATTTGCGAGTGGAAAACCGAACGTCCGGAGAAAGTCCCAGGAAGCCTGTCACCCTCCATGGATTTAAAGGAGACCAGGAGCAAGAAAACATTATTCTACGTATAAATAATTCGGTGTCGTATTTTTAGCAAACGTGAAAACCCTAACATTACCCCAAATAACACATGTTATTTTTCTTTTTTAATTAAAGAAAAGAGACAATATGCTTATATGTACAATGTATTCCTGATAACTGAAGATAAAAGGAAACTAATCAAAATAAACGGCTTGCTTCATCACGGCTCAATTTTATTTAACTCAGCGTATATAGAGAGTATTTATGACAGCACAAAACAGCAAAAAACGAGAAGGATTTACATTAGAAAATCTAAAATTTACTATACAGAGGGATTCTAGATTTTAAGGAGTAAAACCAATGTCTGGATGATGTAAGAGACATGGCATCGATTTTCCTGTCAAAAGAACACTTCGAAACTGCAGGGGAATCACTAGAAACTGAAGCCCAAATTATTCGAATCAGAATGGATAACCTCAGAGTCAAATACGTTTACAAATGTCGCCTGTGTAGAGGCAAGTATTGAACGATCAATGAATGTAACATATTGGCTAGGGCTATTGAATTAAATTATTATATAAAGAAACATTGATGAATTGAGGTTTGTGAAAAGGTAGGATTAATTTAGATTTTGAATTCCAGATGCTTCACATGAAACATGCTAGATCTAGATATCTTTAAGTTTTGGCAAGATAAAAATTAGAAATAATTTTGAGAAGAGTTCGAATGTAGTTTGCAATCAAATTTCATCTACGTGAGTTATCAGGCACAAAATAGTATTTAGAATTCTACTACTAATATTACTACTACTAATAATAATAAAAATAAAATAATGTAGGGTTAAAGAAGAAGAAGCATTTCGTAGTTTATATAATAAATATAATCGAATTTCTGCAATAAATCAAAGTATTCAACAATAAACGCTGAAACTTATTACAAAGCAGGTACCTTCAAGCATTTTATTTTCTCGTTTGTGACAACTCATATATATATTTATATATATATAACAAAATGCCTATATATATATATATATATATATATATATATATATATATATATATATATATATATTCATAGAGAGAAAGAGTGTTAGATAGATGTAAAATATATATATGTATACATCTAAACATAAGGCATATATATATATATATATATATATATATATATATGAACATACGTACACATATATATATATATATATATATCACTGACATGAAAGTTTTACTTGCTTAAATATATGGTATTTCTTTAAATATTATTTATAACGTACTCTATTTATAATGTACTCTACTTGGTGAAACTTATTTTTAAATAAGCTTATTCATTGTGCCAGAATCACATATCAAAACAAACACACAAGCATTGACGAATCTGACACAAACTCACACCCAAACACATATATAATATACATATGTTATGTTTAAAATCGGTTATATTTCTGACGGCAGAGTGATTAATTACGCGGGTGGATAATGTATCTTCATGGAGATTGTTATTTTTACACTTAAAATGATCTTCATACGATGATCTTTTTATAGTCAATTCAACCCAAGGAAGGTGATAGCGCCACTAACCCGCAAGAGAATATTGAAAGTGAAAGTGAAAGTAGAAACGTTAGAAGTAACCTGAAACCAAGTAATAATTTCAATTTCAGTGTTTATGCGGAGACGCCAGGTGTATAGAATTGAAGCACAGTTTAGAAGTAACCGGAAACCCGATCCTAAAAATGATATAGGGGTAAAGATCTATCTTGTTCAAAAGACAGGGGAGGAGTGTGAAATATATAAATTAATTGTTGTGAAGTCAAGGTTTAGCTCTATTCAGTCGCTAAGCTTCTCCTACTCCTACGTTATTCTCAGTGACGAGTTATATAGGCTTTCTCTTGCACTTATGCAAATTAGGCATATTAATCTGCCAATGTCACTACATTAATAAAATAATATATAAAAATAAGAAAACGAAAATTCATTACTGTAATTCACATAAAACATTAACATTACACAAAAGAATTGAGGAGGCAACTTGCTTTCTTCCCGACTCCCCTGCTCCCACTGTCGTCTATATAGAGAGCCCACTAAAGTGACACATGGTCTGAGGATCACTCCTTTAGTGATATGAATCAACATTGCACGTTAAGTGCTGGACGGTCGAACTCTCTGCCTCTGAGCAGAGAGGAACCCGGACGGTCGAACTCTCTGCCTCTGAGCATAGAGGAACCAACCCGATCCCGTTTATACGTGTTCTACGGGCATTTTTTGGCCGAGTCTACGGACTCGAGAACACCCCACTTTAAACTCGGCCTTGTGCCACATCTATACCTCGTGGAGGGGACAGTAAATCCTCTCTGAGGATCATATGAGGCGTGAATATGCACCCACACACTTATTCACCCATGCATTCTTACTCCCTCCCTCTCTTGATTTATATATATATATATATATATATATATATATATATATATATATATATATATATATAAAACTGGAAAATTGTCCAAATCATGTAACAGCAGGGGATAATTGTCCATCCAATGACAATTGGACAGTTTTACTGTTGCACAATTTAGACAATTTTGCACCTGGTATATATGTATATTACTCATAGAGACACATTTAGTGTTTTGTATCTATCAATTGCTGTAGTAACGTATGTTTATATAGACCAAATTATGTTATATTTGTGTGTAAGGGTATATTTTTTACCCTAACTGATTCAGTGTGTTTATTTTGGAGCGATTGTATCTTTTAAATAGAGTACTTACTACTAAACCTTCCGTTCAACTTAGCCGATTTTCTTTTGGAATCTAAGATTACGATATTGGAATCTAAGATTACCATATTAAACCTTTTCATTGTCATTTTTTGGTCAATGACAATGGACGTCTATCTTAATAAGATGCTTCAATGTAACAGGGTAGCAGTTATAACCTGGGAGGTTATAAAATATATATCATAAATCATATCTGATATTTGAAGAGGTCATTATCTGTCTTTCCCTGAGTGAAATGAAGATAAATCGCCCTTTCTGCTTGATAAAACCCAAAGAAGAATCAGCAATATTATTGGTCCTGATCTGGCGGCTCGGCTTCAGTCATTTTTCCATCGCCGTATGGTTGCCTTTTTGTATCTTTTCTATAAATAATTTATGCTAATTTTTCGGATGAGTTCTTCGCTATAGTATTGTTGTTTTATTCCCCTCCCCCGACAGACAATGAATTGTACATATGGGGACACGTTAGAATTTTCATAGAGACATTGTGGTACTATGGTGAAGGTAGTAACAGAGGTTAGTAAGAATATGTTGTTTTGGTGTTAGGGTTTTTCTGGTATGTTTGGTCAGTGTTTGTGCCTAGTTAATTTTAAAGTTAAGTCAGATGAAGACCGTCCTTTTCCCTTTTCGCCATTTTGACCTTGTACCCAATTTTCTAAATATTTACAATAAATATTTAGAAATAAATATCGTTCTTTGCTATGGGACCAAGGCTTTTTGAATTTAAGTACAGTGATAAATTGGCATTGACATCTGGCTAGATGTAGCCATAGATGTAACTGCTGACAGTTTCTTTTCTCGCACTTCTCGCTTGTGGAAATCCGTCCTGGCTAAATGCTTTCCATCCAACTTTAATCTTCAAAAATTTAAATGAAAAGTCGATCGCTATGTACTGTCCTCCTGATTACTCTTGTCCCTTCCCGTTCATTATTAATTTCTGTTCCTAATTCTTCCACACCCTGTAAACCCTATTGTCTTTACTGCCTTACATGGGGTGCTACCGATTACAAAGAAATTAAATCCGTAGCTACATTTCCATTTTATGTCTAGCCCTGCTTCTTTTTTAAATATATGCATGGATGTGCTACAGTAAAAGCATACATTTATGTAAGTTAAGGGTCGTAGGGACACCGCATATACTGTAAGCAGAGCAGTAGTCTTTTTAGGACAGAGAGCAACCTTCTTCAAAATGGATTTCAATTGAATTTTCCTTCTCCTTGAGTGGTTGCCACCTGAAGGCAAATGAGGAAAATCATTGTTGCTAATTAACCTTTAGATAGGGAAAAGAAGATATGGATTTATAACTTCCCCAATGACATTTGGGCGAAATTAATCGCAACAAACTTGACCGAAATTCGAACTCGGCTCACCAGATATACTTTCCAAGACGTTTTTACACACACACACACACACACACACACACACACACACACACACACACACACACACACACACACACACATATATATATATATATATATATATATATATATATATATATATATATATAATTATGCATAAATGCTTATTGATAGCGCATATACATATATGCATATACACTTACTCACAACTAAGATGATTTATTGTTTTTAATGCATCAATAAGGACTATAAAAGCTGGAAAACGCTGAAGATTATTGTTTTACAAGAAAACATTTTTCAGGTGATTTATTGCATTCTATTGAAGGATCTCTTTCAAAAATACATAATTCCTCTCCGTTATTGACAGCCAGCCTGACATTACCACGTAATGGCTGAAAAGTATTACAGTCTTCTCAGTATTTTTGTTTTCTTTTAGATTTATGTTCGACATTTCATTATCCATATATTTTACATTAAATCTAAAAAAAAAAAGAAAAGACATTTCAGCGATTATCGCCCATTCTTTGCAATATTTTCTTATAATTTCTGATTTAGAATTCCGATAAGAATAGTCAAAACTTTGGATACACCAAGACTTTTAAATTGAATTACGTTGTTCTTTCGAGACAAACGTTATTTGTTGTATACGTTCATACGATATACCATAGCAATTATTCATATATTTTTATCGATAAATATATATATATATATATATATATATATATATATATATATATATATATATATATATATACATACATGAAAGTGAACATTGAAGTCAACACTTAGAGGTGACAGTCTGTTTCATGCTAGACGCAATCGTCAGGCCTGACGATAGCATCTGATATGAAACAGACTGTCGCCTCAAAGTGTTGACAACAATGTTCACTTTTATCATTACACACGCTCGGTCTCTGATATTGAGCACTTTATCCCATAAATATACCACACATTAGGTCTAGATTTCTTCATATATATATATATATATATATATATATATATATATATATATATATAGTCATCCACAGACAGACTGTTTCGCAGCTGATCAGTGTGGCTAGACATCTGATGGCCACAAGCCGGGATCGAAACAAGACTGATTCGGTATCAGTAGGAGATTTAGTCCTAAGTCATTAGCGCACGGCAGGAATGAACGTGAATTTCGACGTATTTATTTCTAGATAAACACGCCAATGACCGGAGAACTCGATACATCTTAACGAAGAGTGTTGCGTGAGCAGCAGTAATAGTCACTGTTTACAAATTCACTTTTCTCCCCGAAGAGATCAACCGTAATAATTTTTCGGGGAAAGTAGCCATTCAAACATATTTTGTTGAATATATGAGACATGGTAAATTTTATGAAATTTTACTTAGTTTTTTTTCATGTTCTTACATTTTCCTGTGAGACTAATCAAGTGTAAAAATTGTTCG
>OZ038477.1:101492888-101510388 GCA_964036315.1 Acanthosepion esculentum
TCACCGAGTTGCTGGGCTTACATTCTAGGAAGTCCTTTTTTTTATCGACTCTCATTTTGGAAATAGTTTTAGAGAATGCAAAACATAATCGTTCTGTGAAATGGATTTTGCGCTGCATTAATTCTTAATAAAAAGATTTGCATGGTCTACCTTAAAAAAAAAAAAACAATTCTAAATAAAATAACTAGTAAACAATAATCAGATATCTCCCAACACAACATCCCTGAGTAATTCATCAGAAAATATTCTCATTGGACATTCTCTTTTGGCGTATACACGACAATGGCTTAATTTAGCTCGAAATATACCCCAGTTAAGACGATCATTCTACCAAGCCTGCCAACCATGCAACTGTGGTCCATGACTGTAGGTGGGCATGCGGAGGCCTAAATTTCTACTAAGTAACAATTATTGAGAACATTTTAAGCAAGGATCTTGTTAGTAATGTCTAGTAATGAGTTAAGTATCAGCAATATATAATATTAGGAAATATTTTACAATTATTGACTTACTTCTATAAATGCAGATGTACAAAGAAAGAACAAAAATACTATAAAACGACTAAATGCACAAAAGCACTTTATTTATAATAAATTAAACAGTTTTAGATAATAATGCAAAATTAATGATTTAAGTTCTTTATGATAATTGATTACAGAAAATATAATTGTATAATACAATCAGAAAGCAGTTTCACCATTTTATAAACTCGTGTATCAACAAAGTGTACAAACACTTAACAAAAAACGTGAATTTTAAAAGAAACAATAATTTTGCTAATCTTTCCAAAAATTATTGTGATTTACAGGGGCAATTTGTTTCATAGGAGATGAAAAGACTATTTATTTCGAATGATAAATTTTATAATAAATACCAGTACACATAGTTTTAAAAGTTAAAATTAATTTAAATTAACAAGAAGGCAAAATTAATTTACAGGAAAATTTAGGTAGTTATCCAGCTAAATATATGTAAATAAAGGGAAAATTAAAAAAAAAAATTGGTATCCCTGTGGTATCCCGGGAAATCTTTAAATGACTACAATCTATTTCTTTAAAAAATGTTCATATTCTTGAAAAAAAAAACTCTTATTAAATATTTTCTTTTGTGGGACATTCTTTTGTTGTCACATAGTCTGCTATATAAAGACTTGACATTTCATTATTTTTAGGGATCTTAGTTTCAAGATCTGCTAAGTTATAAAATGTTTGATACCCCATTTCGTCCAGGAAATGTCCGTATTTTGAGCAATTATTGCCTAGCTAAAAGTTGTATTCTTTTACATCGACATTTAACTTAAAAGTACTTTTAGCATTATTGAAATGTTTCAATAACATTTTGGACTGTTATAAAATATGGACCTCCAGAACTTTGTCTGAATTATCCAAATTCATTTTCTAAATAGTCTATAGTAAATTCACCAAGCATAACAAAATTAAATCCACTACTATCTACAAATATCAATTAAGCTACTGCATGAATGTTCAATGGCTAAACAAGTATCTCTTGTTAACGATTTCTTTCTTTTCTATGATTTCCTCCATTTCTTTTTGTCAGTTTTTCCAGAATTAAAAACAAATAACATATGCTCATCATCTCAATCTGATATCACATTTTTCGGTGGATCATTCTTAATATTACCATACATTTCTTGACACATACAATTTTCAAAATTTTTAACTTTTTCAATTAAATTAACCGTTTCTACAGTATTCTCTTCATTTAATAACCAGTGTATTTTAATGGCAACTGCAGTTTTATCAAAACATTATTTAAAATAATGGGAAGCGTTTACTCACTCAAAAAGTTTTGTGTAAACTGCTACGCCAGTTAGTTTCGACAGCTTAATGAAATGAGTTTTTCATACTCAAAAGGAACTTTTACAATTTCCCATTTTACAGCCATCGTTTTACCTTCAGAATATAACAACAATTCAGAAGTAGTTTCAGTAAATCCATTATTGTGAATATATATATATATATATATATATATATATATATATATATTTATAAATAAATGACAATAAGAAAACAGTAACTGCTGACGCGTTTCGTCCAATGCGGACTTTTTCAAAGCAAGAAGTACAAGTTATTTTAGTTATCTAAGACTTGTTAAAACTATATCAAAGTTTTTGAAAAAAAGATTAATGGATCCTGTTATTGTCCTAATCTTTGTTGCTATTCCCACTATTTTTATGTTATATAAATAATATACATAAATATATATAATAATATACATAATATACAACATAATTATATAATAATATGCTTAATATACAACATAATATACACAAATTAATACATGTTATTTGTTATCCTAATCTTTGTTGTTATTCACGCAATATTTTGACCATTGTACGTTGCGGCCATCAAGTTTTTAACTGGATCTTTTATTTAATCCACGGCGGTAGATCATTCTTGTTCCGCCATTCATGCCTAGGGAGATCTAATTGCAATTACTTGACCGTTTAATGGCATCAATGATATATAAACATTTTTTATATAAAATGTTGCCTCTATGTTTACAAATGGGATCATTATAAATAAAATTTTTGTCCACCCTTTCAATATTTTACCATGATACCAATACTGTTTTTACAAATGCCTCAACATTTTCAGCTAAACCAAATATGCTATCTCCTTGATATTCTAGAGCAATTTTGACATAGACTTCATCAACGAAAACAATAAATTTTTTCCTGATTTCCAGAGATGTCACTAAAATATCACCAAGAAAATTAAAGTAATCTAATTTTGAAACTTCCGATATCAGAGCTGGTAATGTTCTCACACTGGGTAACTTAAAATCATCCTGAATTTTATTATATAATGTGCGAGATGTAACAAATGCTCTAATAAGCAGATCAGAATCATAATGTTACGCCTCAATCTTTTGTGGTGACATGACATTAATATGATATTTTAATTTTTTTTGCTTATTATCAGTTTTTAAGATAACGAATTGCTTTATTGATTTGTGACCAGTGCTGACATTGACATTCGACTTTTGAAAGTGAAAAAAATGTCATATATACATATATATATATATATATATATATATATATTATGCAATATGCAATTTTATATATATATATATATATTATGCAATATGCAATTTTATATATATATATATATATATATATATATATATATATATATATATATATATATATATGGTAACAGTCAAATCTCAAGTTGTCAAAAATTTTAATTTAAAAACATTGGAATACTTTCAGTGAAAAAAAATCAACAGATTGGATGAACAGCTTATTATTTGATTTATAGTGTTTAACTAGAGAGACAAAATCCTGTTGAAACACATTCTGATAAAATTTCTCAACTGTGAAGATTTTTTTCTAGAACTGTGCCAAGATGTTAATATTTTATATTAAGACTCTCTTCAATAATATAAATACCAAGAAAAAAATGATTCTAGGTCAAGTAATTTAGCCTTTACTTTCTGTTCTCTTGTGATGTATTTTTAAAACAATTTTAAACTATTGTCTGGATAAATTAAACCATTTAGAGATTTCTGTCTGATGAAGCAGATATTAAAAACTTAATTGCTGAAATAAATTTGTTACCGTATTTTCCGATGATGTGTTATTTTTTTTCCTTTGATGTATATAATATTGCTCTCTACACAATATATATAATACACTCTTCATAGATGTATCTTTTTAATATTTATTATTACAAAGATCTATTTGGATTATCTTTTTCACTTACGGATTTGATATTGTCTATCTCTCTCTCTCTTTCTCTCTCTCTCTCTCTCTCTATATATATATATATTCAGATAAAGTAAACATACTTTTCTTTTTAATGTAAATCTAGATCTGTAACACTCTAATGCAAAAGCCTATAGAACTAAATTTATAAGTGTATCTATGAAATAATATCGGAATATAAATGGGACAAAGGTTTGTACTCTGCCTGAAGACTCATTTCCTTGAGTGCATAGGCTGGTAGATGAACATTATTATTGTTTTCAATAAAACACAAAAACAGGGATGTTTATTCAAACATGTGTATCCATTAAATATGGTGTCAAAAATAATATGATATATAATTAATGGATGGCCGCTCGTATTCGAGTATGCTTGTCTCCATGGGCGGGAAGCCAATCTCTATTATAGACGCTTGCCCAAGTATATTAGTGTATGTTCATCCGCACCCACAGCGCCAACCTGTACATTATACTTCAACTATGCTGAGCGGAACTTGGTTAGGATTTGTGGGTTTGGGCGAATTATTTAGCGTGATCAAGAGTTTGAACAAAGCCTGTACGCACAAAACATAGGTCATGATGATTTGCGTTTTCATGCTACCTCAACCACCGTCGGCTCCCAAATAGTTCCTACTAGCCAATGTCACTCATAAGACTTGGGTCAACCGGTAGTATGCCTTACAGGCACTGTCCAAATGTGCAGCACGTGGAGATCGTCTCATCAAGCCACGTGCCGATATATAGGGTTTCCAGCAGCCGCACTCCCCTTAACGCTTCCATATTTAATCTGAGGTCATGTTGGAAGATGAATGGAGGCATAACATCGCTATCACTAGTGACCACTTCAACCACTTTCGTAATCACCATTAGACTTATACAACTCTTTCCGAATCCTCCGTACAGTCCTCAGATTGATACCCAAATACACTGATATGCTAATATTGAAGCTTCTTGTGCGAATGCCAAGCAGGACAGCACGCACAATCTAAATTTTTAGAGGATTGAATTGAGTGATGGTGCTCTATTTTTTTTTCACATACGCTGCCCAACTAAGCCTATTATACAGTGCGTTCGTCAAAATAAAAAAAACAGCATTGCGCATGCGCGTAATTCAAAATACAAAATGGCTACAATTTACACATCGCACCATATATATATATATATATATATATATATATATATATACACTAGATTTAGTTGTGTAACTCTACCGAGTGAAGATAGCACTGGCTGACACCAAATTAGTTGTGTTTCAATCCTGGCTTGAGGCATTCGAAAGTCTAGTCGCTCTGAGGAGCTGTGATACAGCGAAACAGTACTGTCTGTGAATGACATAATTTAGCTCTTGAAAATACATTTCAATTGAGCACTGTTGAGTGATAAGCTAATTCTATAAACAACAGCCACCTGCACTAATGCAAAGCTCTTCAGTAAAATGAATGGAGCACTTTGGCTGATGGGCATTTGTTTACATTTGTAAAAACAATACCCTAGATTTAGTTGTGTAACTCTACCGAGTGAAGATAGCTCTGGCTGACACCAAATTAGTTGTGTTTCAATCCTGGCTTGAGGCATTCGGAAGTCTAGTCGCACTGAGGAGCTGTGATACAGCGAAACAGTGTATCTGTGAATGACATATATATATATATATATATATATATATATATATATATATATATATATATATATTAATAATAAATATATTTTTCTCTCGGCGGTAGCAGTACAGAGAGTTTCCTTGCCAGCACATTCTTCACGTGCTGATTGTTGTTTAATTCAGTACCTGACAAGTGCGTTGTGCATGAAACTCAGAGACATGTCCTAATCCTGATGAAAGATGTATATTTATCATTAATATAAATTATAGATCTGCAATTATGCATCAAGCACATATTTATTAGCACCATCATTCAATGTGTAATATATATATATATATGTATATATATATATATATATATATATATATATATATATATGTATGTATATATATATATATATATATGTATATATATATATATATATATATATATATATATATATATATATATATATATATATATATATATATATATGTGAAATAAACCCAAGCCAAAGGATGGCCAATGCTGACCTTTTCACCATGTGTAATATTGATGGTATTGATTCCTTTCTCATGAAGTCACAATTACGCTGGGCTGGTCAAGTGCTACGTATGCAAGACAACAGAATATCAAAAATTCTCATGTATAGTCAACTTGACCGTGGTCATCGAAGCGTGGGCCGACCATTGCTTAGATACAGGGACAAACTGAAAAGTAACCTCTCAGCTGCGAATATGGATCATGCTACGTTTCAGGACATAGCAATTGATCGCAATGAGTGGAGCACTACTTGCTACAATGGCATCAAGAACAATGCAGCATCAAACATCACCAAGCTTCGTCACACTAGGGAAAGGACTAAAATATCTGCTGCTGTGCCGGCCATATACTCCAACAATCCACACTCTTGCACAATCTGTAGACTTCTTTGCAAATCACTAGCGGGACTGAAATGTCACTTGCGACTTACACACATGTTTGAATAAGCACAGTTGTCGGAACCTCATACGTTGAAACTGACGGAAGAGTCCATCATATATATATATATATATATATATATATATATATATATATATATATATATATATATATATATGTAGTTAAGTTTCACAGAAATTGGAAATAATTCTAAGTTCTTGCACGTTTCTTCCGAATTTATCAAGGCAAACAATGAAAACAAAAGATACATCAAAACCAAAATTTTAACAAAGAGACGTTCTTGCGTATGCATCTTTCTGGATATTGGTATTGGTAACCTCCTTTTAAGTAAGAGTGTGTTTTTGTTTTCCATGTCGGCGGTATAGTTAAATTTCCCAGAATTAATTCTGAACATATACAAAAATTGGTTTAAAAATGACAATCCGAAAAATACTTAGTTCTTGCCGTCGCGTTTCGTCTTCCGACTTTATCAAACAAAACGCGTCGGCAAGAAGCGTCTGTTTTTAAATTTCAGATTTGATGCAAATATGGCTAGAATATATTTCGGTTTCATTGATTGCCTTGAGAAAATTGCAAGAACTTTTATATATATATATATACATATATATATATATATATATATATATATATATATATATATATATATATATATATATAGATAGATAGATAGATAGATAGATAGATAGATAGATATAATTTCCATATATATTATATATGCACTGTACTATATATGCGCAGTACTTATTGGAAAGTGCTCAATACCAGTGATAGACGTAACATATCCAGTTTGTCTGATGATCGCAAAAGCGTGAAACCCATGGTTACAAGATCATATGCATACAACTGAATATATATATATATATATATATATATATATATATATATATATATCATATATATATCATATATATATATATCATATATATATCATATATATATATATATATATATATATATATATATATATATATATATATATATTTAAAGAGTGTGTTCACTATCGTAGGCAGTGTTTATAGATATAAACAATGTAGACATGACATTCACCACTGCATTCTGACTACCTGTTTTAAGCATGGGTGCGATTTTGGGGGGCTAAGTTCAGTGTTGTTTCCTTTAACCCCACTCTGTGAATCTATCTATGACATTCATATCTATCTATCTATCTATCTATCTATCTATCTGAGATGATAACGTATGCATATTATATTGCGTCAAAGAAAAACCTTTTTTTTTTCAGCTTTGTTTTTCAAATTACAATTTATTCAAATATATATTCACTATTATTTCGGAGTCAAATTGCCAGTTATTAAGTAGTCCTTCGATACGTTTTGAGTGAAATTCCTTAGATTTTGAGGTGACAAATCTTTCGAAGAACAGTTGAATCTGACTTTCATTAAAGAATGTTTTCCTTATCGAAGCAATTTGCCAGGATTGAGAGACAGATAATAATCAGTTGATGCAAGATCAGTTAAATATGGCTGGATTGGGTAGAAGTTAACAACCAAGTTCAAAACATTCTTGTGTGATTCTTGCTGCATGCGACCTTGTCCTGTAATGAAGAGAATAGTGAGTTAGCTAGCAAACTATATAAGATCAAAGAAGTGTATACGCCTAGGAAATTACCTAATTACTTTTTAGATAATTTGGAGTCTCTCATTATATCATTGTCTTTATATCGGATTAGGAAGTAGAAATAAATTGTCATTCAAGATAAATGTAAATTCCTTAATCAATTAAAAGCTTGTCTATCAATATGTGATTTGCGTGACACGTTATATTTCTACAGAATAAGTATAACGGTGGCTTCATACTACACATACATAGACAGGACATTTGATCAAAAAATATCGGGACTGATGCTATAAAAAGAAAACTACAACACATCACCACTTGGTATTTAATCTCCTTCGAAGTAGTAACCTTCTGAAGCCACATGCCATCATCGTTTTCTCTGCTTGAAATCATTTTTCGGGTTATCGAGCGGCTGTCTCGCATTCTCTTGGATTTCCAAGACATTTTGAAATATTATTCGATTCAAGAGGTTATAAAAGGGGAATATGATGGTTATCGGACCTGGGGCATGTGTTCTTAGATAATAAAAAAACCTCCACAAGCCATGGCCATTGATAGAAACAGGGAGTGCTACAAACAACGGAAGTAAGCGAGAACGGTATAATTTAATGCGTATGCACGACAGAGTTCAAGGTAAATCTGTGCCAAGCAACTCCTCTCTGCTTACTTTAGCTCCGTGACCATAACAACAATCCCAATTCTTTTTGATCAAACCTCATATATATTGGAATAGAAAAGCCCACAGCAGATAACACTAGAAGAAATTTAGAGTTCCATGAAAATAAGTGGATACGACGTTTACACACGCTGTTTCCAGCCGGGCTAAACCATAAATTTAACAATATAGATAGTAGTAACATATAACCCTACAAATCCAAAAACCTATCCACATTCCATACCCATACAAAACAGACATGCTTACGGAGGTGTTGAGGCCTCACGCTTATACACACACCCACACACAACATACTCACTCACTTTCCTAATGAGCCAAATGATAACACACACCCATAGCAATATACAAGCTAGCACGTATCATACTCACTCACTCCCTTAAAAACTAAATAACACACACACACACTTACCAGAGACTAAACAACTAAATAACACACACACTAAACTAAATAACACAAACACACACACACACAAACACACTTACCATCCCCTCCCCAGACACCAATAAAACTGCTGAACTGACCGGAGAAAAAAAGGGAACATAGCTCTTATCTCAAATGACAACTTAAAAGAGACTGTTTGACCAACACAAGGAATGTTAATAAACTCTTGTTAAAAAGATAAAAAAAAACAAATAAATAATAAAAAAACAAATGAAAACTACAGACAAAAGTTCGTTTTCTTCATCAAGACATATATTTCTGTAGTTGACTGCTACAGCAAGCAGAAACATTTTTTTCTTCCGATGATGGCCATGTTGGCTGAAACTAGTCGAGGAATATAAATGAAATAATAATAATAATAAAAGCATAAGAATATTAATCTACAACCCAGTATGTCTGATGATTTTAATAGATTTTTTTAATAATTTTTATCGTTCAATATATATATATATATATGTATATATATATATATATATATATATATATATATATATATATATATATATATATATATATATATATATGTAAGAGACACCAACAGTAAGACAACACTTTAAAGTCACTCGTAACATACAGAAACAAAACAGGCCATAACTTCGAATTAAGAAAAAACACATGATTTAGGAACGAAAATAATTCATTACGTAGGAGATATTTAGAAGTTGTTCAGATAAATATTTTGCTTTCTCTAATCCCACATCCAATGCTCTTTATTATATCAACAACATTTATAAATACATACTGCAAGAATCTAAGATATGTATACTTATACCAATGTCCGGTGTCACTTAAATTATTTCCCTCTCACACAATACATCCCCAAATCAACATACAGACAACCATCAAACAGATGAAAATGTCCACGAGACCCCCCAATGCGCGCGCGCGCGCACACACACAGACACACACAGACACACACAGACACACACACACACACACACACACACACACACACACACACACACACACACACACACACACACACACACACACACACACACACCTTATTAACCGAATCCCGCATAAAGAAACTAGAATTAGAATAGACATACACACATGAATTATACACCCGAATGCTTCTTGACAGGACAGATATAACAGAGGTCTGCTTAGCCAATGAAAAGCAAACAACACAAAATAAAAAGTACAGGATTTTTATGTTCTCTCTATTTCATTTTCTAATAAAAGAAACGTGTTAAATCTGTAAATGTTTTATATTTATTCCTTATACTATCATTCTGTCGGATTCTTATCCGTATTTGATCTATATTTGATATCAGTTCACACATATATATGTAAATATATATATATATATATACACACGCATATATATATACATATATAGTTTTTGATTGGTTGTTATATAAGTACATCTGAATTGCTAGAATAAATCTCATAGAGATAAGTACGTTAACCATATACGTCATTAACCTTTGTCATATAAGCTCAAGCATCACGCAGTTAATCATTGATAATATCGACTCCTATTAATATATTATAATTCTATACTGAAGCCGCTCTGTTTTATCATAGACGCTTCGGTGCAAAGCTGTTGTTGGAAAGGTTTAATTTTCACAACTTCCCCAACAATCTATTAAATAATCTATAAAAAATACCAGCAAATTTTATTTTAAGAACCACTTTCCTTATTAAGCTAGGAGACTGTGTATTCTTGAGAAGCCATTATGAAGGCGGGCGTTGAAGACCAGGTAAATTTCCCATGATAACCACCTCGATCAATAAATATTTTAATATAGCTTGTTTAGTCTAAATAAAGGCGCAGGTGCACTGGAAAAATGTCGACTGATAAGATGATTATGTGCAGAAATGTAGGACGAATATAGAGATATTTTTTATCATATGTGATTTGAACAGATATTTTGTGGAAAAATTGGATAGAGAACTTGTGAGAAATTTAAATGATTTCAACCTTAAACAAATAAAACGCTCAAAATCAGAAACTACAGCGATAACTGTATAACGACAATCTATTCTGACGATTACTAAGACGGTAACACAGATTTTGATTGAGACGATCTCATAAACAGATTCAAAGAGTGTGGCTTAGTTGCATAGATAGTAATCGGAACCTGATGGAAAGAAAGGCAAAGTTTCTTTATTTTCTCTGGTGCGCAAACCGCTAGACGTAATAAATACTGTTTAAAAATGGGACGTCTACTCAAATACGGATATCCACTAAAAATAACGGTTTAAGTAATAAAAATATTGGATTAAAAAATAATTCATTAATTCTTTAGAAATTGCTTTGTTTACGATTCGGATAAGAAACAGAACAGATATCCGTTTCTGGAACGGACTGAACAGAGTTTATACTTGTATTATTTAATTAATCAAGAATAGCTCATTGGGATGAACTTATACACAGATTAGAAGAGAGACGCACAGCCGGATAAGTTTAAATAAGAAACAGGTAGCATAGTCATACTTGTATAATTAAAACATATTCAACCGGCCGGGTGAATGCCGCAACAGGGATTCACCCGGCCGGTTGAACCGGCTCCATCAAACGAACCTGACGCTTCTAAACGAAAGCTAACCAAAGGGAGCAGAGGACGTATTCATTCGGACGTGGATTAAAGGTAGGCAATTCATTTTAGGGTAAATTTATTTTGAGAAACAATCGTGTATATTGGAAAATCTTTGATGGTTGGTGAGAGTGATGAGGTCTGAGAGCATTATTAATATTATTATTATTATTTTATATGCTTATTATTATTATTATTATTTAAGATTTATTTTTCCAATACAGCTCGGTTTACGGTCATATCATGTTGAAACACCAGTTCTTATCAGATCCCCGAAGTTAAGCAACGTTGAACCTGGTCAATACCTAGATGGGTGACCGCTCGTGAATATCAGGTGCTGTGAGCTTGAATGTGCGGATAGTGCAATGGATAACGACTCGGAAATCAGTGAGCAGAGTTCGAATTCCAGTAGTGTTCGTTAAGTTCGCTTATGTGTAAATACTCTTGGGAAAAGTATGAATACACATCTTCTCCTCACAGCTTTGGGTTAAATAGTAAGACTTACATCAGAAAATCATTATTGTTTACACAGATTTCTTATAATTCAAAATATGTAACGGCTTTAAATAAGCTTAAAAAGGTAGATAAGCCATAAAAAACAGATTAATCAACAATACAATGCATCTCGGTTTAGATATGTTGCTTTTAATTTTCAAGGCAAACGCTCTTTATTCATGACATTGATTGAGACCTTTTATGCACATATCTGTTAGGTCCAGGTTAGGGCCAAGGAAGAACAACACGAACACAAGAGTAGAGATAACGAAGATATATTACACGGAATAATAATACAAGATGTGGAAGGTGTTAGTATGACTGTCAGTCTGATTTGGAGTGAACTACTATCGGTTCGACTCGATTCGTCTCTCTCTCTCTCTCTCTCTTGAGAGTCGTAGTATACATAGTGTTAGGAGGAGTTCATTCTGTAGTTATAGGTAAGGACCCATAACAATATCATACTTCTGTCTTTTAATACTGAGAAAATTGTAACACAGATTCAGGATGTTGCATTTTTAACTTCCGTCGGAGCATTGCTCTTAATGCATAAACACAAAAGTTATTAAGAGCAACAAATGAAACTCCGCACATAGAAAAAGAATATGTAGGAACTTGCATTGTTCATGTCGATATCAATCTTGTGTACTAAGGTTTGTATCGGTGCGTTTTCAAGCCACCATTTACTGGTTGTTAAAATGCGTGATGACAGTAAACAGAACATTTCGGTGAGATGTGTTTTGTTTTAAAAGGTTAGACCACCTACTTCCCCTGGAAATATTGTGAATCATCTCTTGATGACACTTTCGGCTTGCTGGCACATAAAAAGTAAACGTAATAAATATCATATGTATAAAGAAATGTCTGTCTTATGAGTGACAATAGAGGTTCCGTGTTTTCGTTTTCAAATCTTGCTGGAGTTTACGGTAGGGGAAGTTTTAAAACAACAATAAAATTAATGCTCATCAAGTTTCATCCTGTCAAAATTTACGATGTGTAAAGTTTGTTTTAAGAGAGTTTATTGCTGTATTGGCACGTTTGAAAAGGAAAGGAGATATCAATAATTGGCGGGAAATAAAAGCAAGAAAACCATTCAGAAAATAATAAGTAAACAGGCAAAGAACATAATGTGAGACAAAAATAATTCATTGGTTATATCAGCAGTAGTAGAGGCTTGGATACAAATTAAGACTAGCGTGAAAGAGTACACATATGTGCGCACACACACACACACACACACACGCAAAAATATATGTACAGCATACGATGGATAATTTGTCTTCTAAATGACGCAAAAATTAAAATAACACTCACATCTCATTTTAACAGATGTTACAAAAATTACATAAAAATTTCTTGAAATACTAAATAGTAAATTTATGTCATTGAAATCGCCATTGTCTTCAACCACGGAATCCTGACGACTTCAGAATCTCCTGCAACTCTTCTAGACGGGCTCCTTGTTCAAGTTGGTGAATGCTGCCATAAACCTTGCCACCAATTCATCTTTGGTTTTACAATGAATTTTGATGGTTTTTCGCTCAACTGTGTCCAACACACAATAATGAAATTAGTTGCAGTCTGGTGAGTTAGGTGGCCAGATGTAAGGCGTGATGTGGTCGCCGAATTCTTCTGTCAGCCATGGACGTGTTTTCCTGCTTGTGTGGCATGGTGCAGAGTCCGGGGGCTAATTATAGGACTTTCCAGTAGCCATCCTCTTGACCCATGGCAGCACTCTCCCCTCAAGACATTTGATGTAATCCTCCGTGTTGAGTGTGAGGTCCCGTGGGAATACAAGTGGAGGCATAAGGTCGCCATCACTAGTGATAACTTTAAACACCAATGATATTTTTGAATATTTGTTTTTTATCCCTCTCGGTATATCTTTTGGGAACAGAAAAAGTCTTCAGATTGACAACCAAACACTGAAATATTCACATTGTATCTTCCGTCGCTAATATTTGTATATTGTGTGTGCGTATGTTTTTTCTGGTATGTGTATATATATTCCTTCTGCATACATATATATTGTTTTATTATAAAGAAATAGTATATATATATATATATATATATATATATATATATATATATATATATATATATATATATGAGCCACAGAGGAGCGTTTCGGTTAGCAAGGTCGATTTTACTGTTTTTAAACTACAATTCTCCATGATTTTCTCTTGTACATTCATATCTGCTCGATGCGTATCCAAATATAAACAAATGACGACATTATGAAATGGAAAAGTCCGACAATTATTTTAAAACATTTTCCTATTTCTACGTTCATTTTATAGATACAAATATTTAAGTAAATTCTCTGCTTATAATAAACGGTATTAACGGCATTTACCGTCTAGGGTGTTGATTTTTGCCAGTAGGTTTATATATATATATATATATATATATATATATATATATATATATATATATATATATATATATATATATATTGGTTATGCATAGATATTTGTGTGTGTTTGTGTGTGTGTGTGTGTTTGTGTGTGTGTGTGTGTGTGTTGCGTGTGTGTGTGTGTGTGTGTTGCGTGTGTGTACAAAAATGGAGATAGGTTTTAAAAGATACGGCGGTCATAAAAATATATCATGAATGACCTCTTTCCTTCGCCCTTTCTCTGATCAATCCTAATAGTTTTAGTGCCTCTTAAGCAGAAGAATATTCTCTCCACAAGTCCAAGAAAATTTGGATTACTATTACTCACCTCGAGTAGTAGAGGGAGCAGACTATTTTTTCTAAATCTTTAGCGTGAGAGGTAAGTTTAAGACCGAGTGTCTCTCAAAACACGGGCCCTCGCCGAGTGGACATCCGTTCATCGTGACTGGTCGTACTTAGGGGTCCGATCCGTGATGATATAATATTACTAGTTCGATTTAAGAGGCATTGAATGTAACCAGCCAGTTTTTAACCAATTGGGTGCTAGATCAGATGAATGATCAGATGCCGATCTCTGATCATTAAGAGTTTTAAATATTCATCCGTGTATCGTCGTATCATCGGCGTTGATGCTTACAAATGATCTGAATATATTCTTAGTAATGTATATCAGAAAGAGTGTTGTTCCGAGTAGTGACACCTGAGGCACACCTGAGTTACCTGCCATGGTCCCGGGGTGGGGATGGTCATTAATAAATAGCTTCAGTGATCTACTTTTTGAAAAGGATTTTATTAATCGAGAACGTACACACACATGCAGGACTACGCGTTCCCGCATTTGCACACACGCAAAGACACACAAAAAAGCGAAGAAAAAAAATCAACCTTACACCAATGAAAAGCGCATAATTTTCACTTTAACTTAATATGTAAATAATGAAAATGAAAAAATCGGCAGACAGTTGCTGATACATCCTGACGATTAGACTAAAGGATTACAACAAGTTTCCTCTCCGTCGGGGTACTAAATTTAACCGCAATCAGCTAAGTGACAAATTTAATATTTTCATTACGCCTTGTGAGTGACCTTCTTCAGGCAAACAAAAGGAATAACTATTCCTTATGTTCGTTTAACGTCTGCTAGTTCGTTTTCTGTATATTTTAGTGAGCCTTGAACTCTTTTCTGGTCTGTTGGCAAATGTCTGCCTAAGTGTTAGTAAAACCATTAGCTTTGGTAAGCGAGCTGGTGCTGATAGATGTGTTGATGACAGATGCCTTCCCATTTATTCCTTTTTATTTGCCTGGAGAAGGTCACGAGACCAGAAACACTTGTAGCAGAAATCGTGAGAAACGAGAAGACTTACCTACCGCAAAGCGAATTTGCTTGGCTTGTCAAGTTCTGTTGAAAGATAGCGAGCGGCATTAAAAGAGAAATGGATTATTCCAAAAATTCCCATATCGCCGGCAGACGTACAAAGGAAAAGAAATAATAAAAAAAAGTCTAAGAATTCAAACCAGCTTGAATTTATAAAATCGGAAGTCTCGAGCGAACGAGAAGTAAGTCTCGTATGCAAATTTTAGTTGCCTCTGACGCGGGCGAGTGTGGGAGGAAGACAGCAGAAGGGATTGTTGGCGTGACGGTGTATGTACTAACGAGACTGAGAGAATAAGAGTTCACTAGCGGCAGTTCTGCTGGTAGACCGGAGGACTGGACAAAAGGAAGAACTTTAATCCATTTCAATCATCGCAAACGACGGGCGAACTGAATTACCCACAAGCTATTTCGCTGGTGATGATAGATGTGTTGATGAGAGATGCCTTCCTATTTATTCCTTTTATTTGCCTGGAGAAGGTCACGAGACCAGAAACACGTGTAGTAACTTGGCGAACATTTACAATATTTTCAGGGGATAATGGTTACCCCGAGAATATTGTTAAACGTACGGTGGAACGTAAGGTAAAGCTTTTAAAAAGCTCCTGTGGTTTTCTGGTCTGCTCTTTCTCCAGTTTATTTAAAACTACCATGGTTGGGTAGGGGTGTCAGGCACTTGCTGATAGAGTATCAGCGTGTGTGAATTCTTGCTATACTTCTGTCAAGCTGTGTATTGTATTAAATGCTATTCCGCTATTCCCACGTTTCGCTAAGGATGATGTGCCCTTCCTGCAATGTAGTTTCATGATTTATCAATTAAATGTCGGCGTGAGGCCGACTGTGTGAGGTGAAACAACTTGCTGTTGGATACCCGGACTAGACAACACAGGGCTGAGCTAGTAACAGTAATATACTGTATAGGCAATCCCTCCACTGACAGGAAAGCCTCCATCTACGAACATAAGAGAAAACTATTCTGGGACAACCAACTGACCTCTCTTGAAACGCATAGAAATAAAACGGACCATAACTTCTATTTATACACGCAACCCTAATAAGAAAGTAACATGCTTTCCTAAGGAAATAATATTTAGAAGGAATACGAATAAACTGTTTCCCATCTATAAACGCACGTGAAACGTATTTTATATCAGCAACTTAACATACTTAAAGAGTCTACGATCTGCATACCTGAGAACGATCTTTCATTCCAACAACAAACGCCCACCAATCAAGATATGGAAACTATCAGATGCTCACGAGACGAACACACACACACACACACACACACACACACACACACACACACACACACACACACACACACACATACACATTATAGCCCCAATCCTGAAAGGCGTAATTTTGATGTCTGCATATATTTGTGTTCCTATTGCTGTTTCTTATTATTTTAAAATGACTTTTATATTAACAAGAAATAATGTTATATATATATATATATATATATATATATATATATATATATATATAAAAGTGGACATTTTATATATATATATATATAAAAGTGGACATGGAAGTCAAACCTTAGAGGCGACAGTCTGTTTCATGCTAGTGCAATCGTCAGGCGACTAGTGTTGTTATTTTTCTCGGCTATTTATATATATGGGTCAGTGGTGCATTATGGGCAGTCTATTTTGGCGGTTAATTTTACCTTATTTGTTTATTTAGGTCAAATTATTTTGCTTGTTTTTTTTGTTTTTTTTTAATTTTATTTTTATTTTTTATCTTAT
>OZ038477.1:101515388-101520388 GCA_964036315.1 Acanthosepion esculentum
GTATAAGCAATTAGATTATAAAACGGGGGATATATTACTTTCCTTTGCCGCCAAATTTAATGAATTCAGACCCAAAGTGATGCGCTTTTCTCGGAGCCTATTTCATGACTCAGTTGGAATTAGAGATTATATATTCCGATTCATGGAACCCTTATTCAATGCGATATTTATTTCTGTTTCACACATAGCGAAAGAATCCATTTATAATCCAACAGGCAACGCCACGAGAAAATATCTACAAAACATGGTTTAAAATCACTTAATTCTGCCCAGGGAAACATAAGACACATTCTTCACTGAAATTTAGCGCCTTGGGATCACGTACGGCTCCATCTTTAACCTGTTTTTATTAGCTGCTGTTTCAATTTCGGGTTACTTATTGTATTTACAGTAATAAACGCCGCTAAGAAAAGACGGGCAACGTGTTTAGGCGAAAATTTACTTCCATATAAAATAAATGTTTCATATGAAATAATAACTATCAGATGGACGTCTGCTTTTATTTGCATGATAGAAAAGCTGTAGCACGAATTTCTGCTTCTTGGTGATTGCTTGGAGAGATGTTTCCGAACGTTTAAATTTATTTCAAATAATATTGCCAATAATACTACAACGGACGCTATTTCTAAATACAGTAATGCGAAAAGACCATTCTATCCTTGATTTAGAGACGAAAGTCTAATTGTTACGTACATGACAGAAAAAAATAATTTAACGAGTTAATATGATAAATTCAGTAATGTTTACATTGAACCTAAACAAAGCTTAAAACGTTTGGACAGTGATGAAATTTGGACGAAGAATAGATACATACGGACGACCACGGGATATTGGAACTATCACAAAATTATTTGGATCTGTGCACTAGACGAAGCACTAAAAGATACTATAATCAGTGTAAGAAAAAAGAAAGATAACTGCTGGGACATTTGAAACACGACAAGAAAGTAACCGCGAAAAAAAAATAAACATGATGAATTTAAGAAGCACTCAGAATGTATCACACACACATATGGCTTACGGCCACATCACGTTAAAATACCTTACCATCAAGCGATGTCGCACAATGTTCAAAGAAAGTAAAGAGTGAAAAGATATCGTGATATAACTTAAAAAACGGTGGATTAGAACCGTACCAATATCAATATTATTTTTTGTGTAGCATTCAAAATACCTGTAAGTTTAACTTGCAGAAAGTTAAATATATACACAAAAGAATGAAACAGATTATGCGCAACCTTGTCTAAAGTGGTGTATGGCGAAAGTTCGGGTAATTCTTTACTTACACTCGTATATACAGGGTGCGATGGGTGAATTGTCGTCATTATATATTTCTAATTTCCTGCATGCAAGTTGTTTGTTTTTGATTTTATCGACTACACAGTATAGTAGGGTCAGTTGGGCACCGTCTGCGAGAAAAAGAGCAACATGACGCAATTCACCCCGCTAGAAATTTGGAAATGACATTACTGCTTGGCATTCGCGTCGGAATCTCCAATTTCAGTGTGTTTAGATGTCAATCTGAGGACAGTGCAGACGATTCGGTAAGATTTGGATTAATGTAATGGTGATTAGGAAGGTGTTTGGAGTGATCACTATTGATGTCGACATTATGCCTCCATTCATCTTAACACAGGGTCTCAGACTCAACACGGAAGACTACATTTTAGTGCCTTGAGTTAGACCTGGATTAAGAAGGTGGCTGCTGGAAGATCCTAAGTCCGGCAACAGGAATTTGCAACATGCCACACAAGTAGAAGAATACAGTCATGGCTGTCTAACAAGTTCTGCTACCACATCACGCCTTACATCTGGCCACCTAACTCACCAGACTGCAACCTTCTTGATTAGTATGTGTGGTGTGCAGATGAAGGCAAAGATTATGGCAGCATTCAACAACTTGAACAAGGAAACCGTCTAAAAAAGCTGTGGGAGATTCCGAAGTCGGAAGCTGTGGTTCAAGCCAATGGCGATTTTACTGAATAAATTTACGCTTTAGTATATCGAGAAATTTTTGTGTCATTTTGTTAAATATATCTGCTAAAATGAAATGTCAGGGTTATTTTCATTTTTGTATAATTCAGGCGACATTTTATCCAAGGCAGCCATTGCAATAAAGCCTCTTAATACATTAGAGGAACAAAACAATTTTTCGACTGTTTAATTGCAAAGATATATTAAGGAGTTTTTTCAACGTCTTCCCACTGAACGTGATATGACACAAGGTCGGGTTTAATGTGGGGTAACCGAGCGCGTATAGCAGAACCAAGGCCCAAAATTGCCTATACCCCACAACAGTCGGTTCGCAGACATTGGTATGACTATTGATTCCCCCACTAGTGTAGCAAGAGAAGTACATCTGCAGATATATGTTCCCCGGGACCGGACACCTCTCAATATTCTTTCTCCGGCTACGTCACTGCACGCGAACAGAGACACAAGTGAGTCGCAATCTGCTTGAAAACAGACGCAACTGATAGATGATAACCCTACCCGGCATATGGAAGGTAGGAATGTTTTATTAGTATAACCAATTTACATTTCTATTTCTGCTTTAAGCTTCCACTGGAGTGTTATGAACAGCTCGCGGTGAACGGCTATAAGAGATAATTATTGTTCAGTTTTTCAATCCGGTGTCAAAAAAGTAGAATGTCGAATTACATAACTCTTTGATATTGTTGTGTTTACGGTGATACTCGCTTATAATTGCAAGTATAGTGAGAATATTTTTTATTATTCCGTTAGAAATCAATAATTTCAGGATTTGATGACAGGTCAGATTTGATGCAAGGAGATCAAGGAGAAATAAAAAAAATAATTTACAATTATAAACTGGTTTTAATTCCGAAGTGGCTTTTAATGGTGTGACGTTTGCATAAACCGATGGGAAACGGCCATCTTTTTTTCTTTCCTTCTTTTTTTTAGGATGTGCGTTTGGTGTAATAAATAGTGGTACGGTATGAGAAATCGGAGATAATAGCTCGAATTGTAATCGAGTGTATTACATTTAATTACGCGCAAATATCCTTAAGAAATGTATGCATACACATATTTTCTACCACTAACTATGGGTTAAATAGTATAATTTGTTTTGGGAAAAATGATTGTTATCTTAAAAAATTATTAATAGAATATTCATTCACAAATAATTATTCTTACAATCCATAATACGTTTCAGCTTTAAATAACCCACAAAGGGTTGATATACCGTAAAAACAAATAAATCAATACAGTATCTATGGTTCTATTTGGTATCAAGTATGAATTTAATTTGTAATTTACACATAAGTTCTGACTGCCATGCTGAAATGTATTCTGATACTGCATGACTTGTGATGCGATCAAATTTATTTTGAATCATAGCATTCGTAATTCGGTTTGAGAATCGACCTCAAGTAAAACCATTTTCGACTCCAAGAAGGGTTCGTCAGAAAAGGAACCTCAGAAATAGACGGGTATAGGTATGTAATTAGCGGAAGTGACAGAACACTAATGTTAGAGAAACAGAATCACGTGCCCAAGCAAACACACAGGGGAAACTACCAAACGAAGAATATGGTTGATTTGTAAGCTGACACAACGTCCGGACTGAAAAATAGATCGGTATAGAGCAGAGTTCGTAATAATAAATGGATTAAGCCACTGAGGTGAAAAAAATACTGGTGAATTGGGAAGAATAGAAGAATTAGAAGCGAATGAGGCGGGGCTATACGGTGTATATATTAAGCTTTTGTTCACAAAAATAGTAATAAAAAGCGAAGAAAGTCGTAAAACGGCGAAAGAGCCAAGAGATGTAATGGGAGGTGACAATTCAAGAACGCTGTCAGCCATATTTCGTATACGTCTGATTGTGTTGGTCGTAGGAATCAAAAAGTTCAGTATATAAACACTTATTTTGGGAAAATTTGTTTGACGAACCTGACGGAGGCAGTTCCAAAGGGAAAAAAAGATCCAATAGCTATAATTTACAGCAACAACCCCCAGAGAGAGAGAGAGAGAGAGAGAGAGAGAGAGAGAGAGAGAGACAGACAGACAGACAGACAGACAGACAGACAGACAGACAGACAGACAGACAGACATAGAGGCAGACCGAGACAGAGAGAGAGAAAGAGAAATAGAAAAGAGTAAGAGAAAGAGAATGAAAAAGAGAGAGAGAAAGAAAGAGAGAGAGAGAGAAAGAGAGAACTGGCGAAAGAGATGGAGAAAGGGAGATGACTCGAGAAGCAGTGAAAGAGGAAATATTGCGAGGCTTGTAGAGGAAGCGCGGAAAAAGAAAAGGCAACGTTTGGGCAAAGCGAAAGCATAATTTCTTTTTTTATTTTACTGTTATCATTGCTGATATTCTGGAACATTTAGGTGAGGGTTTGGAAGAGTGAACTGTTAAACGTTATTCATTCTCTTTGTGCTAGTAAGTTAGCCAGGACAAATGATTCGCAGATAAAAGAGTAATAAAAAAAAGAAAATTAACGAAAAAGTAGGAATATCGATTTTTAAAAATTAATCATGCATACAAACACACTCACAGAAACACACCGCAGGTGTAAGTTTGGGGCCACCCTGCATTTCTTTAAAAGAAAGTCACTTTAAAATGAGATATTTTTCGTATTTTTAAGTAAAGGATAAAATATAAATACCTACGGGGTATTTTATTGCATTTTTTCATTCTCTCAACAGAATCCTCTTACTATCAAAAAAATTCAAATCTGGATTCGTCTCCGTGGTTGTTTTATTGACGAAAGCAATATATGATGCCCTCGTATGATATTTGTTATTGTTAAATGCTTATTTTTTGTCAAAATAAAACCAAATACACTATAGTTACTGAAATTGTATCTCATACTTTAAAAGAATATAAACAGAAATATCTCATTGTAAGGTGTGTTTTTTTTTAAAGAAATGCAGGCTGTTCCCGAAAATTTGGCCTGTAGTGTATATGTAAGAAAATATATGTTTTATCATACAAGGTGACTGAAAAGTAACTCCCTCTATTATGTATGAGT
>OZ038477.1:101525388-101532888 GCA_964036315.1 Acanthosepion esculentum
ATCTGACAGCTTAGTTGATTCAGTTATGAAATTTTGCGCGATAATCTTAAGTGGCATTTAAGACCCGTTAGTGATTTACAAATGAGGCCACATATGGAGCAAATATGAGGATTGTGAGATGAGATCCTTGTTAGATTGGTCGACCTTTTAGATCTTGCTTACGCTTCTTGAAGATGATTCAGACAAGCAGATTGAAAACTGCTGAGTACAATACATATATATATATGTATATATATATATATATATATATATATATATATATATATATATATATATATTACATGGAAATCAACACTGCATGGGGTGACTGTTACTTTTTGGGCCCAATCGAACACCAGGTCATATTGTTTATGTCACGTATTGAATCTTCTTATCTTTTATATCGCAAATTTGAAGCAATATAATTATATGGGCGTGCGCTGGTGACCTTGACGTGGTGTAATGGCTGGCCAGGTTGTCTCTATTATCAACTATTACCACTGAGTCGTGACTTCGGTCCCTACTGGGCGCCCCATAATTTCGGTCTTCTGTCACATCTAACCGACGCTTAGTAAATCTATGTGCGTGTATTCCTTTTTATTTTCTTCCTTTTTCTTGATTGCTAATATCTAAACATACAGACACATAAAAACTGTGGGGAAAGATTTTTGTAACGGGTGATAAGTTTTGTGTTGGCTCGTAAATTTTCACTCTCTTCTCTTCAGACGTGCCATCGTTTACAATCCCGCTCGAACTGACACAAAGAAGTGACATTAATTTCTTGAGTAATCCTCTTAGTGCAATGTAAGAGCCGCAAAATAATATAATGACCACTTATGTTTGTGATTATTAATGTCTAGAAAAAAAACAAACAAACAAACAAAAAAACAAATAATAAAATATCTTATATATCATTTAGTAATAAACTCTTCTGACTGTTATTTTTTTATTTTTTTACTCTACGCACTTATAAAAAAATTGATAAAAAAGAAATAAACAAACCATTGAAAACACATAAACCTCTAAAATCGGTCGTCCAAAAATATTAATTAGAAAGTTCATAGACAGCTGAACATAGAATCTAGCACGTCATATTCTAAGATAAAAGAAATTCAATAAAAACAGCGAAAGCTAGAAAGACTCGTTTAACAGGTTGGGCGCCTTAATGTAAAGTATTTGCGCAACAGTTAATAAGAAAAAAAAAGTGATGCAAATCACCCAGTCGAGTTGAAATTGGTCATTTCGCACTAACCCTTGCGCAAAAATAAAGAAACCTTTAATCAAACTACCCAAAAGACAAAGATTAATCTTTGCGGAATTTACTATATATTTATTCCTTATTTAGTAAGTAATGGGGACATGTATCTCAACGGCTGTCTAGTCATTGAAGCAATGTTTTTCTTATTATTATCCCTGACAATGCATGTTTTGGAATCCATTTACAAAATATCGTTCGATGAGTTACTCGCTGTTTTCCACTTGCTGTCACAGTGTCATCTGAATATCAAATTTGTCATGCCGTCTTTCCTAATTTCGTGTCCCAGAAACTTCAACTATCTCTTTCTTATACTACGTACATCTATCATTTTTGTTAAAAAAAACAACAAAAAAACAAAACAAAAAAACAGCATGCTAACATAAATCAGCATCTGAAGACATGATATTTCAAAAAACCAACATGACGCGTGAAGATGCCATATTTGAAGAACGAAGAGGCTGATATCACACAAAATCAAATTATAATTATGTTATATAATATAATATATCAATACATGACAATAATAATAATAATAATAATAATAATAATAATATATATATATATATATATATATATATATATATATATATATATATATATATATATATAAGACAAGTATTGTATCTCCAATATATATGACAAGTATTGTATCTCCAATGGATTAAATAATATTTACGTTGGTCACACCACAAACTCGCTTTCAGGGCGCTTAACTCTACATTTAAATGATAACTTTAACATTTTTAGACATTTAAAACAACATGCCTGCCCGCGTACTCAATTCCGGAAAATCCTTGTTGACAACACAATTATACTTAAACATGAAAACAATAAACAAAAATTAAAAATCCTTGAAGCTATATACATAAAACAGTTAAAACCTAACCTGAACAAAATAAAGATTGGATTTAAACATGTATCAATATGGTGTTTTCATTTCGTCTTTCAACGATAATGTGAGTAAGGTTATCAGACAATATGAAAGGAACTTACTTAAAATAAATAGGCGAAACTTGTCTGTATTATTTAACGAAACATGCATTAATGGACAATCGCTGCCGAAATATACACAATATATATAATTATATATAATTATATATATCTAGTAAAAACATTGTCAACAAGAGTTTTTGTAATGCAGGTAAAATTGAAAACTCTTGAACTTATATTCAAATTTTCACCAGAAGCCTGGAATATAGTTCAAAATATAGAATAAATAAATCCTTGGCGAAGATTTTTAGTTGGTCTTCAACCATCTTACATAATCGAGGAAGGTGCCACCCAAATATACCTAATTCAAACTACATATATACATATATATGAATACTTGCGGGTGTATATTAAGGGCATGAATTGATTCGATCCTGCTTAAAACAATTACAGATGACAGCTGCAATAGATAAGGAAAAGTACAGACTCTTCTGAAAGAAAACTATTCTTCCAGATGTTTAAGACTCACACAGATGCGACAGTTGATTTCCATAAGTCCATTTCGGCGTACTTCATTCGAAAAGAAGGTTACAAATCATTTACGTTGCATCGATTTTAGCTAGTGAAAATAGAAAAAAAATGGAAATAATTGCAAACAAAGCTTAAATTCATGGCACTATGACAGAAGGAATCTCAATATATATATATATATATATATATATATATATATATATATATATATAAGAAATATAGTTTTAAAGTTTGCTATATTTATGGGGTAAAGTGCTCAATATCAGAGATAGAGCGTGTGTAAATATAAAAGTGAACATAGAAGTCAACACTTAGAGGCGACAGTCTGTTTCATGCTAGATGCAATCGTCGGGCCACGAGTGCTGTTATTTTTCTCGGCTATTTATATATACGGGTCAGTGGTGCATTGTGGGTAGTCATTTTTGGCAGATATTTTACCGGAAGTCGTTTATTTGTTTATTTATTTATTTGTGTCAAATTATTTTGCTTGTTTTTATTTAATTTTATTTTTGTTTTTTATCCTTTATATTTATTTTATTTTTATTTATTTATTTTTATTTTGATCGGTGTTTTTATTAACGTAGTAAAAATTTGTTTATATAGCTTATTGTGGGTAGTCTATTATGGCGGCTATTTTACTGGAAGCCGTTTATTTATTTATTTGGGTCAAATTATTTTGCTTGTTTTTATTTATTTTTATTTTTTATCGTATATATTATTTATTCCTTATTTTGATCGTTGTTTTTATTAACGTAATAAGAATTTGTTTATATATATATATATATATATATATATATATATATATATATATATATATATATATATATATATATATATATATTGCATTGACAAGCTATTAAACAAGAGAAATGAAAAGTTTGTCACAAAAGTAAATAGCCGTTGAAATACCTTGATCCAGGTTAATTTCTACTCCAGATTATAACCTTCCCTTTTTTAATTTTTTTCTGTTTACTTATCTTATGTCGAGCTTATAAACTTTTTATAGTTATTGGTTCGTTTATTTTAATGCAATAAAAAACATTAACCTCCATTTATTTTAAATATAAAATATAAATCCAGTCTATTTTGAATATATTTAAAAAAAATAACAGTAATCTCCGTATAATATATGGAGTGCGCCAAACGCATATTTTTTTATTAAATTTTAAATTATGTATCGTTGAGTCTTTAGTCAGTTTCTGAAGATTGCGTTATGCATGAAACTCCGAATCGTGCTGCCAGTGAGTAAAAAAAATATATTTATATATACTTAATAGCTAGTTTTATTAACATCTGTATTCAATGTCCCATTCGTACTTGATGCCTTCGGATTTTTCGATTGTTCCTCCGATTTTGGAAAAAATCGATAAAACCGATAGGGGGTCGTATATTGATTCGAAAAAAATTAATTATTTTTTCAGTGATAGTTTTCACAAATTACAAGTGATATCCACCAAACTCACGTTGAGCGATGTCCTTACTTATAGTTTTGGGGTGTTCTTCTTTGTTTTTAAAAATTGATATCAGTTATCGGAAAAAAGTGATAAAATCGATCACTTTTGGACATCCGATTCAAATCCAATGTAGGTGATTTTTGGCTCTGTTTTTGGCAAACTTCAAGGAATTTTCACGAAAATCATGTTGAGCATTAGTTTTATCAACAGTTATTAGTTTCTGACCTTTTTCTTCGATATCAGTATCAATTATCGGAAAAAATCGATAACATCATGTCACTTTTGCCTTCCAATTCAAATCCAGTCAAGCTGATTTTTGGCTATATTTTTCGCAAATAACGAAGAATTTCCACGAAAATTACGTTGAGCATTGTTTTTATCAACAGTTATGAGGTGATTCATTTTTAATATCGATATCAATTACTGGATAAAAAAACGATACAATCGATCACTATGGGACATCTAATTCAAGTCCAGTCTGACTGATTTTTGGCTATATTTTTCGCAAATGACGAAGAATTTCCAGTAAAATTCCCGTTGAGCATAGTATTTACCGACATTATTGAGGTGCTGACTTTCGTTTTCAATATCGGTTTCAATTATCGGATATAAATCGATGAAATCATACCCCTTTTGACTTCCCATTCAAATCGAGTTTACTTGAATTTGGCGATGTTTTTCGCAACTTGCTTGGGATTTTGATTAACTGTATCGGCTTTAGTCGTGACAAAGACTTTTGCCCCGTGAGCTCCTTTGTGACCAACTAATACCTGAGGGAAGTCGATACAATCATGTCTTCATCGGAATTTGCGAATACACCAATCAAACGGATGTTCAACTGAGACGTCTACACTACAGACTCTACAGCTGATTGTTATTCACACACGCGTGAACATGCTTGACATAGCGGTATCTCATTGGCTGAGTGCAGTATGCGGTCGCTGATTGGTGTTCGAGAAGCTAGGACGCTCGCTGATTGGCACAACCGATTGGCCAGTAATACTTCGCATTTGAACCTGCTGTGCACAGTTGTGGTTCGAAGGTCTCACTTCTGTATCTGTTACACCGCCATCCGGTTGATACGATAGGCTCCTTCAACTGATCATTTCTCCTACCGCAAGTTGTTTCTTACGTTTTTGTTTTCCGTTTGTCTGTTTAACTACATTCTTTTAACTACCATAAACAATTTATTCAGCTGTTTTACTCAAATACCTGCCTTCCCGATTCTGGCTCACGCTGTGCGATACTAAGTTAGACTTTGTACAACTGCAATTGAGCAACCCTAATCAACCATTGCTAGCATCACTTTTCCCCATGTCGCCAAAAAGTAGGGTACGTCTTAGCCTTCGGTCTGCAAGAGCGTCCGCTATGAGGGCAAGAAGGCCCCGCGAATCCCAGGATCAGACTACAATGCGACTATCATAGGTCGCTCAACTCTGCGCCCTCAGTAGGCTTCGCAGTAACAAGAGGAGCATGCCACTTGCTTGGCTGGGAAAGCTGCCTACAGAGCTTCGTTGCGATCAAGGCTCAAGAATGCACAACGGTCTAGAATGAATGCATAGGCTGCAGCAACCGCCTCTGCAACTCGGGCTTCCGAGACTCATGATCAAAGCCTTCGTAACGTAAGAAAGGCTGCTGCCACTGTGAAATCAAGGGCAATAGAGACACTTGACCTCATACGAAACCGTCAATCCAGGGACGCTGCTGCAACATCGAGCGCTAGGACTGCTGAGACACCGCTCCACAGGTCCGTGCGAAATGCTACGAATGCTGTCACCACTGCGAGGTCGAGGGCAGCTGAAACATTTGACCGCAGGCGTGTCCGTCAATCCCGGGACGTTGCTGGGGCTGCTGAGCCACTGCTACGTAGGTCTGTTCAAGATGCTAGGAATGCTGCCACCACTACCAGGTCGAGGGCAGCTGAAACATTTGACCGCAGGCGTGCCCGTCAATCCATGACCGCTCGTGCAACAGCTAGGTCGAGGGAGCCCGAGACAGAGCTGCAGAGGGCAACCCGCAATGCCTGCAACGCTGCAGCGACTTCTGCTGCCAGATACTCCGAGGGCCCACAGACAAGGGCAAATAGACTTCCAAGAGGTCCTACAAACATGGCCGCTGTGCGCTTATCTCAAACTCCCCAAGCTCGCCGCATACGCCTCGACGGCGACATTCAGCGCCTTGCGGCCGCCCGAGTCATTACCTGTCCCTGTATCTCTTTTTGGTCTTTCTTGGCTTTCAATTACGACCCCGGCATTAACTTAACTACGCGTGACGACATCAATGTAGGGTCCATGACCTGCGTTTGCTAATTCTGCAACGCCCGCAAATGGGCCTGGGAGCCTGCCGGTCTGTGCCGCTCCTCCGACAAAGTTCGACTGCCACCTCTGCATGAACCACCTACCACGTTGAGGGGACTAATAGCCGGCTCCCATCCCGTCTCCAACCACTTCCTTAAAACAATTAGATAATAAAACAACTCCTTTCAAATGACCTCATTTTGGGCTCAGGTGGTTCGAGAAGAGGGTTGGATGCCCACTTTCAAAGTACAGCGGCAGGTATACCACCGCATTGGGTCTCTGTTGGCTGAGGAGTCCTCTACGCCTAAATTGCTTTAGCTGTACTTTATTGGAGACTACAACCTACAGGCCGAAACCCGGATTGGTATTTTGCCGCTTTCGGGAAGAGTTTCTCGCAGGAATGTCATACTACTACTTCAGGCCATACTTTGGAAAATGCTCCCTTTCCTTCCTTCAGCATTGTAATTGACATCGACAAACGGTCCCATGAGGAACACGAACGCCGCTACAATGCTCCTGCATGAAATGAAGCAAGACCGCACTCGCGATATTGTCCTCAAATCAAGAGGCGGCAGGATTTCCGAGACCCATCGATCATATGACGCATTGCAGTACCCTTTACTGCTCACTTATGGTGACGATGGCTACCACTTCGGCATTCCCTTCAAATTCCGGGTGGCCAACCTACAACGTCTTCCAAAGCCTTATCGTGCAAGGCCTTCTAATCATACATGTTCAGGGATGGAGACTTCAACCTGCATCATAGATGCAGGGAGATTTTCCACCAGTTTGCGGTTTACATGGCCGCTATGATGGAATCGGAGAGGCTTTGTTTTATACGGAATCATCAGAAACAGCTACACAAACTCCCACTTACACTTACGCGACAGCCTTCGAAATGAAGTCAATCTCCGCGACCTAGAGAAGCTGTGCATTCTGCCCTCTACCTAAATTGGGCCAGCGTTACATGCATGAACGCATGCAGGACGCTATGACATACGTTAGGCAATATGGGCAGCCAGACTTATTTAGATAGTTTATCTATCTACCC
>OZ038477.1:101540388-101550388 GCA_964036315.1 Acanthosepion esculentum
GTGTGTGTGTGTGTGTGTGTGTGTGTGTGTGTGTGTGTGTGTGTGTGTGTGTGTGTGCATAATGGCTAAACTGTTGCAGTCTCCTGCTTAAACATTTGCGTTTGTTCAAAATCCACAGAGGTTACCTGTGTTTTATACTGCAACTAAGATGATCGCACTTTAGTTAGAATTTATGATAGAATCATAGAACATCATCAGGTGTAACCAATATTTTGAACATATATATATATATATATATATATATATATAATTGTTTTTATTATTATTTCTACCACGAGAACGATGTCTGAAGCAACCGATACTACTATTACTGCTCTCCACAAAATTAATTAAAAAAATGATCAAAATAAAAAATAATTACATTATTCAAAACTATTGTCAATGTTTACTCATTTCGAAAATAAAACTGTATTTTCCTGGACAAGTATTTTTCGAGAGTATCTTTTTTCTTTCTGGGGTAAATGCAGAGGCGTGCAGTCATGAATACAAATAGAGATGAGCACAGATACGCAGAAATACACAAACGGTTCGTTAAATGGATACGGAGATAATTTGATATTGCTGTACTTCTAAAATAATAACCATTGTGTCGCATATATTATCAGGTAGAGATAACATTTCAATTTCTCATCAATATCTACGCCACAATATAACCGAATATGCCTATAAGATGAGCTAAGTAATTGTGAATAGATATTGTATTATGTGTCTCACCCCGAATAAAGCTAGTGTAAATTTTGCTTTCAGTGTACTTCAAGGAGCTAGGTGGCGTTAGGTACATGCCCAACCACTCAGGGCAGATTCACGTAATCGAACCAGTTTCGTTGGGTTGCAAGCATGGGAAGTGCTGCGTGAGAAAGAGAGAAAGACACACACACACACACACAAACACACACACACACACACACACACACACACACACACACACACACACACACACATATATATATATATATATATATATATATATATATATATATACAGGGTGACCCCAAAAAACGGGAATTTTTTAAGTGCGTATTGCCAGACATGAGCAAGTGGCAACACTGCGAGACAGCGACCTGGAGCAAGTAAACATTTCGCCATTTTAGTAACGAGAATGAAATTCACAGTATCCCAGCTGAGATGTTGCAGCAGTCAATGAGGAATCTCGACAGCAGATTTAAAGAATGCATTCGTACAGGAGGACGCCATCTACAGGACGTAATTTTAAAAAAATGAAAAATCCATCATTGTTTCTTAAATGGCATGTTTTAAGGTTTCAATTACTATGAATTAAATATTTTTCTTCCATCACTCTTGGTTTTATTGGATTGTTAAAAAGTTCCCATTTTTTTGGGTCACCCTGTATATATATATATATATATATATATATATATATATATATATATATATATATATATAGAGAGAGAGAGAGAGAGAGAGAGAGAGAGAGAGAGAGACTCCAGTGGTAAGATATCGCAGACGAGATTGTAAGGTCCACGTTTTGTATTTCGTATGAGGTGTCCTGCTGAGAGTAATTGACGAACTCAGTTGAACAAAAAGGGATTTTAGGTATGAGACATTTAAGTTACGTGTTTTCATGAAGCAGTTCAAAGATGTATGATTGCAATAAAATATTATACTATAATATAAAGGGAAGCGGCTTCAATGGACAAAATCAGTGTATTTAAAGGTGAAACAAATAAGAAAACATTGGACACGTGTTTACCTTAGAAAAAGTGTATTCAGTGAAATTGACCGAGGCTGCGAACATGACCTCGATGCAACATCAAAAGCGACTGTATTTCCAGAGTAGATGTTCCCCTTTGATGTTAACCATTATATCTATCATAGCTACATTCAGGAATCCTTTCTAATGTGAGGTTGTAGGGACATTATTATTATTTATAAATAATAATAATAATAATAATAATAATAATAATAATAATAATAATAATAATAATAATTATCACATATGAAATAAAATTAAACAAATAAAATTAAAACCTCGTTAAAAATTAAATAAAAAAATTCCTCCTGCATGTAACAGAAAATAAAATATCTTTGTCGGATTTCGGACTTCCTACCAAACAAACGTTACCAAACACACACACACACACACACACACACACACACACACACACACACACACACACACACACACACACACACACACACACACACACCCAATCACACACACACAAACAATCACACACACACACAAGTTCTTAAAAATAAATAAATGTTATGATTTTTAATTTCTCTGTATGTTTTTTTTTTATCTTTTCCTGTGAACACGAGGCTACAATCTGCAGTTATGATGATAGTAAACCCACAAGATCACTGAGCGGTCTTCTCTTCTCGACGACTCTACTGAAGGAATTAATGCCTGTCCTCAAAAGAGGCATACTAGTTGTGCACTGCACTTCGGGAACATTAAATCAAGAAGATTCAGGCATGTTAATATGTCGGTAGTATAACAACAGAACAATGAAGGGAAAATATGGCAGATGTTCGAAAGGGCATACGAATAGAGACATGTGCCTCCCAGAAATGTTGCACAGTATCTCGAGATAGGAAAGACATCCTTCAAAGTAAAGAGCGCTGATATGCTACGTAGTATGTAATCTATACGCCAGTAAATGTTGGGCAATTTTCTCATAAATAAATACGTGGCGTAAACGACAAGTGAAGTCACATAGCAAAGTAACTGCAGCTAACAAAACAACTGAGAATTCAGGACACAGAAGGAGGAAAGAAAGCTTGTGGAATTTAAGAGTCACAGAAAAATAAAGGTAGAAACGAAAGTAGGGCAACATAAATTAACTTGACGAGTTTGAACGAATGGAAAGCTGACAGCGAAGAAAAACGAGTAGCAGAGGAGCAAGAGCTACTCAGAGCAAGACGAAACAGGTTGTTGTGGAGAGCCATGATTTCCCACGAACTGAAATGACATGGCATATAAAAGAATAATAATGCTTGCAAGAACGGACTGATCCTTCCCCGATAACATGATTATGGCTGACCTGTATTTAATCCTTTACTAACAAATGGATTATACGACATTCCTGATTATCTGATACGTGAGAGAAAAAAATCATAGTAAAAAATTATTTTCTGCAAAATAGTTGCTTATGTGATACGCGATATCAAATCAACGGCTTTGTTTATTAAACAAATGCTTGAAAATTTCATTTACACATACAATTCCATGTATCATGCCACTTCTTATCTCGGGTTAGTGTGGGAAATTTAAAAAAACATTAATCTCTACTGATATTGTCGATAATTTTGGGATGTGTTATTATTCTATGAATTGTTCGAACTATTGCATTCATTCTTTTTGTTGCAAAAGAAATAGCTTACATCTTGCTGACTGGAATATAATCAAAATAATAGATACCGGACACTTTACGCAAAAGTAATTTCTTGCATTGATACTCTTACGCTTTTTGTTGAGAATTTTGCTATTGGGGTTTCTTCTTGTGTCTAAGCTAGCATCGTTGATTTGGTATCTCTCGGATATTCCAGGTGAAATCAAAATAAACTTCATGGTTCACACGGGCCTGTTCAACCACTATAGCACACATGAAACTATTTTTCCAGCTATGGAAGCGCCTATTCGTGACTGCACGTAATAAAAGTAAACGTGTCTTTGAAGAAGCTAAGTCTTTGTTTGATGATAGAATGAGGCACCGTATCGCCTCTAACAACTTTGGCCCTCGTGACAACAGGAGGCTTTGTAGTATAGTGTATTAAATAAGGATAAGATTTCTGTAATAGTGTATTAAATAAGAGTAAGATTTCTATTCTTCCTCTCTTAACTCAATCTGGTGTTAGCATCTTCTGAAAAAGTTTTCAATCGAAGCAACGCGTATAGCACATGTAACTCCAAAGAGAAGATAATGGCTAAACCACGATTATGACTTTCCTTACAGCTGAAAGCAAAAGGTTAGGTAGGAAAATTCCATCAGTACGTGAAGCCTATTTTCATTTAAAAAAGAAACTGTTTTAAAATAAATATTTTATAAATTTAAACCGAGAGAAACATTAAATATTCGGTCAATGAATGCTGAATGATCCCTGTATGGAAAGCGTTTACTATGATCGAACAATCAGAGATAGACGATTTCATATAATGTTACTAGTGAAAGCAACATCGGTAGTCAGAAAAAACTTGTGCAATATAAACCACAATTTTATATTATTGCCGAATGAGTTTACGATTAATATTCATTTTTAATTACTTTATAAATTCATTAAAAACTAAATGTTCTAAAGTAGAATTTAAAAAAAATTTTAGCCAACATCTTTCGTAATAACCGAGATGCTTTAGCAAGTCCTGGCAGTTAATATCCATTAATTAGCAGCAAAAATCAGAAGAAATCAAAGCCAACACCTACGTGCCAATTTTATCAAGCTAATGATGGAAAAGTTACATAGGTGCGTTAACGCCTCATGTATTTGATTATAAACCAGCAGTGTGGCTGGTCATTATAGCCCGGAATTGTTGGTAGCGTCGAGTGAGGTTAACATGGGTTATTATTTGAACGTTTTGGAATCAGCATATATTAAATTCTACCAATCATTTCTACAAGCAGTGCAAACATCAAAATGGCAATAGGGATCTATAATGTAATCGATCAATAGGGATCTATAATATAATCGATCCTAACCAGGCATCTCGACTTCAGTTCATTTTCTCACCTATGTGTAGTGATTTCTTCTGTCTGGTCTACAAATATCTTTGTGGCATCTACTCTGACGTGCTGTTTTTCCTTGTGCCCCGAATATATGAATTTAAGCGAGCTACTAGATTGGCATCTAGGTCTCACACTTTTGCTGCTGAAATAGCTAGATGCAACCGCAACTTCTATTCCAAATGTTTCTTTTTTCGCATATCCCACAAGTGGAACTCCCTTCATTCCCTTCCTCACCTGAAAACTGCAATCTTCAAAAATGTAAATGCTATATTAATCGCCATCTTCTGACTTCTTAAACACTAATTGTCTAAGACTCTCTTTGAGTATATATTTTGATTATTATTAAATAGTGACTAGTACTTATTTCATCATATTTTGTTGTTTCTGTATGCACGCTAAATTAGCTGCGATATATGAATTTACATCCATTTTTTTTGGAGCATGGTGCACTGGGATTTGATATTAGGCATCGCATCTACGATTACTAATTTATTTTTAGATGAAGCAGTATTTGTTTTGATTCGTATTTCTATAACGTATTTATTATGATCTTAATTTTATTATTAACAATGCTGCATCAATGAACATTTTTATGCCATATAGGAGCTTTGATATGAAATTGTTGTTTAATGAGAAAGACCAATTGCTGAAATGCTATGTCATATCAGTTGTCCTTTGTGGCAGGGAATGCTGGACTTTTTTTTTCCTAGAGGAAGAAAATACTTGAAGCAACAAAGATGTGGCTCCACAGAAAGATACTGAGAATGCCATGGACGAAACATATGAGCAACGAAAGATTTTTAATAAAAATGGAAAGAAAGATTTCATTCATTGGATAGAGAATGAGACATTTAAAGGTTTTTAGAAACATAATGAGAAAACGGGGCTTGGCGAATTTGGTTTGATCTGGTTGATCTTGCTTAGCAGCATATCACCATCTATGGGTTATTTAATGGCACAATCTAAATGTTTTGAATGCAATTCCACGTCTTTACATATTTTTAAAAACAATTTAAGCAAATCACCCCAAGCAAGGCGGGAGTGCCATTAGTACGAAAAGGGTTACAGAGAGCGAGAATAAGAGTAAAGATGAGTATTTGAATAAAGAGAATAACAAGGATCAAGTTCAAGGCTACAGAAGATGTCGATTGACATTACATTTGAATATGTGAAGATTATAGCTATCATGGAAGCAAGTGATAGGGAGTTCCACTGACGGGAGGTGCGAGATAAGAAGCTGTTGGAGTAGAAGAGATGGCTACAGTTAGCCGTTTCGACAGTGAAATGGTGGGATCGAGATGACAATCTAGTAGCACGCTTAAATTCATGCAGTTTGTGAACTAGTGAAAATAGCTCCACGGAGCGGTTGCCATGAAAATACAGTTGTTAGTCATTTTGCTATAAAATGTATTTGTTGGTCATTCTGCTATAAATATATACTGTTGGTAATTTTACGATAAATATGTATTGTTGGAAATTTTATTATAAACATGTATTGGGCTGGTGCATAATTACCAGACGTCTTTAAACAATATTTGTTATGATAAAAGAAACACAACATTTCAACAATAACATTTTAAAATGATTATTCCGGAGACTATGATTATCGACACGCTTTTTTGTAATCTGAAAATAAAATATTTTTTATTAAAAAATGTTAAAAAAAACAATCAATTTTTATTAACAAGTAACTCGCCTACAAAAACGCCTGATAATTATGCACCAACCGAATATTTTTCTACTTTTATAGTGTTTTGTTTTTGTTTGGGGGTTCACCATTTGGCCATAGCTGGGACCCTAACAGGTTCTAATACCCCGGGTCCAGGCTGGATTTAATGATAACAGCAAGTAAGAGGTTGTTCGACGATCTTCAAAAACTCCAATCTCCTAATCAGAATCCTTGCTGCCGGATTTGGAGAATTTGATACTGGCATGGAATATTAGAAGCAAACGGAAACAGCGTGAAAGAAACCTAAATCGATTGGGTAAATGGACGGAAGAACAGGTTGTAGGGTGGACAGTTATGAGGCAAACAAGCCTAAGTGCATCAAAGAATAGGAAGTTATGATCACCTACGTCATGAAGAGACACAGACCATAAAAGAAGAGGATATTTCAAATTCTTTTCTTTCAATGTAAACTGACTATGTTTTTGCGTTTATGTTTTTTTAATGAACTAGAATATCAAAATGTCTTGTCTGCAAAAAAAATCTCGGCTACATTTAAGCAATTTTTAACTTATTTAAAGAGAGAGAGAAAAAAGAAATGCCACCATTGTCTAAATTATTGCATGCCATTGCTTTTCCCGCCTTAATCTTATTGTCTCTCCTAAATAACAGTTTAACGCCAATAGGCAAGTTTTGTTATGAAAACTGACAGGACGGTGCCATCTTTTTGGTTGGACTCGCGCCCTGCTTTCAAAACACGCACTCATTTTCATTGTAACCTTGTCAGAACCGATGTCATTTTCTGTTTTGTGTTTGCTTTTTCTCGCCATCTCTTGTTAGTAATACTAAAGTTGGTGAAGCAAGTAGACAGATACATCAAGAACAATCAGGCGGCTTTTTGTTGTTTTCTCCTAGCAGTAAAAAGCCTGGCAACGATATATATTATAGTTATTGCGTTGAACAAGTATAGATGTATGCAAAAGTCAGTGCAAGGCCTAATATGCAAAGTTCGCTATGTCATCTAACCTAAATGGTTCTTAGACAGAATGTCCTTGGTTCTTTCTATGTCAATCATATTTTTCTAGTCTGCTTCAGAAGCAAAATAGGATGATTGTGAAACTTTCTTATGGTAAGAGAGCTGATTACGAAAAAAAGCAAAAGGTGAAGAAACAGTCGTCCTAATAGTAGCAGTTGTACTAAACATAAAGGAGAAAAGGAAGGAGATGCGACTAAAAATGAATACAAATGGTAGAAAGAACGGAAGAGGGATTACGAGGTAATGGAGATAAAAACGTAAAAAACAAATGATGCAGCAAAATACTTTAGAAGAATAAGAAGGAGGAGGAGGAGAGGAAGAAGGAGGAGGAGGAGGAGGAGAAGAAGAAGGAGGAGGAGGAGAAGGAGAAGGAGGAGGAGGAGAAGGAGGAGGAGAAGGAGGAGGAGGAGGAGGATGATAAGGAGGAGGAGGAGGAGAAGAAGAAGGAGGAGGAGAAGAAGAAGGAGGGGAAGAAGAAGAAGAAGGAGGAGGAGGAGAAGAAGAAGGAGGAGGAGGAGGAGAATAAGGAGGAGGAGGAGAAGAAGGAGGAGGAGGAGAAGAAGCAGAAGAAGAAGAAGAAGACAACAACAACAAACATAGAAGAGAAAGAAAAAGACTAATGAAGTAGGAGAAAATAATGCAGGAACTAATTCTTTCAGGAATAGAGATATTGGAAAAACGCCGCAGATTTATATTTTGATAAGATAGCGGAACTCATGAGAGTTTTCCTTCTAAGTAAGTTGTTTCTCTTTTAATAAGTGTGGAAATCTTTAGGTTAAATTTGTTGATGAATTTATTTCCATGTACAACTAACGCGTTTGATAAATTATTGCGTATAAGATACCATTTTTGTTCATAGATAATTTTTATTTCTGCAAGTCTCCTCAGTGTAGTGTGATGAGCAGTTCCGGCATTTTATTTTATATGTACCTGTTTCAGAATTCTTATTGCCATGCGTATTTTGGGTTATGATCAAATCCATAATAGTTTTGGATGTGGTTGTAATTATTTTTATGCTGTTTATATTGGACTTTTCGACCAAACTGATAAGCGTTCTTAAATCTAAAAATTTGAAAAACACTTTTGCTCTTGTATGTAAATACTTATAAAATAAAGTATTAAGATTTGCCTTGATAAAATGCCCCAAGGGATGAAACTAAAGTTAAATTATCCTTTTATCTTATATACATATACATATATATGTGGCTAGACGTCCAATTGCTTCAAGCCGGGATCGAAACCCACCTGATTGGACATCAGTCAGATATCCTATGGCAGAAGGGAGGGGAATTTCAACGTTTTTCTCTATACGAAATCCTCCAGAGGCTCGGATAACTCAATTTAATTTACTTAAAGAGTAATGCTTAATAGAAGTAGGAGCCGGTGTTTTTGAAACCCCTTTTACCTAGGGATCTCAACGGGATTTCCGGGAGCATATATATATATATATATATATATATATATATATATAAATAAAAGGCAGGATGTGTATGTGTGTGTGTGTAACGAATGCACAGCCGCAATTTTCGACGGATTTGCACCAAAATTTACATGCACATGCTACAAGTTAGCGGGAAGACCAAAACTGACTTTGCATTTCCCAACTCCCATCGATAGTGGAAATAATCGATTTTTTCATGCTTCTACGACAGTTTTCATGTAGTTTGCGGCCATTTTCTACTCGCCAGAGCGAGTGCCTATAGCTGGCTGCCACGAATAGGCAGGAAGATTCGATTGGCCAGCGTGAGAGCCAACAGCTGACTGACTCGAATGTTAACTAGCATGCTAGTATGCAAAATAAAATCGATAGCTGCATTCGTCACAAGTGGGAAAAATTTAAATCTGCATGGCACTTTAGTCCAATTGGCTCATTCGCTTGCTTAAACTCAACGTTTATTCTGATTCAGCAGAACTGGGTTGGGCGTGAAAAATTATTTGTTGTTAACATTCTTTTTTCATTCGGTTTTTCCAGTTACCTTTCCTTTTTTAAAGCTGATCGTTTTGTGTTCATTTTGTTTAGTTCTTTTTTCGTAACAGATTTAATGTTTAGTATAGAGCTTAGAAAAAATTCGCAGTGTGAGATAGGCAAGAAGTAAGGCATGTAGAAAGATCAGCACGGCAAAGGGCACTCCTTTAAAGGCAAGGAAGGGCAAAAATATTTTAAGTCAAGTGATAGCGATTGTTGTGTGAGTCGTACGATTTTTGAATCAAGCTGGGGCAACGCCGGGCCATGCCGCTAGTATATATATATATATATATATATATATATATATATATATATATATATATATATATATATATATGAGCAGAAGACAAATGAAATGGCTCAATGTTGGCACCTGGAGTGATGTGCACAAAATTCATTTAATCTTTGTGGATCTTTGGAGTTGTGAACAATGGGTGGCACGTCATGCTGTGATACGCTGAACTGGGCTTAATGGATATACTGTCGTCTCCGATGCGGCAACAAGATATTAATCGACGTTAATAGCGCCTTATTGAACATGTGTCTCAACCATTTAATAACACCTTTTCTATTACAAATTTAGGTGCACACTCGCATATCATGACATACCAGATCTGATATGATTGATATAGGAGCGACTAAACATT
>OZ038477.1:101555388-101585388 GCA_964036315.1 Acanthosepion esculentum
ATCTTGAAGCCATTTTTAATCCTTATTCTCAGAGAACGGTTCTATATAGCTGACAAACATCATGGTTATATCATTATTTTCTCTTCAAGTTACATGTGTAGCCTGTGTTATACATTATAGTTATCGTTACTGTTATTTCTGCTGTTTTCTATCTGTGCGTGATTCTGTAGCGCAAGTCACTGAAATTTGATGAACAATAGTTTTCTTTAAGCTATTGTCAATCATTGATCTCAGAAAAAAGAATTACACTTAAATTTTTCAGTTGACATGGCTAAGTTTCAAGTTGATTAACGTCATATGTCACTTGTACAACACCACATGCACCCACCAATCACAGCTACATTATCTAGAAACAGAATGAAGTAAATGTTGTAAAAACAATAGATTCTATTGGTGAAGTTGAATTAAAAAGAATAAAGACTTGTAATTCCAACGGGTAATGTATTGTTAAAACATATATTTCGGAATGTTTTTTTACCATGCTTGATCACTCTTGAGAAATAAATTAAACAGTGACTAATAGCATTGTATACGTTATAAATTTAAATAAACAAAAAAAAAAATAGTCGATCGAATTGAGTTCAAGAGACCTGCATAAGCTGAAAGCGTGAGAATTGCTTAAAGAAAGAAATGTCAGTTTCTAACCAGAGTAGAAAAAATACTCCTGGTTTTTTCCATTGAAGTAAATGTTGCTTAATATTTACATTATCTCTAACCTGTGCTATATATTATTATTTTTGTTGCCGTTGTACTCTCCGGTCTTTTTAAGATGGCTGGAATGTCGAACTGAACCCTTTATTTCGCTCGGAGGGGTTGATTGTTCTAGTTTCACGCGTCATGTCTAATGGATGTTAGTTATCAGCTAACTCACCCCTCCAAGTTCTTCACTGCCTTAACCAGGTATTAAACTCACTCCTGTCACTGGATCAAACCAATGCTTTTATCCACTGTGCCATGAGTCCTTAAGGACATCTGTGTATGAATTTCTGGGACTTATAAACTTAATATCTTCAGCACCCATTTTTACCTGTGATCATATTGCAATTTTTGCTGTCATCGTTTCATTTTTTTACCAGAGCTCATATTGCAATTTCGGTTATTATTATTATTTGAGAGGTGAATTAACAGGAGATAAATGATAGCCGACATCCATTAAACATGGCACAATGATGAAATTTCCTCTATGGCACCTAGACCTTATGTCTTTATGAGGAGTACTAGATTGGTCACAAGTTCTCATAATTTTACAATTAAAATGCTGTGATGTGGCCGTATGGTCTATGCTAATAGTTTCTTTTCTCGCACTTCACGCTTGTGGAACTCTCTTCCGGATTTTTGCTTGCCATTCAACGTTGATTTTCAAATATTTTAAATAGAATGTTAATCGTTATCTTCTTAATTCCTGTTCTTTTATTGTTCTCTCTCCTTAATAGTACTTTTTTTCTTATATGCTCTCACACTCAGGAAATCCTTGCATCTTAGTGGCTTTGTCGCCTTGCATGAGGTGAAATGATGAAAAAAAAACTCTTTGGATTGTAATTCCGTGGCTGCATGTTTGATCTTGTGTTCTTCATAGATTCCAAATTATTTTTGCATGTCCTTCTGATCCAGTTACCAACTCACAGTTTCACTATCAATTTTGATTTGGCTTTGGTTTTATTTCCTGTTTCTCCATTGTTCAATAATCAAATCCAAATTCCATGCCGATATCGTCGTTACAGATGCTAATATAACATAGTAATACCTTGTTGATTATCATTTTTGGTCGTTTCCCATCGAACATGTAAAGCAAGTGATTAATAAACAATATATTAAATATGTGTTATCTCCGACCTGTGCTATGCATTTTTTTAACCATATTAATGCAATAGAGAATATTAGTTTTGAAAAGAAATCTTCTTCAAATATCCCATTGTTGAGATCTAACTTTCCTTTGTGTAAAAAGATTGTAGCGTTCCACTTTTTCATATTATTTTAGAAAATTAATAATAGTGGGTAAAGTTTTCATTAATTCTAATTAATTCTGAAGCCTATCATGCGTTTTTTTGTCACTCAAGGAATCCCTACGTTAAATTTTGAATGGCGGTCAGTCACTAATTCTTGCAGCTATAAGAATCATTTCACACCATTTATACTGTTCAATGATAATGTTATTATACCAACAATTTGCATGCAGAATATTTTACGCATCTTTTTTTGTGGTTATCATAACGTTTCGCTCGTTGTATCCACCGGCCTTCATCAGGTGTATGTCGATCTGGGTAACGTACAGGAAATTACCACGTGATTGTTGTATTTGTATGCATTTTGGTATTTTTTACAACTAATATGTTTTCTGTTTCGGGTTTTCAATTCAGGGTGCCCCGTCTCTGTATATATATATATATATATATATATATATATATATATATATATATATATATATATATATAGACAATATTAGTGGTAAATATACACATACATATGGAATTATATATACATATATATATATGTATAAAAATAATTCCAAGAGGATATGATCCAGGTAGAACTCAATGTCCAGGACAGAGTAAGTGTATAATTAAAAGATTTGAACACTCTTTTTATTATATTTTATTATATATATATATATATATATATATATATATATATATATATATATATATATATATATAAGAAATGTCTGGTTAACAAAGTCAAACAAACGCACGCACATACACACACACACACACACATATATATATATCTATGTATGTATGTGTATTTATTTAACGTCTATACTGTTCCAATCTAATTTAATAATCTCTATATTGTTCGGATTTGCTAATCAATTCTACACCATTCTTACAATTCTAAACCTAGAATTTCCGACGTCCTTCATTTGATACTATTTTGATACTTATGTTGTTGTCTTCATTTCCTTATTACACACACACACACACACACACACACATATATATATATATATGTATGTATATATATATATATATATATATATATATATATATATATATATATATATATATATATATATATATACGTATTTGTATTTATTTAACATCTGTACTGTTCCATTCCAATTTATCAATTTTACTATTGTTTAGTATTGATAATCAATTCTCCACTATTCTCATAATTCTAAACCTAGAAACCGTTATTCATCTGCGAGTATTTTGATAGTTTCGTTGTTGTCTCCATTTCCCTTTAGACTTTTTGCTTCTTAGTTTTGAGTGTTGTTTTGTTCGTAAAATTCATGTATTTATTCTTCTCTCCTATTTCGTTCTGTTTGAGTTGTTTTATCGCCCTTTTTTACGGTTTCTATGACATTTTTTTTCTTTTATAAATTTACCTTTCATTCATAACGCTCTCTTGCATTTCATATTGATCCCTTTTGATCTAATATTGCTAAAAATCACGCTTTTCAAAAATACCATAACTACGAATTATATTTATGTCCCGAGTTAGCTTTTGTCTTCCTATTTTCCCCAGTGCATCAGAGGATTTTACGTCATTTAGGATGATTAAATTCGAGTTGTTTTTTTTTTTACTATTTTTAATTGATTTAGACGCTGCCGGATCTAAATATCTGTGATTTATTCTGCTGAATCACTGGTAGTATCTTTTTAGTCGTTGAGAATTTTTTTTTTTGTCAGTGATTGGCTCTGAAGATCGACGACAGATAACAGGTTAGACCTTTTTTGCTGCTATATTTGTTGTTTCCCCAATTTACGGTGAATAATAATTTCTTTTTTTCCTTATTCTCTCTGCCTCCCGATCTGTTTTTTTATATTACTACACACAGTGTAGTATTCCAATGTGAAGAAACTATACTTTTTGTGGGAAGCGTTAAAAAAATTATAAACGAAACGCCAAGTGCTTTGAAAGTCACTGGTCGGCCCAAGATCTTTTCTGCATCCGCGCACGTATCACCCACCCACAACTCACACAAACACACACACACACACACACACACACACACACACACATATATATATATATATATATATATATAGCGAGAGAGAGAGAGAGAGAGAGAGAAGGGGGCATGGTGAAGGTAGCGGATAGCGATTCGAATTGAGGAATCGGAGAACCGAGTTCGAATTACAGTCGAATCCGTTACATTCAATTACGTGTTAATAACCTTGGGAAAGGTATGTATCCTCTTCTCCCCCCAGCTATGGATAAATAGCAGGACAGACCGGGTTCTATAGCCTTGGATCGTAACTGGTCTACCGCAAAAAAAAAAAAATCACAATCACGTTATGTCGGTGAGAATATTTCTGAAGTCGAGATTACATTACAAATCCTTCTTTGAGTTTGTCAATAATTTCGAGATGGACAGCAGGAGTACCAGACCAGAAATGGTAAAAGTATTCAATGCACCTGAAATAGAACAAGAGCAGCTTGAGTTTTATAAGTAACTGGAACAAGGAATGGAATATTTCTGGTGAGAATGATATATGAAAGAGCAATATAAATGCGGAACAATGTGTATATACGTTTTATAGATTATACAAGTGCGTCTGATAATGTACGCCCCAAAGAACTGTTGGGACTTCCAGGTAACCGTAAAATATTTGGGACGGATATTAGAATAATGCAGAAACTATACTGACAGCAAACCGCGTGCATGCGGATAGAAAATCAATTCTTTAAATATACACGCATAGAAAGCGATGCAAAACATGGATGTATCCTGTCACTGGAATCATTCGGCCTTTATAGCGAGAAGATTCTGAGAGAATTAGAAGGCCTACTGATATTCATTATTGGCTGTCACGATCTAACAGATGGCACAATGTTGATAGCAGACACGGAAAAGTAACTACAAAGCCCCTACAGTAGTTCCTGAAGGAAAGTAAGAGGAAAGGACTAAACCTCAATAGATAGAAAACTGAAGACACAGTTGATATTAAAAGGAACAGTTCATTATGCAAATTACAAATTGGAGATTTTAAAATCAAACAAGTCAAATTATCTGGGGAGTGTTTAAAGAGAGGATGGAAAATGTCACGTGCAAATCCAAAGGCACATTGGAATAGCGAAGAATGTCTTCCAAAAGCTAAGCAAAGTATGAGGAAACAGAAAAATTCGTTACGTAATATCGATCTTTCTGTATGACAGTGAATACTGGGCAATCTCTTCACAGGTGAAGAGCAGACTTGACGCAACAGAAATATTCTGAGAGAATTAGAAGGCCTACTGAGATTCATTATTGGCTGTCACGATCTAACAGATGGCACAATGTTGATAGCAGATACAGAAAAGTAACTACAAAGCCCCTACAGTAGTTCCTGAAGGAAAGTAAGAGGAAAGGACTAAACATCGATCCCTGATCTGTCATCTCGTCTGCAGTCGCTCTCTCACAGACGCGATGTTGCATCGCTCTGCCTTTTCTACAAATACTTCCACGGTAATTGCTCCGAGGAGTTGCTTTCGCTTGTCCCTAAGCCTCGTGAATTTAAGCGTCCTACGAGGCTGGCATCCCGTTCCCACCCCTTCACCGTTGAAACTGTTAGATGTAGACGTCTCTTCTACTCCAATAGCTTCATGTCTCGCACATCTCGCCTATGGAACTCCCTCCCCTATTACTGTTTCCCTGACAAATACAATCTCCAACGGTTTAAGTGTAGCGTCAATCGTCATCTCCAGTTGCCTTGATCTATCCACTTCCCTTCTCCACTTCCTTTCATCTTTCATTCCTATTTGCTCTCGCTATAAATCTTCTGTAACCCCCTTGCCTTGATCGACCCTCCGTCCTTCTCTTTCTCCACATCCCTTCCTTTACCACTCCTATCTGCTCTTCCTCCAACCCTTCTGTAACCCCATGCGTAATAGTGGCCACCAGCCTTGCTTGGGGTGATACGCTTAAATAAAAAGAAGATAGAAAACAGAAGACACAGTTGATATTAAAAGGAACAGTTCATTATGCAAATTACAAATTGGAGATTTTCAAAATCAAACAAGTCAAATTATCCGGGGAGTGTTTAAAGAGAGGGTGGAAAATGTCACGTGGAAATCCAAAGGCACATTGGAATAGCGAAGTATGTCTTCCAAAAGCTAAGCAAAGTATGAGGAAACAGAAAAATTCGTTACGTAATATCGAACCTTCTGTATGACAGTGAATACTGGGCAATCTCTTCACAGGTGAAGAGCAGACTTGACGCAGCAGAAATATCGTTGTACAGAAGGATACCAAGGACCGCAAAAGTGAGCGACGACGAAGTTTAGAGAAAATGGAAACGAAAAAAAAGGAAAACCCAGAAAGAGACAGTTGACTTTTCTAGGACACATAATGAAGAAAGAGCGATTGGAAAATCTTATATTCACAGAACAGATCGAAGGGACAGAGGAAAAAACAACTCATAACTTACATAGTGAGCTTAATGGGATGGATTGCGGAACAAGTGTTAGAAGAAACAACAGACTAACTTTATTAAGAACTAAAAAGGACCGGGCTTTGTGGGTAGCCATGATCGCCAATGGCCTGAAAGGACACGACACATAGATGGAGAATTATATTTATGTAAAAATAGAAATGTATCTCAGCAGAAAAAAATTGAACGAAGACAAATTTAATTAGGATGTTAAATACAATTAAAAGATATATATCATTAAAAAATTATAAAACAATTCAGTAAAAATATTTAAACAATATATGGTATTAGATCAATGGGCTAAAAGATATTTTAACACTTCCTCATTTACTGAATGTCGAATATAAAACTTGCAAAAGAAAATTCCCTATGAATCGTCAACAAAGGAGGCATAATTTCGGGTTACACTAGAATAAAAAAAAAGTTAGTCATAGATTCGGTTTACACTAGATTTAAAAAATAGAGACAGGCTCAGTTTGCACTACTGTCAAACATAGACATAGATAGTATTTGTAGTAGAATCAAAATGCCAGAAAGTGGTCGGAATTACAATAGATTCCAAAAGGTAGAAATAGGTCCAATTTACACTAAAATCTGACATTTAAGAATAAGTACTGTTGCGGCCAAGTAAATAGTTAAAGAACTAACAAAACAAGTGTTACAGATATATCATATATTAAACAGTAAGTAGAACAGAAGAGTATTACACGACTAGTGAGTGTGTGTCGGTTGACCTAGCGTTCAATCTATTGGACTGTTATATTTACCAGCCTCCCAAAGAGGTAGGATGTGGCACACGGCCGAGTTTAATCTGGAGAAATCCGAGCCCGTAGGCTCGGCAAAAATTCCCCATAGTACCCGTATAAAACCAAGAGCAAATAATGAAGAAAGGTGGTTCGGAGAATTTGACACTCACAGGACATAAAAAACAAGAGGAACAAAGAAAAACAACGTATAACCTACCTACAGAACTTGTGTAAATGATTGGCAAAAAAAAAAAAAAAAAAAGATTTAGGAGAGATAGCGAGAAGACAAAATATACGAAGCGCTACAAATGAAAGGAAATATTCTGAAAAAACAAGGCACATAGAAGAAGACCATTTATTTTATTTTTATTTTTCTTCTGGTAAGTAATTTCACACGTCGGTAAATCTTTTGAACTCCAGGCTATCATATAATTTTATAACGTAATTCAGAAATACATTATATTTCCAAAACGTAGGGGCTCTTATTTTTGGTAGGATAATTTCTTTGTCTCTCTAACTAGTTACAAAATGTATACATTTTTTCTAATCATGACTATTTCCAGAATATTTCCTTCAAGTTGTTTTTCTTACACATAAATTTACATATTTTGCGACAGTGATCGTGTAGTAATATTAGTTGATGGGGAGCGCATTGAAGTTTTTTTTTAAAATAAGAGAGTAAGAATGAAAATACCAACAACTAACAATAACCTATTTTATTTTCTGTGCAAACTAGAACGAAAGAATAAAAGAGTACAAAGCAGAATGAAAGAATACATGCGTGAATGAAAGAATACATGCGTGAATGAAAGAACACATGCGTGAATGAAAGAATACAAACTAGAATGAAAGACTGAAAGAATACAAAAGAGTGAATGAAGGTGTTTATATAGACATATTCTTTACTGGATATACGTTCAAGTAACAAGATGAGGAGAGTCTCATCTTTTGGATGAATTAGTAGATATGCCTGTATATAGGCTTAAAGCATCGGTATGCCATTTGTGTTTAATACATGTGGTCTGCAGTACCAAATACCCTGGAGGAAAATTTCTTCTCTGTAAGACAACCTGTGGCAGAGAAATAGAGAACAAGAGAGACAGAGAGAGGGAGAGAGGGGGGGAGAATTTGGGAGCTAGAAATGGATAGAGGGAGGGGGAGTGAAGGAGAGTGAGGGAGAGAAGCTAGATTGAGAGGGGGAGAGAGATTATGTGCCCTTTTCATTCATACTGTTTTTGGCAATGCTAGCGAGTGGTCGTTAGTTCATCAGCAGACACATTGGATAATTGCCAAACATGACCAGAAACGATTTTTTGAACCCAGGCTGTTTCACCCTTGAGGTCGCGACCCTTTTCATCTGTGCCATGGTCGATGGGGGATCTTCCTTAGTTCCATTAATAAGTGCAATTTTTTCCATTTTAATCCTTCAGGAAAGTGGTGTTTGTTCTTGACAGCACTATTAAAAATATTATTTATCTTATAAATTATATATAACAAAATATCATAAGATGACTTGTGATACTAAATGTTGTTTGTTTATTTAGCGGCATATCGACTCCTTATGAGTCATCTAATGCCGAAACTTAATTTTCTTGGAAGCATTAGTTATTACTTTTACAAAAATATATTGCTGGTAATTTTAATTTTTTTTATTTAAAAAAAAATGTATTGCTGGTAATATTTTTTTACTATGATAATGTATTGTTGGTATTTTTACTATAAAAATATATTTTTATTCTTTCACAGAGTTTTGACACCAGTTTGGAGTTTAACTATTTGCCCATAATTTGGAAGAAAGGTCAGGTTGGACCTGGGAACAATAGCAATTAAGAGGTCGTTACACGCTCCTCAAAACCTGCCGATCGAAGGCTAAGCTGACGGATGTAGTTTATTGTCATTCCCAGGAAGCGTGATGCTATAATGTGAAAATAATTAAGCAATTTAAATGATAAGCTATATAATATTTATCTTCTGCATTTAAGTTTCATGAGTTAGAAAACTAATTAAAATGGAAACCAAACTAAAATTGTCCATAATATTTATAATTAAAATATGTTATCAATTTACATTTAAAGTGTAAATAGTTAATTATATATATATATATATATATATGTGTGTGTGTGTGTGTGTGTGTGTGTGTGTGTGTGTGTGTGTGTGTGTGTGTGTGTGATGAAATAGACTAAATCCGACAATTATTTTAATATTCAAATCATGGGTAAGTTGTAGTTTAAAAGCAGTAAATCGATCTTGATAACCAGACGCTTCCTTTGTAGCTAAACTGTTATAGCACGTCAGGCTATATGACGTATTTTTATAGGTTACAGGATCGATACCCGTCGAAGGAGGTATGTTTTCTATGAAATTACTCGGACATGTATATTTATAATTCAGTAAGTACATTACTTTATTCTGATGAAGTGCCTTGACAGGACGAAACGAGTTACATGCAGTTTTTTTTCCGTTTTGTCATTCAAGTCCCCAAAACTCAAGAAAATAATCCCACAAACAGAAATCTACTATTCATTCGTGTAATCATTATTGCTGTCGCATCTGGTCGGTTACTACTTGTATATCCCGGGTGTAACATTAAAAAATGTTCAAAATCGTGTAACAGCAATATTTTCCAGCTGTTAAATTAAGCTTTGAACAGTTGTATCTTAGAAATGATTAAATATATCTTACTGGAATTCTCCCACGTGTTTACAACACTATTGGGCTTTACTTTGAATAATCAGAATGTATTTAACTCTAAGTTCAAATGAAGATGTCTCTTGCTATTTTACCTCGCTCCTGCTCTTTTTTTTAAAACTAATTCACCGTTCTTTTGATGGTTCTTCAATGGACTTTGAAGATGGAATGTTGGTACTATTACTGAAGCCTGAATGATATTTTTCCTCGTAATGTTGCTCAGTTGGAATGATATAATGGGGCAGACACAAAACGTTTTTAACCTGTTTTCTTTCTAGCTGAATAACTTTTGAGTTTTTTTAGTGATTCTCACAATATATATTGTCAAGATGGTTAAACGTCTTCTTTGAAAACCTGACAAAAAGAAACTCAATAAGTTTAGTGTTTTTTTAGATATTACATATTTTGTGGGATGGGCAATTATCCCATCCTCTTACACGATTTGGGCATTTTGGCTGTTACGCCCAGTATATTGAGATTCTTGCCAAAAGCCGAAATAGAATCTGTAAACTTATCAGTCCTCAACTGGCATCTCGGCTTTAGTCGATTTCGACCTTCTTAATTTAACTTCTCCGTGTCTTTGCGATATTTTCATGGCAATTGTACTAATTAGTTTTCCTCTTTGGTACCTCGACTTTATGAGTTTAAGCGTCGTACTAGTTTCGCAAATAGGTTTCATCATGTTATTGTTGAAACAGATAGATATAACCGTAATTTCTAATAGTTACTTCTCGGATACTTCCCAACCGTGGGACACTAATCTGGCTTCCTGCTTTCCTGCCAACTTCAATCTTCAGAAATTTAAATGCAACGTAAATCATCATCTTCTATCCCTCTAAATACCTGTCCTTTTATGACCCTTTCTCGTCAGTAAACTTTAGTTTTCCTTCACTATCAGTAATAACGTGCGTCTTAGTTGCTTTATCGTGTACTTATTAAAGTTCCTTCAATTTGAGATTGGCTTTGTAATTCTTCTCTTGACAATCTCTTTCCTTCTAATATGAATTTATAGCATTAATTAAGTTCGCATATTTTGTACAACGCAACCTAGTTTCATACACTCAGATTTACAATAGTTTGGGCGTTTGAAGGAGTCGTTTCGGACAGCGGTTCTTCAACTCGGACACTTGATAAGAAGCGACCCTAGAATCTTTGACAAGGTCGTTTTATATGCACACATTTAAAGCTTGCCCATTAAGAAGCTTGGAGAATAGGTTCAGGACGAGATAGATAAAATAATGCGTGCTCCTACTATTAAATCGGTTGGACGTAAACAACTATATATATATATATATATATATATATATATATATATTACTTTTGAGTGACTCTTTTGTAAAAGTCAGGTTTTATCAAAGGTCATACGTTATTATTTAATAAATGCCATTCCTAATAACAAGGCTTAACAAAACAACTAGATGATAGTTTGTTCGTCAAAAACAGAATATTTCTAAATAAATAAATCTCTTCTCGCATGCGCATACAGACATAATACTCTAACATATTTAGATTTCTTTTAAAATTTATTGGAACGTTAGAGTTTGTTATATCTATCTATCTATCTATCTATCTATCTATCTATCTATATCTATATATATACACATATATATATATGTGTGTGTGTGAGAGAGAGAGAGAGAGAGCGTAAATTCTAACACTCCAATATATATCTATATATTTATATATATATGTAAAAACTTAGCATTGAAATACACACACAGACATGCACACACACACACACATATATATATATATATATATATGTATATATATATAAACACTAATATTCCAATAAATTTTATAAGCGTAGATACAAGGAGGTGAAATAAGTCGCCACATGCTAGACGAAAAGTTTTCTACTTTTAGACGATTACCCGCGGCACTGACATAAGGTTTTTCGTACACAAACACATGATCAGAACGAGAAAAGCACTGAAATTAGGCGGGCGTGACTTGATATATTATTCGAATAGTTCTATGGGGGTTTTGTACTCAGAGTCAAAAATATGAGCAAAGAGAGAAAGACCCAGACAGGGGAGAAATGCTTGGAACATTGGCAGCTTTTTCGTTCGCAATATTTCTTATTGATAGCTGAATTTAGATTGGAATATTTTTCAGCTTCTGCAAAATATTCCATTTAACATTTTCTCATCCTTTTTATCTCTTTCTATTGCTTCAAAATATAAATACATATACATACATACACACACACACACACACACACACACATACATAAATATATTTTTGTAAAGTCGAACGTAAATTACTTAATGATTTTTTTTCGGAACGTTTATTTTGCTTGTTTACAGTAAAAGTTTAAATATATAATGTCCCATGTTTGAGTGCTTTCATCTTTTATAAGCTAGTATAAGGAGATTTTGTTTTTTGTCCTATGTCAGTTTCATCGTTTTGTAAATATTGTGTCATCGAATATATATCAACCTTTTAACGTAACGCATCTTCACGTGTTAATTCCTGTTGCTTCTATTTTTGAGAATATATATTAAATACATTTAGTATGTTACTTAAAAAAAATGATCAGTTATAACTGATATTGGATTCTTCGTTTTGTAGCTCTGAGGATTCATGTATTTGTAATCGTTCTTAGCGTTTGTATGGTATATACCTTCATTCCTTCAAGACAAGACACCGAGGGTAACATCTTTTAAAATTGATGACCGTCTAGATGGTAAAGTAAATACAAGAGAATGATTTGTTGGGAGCTATCCGTCGCCGACTTTTTCCCGATAAATCACCGTCGTGAGCCAAGGATGTAGAAGAGACTTGAAACGTCTGAAATGTGTTTCTTGAGAACAATGAACTTAATATTTGAGCAACGACCAGGCGTTCTTCTGCAAATAATGAGGAAAGAAGGTTTGGGACATTTGATATTCACTGGGGGACATTTTGAAAGCGAGAGCGACACAGGCAAACAACGCATAACATACCTAGCAAATTTGAGTAAAGGCATGGCGTACAGGGTTTAAGGGAGATAACAAACAGACAAAGTTTGACACTCACAGTATATATTTTCACCGAGACTGAGCAAAATAAAGCTTAACGTATCTAACAGGATGACAGAACAAAATATAGCAAAGATAGCAAAGAGATAACAAAAAGATAAAAATTAGTAAGCTTTATTAAAGACAGGAAATTGTGGCGAGCCATGATCGCCAACGCCCATAAGGGATACGGCACAAGAGGAAGAAATGAAAGATTTCAATACTGAATTGTCTTATATTACGTTATTCTTTTTTTAGCTTCCTTCCTGTGTTTGCTATCAACACTGCTTTCTGCGTATCGTAGTTTAATATATGACAATATTAAATACTAGCAGATATTTTGTTTTTATTTTTCAATAAGGTTCACCCTGTACAAGGCCCGGGGTCACTCAAGTTAATGGGTTACGTTAAGGGGTAGTATATGCGGATAGAAGGGGAAGATAAGGGTTAACTCTAGACTTGAACTGGTTAATATGGTATTGATGGGAGAAACATCCTCTTGGGGAGTCTGTTCCACAGAGCAGTGGTTCGCGGGACGAAGCTGTTTCAGTGAAACTTCTCCTCGATGGAATACGCAGGGAATGTGGGTGGTTTGCTTCTATGTATGTGGCATGGTGGGTCCTAGCCGTGATGGTTAGTCTGACAGAACCAAAGAATGTAGTTCATCCTGGCGCTCTCCACGGAAGGACAGCAACAGGCTCGCCACATCTCGCCTGTGAGTGAGAGGTTGAAGGCTGTAAAATATTTCGTCGCACACACGGAGTCTAAGACGCTTTTGAAATCTGTCGAGGCTGAAAAGTGAGGTCTGGGCAGCTCCTGACTAAATATACCAACAGTATTCCATTTTCAGCCTCGTGTGTCAAGTTAGAGGATATCATGAAGAGTCAGCTACTTACTGCAGCTTTAGCGATGGGTCGTATGTACGAGTTCCGCTTGATTCTCATGGTTAGAGCATGTAAGAAAAGTGGAAGAAGATTCGGAACTATATGGAAACTGGAAATGTACTGTTTCTTTTGGGAACAGAAGAACCTTAAGAACTACGTGAAAATAGACTCTAGCCATAAGAAAACTAACTTTTGTAGGACACACAATGAAGAAGGCTTACGACTATATAGCATTGAAACACCGGTTCCTGTAAGATCAATAAAGTTAAACCACGTTAAGCTTGGTGAGTATATAGATGGGTGACCGCTTACAAACACCAGGTGCTGTAAACATGGATGTGCGACTGGTGTAAAGTTCAATGGTTCGGAATTATTAATCGGAGAGACGAGTTCCAATTCTCACCGGGTTCGTTATATTCACTTAGGTGTAAATACCATTGTCAAAGCTATGAATAAAAATCTTCTCCCTCCTCTCTATGGGTTAATTAGTAAAACTTCTATCGCTAAATCATTATTATCTTTTAAAAACAAAAAACAATTCTTATGGTCCAAAAATATTTTCTGGCTTTACATTACGTGCAAAGGGTTAATAAGCTGTAGAAAACTAATTACTCACATCTAATGAAGAAAGTGTGCTTGAAAAGTTAACACTCACGGAACATATTGCGAGGCAGATAAACAAGACGAAACAGGTAAGATACCGAACGAATTTGAATAAGTAGATGACAGAACAAGGACAAAATGGAGGTTACAATAAAAAAAAAAGAAACAACAAAAACAGGAGGTTGTGAAGAACTCAGATCTAGAACATTCTGAAATTATATGTCCGAATCATCTTTGGTCGAAACGTTGTGTCTATAATTACAAGTATAAGAATTACGATGCGACAAATTGCTTGAAAAAAAAATCAATATTAAAAAATACTGATAATACCTCGTTTTAAAAATCAAATTATTTTTTACTTTACATGCAATTGACGCGCTTAACAAAATTTCCAGCTGTCTTAACTGAAGAAGCGTTAATTCAAATAGTATTAATCAGCGAGTGAAATCACATGAGTATACTATATATCAGTGGTTTGAAAATGGTGTTTCCGAGCTATAGTATTGTTCCATATTTGTTTTATCGTACGGTTATAGAAATGAAAAAAAAAGAAAATATGAAAAATAAAGATATATATGTGCTAACAATTCTATTATGGTAATTAAAAAAAGTCATAGCTTCAAATGCTTTATGTTGTGAAATACTTTATGTATACCTCGTCGCTTGAATCCGTGTATACTTGTCTGATTGGGTGGCTAGGATCTTTCGTGTTTCTTCAAAATTTATGGTTTACAGAGCAAATCTGATGATTAGATCTTAGTTACACTTCCGCAGAAAGCGACGAGAAAGACAATGACAGAGAGAGAGAGAGAGAGAGAGAGAGAGAGAGAGAGAGAGAGAGAGAGAGAAATAATTCGGCATGAACAAGGGAAGTCAGTACTCTCAAACACTCGGTCCTGACGATTTGTGAATTCATGCCAAGTCAACCATCAACGGTTTCGATTTAGTTGCGATTCTGCGATTTCATTCACGAAGCTTGGGCCAAAAGACGGTAAGTTTTTTGTGCACCTTCTCACGGCACAACACACTGGGACCGATTCCCCACGCCGAAACTATCAAGAAATCACGTCCCTGACAGATTGACCGTGAAGAGATTCCAACCAGGATCTCATGGTCGGTATGCTGACCATTCGGACACGCGAACGATAAATTCGTCTATAGGTATGACTTAAAATGTTTACCGTGTAAGAAATCCTTTCTAATCTGGAATTGTTTTCAAAGTTATATGTCCTTTTTATGTTATTCTTAACATTATTAGTGCAGAAAGCGTTTGAACTCGGATACGTGATCTCATTTTCCACGCCGCCAACTGTTTCCTTACATCAGTGTCTATATTCATTACTAGTAACTAAGTGTTGACAGAGACGCATGCCATTAAGGAGCTTCCGGTTTGTGTCCCATTTTGCAATTTGTCCGGAAGTCGCAATTTTCATCATCAGTTGATCTGTGGCGGCATTTAGTAACCTCGGAAGTCAGCGCCATATATTACAAGTTTACCCTCCAGTCAAGTTAACATGAGAGATTAATTTTCATCCACCAGGGTTCAGTCCTTTAGAATGGCATTATTAAGAGTTCGCCAGTGTTATCATAATGTGAACACACACACGTACACACACAGATACAGACAGACACACACACACGCATACACACTCATATGTATATATGTGATACGAATATAGTTATAACGTATGCAATATCTATGGGTAAAAGTTATCATTATCAGGGATAGAGCTTATGCAAATATACAAAGTGAAAACTAATGTAAACACTGAACGACGACAGCCTGTTTCATGCTTGAACACAATCGTCATGCCATACATATATTACATATATATATATATATATATATATATATATATATATATATATATATATAGGGAAAGTTTGATGAGGAGGTTCTACTTTGGTTTAGGGGACGCAGGTACGAATCTTGCCACATTTCTCGAAATCTTCAGGCCGTATATGTAAATAAATGTACTGTTTAATAAATAAATAAATAAAAACAGAGCATCTACTCAAATATGAGTATCCATTTAAAAATAGCGTTCAAACAAGTTACATATGTATATATATATATATATATATATATATATATATATATATATATATATATATATATATATATATTTTGAACAATAAAAATTATTAAAAAAATTTAAATCTTCAGACACACTGGGTTGTAGATTAATATTATATATATATATATATATATATATATATATATATATATATATTAATTACATCTGGATATATATATATATATATATATATATATATATATATGTATGTATATATATATATGTATATATATATATATATATATATATTTATATATATATATATATATATGTGTGTGTGTGTGTGTGTGCGTGTGTGTGTGTTGGGGGTGCATACGCATTATTACCTGTTAAAAATTTTAAATATCTTCCGTCCTGTTAATTATTCATAGGGTGAAGAAGCTTATTTGACATAGCTACATCAAATCCCTTAATCGCCATTATTGTTTTCGTGTTAAGTGGCAATCCCGAGTATTATAGCACATCTACATCATCACATTGAATTATAAGAGTTCGACATATTCCATATTATATTCTCACTCCTTGCCCATGCGGTAACGTTTAATCTCTCATTTTAAACAGATTTTTATCTCTATCATGTACTGAATTGTCGAGAGTTACGGCTATTCCGCGTTGAAAAAGCGGTTCCCGTTCGATCATTGGTTAGACAACATGGAAACATTGCCCTTAAGGCTATACATGGTTCCGTAAGCTTGGGTGGACGTGTGGTTTACTTGATAAAGGCTCGGAAAAAAAATCGGAGAACCGAGTTCGAATTTCAGTCAGGTTCGTTGTATTCACTTACGTGTAAAAACCTTGGGAAATGTATGAATTCACCTTTTCCCCTCCGGCTATGAGTTAAAGTGGAAAACTTATATCAGAAATTCATTATTATCTTCAAAATGGTCTCACAATCTAAAAATATGATTCGGCTTTAAATAACCATGAAGAGGTTGATAAGACGTAAAATAAGAAATCTATATATAAACTGTAGTATACGGTAATTATTATGGGATTTTAGACGACATGAACGTAAGTATGAAGGAAACACGATGGCATGAGTTGAAATTTCAACTAAATTCGTTGATTCTAGTTCATGGAAGTCCGAAGCTTTTGCGCAACAGGGGTCTTTAATATCTTTTTTTCTTTGGATCTATTTCCAAAGGTTCTGTGAACTTTCTTTTTCTGGACGATTTTCTTGGTTCTGGCATTGTTTGCGGTCTTTTTATATAAAATGTATCGAAAATCATGTCCATTACCTCTTCCTGAGGTGGACCGTTAGCATCCTGCAACGGTCTTTTCCTTATTTTCTTTACGTGTCTTCTATGTGAGAATTTTTGTCCCTGTACTATGTAAACCTATATTGCCGATTCTTTTCTCAATTGTTCCTTGCTCTCAGTAAGATGTATTATTTTTATATGATTTAAAAAAACTTTTTCTCCTGGGAGGAATTTTCTTTTTGGTGCGTAGTACTGTGTTACCTGTTTCGTTTTACTTGGTAGCAATTTATCAAGTGTAGATCTGATTTATCTAGCAAACATCACTTCTGCGGGTGATAATGTTGATGGTGTAGCATTATTTGGCGTTATTCGATATACCAGAAGAAATTGCTGTAATGCTTTTTCCGTAGGCACATCGTAGGCTTTTCGTAACGCTCTTTTGAGTGTATCAACAAATCTCTACGCTTGCCCATTCGATCTTGGGAGATAAGGCGGGGACTTTATATGTTTGACTTGATAAATTTCGCAAAATTCTTGGAAGTCTGCTGACGTGAATTGCGTTCCATTATCTGTGACTAGGCAATCCACTACACCAAACCAAGCGAATAGCTCGTGGAGGCAATTTATGTTTGTTTCCGAAGTAGGATTTTGCAACGAAACACCTCCGGCCATTTACTATAGCTATCCACGATGATTAAATAGTAGAAACCGTCAATTGGTCCTGCATAATCTGCGTGTATTCTTGACCACGGAAGATCAGTCTCTGGCCATATCTTATGGATGATTGGTGGTGCTTTGGCTGCTAAATTACAACCCTTGCACATTTCCATCTGAGTAATATCCTGATCCATATTCTTCCAATATACATAGCTTTGCATTAGCGACTTCATTCTATTTTTACCAGGATGGCCCCTATGGAAATCCTTTAAGATTCGCTTTTGTAATATTTTGGGAATTACAACCCTTTCGTTGTAAAGTAGCACATTGTCGCATAGAGAAAAGCTGTCCGATATTTGCTTATCTTTTTCTGCTATTTTTGCTTTTTTTTCATTTATAAATTTGTCGTTTTGGGCTTCATTTCTTTATGTCTTCTAGTGTCACTGGGAGGTTTCTAACTGTACAATATAGTACTGTCCTGATGTCTTCTTCATTTCTGAGGGCTGCGATAACCTTATCTTCCAATGACTCCGACTTGGTAGGTATAATTCTCGACAGACCATCCGCGTGCCCGATTTTTTTCGTTGGTAATTACTCCAATCTGAAATTGTAGTTCAGAAGAATTGTTCCCCATCTAAGTAACCTATTTGCAGTGTAAACCGGCAGACCTTTTTTCGAACCAAAAATTGTTAGTAACGGTTTGTGATCCGTTTGTAGAATAGGATATCTACCATAGATGTACTTATGAAACATTGTGACTGCGAAGATAATTCCCAGATTTTCTTTCTCTATTTGTGAGTAATTTTTCTCCGCTGGTAGTGGCGTTCGAGAAGCATGTGCGATGGGTTTTATTGCCCCATCTGGCATTTTATGTAATATACACGCGCCAACTCCGTAGGCACTCGCGTCACTTGCTACAATAATTTTTAGTTTAGGATCGTAGTGTGCCAAAAATAAATCTGAAGTTAATGTTTTAATTATTTCGTCAAATGTTTCCTGATATTGATCTGTCCACTGCCAAACTTTTTTTTTCTTTAGCAGCTCGTTCAGTGGTGCGCGAAGTTTATGCATGTGAGGTATAAATTCCTGGTAGTAACTCACTAAGCCTAGAACACTTTGTAGTTCTGTTACGTTCTTAGGAACGGGCATTTTTTTTTTATTGCTGTTGACCTTTCAGGGTCTGGTCGTCTACCTTCTTGATCTAAGATATGGCCTAGGTATTTAATTTCCTTCATGAAAAAATTGCACTTATTTTCTTTTACCTTGAACCCATAGATTTTTATTCTCTTAAACACTTCTTGTACATGTTCCCAATGTTGTTCAGTTTCGCTATTAATCAATACGTCATCCAGGTATGCAATCGTTTACTCTAGTCCGGCAAGCATCGTATCCATTGTCTGTTGGAATATAGCCGGCGCGACCTTAATCCCAAAAGGTAATCTTTGGTATCTGTATATTCCTTTGTGTGTGTTTATGCATAGTAGTTTGGAACTTTCCTCATCGACTGGAATTTGCAGGTACGCTACACTTAAATCAATTTTAAAAAAAAATTTTCCGCCATTTAATTTAGTGAATACTTCTTCTGGACTGGGTAGAGGATAGTGGTAGTCCTTTATTGCTGCGTTCAAACCTGTAGAAAAATCAGCGCAAACTCGAATTTCTCTTGATTTCTTTTTGACGTAGACCGTCGGTGCGGCCCATTTACTGTATTCTACTTTTGTCAATATGCCAGTGTTTTCAAGTCTAGCCAATTCTTGATCAATATTTTCTATTGACGCAAACGGTACGCTCCTTTTTTTCTTGAAGATAGGTTGAACGTTTTCTTTTATTTCGATATTCACTGCCTTTTTCTTACATCTTCCGAGACCTGATGAAAATACTTCGGGGAAATTCGTTTTTAGTTTTTCTAAAAAGGTTATCAACCGAGACAGACAAATTAAAGTCTGTCTCGGTTGATAACCTTTTTACATTTTGGCTGTACGTACTTATTGGTAAGTCCCACAATTCGAATTTTTGCCTGCAGTCCGTTCCGAATAGGTTTTCTCTATTTCTTAAGACGTACATTTTTAGTTTCTTCTTCATTCCATTAAATGTTACATTTGTAATTACTTCACCCTCAAATTTTATCTTTCTCCCCGTAACTGATCTAGCAATTTTATCCGTTTTTAACGTGGCAGGTTTGTTCAGTTTTCTCCTTGTTTGTAGGTTTATAATAGTTAAGTCTGAGCCAGAATCCAGCTGTAGCCTGACTTTTCTGATTTGCATTTGTACGTATTTTCTTATGTTAGTCTCATTTGCTGGGTCAGACCTCGTAATTCTTATTCTGCTTTTGCTTTCTCTTCTATTCCAAAAATGAGAACTTTTGTGGCCTATTTTTTACACGATAGACAAGTTTTAAAACGATATATACAGTCTTTAAACCAATGCCAAGTCCCACAGCGATAGCATGGACTAGGTGGTAGTTTTCTTTTATATTGACTTATAAAATATTGTTTTACATGTTCTTGGGTGGGGGTGGGGAAATCGGTTTGGCTTGTTTGTGAGGAGGGAAAGTTGGTTTGTCTTCGTACTTTATGTATGTGCGCGATGCCAGCTTCTATGTTTTTGAGTCTTTCATCACACTGATGCATCTCTGGCAGTCTTCGGTCAGTTTTTGAAGTGTCAAATGTTGTTCACTCTCCAATTTAGTAAGGATTCTGCGTCTCATTTCCGCGTCTTTGGTTGAAACCAGACCTTGGATGTAAATTAAGCTTTTGAAATTGACCGCGCTGAGTTCCGATAATTTGAAGTCGTCACAATATTTGTTGACAATGGACGCGAAAGTTATGTAATCTTCGATGTCCTTTTTTGTTAGGTTCATGCATTTCCATCTTTTATGGAATAGTGAGGTATTATGACTGAAAAGTTTTGTTAGCAGGTTTATGGCTTCTTTGAACGTTAATTTATTTGTTTTTCTGGGAAGGCATGTGCCTAATTTTCTTAGTAATAGACGTACTTTATGTGTGTCTGACCAATCTTTGAAGTCAAATTCATATAGATCTTCGTACCTTTGGAAGTAATTTGCAAAAGTTTTGTCTTTGTCGGGTGTGTACGTGAAATCTTCGATAGTACTCTAAATAGCGTCTTGTGAGAGAATTTTTCGTCCTCAGATTTTTGCTCTTTATTTGACATTACACGTAGCAATAATTCTTGTAATTACAGATGTTTCTGTTCGTTATTTTGCTGCTGTTGAAATTGGATTTTGATAAGTTCCACAATGGTTGACTTAAAATCTTCCATGTTAACGTTATTTGTGTAACCTGATATTCTGAAACCTGTGCACGCAAAAAATTCCTTTGTTGCCAGTAAAATTGATATCCAAAAAGAAAATTCTTTTTTTTATGTGTTCGCGTAGAACTTGCTTTTTAGAAATCTCGCGTACAGCTTGTTTTTTTAGAGTTTAATCGTCGACCACTGTTATGTGCGACGGATAGCAAATAAAGGTATGTCCTCCTCGTAGAGAGTTCGTTTTTCTTTTGAGGGTTTCCAGGTCGCCACTTGTTATGTGCGATGGATAGCAAAAAAAGTATGTCCTCTGCGTAGAGAGTTCTTTTTTTGGGTTTCCTCGTCGCCACTTGTTATGGTCCAAGTTCCTTGTACCACGGTGATGGTCCAAGGTATAATCTATGAAGAATAACTCGAACACAGGTATGGAATAACACAGATATATTACAAACAGAAATATGTACAAAGAAGTAGAAGTATTAGTAATGACTATCAGATTTGGTTAGAGAGACCTATGTTGTCTCGACAAGTATCACTATTCCAATGTCTTACAGTAATCGTCTGACACGACTCTGTCTCTGACTGACTCTGACGCTGAACGACTCTGAACATGAACTGTACTGCTGCTCCCTCTTGAGGCGCAGTATTTATGATGTCCGGAATACTCCATTATTATTATGGGTAAGTTCCCATAACACAAACACTATTTAGTTTGGGTGTAGATGTAACCATTATGGTCAGAGAAGGGGACTTTGATAGTAGATGCATATTATAATTTTTAGGATAATTGGTTTGATGGATGGGGGTAGAATTAAATTATTTATGTACACGGAATTAAGGACGATGCCAATAGTTTGACAAACGGGGAATTTTGTGAATAAATTATTAACGTCGAGTGACGCTAGAATACCTTAGGTTGATTTTATACATTTTTTAAAATTGGGCAGGTATGGGGGTAATTATGTGATTAAGGAATTTGGATAGCTCATCGATAGGCGTTGGTCCTAGCGAGAATTTTTCTTTTTCTCTATAAGTATCATATATATACATATATATATATATATATATATATATATATATATATATATATATATAAAATAACTGGCCACTAGTATTCGAGGATACTTGTCTATTAGGGCAACTGCTATGTGGTGTTTTACTGCAACTATGCAGGTTCTGGGTAAGAGCGTAGTATCTAGCGTGACCAATCATTAGAACAAGGCCAGCATGCTCAAGACCACGATGACTAGTTCGTTCCTTCTGTTCTGAACATAAACTGTTTCCACAATATATTCATTGATAATACTAATATAATAACCTCATCGAAATTTAAGAAAGTTGAAAATAACTTAAGAATTATTAAGAAAAAAGTAACAAAACAGCACTCAATAACATCAACTATGAACACGATCACAATGTGTTGACCGTTTTTTGGAAAATAAAACATTCGTATACCATTAGATACATACATAAAATATCATATTTTCAGTTTAAAGTAAAAATAAAACATCCTTGATAATGGCTAAACGTGTGAAGCGCTCGGACATTCAGAACATTCGGACAATTTCTACATAATTTCTTTTCAGAAAAAAAGAAACTTGTACGAACACAAGAAAAAATAAATCAAAAACTTAACCGCCGCAGTACCTTTTGAGACGTTTCTAACGAAACTTATATATATGTGTGTGTGTGTGTGTGTGTGTATATATATATATGTGTGTGTGTGTGTGTGTTTGTGTGTGTTAGTTTGTGTGTGTTTGTGTGTGTGTGTGTGTGTGTGTGTGTGTGTGTGTGGGCTCCCGTTTTAGACACGTAGGAAAATGCTAACAGATGTAAGTACTGAAAACTCATCACATAGAAAGTAACTCATACACCGATTATTTGAATCTTTGTATTCAAATATATTAACCAATCATCGACGTCGTACGAGACGCGTGGTATTCTTTGAATTGGCAGACGGTAAAATATCTTAAAATTAAATTTTAGAGGCTCAACGTCAAAATATGTTAAACAATATTTTTCTTCCTTAAAATGCATATATCAAAATATATATTAGCAAATAATCTTGTGATTAAAAAATATAAATTCTCTGGAGCCCTCCTAGGTTATTATAAATATGATCAATTTTTTATTCGCTAACCAGTTTTTCAGTTAATATTGAATATCTCTTATTTATTTCAAGTATACAACATTACACAAAATTACGTTCAGTGTTCGCGGCAACATTACGCTAACTTGTTTACATGTGTCATCAGTCGGACATAACATCCTGTTTTTCCATCCAGTCTAGCTTTTTCTCACCTTCGTTCATAAGGTCTACAACTAGAATTCATACTCACTAGACCTGTCATATAAATCTACTAGAGTTGTAACATAAATCTGTACACATATAGACGCATTTATCGTTTTCCTATACTAACGCAATACATCCAGTTGTACTGTAAAAAAGGATACACATTTCTTTCCATTCCCCCCAAAAATAATATTACTTCAATAAATAAAAATTATTAAACTTTGTCGATCCGTGTTTGAAGATTAATTTAATTCTTCGTTTTGTACGCATATTCCGCTACAGATATATATGTCTGTTAAGAAATTAAAACATTCCTATTACTATAGATAGATAAAAGTATCAAGTAGTGTTTTTTTTTAAATTTATTTGTGGAAATATGAGTGTCTTAATTCGGACAACAAAAGATCCTTGATACGTTAGACGACAGTTCCACATATCATTTGAGAGCTTTACATACTGTATGTCCTCAAAAGTAATCACTTTTACAAATGGAAGCAAATTATTATAAAATCTAAAAACAGAGCCGTTTCACCCATCGTCAAGGAAACCTGTGTATGCGTATATATATATATATATATATATATATATATATATATATATATATATATACAGTGTAACCCGGATATAAGAGAGTTGTCGGGACCGGAGAAGAAGTCTCTTATATCCGGGCTTCTCTTATATACGGGTTTCTCTTATATCCGGGTTTGGTCTCTTATATATACATTAACACAGGCTCTAATTTGGGACCAGATAAAATCTCTCTTATATCCGTGTTTCTCTTATATCCGGGTTACACTATATATATATATATATGTATATATATATATATATATGTATGTATATATGTGTGTGTGTGTGTGCGTGTGCTTGTGCGTGCGTGCGTGCGTGTGTGTGTTTTTGTATTTGCAGAGAGATATCTTTCATTACACGTTAAACTACATTCAGCACAGAAAGTTAGTATAATTGCGCAAACTCTTAAACCCTACTTCAACTAGAATGCTGCATCCACGCAATGCATATATGAGGATGGATCAAGCAAGCGATAGCATTGTTCAAAATCGAGTCGCAGTCATCATCATATATATATATATATATATATATATATATATATATATATATATATATATATATATATATGAGCATCGATGTGTACATTTATATATGGTTGTATGCATGTTCAAGTGTATTTTCCTATATTTAACTCACGCTTGACACACAGCACACACATAAACACACACATATATATGTTCCTTGAGCATCTATTTGTACATATATATGTGTAAAAAAGGAAAAGTGTTTATATATATATATATATATAAAGTGTTTATATATATATATATATATATATATATATATATATATATATATACACACATTGGAACAAGCCGATCCATTTGTTTTCCGTGCTTTACTGAGATAAGAACGAATGCATTTGTCAGATTGATTTTTATCCAACGGAAATGCTCCTCAATATTATAGCAATCCCAAATGCTGTACAAATCAGACGTCGTTATTCGATAAGTATAAATATCTTTGATATTAAAAGCGATCTTTGAGGCATTATTCTTATGATTCATCCCCAGTCCTACTTCAATCTCTATGAAGAATGAAAAGATACGAAGCCCTAAATATTAACAAAAGCCTAGGCACACTACTTTTAGGCGTAAGCAATATCGCTGTATATTCATAGACCGTGTCTCCCATTATTAACCACTTCATGTTTTATCGAAATATAAAATAAATACTTTTTGGAATGTAAAAGCTTATTGATGAATTATGGCAACGTATACCTGCGCAGTTAAGTTGAAAGTTGTTTCTTCTGCGCAGACGTAAACAAATGGAAATAATATGTATGACTATTCCTAAAATTCGAAGTATCAAATTAATACCATGTAGATATGAAATATGTTATAAGGCTGATTGGACTGATAAGTAGGATTTTTCAAAATTTGCTAAGAAATGTAGGAAGTTATCGAAGGTTGCTGTAACATTGTAATTTTTGAAGATGTCAACATTTTGTATCAGGAGTTACAAGTTGTTGTTGATGAAGATGAAGACTTTCAAAATAAAAGAATTCAGTAATTTCAAAGAGAATATATTTAACATTTTCATGCGAAATGAATTCAATAATTAGGTGATTTTTAGAAATATATATAATTTGTTTTATTAAGGAAAAGATATCTTACAAAAGAAGAGAAACATAAAAAAATATATTTATGTACGTACAGATAGCTAAAAGCCTTATGTATTTAGTATGACTGTGTGTTAGCTAGTTAGGCGCCTCGTCCTTGGGGTGAAATTTTGTAGTCGGCTGCCTGTGTGAAAACCTTGTTCTTGCTACTACATGTCAATATATGAGCGAAATATGAGCGGGGGTTTATGTCTTATGTTTCTCTTCTTTCTTTCTGTGTTCCGTATCCTTTCAGGACGTAGGCGATCATGACTCTCCACCTCCTTCTCTCCTTTGCAGCTCTCAACGTATTCCTTCCCTCTGCCACCTCCCCCAGACCACGTTCTGTCATCCACTTGCTTAAGAATGCTAAGTATATCATGAGTTGCTTTATCTGGTCTCTCTTTCCCTCTGTTCAACTGAGGAGTGTCAGATTCTCCAAGACCTCCTTCCTGATTATATGTCCCAGGAACTTTAACTGCCTATTCCTGATGTTAAATATAAGCTCCCCTCTTGTTTGTAACCTCTCAATACCTCATCGTTGCTCACACGTTCGGTCCATGATACCCTTAGCATTCTTCTGTAGAACCACATCTCCGTCGCCTCGAGTCTCTTCTTCATCTTTGAGGAAATCGTCCAACATTCGCTACCGTAAAGCATGACAGAATAATCCTGAATACAACAACACTTAGCGAACGTGTTGAAGGGGAAGGTAGGGAAATCCACACAGTACACAGTGCTCTAAAAAAAGTCCTTCGGAGAACCCAAACTATATGTGTCCTATATTAAAAGAGAAATTATAACAAAACCATCTTTGTCAAACAATGAAACTTAGAAACACAAGATGTTAGCTGCTAACAAAATAATGAATAATAAGAAAAGAGAACCCACATTTCATCCATTCTTTTCACTGATTATGTTTGTGTTAGCCTCTATGGGTAATAATAGTTAAGAGCAAAGGTGGCATTACTTCAAGGAGAGGGCCCCTCCTTCCGAATACAGGTTAAGAGGTCAACAATGCCAAAGCAGTGAGATGTTGCGGGATCGCTTTATATGTGCATAGATATACATTAACATGTTTACAGCAAAGGTGAACTTAACGGTTTCAGAACGAAGGTGACTTTTATAAACTACAGGGATCATCACACGCACGCACGAACACGTACATGTATACACTCATATATTTATGTATGAATTTATCATGTACATAAATGACACTCAATTGAAACGAAGCCGTGAAGTGAAGAAAAAGTATTCTGATGCTATTTGGCCATTATGGGAATTTTCAGCTACAGAACCTCGCCAAAACCATACGACAGTGTTGGTGATAGGCAGTCAGTTTAGGTAAATATAATAATTGATATTAATACCATAATAAAGTCCCCACTTTGCAAGAAAATTCCCTGTTAGATAATATAATCTCAATGATTCTTTGAAGTCTTCCAATATAGCCATGAAATCCACCACCAATCTCAGATAATTTGGGCAAATAGAAAGATTTTCCAAGGTACCATGGAGACTATTTTCAAGATTGAAGACGGTTTTAATGCATTACAGTTTTCTGTTATTCTTTTATTTCTCAGTTAAATTTCTTTTTTAAAAGTTCGAATCAGTGTTTTTATTTTTGAGTTGAACCAGCGGTTTTATTTAGTTTGAAAATATAGTGAAAATTCTATTACATATCTTTGTTTTTCAGTATATTATGATTTTTCCTCAACTGCTCCGGCCTTCTTCAGGTGTTTGTAATTTCGAACTGAACACTTTATTTCGTCCACTGGGATAGATTGTTCTAGTTCTACGTGTCATGCCTCTTCCGGATGTCTCAGTTATCTCCCTTTAACTCTCAAAGTTTTTATTCGCCACTGCAGTAGACAAGTATTGAACTCACAACTCTTGAGTCAAGTCAATGGATCCAACCAAAGATTTCATCCTCTGGACCAGTGACTTGACCCAAAGAATTATGGGTTCAATACCTCGCTACTGCCGTGGTGAGAAAAAAACTTGGAGAGTTAAAGAGAGATAACGGAACATTCAGAAGTGGCATGTCATGTGGAACTAGAACAACCTAGATGTATATATTAGCATTTTAATCGAGTTTTATCTATCTATCTATCTATCTATCTATCTATCTATCTATGCAAAGATAAGTGATGTAGTATCATATTGTAGCTTTGTTCTGTTTTCACTAAACGTAAGTCTTTCATCCTGACCCATTAATATGTCCATCTCGACAAATAACTCGTTCTCCTTCTCTGCACATATATATGAGGGATAGTGAGAGAATCTATATTTCAGTCGTTTCTTTGCAGCAACTTTAACAACCACGTCTGCCACACACACGCGCCAACAGACACACATACACACACACACACACATACACGCATATATATATATATATATATATATATATATATATATATATATATATATATATATATCCTTATCATCATATATAAACATTAAACTAAGGAGAGTAATATATATATATATATATATATATATATAGGAACATTATTCTAAGGAGTGAAAAAATACGTATAGTCCTATTTTTGCTGGGATCCTTTGAAAAAATCAAAGACCAAAACGAAGAAAGATAAGAGGTTTGTAGAACATCTTAACCTATTCTTTTGAGATTTATGAAGAAAACGGTGGAATCATAGATAGGGAGGGAAAAATAAAAAAAAATAAAAAGTCAAGTATATCGGAAGAGATAATAAAAAGTAAGTCGATTCTTCCAAAGCAAAAAAATGTGAGAAGAAAGAAAGACTTAAAACGATCCAAGTGCAGCATAGCAGATTTTCTTTTTATAGAAATCAATTTTTTTCACAATAAAATTGGTATTAACGAAACGTTGTTGGTAAAATTGTCAGGCTATACACACACACACACACACACACACACACACATATATATATATATATATATATATATATGTATGTGTGTGTGTGTGTGTGTGTGTGTGTGTGTATGAACAATATATCGTATGATTTTAAGCTTGTAGTAGTTATCTGTATTAGAAACAAAAAGATTGATAATAACCTCTTTTGGTGTAGTAAGTTTTTATTAGCAAAGAAATTGGAACGGAAATATTTTTAAATAAACAATTTCAAACGTTATTTGAAAGAGAAATATATTTGATTAACACAATATCCATTATCTCTTAACGTATTAATATTATTAGTTGTATTATTTTTATTTTATTCCCTATATTTCTTATGTGTACACATTTCTTTCCGGGTCCCGCCCAGAGACCTAAAGTTAAAAAAGAAATCATGACATTTTCCACTGACTAATTAAAACACACGCGCGCATGCGCGCACACACACACACACACACACACACACACACACACACACACACACACACACACACACACACACACACACACACACACACACACACACATTTTATACAGATAAAGCCCTTCGTAACATGTGGTATGTATTTGTGAGAATATTTTTTTTTATTTCTATAAGGCATGCGCTTCACTGAATCCCTTCAATGAGTCTACTGGAATATTTTCCAACAAACCCGAGGGCTCCAACTACAACAGGGATTGTTGATGTTCCCATGTGAAACATATTTTGAGATTTCGACTTCAACGTCCTTGTATTTTGATACCGTTTTGAAGATCTTCAAAGATACACTGCAGTCTGCAGGGACTGCCATGTCAATAAGGAAGCACTTTGTTTTTGCAGCCTCTAATAACAATGCTTGGGTGGTTAGCTTTGATTGTTCTGTTCATGTTTATTGTGTAGACCCATAAAATTGTAACAGGTCCTATCTCCGTAACCGGAATTGGGTTGTGTTCATACCAATTTCCATCAGTTTCCTTCCCGTAGAAGTTGCAGATTTTCCAGTGCGTATATTGGCCCACTCTGTCATGCCGGGTTTTATATTCAGTGGGTGCCAATACCGTGCAACCTGATACAAGATGATCAATTGCTTCTGGATATTTATCAAAGAATCTGCATTTTGGGCTAACACAATATTTTAGTATGTGTGCTTGACAATTTCAAGTTAACAAGCATTGGTCCTGTGCAACAAGGATAAAAACTCC
>OZ038477.1:101590388-101595388 GCA_964036315.1 Acanthosepion esculentum
TGTCGAAGGCCTTTGCATAGTCCAGGAAACATCTCGTGGTAGGCTTAAATTCATAAAATCTAGGTAACAAAGTTACGAAGCTCATCAGAATTGCCATGAAAATAGTTATAAGCACAGTAAACATGCAGATTATTCTTTTTATTTTATTAAAATTATATATATATATATATATATATATATATATATATATATATATATATATATTAAACATGTAGTATTGAATGTTAAAGACAACATAGTCTTGCATATTTTCTTTTGAATTTTCTCATATTCTCTAATGAGACTTTTTATTTGAAAATGATTTCGAAATAAGTATTGTCCGTACGATGACCTAGCGCTTTCGAACATCATTGTTCATCTTCAGGGTCAATATTTTTACTCATCGTCCGGACAATACTTATTTCGAAATCATTTTCAAATAAAAAGTCTCATTAGAGAATATGAGAAAATTCAAAAGAAAATATGCAAGACTATGTTGTCTTTAACATTCAATACTACATGTTTAAAAGAAAAGTTGCTGCCAAATTACACACACATATATATATATATATGTATGTATGTACATATGGCAGAAGTACCGGACCATATGTAACAGCAATATTCAAAGAATGAACGAACAGTAAACTTATAAATATATAAGATAGAGTCTTGCAAGAAAATTGCCTTTCGATTGATATCTCGGGAAATGTAGTAATAGAGTTCACACTGCCTTCTTCACGTATTCTTTCACTTAACCTGATTGCAACTCAAAGACAGAGAATCCAGTCTAACTTGCTATGTATCATATAACTGGGTGAAAAATAAATAGCACCAGGTAATATTCAAAACTTGATATATTATGTATAGTATGGACTCGATGATTATATTTTAGCCGAGCTAATTATATACTCGTGTCTATAGACAGTCCTAACTTTAGTTATACGTTGTGTATAAATATGCTTATTCCTAGAATAACCTTGGGTATACACTAGATTGCATATACTCAGGGTTGTTAATACACTGGATTGGGTATACTCAGGGATGTTAATATACTGGGTTGGGTATACCCATGGTTATTAATACACTGGTTTGGGTATACTCAGGGTTGTTAATACACTGGGTTGGGTATACCCAGGGTTATTAATACACTGGTTTGGGTATACTCAGGGTTGTTAATGCACTGGTTTGGGTATACCCAGGGTTATTAATACACTGGGATGAGTATACTCAGCCTTGTTAATACACTGGTTTGGGTATACCCAGGGTTATTAATACACTGGTTTGGGTATACTCAGAGTTGTTAATACACTGGGTTGGGTATCCCCATGGTTATTAATACACTGGTTTGGGTATACTCAGGGTTGTTAATACACCGGTTTGGGTATACCCAGGGTTATTAATACACTGGTTTGGGTATACTCAGGGTTGTTAATACACTGGGTTGGGTATACCCAGGGTTATTAATACACTGGTTTGGGTATACTCAGGGTTGTTAATACACTGGGTTGGGTATACCCAGGTTTATTAATACACTGGTTTGGGTATACTCAGGGTTGTTAATACACTGGTTTGGGTATACCCAGGGTTATTAATACACTGGTTTGGGTATACTCAGGGTTGTTAATACACTGGGTTGGGTATACCCAGCGTTATTAATACACTGGGATGAGTATACTCAGGGTTGTTAATACACTGGTTTGGTTATACCCAGGGTTATTAATACACTGGTTTGGGTATACTCAGGGTTGTTAATACACTGGTTTGGTTATACCCAGGGTTTTTAATACACTGGTTTGGGTATACTCAGGGTTGTTAATACACTGGTTTGGGTATACCCAGGGTTATTAATACACTGGTTTGGGTATACTCAGGCTTGTTAATACACTGGTTTGGGTATACCCAGGGTTATTAATACACTGGTTTGGGTATACTCAGGGTTGTTAATACACTGGTTTGGGTATACCCAGGGTTATTAATACACTGGTCTGGGTATACTCAGGGTTGTTAATACACTGGGTTGGGTATACCCAGCGTTATTAATACACTGGGATGAGTATACTCAGGGTTGTTAATACACTGGTTTGGGTATACCCAGGGTTATTAATACACTGGTTTAGGTATACTCAGGGTTGTTAATACACTGGGTTGGGTATACCCAGCGTTATTAATACACTGGTTTGGGTATACTCAGGGTTGTTAATACACTGGTTTGGGTATACCCAGGGTTATTAATACACTGGTTTGGCTATACTCAGGGTTGTTAATACACTGGGTTGGGTATACCCAGCGTTATTAATACACTGGTTTGGGTATACTCAGGCTTGTTAATACACTGGGTTGGGTATACCCAGGCTTATTAATACACTGATTTGGCTATACTCAGGGTTGTTAATACACTGGGTTGGGTATACCCAGGGTTATTAATACACTGGTTTGGGTATACTCAGGCTTGTTAATACACTGGTTTGGGTATACCCAGGGTTATTAATACACTGATTTGGGTATACTGAGGGTTGTTAATACACTGGTTTGGGTATACCCAGGGTTATTAATGGACTGGTTTGGGTATACTCAGGGTTGTTAATACACTGGTTTGGGTATACCCAGGGTTATTAATACACTGATTTGGGTATACTCAGGGTTGTTAATACACTGGTTTGGGTATACCCAGGGTTATTAATACACTGATTTGGGTATACTCAGGGTTGTTAATACACTAGTTTGGGTATACCCAGGGTTATTAATACACTGGGATGAGTATACTCAGGGTTGTTAATACACTGGTTTGGGTATACCCAGGGTTATTAATACACTGGTTTAGGTATACTCAGGGTTGTTAATACACTGGGTTGGGTATACCCAGCGTTATTAATACACTGGTTTGGGTATACTCAGGGTTGTTAATACACTGGTTTGGGTATACCCAGGGTTATTAATACACTGGTTTGGCTATACTCAGGGTTGTTAATACACTGGGTTGGGTATACCCAGCGTTATTAATACACTGGTTTGTGTATACTCAGGCTTGTTAATACACTGGTTTGGGTATACCCAGGGTTATTAATACACTGGTTTGGCTATATTCAGGGTTGTTAATACACTGGGTTGGGTATACCCAGGGTTATTAATACACTGGTTTGGGTATACACAGGCTTGTTAATACACTGGTTTGGGTATACCCAGGGTTATTAATACACTGGTTTGGGTATACTCAGGGTTGTTAATACACTGGGTTGGGTATACCCAGGGTTATTAATACACTGGTTTGGGTATACTCAGGCTTGTTAATACACTGGTTTGGGTATACCCAGGGTTATTAATACACTGGTTTGGCTATACTCAGGGTTGTTAATACACTGGGTTGGGTATACCCAGCGTTATTAATACACTGGGATGAGTATACCCAGGGTTATTAATACACTGGTTTGGGTATACTCAGGGTTGTTAATGCACTGGGTTGGGTATACCCAGCGTTATTAATACACTGGGATGAGTATACTCAGGGTTGTTAATACACTGGTTTGGTTACACTCAAGGCTGTTAATACACTGGGTTGGGTATACACAGGGCTGTTAATTCCGTGCTGCTATCAGTTACCCCAACTCTCAACATAGACAAACATAAAAAGAAATACTGTATTTAGTAAATTAAATCCTATATTATTCAAACAATATGGCTAAATGTTTTTCATCGGATCTTATAAGCGAAGTTGAGATAGACAGTAGATAATATTTTCACGGCCTCCGTATATAGTCGGTTCCTTTATCTAGACAAAATCCTTACTACTATAATCTTAAAGAGTAATGATGAGCAGAACAACGATAACAGGTTTCCTAAATTCTTAAGCACACCATGTATTCCTGTCGACTGCATTTCTCCTTTTCTTTGGGCAGCGCCAACCTTCCACAAACCTTTAATTATTCTAGTCTTTCCTTTCCTCGTTTAGGCATTATTCCAGAATTGATAATTGCTATCAGCACAATCCCAAACCTGATGATCTCAAATGTCTTCATTTACCCGTTGCTGTCTTTGTTGATATTTGAAGGTATATAAAACCTCCTTTTGTCTCAAAATATGTTTCGAAAATATCTCACGGTATTTATTCACATAAAACTGTAATATTAAATATAATTTAAGTGGCACTATCGTGCATCAAATAATGATGGTGATAAATACAGTATGCGACAGGAATACCTCCTATATATATCTCCCCCAGAAATACCTCCTATATATATATATATATATATATATATATATATATATATACCCCTCAGAAATACCTCCTCTATATATACCCCTCAGAAATACCTCCTATATATATATATATATATATATATATATATACCCCAGAAATACCTCCTATATATATACCCCCCAGAAATACCTCCTATATATATATACATATATATATATATATATATATATATATATATATATATATATACACACAGACACACACACACATATATATATATATATATATATATATATATATATATATATATATATATATATATATATATATATATATACCCCTCAGAAATACCTCCGATATATACATTAGCTAGATGAAGTCACCATTGGCACTAATGTCTTCGTAATATTTGGAAGGTATTTTGGGAGGTATAGGGCGACCCAGAAATACGTTCCGCATTTTAAACTATCACCTGTTTGATGCGTATGAACTTAGGCAAGTGACAATGGCATCTTCATCTAGATAATCTTTACCAAGTTTTTTCAGAGACCATCGATTCCCCATCATGGCTTCGACCAAAGCATACCGTGCGTTTGCTGTTGAAACTTGTTTTTTTTTAAAGATTGGTGAATCTGTAATTTTGTGCTCATTTCATGTTACGTCGTAATGATGCTGTTCCGGATAGAAAATCGATACATCTATGGGTTGGAAATTAAAGGGTCACAGATTCACCGTTTGAAAGAAAGTCGCATGGAAGAGCTTGATGGTTTAATCTATGCAAGAAAGAGACCAGCTTAACTCGCTATGGATTCCGGAAGAAGAAGGT
>OZ038477.1:101600388-101650388 GCA_964036315.1 Acanthosepion esculentum
GTGTGCGAAATAAAGGGTTCAGTTCGACATTCCAACCACCTGAAGAAGACCGTAGCGTACAACGGCTGAAACGTTGTAATAAATATGGCGACAAAGATGAGGACAATAGTCCGAATAATGTAAACAGTGTACATAATACCTTATCTCAGAAATATAGACAGATACTGAAAGGCCGAAACTTTGTATTAAATATGGCGACAAAGATGATGACAATAGTCCGAATAATGTAAATAGTGTACATAACACGTCATCTCAGAAATATAGACAGATACTAAAAGGCTGAAACTTTGTAATAAATATGGCGACAAAGATGAGGACAATAGTCCGGATAATGTAAATAGTGTACATAACACGTCATCTCAGAAATATAGACAGATACTGAAAGGCCGAAACTTTGTATTAAATATGGCGACAAAGATGATGACAATAGTCCGAATAATGTAAACAGTGTTCATAATACCTTATCTCAGAAATATATATATAGATACTGGATCAAAAATGATTTTTTCATGTTTATTAGCAGCTTTTAATCCGTTCTATATTAACGGGGCTTTTTGCGTTGTTTGAAGTCAACGTGTCGATTATATCATTATTTTCTCATCGCAACTCATGTGCTATTCATATTAGTCGTTGCTGTTGAAAGTCCTCACATGATGCGGCTTCTAATAGTTGGTCTAATTCTTTGTGATTCTGTCACACATTTTTAACGCTTGATCTGAGAATGCAGTCGACAGTTTAGATGTTTCTGAAAGAGTTTGGTGACATTTATCGAGTACAATAAATAGTGTAAAAACAGTCAAAACGTTTAGGTACAAGTGATCACACTGAACGAAACAAGAAGTGTGTACCTTTAAGTTTGTAGCCGGATTTTGACCTGTGATGTTAATGCAACGGTTATTAGCAATGAAACTGGAGTCAGAGAATCCGAGCTCAAATTTTCCATTCACTTTGAAGTAATTCGCTTGGGAAAGATACGAAATATTGTCTTCTTTCCCAAACGCAGCGATGGGTTAAACAGCATCGAAGAGGTTCTCCTCGACTGGCGACAGCCAGTCTAAGAGAAAGAAATCTCTGAATTCCTAACTGTGAAGAAGACACCGTGTAACTATTCCACTTTCCGAAATTAGAGCAAGCTGTGCAAAGCCATAACTGCCTATAAAATGCGATAAATAATTATTGGGAAAACTGCATTTGAAAATTACGTTGTCAGCTAAATATTTGACGCGTAGAATAAATTACTTTTCATCATTACGCTACGGATTTATTTCCGAGACTGCTCCGCTCACTTACTTGGAAAAGGCATGAACTCAAACAAACCCCTCACATATTGGAAATTAATATAACATACCTGTTTTGTTACTAACTCCCTTATCAAACAAAACATCAGAGATCACTGGGGCAACGTATGCCATATATTTCCCCAGCTATACAGGTATTTATCAGCCTTGAATACTGCAGTCGTTATTGTAAAAATAGATGACCTATATATATATATATATATATATATATATAAATAAAGATGGCTATATATTACAACATACATAAGGAGACACGGTGGGGTAATGGATTGCGGCTCAGATTGAGGAATCGAATTCCAGTCTAATCCCTTACTTGTTTGCTGATACACTTGCGAAAGGCATGAATCCTCTTCTTCTCCCCCAGCTATGGCTAAATAGGAGGACAGACCGGCTTCTATAGACTTGCATGGCAACTGGTCTACCGCAGAAAGGAATGGCAACCTAACGCTAAAAAAAATCTGCGCCGTCAGTCATGTATCGAAAGATACATGATCGCCTAAGCGTCTATTACGCATGGCACAATACTGACTGATGCATACACAGACACACATGCACACACACATACACTCATATATATATATATATATATATATATATATATATATATATATATATATATATATATATATAAAATTATATTTGTTGATAGATAGCTATATATACAGAATGAAATAAACAGACATCTCTATTTCTGCATATATATATATATATATATATATATATATATTGTGTAAAAATAAAAATATCTATAAGAACACCGGCTTTTATATCTTACTGTTCTTTCCTTTTTATATATATATGTATATATATATATATATATATATATATATATATATATATATATGTATATATATATATATATATATATATTTATATATATATATAATGTTTAATAATAAATACATATACAAACTCAGAACTAGGAAATTAAATCAACTATAAAATTTTAAAACAGCTAATTGCATTGTCAACAATAACAATTCACCTGCAACATCCCAGATGATACAGATGATAAATATTATTTATGCATTTACATGCTGCTTAAGCAACTGCAATCCTTTCCAGAACAAAATCATGAATAATTATATTGGACATACCACTGCATGTTTATCAAGAAAATCACGTTACATCTCTCTGCTAACTTAGGACTTATTTAAACATACATGTAAACCTACCAAACTCAGATCGCAACATTCTCGCAGAAAATACGACTATCATAAACTCATCCTCGCGTAAAAATAGCTGAACATTAATAATAAAAAGGAAAATAAATCAATAATATCAACTATGAACACAGCCATAATGTGATGGCTATGTTTGAAAAAAAAATTCTACATCACTACAGATGCGTATATATAAAGATTTTTATATATATTCAGTTAAAAATAAAAACTAAAATCCTTGATAAATGTTTATAGAATAGGCAAAAGCGTTCCGATATATATATAGAACATTCAAACACTTTTTACACATTTCCTGTCCCAAAAAGAAAACACTTATATGAACGCACACAAGAAAAATTGAATAAAAGCTTAAACGCAGTACCTTTTCCCTCGACTTCAATAAAACTTGTATAAAATTATCCCATTGCTACTCAAATACACACACACATACACACACACACACACAAATATATATATGTATATATATTCTACTCGGCTCTCCAGTCGAATTCAACGTATGAGGGTCAAGCAGATCAGTTCCTAGGAAACCGACAGCCCGACAACAGCACATAAGATTTGATTATAGTGGTGAAGTTTTCGTGCAGGACCATCCACACTATTTGAAGGGCCGAATACAGCGATCTGGTGCACTACGTGCCACCGGGTCCCCCAACGACCCTCCGCAGGTTTTGAATTCAGAGTTGTGTTTATTGAATACGGATATACTTTTGGAGCGTGCAGTCGCAACGCTAAGTTAGAATCTTTTGAAAATTTAAGGGAGTGCGTTTTTTTACTTATATGGCAATATGAGGATTTTTTTGTCGTAGGACTTTATCAGTCAGTGTGGCATGAACTAAACAGAGAGTAATGTATAAGTATAGTAGAGTAATGTCTCAGTTCATGTGTGTGCATGCATTTATGTGTATAAGATAGTTATCAATGTTTAAATAATTATAGATGATACCAAATATGATATATAACAATCACTTCAAAGGAAGACTCGCAATTCTAGAAGCTAATACAATACGACAGAAACAACATTCAGCACAGGAGACAGTAGATTATAGTGTGTATAAAATATTTAATGTGTGGACAAGCTAATGATAGTACTGATAAATATTTATTCTTTAATTTCTGGTGCAGTCTGTGTCCCCGGAACTTTTTTTTCAAATGATGTTGCTTTCGATTAATTACAATCCCAGTATTCACAAAAGTTGCCAGGATATCGTCAAAAGAAACTTGCGTCTACTACATTGGCAACACCCAGTTCTTGATAAGTACTGAGAGATTCCAAATACTTCGATGAACAAAGAGCCAACCATAATCTTTAGATAGCTCATTCACAATTTTAATCCTGCTGTAGAATATCTTATTTGAAAACGAGAAAATTAAAATTTATACAGGTAGGCATTATCGGTTGAATTTAATAACATATTTCTGATATATATATATATATATATATATATATATATATATATATATATATATATATATATATGTAAGTAATTAATTGAGTCTGAAAGAAACCTCAACAGAATGCAGAAAGCACTGGACGGCCGTTTCGTCCTATATTTGGGACTCATAAGCAGTGCGCATCCACTACTGAGAATTGAAACCCTGACAGTTGAGTTATCAAGCGAACGTCATACCAACTGCTCCAACGAGCCGAAATATAGCGCCGCCCGCTCACATATTCCGTGGTGGAACTCAACTGAAATTCTCTGTAACCATAGGATTGTGCACCCCGGAGCCATGACTACTAAAACCAAGCCGCTCAAACTGAAGCATTAGAAGCCGGAATCAAGCAATGATATACACATGATAGAAATTGATAGGAGGATTTGATAATTATAATTAAGTAATTACTTAATTATAATTATCAAATCCTCCTAACAATTTCTATCATATATATATATATATATATATATATATTCTTTTTAAATAATGATCGGAATAATTATCTGTCTATATTTCTGAGATGAGTTATTATGTATACTATTGACATTATTCGGACTATTGTCCTAATCTTTGTTGCCATATTTATCACAACGTTTCGGCTGATGTACGCTCCGGCCTTCTCCAGGTGGTTGGAATGTCGAACTGAACCCTTTATTTCGCTCGCTGGAGTAGACTGTTCTAGTTCCACGCGCCATGTCTAATCGATATCAGTTATCAGTTATCTGTTATATCCTGTTAATTCACCTCTACAAGTTCTCTACTGCCTTAACAAGATATTGAACTCACAACTCTTTGGCCCGAATAATGTAGTGATCGGAATTAATTGAATTCCACCTTAATATATCCAGACATTATGGACTATCCAATGTGCACGAAGTGGACAATGTGACTTATATTTTGAATTGGTAATGCTATGCCTAAACAGGCGAAATAGACAACGAAATTTTCAGCACAACTACTTGGTGCTTTTAGCCTTTAAACATTCAGATCATCTGTTCAAACGACTAAGAAGAATGAGTATGACAGACCGACGCATGTCTAGTTTAGAAGCCAAATCCCTTTCTCACAACTTTTCAAGTCATTGATTATAAATCGCATCTATTTATTTTTTAGGCACCGTCATTGTCCGACAAATCCCAAGGCCTACTTACCAACTGTAAAGAACATCGTGTTTTTAAGGCTATTTTTCTTATCAGAGAAACAAAAATTATCCTTGATAAGCAAAAGATAATTTGAACAGTTCTAACATACTCTATGTCCAAAAAAAGAAATCCCTTGTCCGAATTCAAGAAAAAAATAAAATATAATAAAAGAAGCTTAATTGCAGTGTCTTGCCAGTCATCATCACTACATATATATATATATATATATATATATATATATATATATATATATATATATTTCAAACATATAGTGTTGAATGTTAAAGACAACATAGTCTTACATATTTTCTTTTGAATTTTCTCATATTCTCTAATGAGACTTTTTATTTGGAAATAGTTTCGAAATATGTATTGTCCATACGATGACCTAGCGCTTTCGAACATCATTGTTCATCTTCAGGGTCAATATTTTTAGTCAAAATTTTTTAAACAAACATTTGCCAATTATCTTGTAGCGTAATCATGTTGCTACTTTTTTACAAACTAAAAACGTTAAAATCCTTACATGTTTGAAAGAAAAGTTGCTGCCAAATTACACACACACACTCACACACACACACACACACACACACACACACACACACACACACACACACACACACATATATATATATATATATATATGTATATATATATATATATATATATATATATATATATCTTCACCATATATATATATATATATATATATATAATCAGCAGATTCACAACTGAGTTGCCCAGCACTGGGGAACAGCTGACTGAGGCTTCGCCCTCTTATTGCACCAATGAGCGAGATCGGTGATTATACGGAGGCCAGCGCAACCGACAGACAATTTGTTCCTAGTTCGTGTGTACGCTCTCGATCCCGACCCACCATTAAACCGATGTTGTGGCAGAAACTGACCTCGTGGGCGGTTGAGTTAATACAAAAATATATATACATATATAATCTGCAATATCAGTGCTATGACTTGATGTGCGCAGTAGGGTATCTGGACAATTCCTTCCACAAAACTGGGTTGAAAGCTGTAGAATTATTCATTCAACATAGCATATCTTGGGCAAAAAGACCTACCTTAGCGTATTGACCTTCAGATGAATCCACGCCGACTTCTGCAAACTAACGTTTGTCTTTCATCTGTTTTCATTTGTGTGCTTGTGTGTAGTAGTCTGAATTACAAATCGCACTTTTACCACTATGATGACGATAAAGCAAAGTCTGTATTGTCTCTTTTCTTATTCTCCCCCTTTTCAAAAGCTGTAGCGATAATCTGGCGAGCTTTACTTACGGCTGCTGCGACAATCACTTCTTTACTGTATCTTTTCTGTCTTTCGACACCGTCATCTCTAACTCGCAACGCATATATGGAATTCAGCTTGTCGTTTTGTTCTTGTTATAACAATATAACAATTAATATACGTCCTTTAATTGTTTTCTTTGTCCAGGAATGTCCCCTAGCCACTTGACTGAGTTCTGATAACTTGCTATCTAGATAATATTCTTCATTTAAGACCGTTGGCAAATATGCCTATGTAAACAATAATATACTCGGTTTGGACGAAATTTTCAAAAAAACTTTTTTTTCTCTAAAAGAAACCGTCCCAATCTGATAGATAGGTCTTTATACAAATATAACTCCGAGTTTTTAGAGATATCTTGTTTTTATTTTAGTCAAGAAAGTAAGTACTTTCACTGAAATTGGCGTCTGGAGCAAAGGCGTGAAGGTCTTAGCCAGTTATACAATCTCCCAGTTAAAGTACAGATTTGATTACTTAAGAACTCCTTAACTCCTTTTGCGCTACGGACCAGTGTCATACAAGCCAATTTTTCCTGGAACCGGGGGTGATGGTAGCAAGGGTCAGTGTCGGTTACGTAAATAACAAAACTCAAGAAACCAGACCTCGGTACTCAATAAAATGAATAGAAAACGTTATTTATTATTTCACTGCGTGCAGAAAACAAATGAAATCAGGCTTTTAAACATGAAACTCATTTAATCAACTGACGTCAGTCATCTTGGGGCTAAACTCAGCCCGCACCAACTACTTTGTGTCTATGTTCCAAAGTAAAGGACTGTAAGTTTGCTTCCCTTAGGAGAAATGGTTAACAAACTATTGGATTCACTTTGATCTTTACTATGCTATAATTTAGCAAATACCACAAAGCATAGATATTTGAGTTTCACAATGAAAATATTTTATGAAAAACAGGTGGAGATAAATTCCTTTACTTTACAGGATAACGCGTTTCATATATTTAGGAATATTAATATACGTTACTTGAATTCGAGCTAATTAAGAATATTAATTAAAAGTTGATTGATATCTATTTTCTAGAGGCAATAGGGGAGAAATGAATCATTACAGAAGAAACAAAAACATCTCAAACAATATTGCAATATCAGGATATTATCCTATATATTTACAGACGTTTTATGTTAACGATTAAAAAAATCAGATTCCCTTATTTTCTTTCTTTTAATTAGCAATGAAATTACTTGTTCTACTTCTTCTCCCAGCTACGGGTTAATTAGTAAGACTTGGGAAAACATTGACCTTCGTGTTCGAAAAAAAAAACAAAAAAAAAACGGAGTGTCAAAGGAATGTTTTTTCCCCTTGATACCTTAACTAGATTCACTTATCGTGCAATTTTTATTGTTTTAAAAAGTGCTTATTAGAATTGTGATGGAACCTAAATACATGTTGAAAGGGAATTTATGCGCATATTGGGCGGAGGTTCTCGAGAATTTACGACAAAAATATTAAACGCTTTTTATTTATGTTGTGGTGTCCTCCCTCTAAAGAGTCTATGTTTGACTCTTCCGCCTACTATAAGATTAGTAGGAGAGAAGGCCTTGGGGGAACAGTCGAATAGATTGTTCTACCGGGCTGTGACTGTTCGCAGCTGCTGTCGAACTCTCTGCCTTTGGGCAGGGAGGAACCTGGAAGTGGCTTTGCCGAAGGGCAAATTTTCATTCAGGGAGGTAGACAGGCCCTGAACCCGTTCATGTGGGTTCTAAGGGAATACTTTTAGCCGAGCCCACGGTAAACTCGGTCTTGTTCTACATACATCCCTCGTGGGGTGGGGGATGTTAAATATTAACAGTCGAATAGATTGAACGCTGGGTCAACAAACTAGTCGTGTAATACTCTCCTGTTGTACTTACCGTTTAATATATGATGTATATGTACCAATTGTTTTGTTATTTCTTAACCATTTACTTGGTCATAAGAATTTATTAGATAGTTTGTTCATAAGAATCATTTTATGTTTACAACATTCTAAAACGTAATTCAATTAAAATTAATGCAATGCAATATATAGCATTTACTAATTCATTAAGAAATATATGTAAGAACACATTTTATTCATAAATTTATAAATATTTCATTATTAAAATATCTATAAGGAAATCCTTATTTTTTACCATTTTATAAAGTTTGAATCCATTGGCAATTAACCGATATTTTACCAATCATTTTCTTAAGCAATCTAATAAGTAAATTGTGTAAATAAACAATCAAATACATAGAGTTTATAATTTTTGTTAACAATTCCCACACAAAAAAAGAAAATGTATAAATACTTTCATATACTTAGGTTTCATTAAATTTCTAATCATCTTTTTTTTAAAACGATAGCAGTGTTGATGGAGTGAAGGTAGTTAAAATAATAGCGGAGTCAAGAGAAAACCGTCCTTTTGACACTACACTTTATTATGGATACAAGGTCCCAAGTTTGACAAGACTGTATCAGAAAATTATTATTATTATCTCAAAAGAAATTCTTTAAATCGAAAAATATGTTTGGGTTTTATATAATCCCAGAAAGCTTGAAAAGACCTAAAAAAAACAATCAATGAAAACATCAATGAAATAAAATGAATAAACATCGCAGTAATTACATTTCCTGAAATAATTTTAAAAGAAACAGGACATGTTCGGTTGTCGCAAGTCATTTTCGTAAATAGATTATTTTACTGCTGTCTGGAGTAGGCGTCGACTACGGAAAAGGGTTGGAAACTATTCCGTTCTACTGACGCTGAGCTGTATAAAAGAAAGCATAAATTTGATTCACACAATGTTTTATACCGAGAAGAATCGAATTCCAATATAGCAATGAATACTGGACAATTTCCTCACAGAAGAAGAAGAGACATGAAGCTAGTAAATGTGGTTCTATATGAGGGTAACGATGTAGATCATCTTAACGTAAAGATGATTTCTTTTTCTTACCCGTTTTATTAAAAGAGGGGGACAGACGTGGCAGCTTGGAATCTAGGAGGAAGGAGGAGAAAGAACTTCAAAGGAACGCATGCCACTCGTTGTATTAGCGTCCCCCGCGTGTTGTGTTAGCCTGTCTGTCGATTCTGGGTGTTGGATGCTTATCTATGCTCCAATATTTCTGCAAACCTCTGTTGACTTCGAGCTGTTTTGGACTTATATATATATATATATATATATATATATATATATATATATATATATATATATATATATATATATATATATATATATATAAAACTAGACAAAGGCAATATATCACTGTCAGAATACCATAACAACAATGTATTCTGGCCAATCGCTGATCATCCTGGACCTGGACCTTGCATTCTATAACACTGGAAATACCATGAACCGAACATGTGATCAAAGACGAAGTGTTAGAGAAAATGGAAACAAAAAGGAAACATAACATCGGAAAAAAAGAGAGTTGAAATTACTATGGCAAATAATTATGAAAGAGGTTTAAAAAACTGCTACCCACAACAGAGATTGAATGCAAGAGAGACAGAGGAAACAACACATACAGACGGAACAAAAAGATAAAAATTGTTATGCGCTACAAAGAACAGGGAATTTTAGAGAGCCATGATTGTCAACGATACAAGAAGTAGGAGAGTAATAAAAAGAAAAATATAAGAAATGTTTATTTGTCAAATTTATTATTGTCATCGGAGCATTTCATATATCATCAAATATCACCTGTGAAGTTTCATGTTCGACAAATGAAGTCAAAAGAAATTAGTAGCGTAAAAGATAAGGAATTACATTTCAATTGTTTCTGGTTAGTTAATAATGTGCCTATGGCCATAACACACACAAATACGCGGACGCACAGACACAAACACAAATACGCACCCACACAGAGAGACGCACACATATTTACCCTTACGTAGCCAAAACCCGTAACAACACAGTTTACATTGAGTGAACTATGTCTCTGTCCATCTCTCTAATAATTTAAGACATTCACCTGCCCTCTCTCTGTCACTCTGTTATAGTAGTCGCTGACTACAAGAACAATTAGTTCAGACAGACTGAAGACCTAGTAACAACTCTATGCACGAGCTAAAATTAGATTCTTACATATGTGCAGTATCATATGATCAAGCACGAAACGTTGAGCAGGAAAATATAAGCAGGAATCCGCTGGAATCCGAGTTTTAAGCGAGTAACAAGGCTTTTTACTTGTTACCGTTTAGCAATGGAAATCGCACAATGAAAACGAGTTCCAATTCAATTCAAAACACTATGCTGATTATATCAAATGCATAGGTGAATAACTAAGGCATGTTTGACCCACTCAATTGGACACAGGCTACAACTTATACAGCGTCGAATCTTCTTGCCCGAACGACGAATTCTACATTACTGAATATAGAAGAAGAGTGTGAATGACTATCTCTTGGGATCAAAACTCATAAAATTGAAGAAAGAAAATATGTAAAAAAAAAAATCACTGCCTCAGCAAGAAGAAAAACGAACAAAAAGAAATAGAGAGAAAAGGCAAAAGAGGAAAACGTTTTTTATTTCAGGTGAAAGACTGAAGCTAAATATTTGGCTTGACTTTCCATCTCACACATATAACGCATACATCTTTCCGAACATAAATTTTTAGCACACACCTCATCCACATTCGCATCCGTTAATGTTTTCATGTATCGTCTTATAATAATTAAGTATGGTTAATTTGTATATTTACATTTGTTGTTCGTTACTGCTGATTGCTGATTGCTTATTCTCATTCATGTATTTGACCCAGTAGAGAATATTTAAACAACGGTGTGGTAAAGTGGTTGTTTTTTTATCTTTTCTCTCAAAGATTTTGTTGCAGCAATTGGTCAATAATAATAATAGTAATAATAATAATAATAATAATACACACACACACACACACACACACGCACACACACATATATATATATATATATATATATATATATATATATATATATATATATATTTATTGAATGTGCATGCTCCTAAGTAAAGTGATAAAAAGAGGAATATATATCGTTGCCATTAAGGAAATAGGGCTACGCACACACAGACACACAAATATACACGCGGATAAATGTATTTTTGTGAGTGCATTCACCGAACTTCACAGATATAAATGAAAATTACACACACACACACACACACACACACACACACACACACACACATATATATATATATATATATATATATATATATATATAATCGAGAATTATACTTGGGTGCCTGTTTATGTGTCTGAAAAAGATAATCGCACTTGAATGGATAAGTCAAAACGAACAAAAAATGTGCATGTTTGATAATAGATGCAATTACAAAAAATTGGTATACAAATTGCATATACATAGGAAAAATGTCGGGCACACATACATATATATAAATAGATAGATAGACAGATATACATACACACACACACGCACACACACACATATATATAAATAGATAGATAGACAGATATACATACAAACACAGACACACACAGACACACACACACACACACACACACACACACACACACACACACACACACATATATATATATATATATATATATATATATATATATATATATATATATATGTAAGCATGGAAAGTTTGCTTGGTCTGGAACAAACGAAATTCACCGATAAGTATGAAAAATATGTATGAGAAATAATTGAACTAAGTTTGATATATATATATATATATATATATATATATATATATATATATATATATATATATATATATATATGTATGTATGTATTTATGCATGTATGTATGAAGCGAATAGGGTGAAAAGATACATAGATAATAAAAAGCTATCTACAGAGTAGATAGAATGTTGGATCAATTATATGAACAGAATGTGAATTAGTTGAACTCCCAAATACATGTTTTCTTCATAAAATTGTATATATATATAAATATATATATATATATATATATATATATATATATATATATATATATATATATATATATATGTGCGATATATAAAGTACACACATAAATGGAAAGATAAATAAGCACATACATTGTTAAATAACTGTAAGTAGATTGAGTTCGCCGTTCGCCAATGGATAGGTGCTTATTGATCAATACTTTTCCTCGGGCATATCTGCATCCATTTATCATTTGTATTGCGCCCCTGAAACATCTCGAGGCAACATCGCCAGACTTCACATCAACAACATTTTTATTGCTAGTTGCTTGATTTCTACTTATTTTTCTTCTGATGCTGGTTGATTTTTCCAGTAAACACACACACACACACACACACACGCACACACACACACACACACACACACACACACACACATATATATATATATATATATACGTTTGTGTACGTTTGAATATAGGATTTTTAACTAAAGTGTTACGGCCGTAAAGCATGGATAACTGCCGTTCTCTTTAAATATTTTGTAGCTTTTACTTGAACGTTTAATAATACACATAGCTTAAAGTCAAAACATGAAATATACATGCAATGTAGTGTGTTCTGCATTAAAAGTTGCGTATCCTACCTTGGTATTCTGATCCTTTCTAGAAGGAAGTAAATAATCCTGGTAGTATAGAATTAGTGTTGAAAAGTTCTCGGTGAATCAAGTAGATATTTCAGACAAATACACATTTTTTCCCGAAGAAAAACAGAAACTTGATGTCAATTTGAAGCAGAGTTTCCGAATCTTTTCTTCCGTGCTGCCCATTTTTGATGTAAAAAAAATTCCTTGCCCACATATGCACATATAGAAATTCCATATTGCAAGAAATACATTTTATATACAACAGCTAAACGTAGTATAAAATATAGTGAGTGCTCGTGGTGTTTATCTACGCAATTGTCAAGTGGAACTTTCAAGTCTTGGTTTGGGTTCCGGTGTATATCATCTCTCTTTACAATTTGAACTCACAGAGTGATATAAAAGTATCTCAGGTCCACTTTTTAAAGTACGATATGCGTTATACATATTTCTATTTTTCATTCTATTATCCATTATATATATATATATATATATATATATATATATATATATATATATATATATATATATATATATATATATATATGTATTTGTATGTTCAACTAATTCACATTCTGTTCATATAATTGATCCAACATTTTATCTACTCTGTATATAGCTTTTTTGTTATCGATGTATCTTTTCACTCTATTCTCTTCATACATATATTCTTTATATACATACATACATATATATATATATATATATATATATATATATATATATATATATATATATATATATATATATATGTATATATATATATATGTGTATATATATATATATATGTATATATATATATATATATATATATATATATATATATATATATATATATATATATATATATATATGGGTAGTAATCCGTTGGTACAATCCAGGCGAATCCTATTGCCACAACATAGAATTTGAATTATGTTAAAACTGACTTACAAAATGCGTTCTTCTTCTCCCCATACTTCCCAATAAGTCCCCTATAACACTTTCTCTCTCTTTATTTCCCCAAATAAACAGTACCCTAGAAACTGATACCATAAACAGTTTGAAAAATCCTGCAAATTTTAAATTAAAATCCGTAAGTGAAAATGGTCATTTACTAAATGTATCTTAATTCTATTTGTAAAGATTATATATATATATATATATATATATATATATATATATATATATATATATATATATATATATATATACACCGGGTGAAACAGCATAAGTGTCCATCTTACTAAATATTTAATATCTAAATAAACACTAGATTAACTGAGTTTTCTTTTACCAAGTTTTCAGATATGACATTTAGCCATCTTGATACCATCTGTCGTAAGAATCACTGAAAAACCCTTTGAGTTATTCAGCTAGAAAGACAGCAGATTAAACTTGTTTTGTATCAACCCCACTATGTCTTCTCAGCTGAATAATGATAAGAGGAAAACGGTCATTATGGCCTTCAGGAATGGTACCAACAGTCATACTCTCGGTTCTATCTTCAAAGTCCATTCAAGAACCATCAAGTGAACGCTGAATAAGTTTAAAAAAGAGGGATCAGTAAAGAGGAAAACTGGATCAGGAGGTTACAACAGGAAGAGGGATCAACATTTCAACTTAGAGCTAAAGAGATGAATTAGAAAAGATCCATAAGACGTGTGGCAGGTGAGAGAGGATTTTCACGTTTGACAGCCCAAAGAACAGTGAAAATCGGCATGAAAATGAAAGCGTACATTAAACGCGCACGCCATCTTGGTGTTACAAGACAGAAAATCAGAAAGTTAGAAAGGTCAAATATCATCTTGAATAACTTGGAAAATTATCCTGGAATATATATATATATATATATATATATATATATATATGTTTGAAGTTTATATCAATCATTCATGAGCTTCCAATTCTTAGCTATGATTAATTAATGATGAACATTTCATTTTCGTTTATGATCGATTGCATCAGGACTCTTATGTTATTCTTGGAGAGCAATTATACGTTGTTATTATAAAAATATAGACCGTTATTTTTTTTTAAAAACTCGGAGAATTCCAGTAATATATCTTTAATCATTTCTAAGAAACAGTGGTTCAAATCTTAATCTAACAATTGGACAATTTTGCTTTAACACAATTTGGACATTTTTGCTGTAAAACCCGGTATATAACGGTGGAGTAATGGGTAGCGGCTTGGATTGAGGAATCGGAGAGCCGAGTTCGAATTCCAGTTGAAACCATAACATTCACTTATGTGCTAATATCCTTGGGAAAGGTGTGAATCTTATCAATTTCCCACCAGCTATGTGTGGATGGTTCTGCACAAATCCTTCACCACTATAATCCAACTGTTGGGCTGTCGGTTTCCTAGGAACTAATCTGCTTGACCCCATACATAGACTTCGACGGAAGAATCGAGTATATATATATATATATATATATATATATATATATAGGTAACGTTGTATGAGACACAGCATAGACACAAAGGATGCAGATAGATAGTTAATGTGACCCTAGCATCAAGATTGTATAGATTTTTATTTCAACAAAGGCTCTATCTCCGATACTGAGCAGTTTTCACACTAATTTTAAAACAAAACATTAAGCAATATATACAATCATGTCCCAATCATGCTTTGAATGTTTACAATCTCAGTGTTTAATAAAATAAATTTCATTTTGAAATTGTAATAGAATCTACAGAATGAATTTCATTTTTTCCCGTTAACGTCTGTTTTCAAACTAATGACCGTTCTTCTCCCTGGAGAAGAGGACTGAATTATGGCTGTTGTACTTGGAAAGATGTGTAAATGGTGAATACTTTCCAGCAAAGAATGTATGGAATCATGAGGCAGCATTTCAATGAAATGGCTTAGTTAACAGTCACAATTGCTCATTTGGTGTTTTTGATTGAGGGGAATCATATCACTTTTTTCCAGGATATTTGGTGCAGTGTGGCTTACCGATAACACGAAATAATGGACGCGCAGACATCAAGAATCATTTAATTCGGTTTAATATATGCATTGTTGTTCAATGTTTGTCTTGAATTCGTCGACATTTCCTGATCTTTTAGTCGTAAACATTGTCTTTTCAGTATCCCAATAAGAAAAAAAATGGGTCGTGGTGCGAGGTTTGGTGAAAGCAACGGAAATGCGACCAAAATTCTTCGTCTAATCTAGCTGCTCGCTATAATCTAGGCAAAGTAAGTCATTACAACACCATTGTAGTTTGAGAAAAGCTTGTTCGAAATAAAGCTCTTCATTCTTGTATGCGTGGCATGACAAGTTCAAGTAAATGTACGGATACGTCCTGGGTATGAAGATAAACTACACCAGACAGCAGGGCCTTTGATCGGGAGGTTTTTCTTAACTGCGTGGACCCACCTTTTCCAATTGACCCGAAGTGATAGCACGTGTTAGAATCCGGGCTATGGGCAAAATGTTAAGCCCCAAACTGAGGTCAAAACACTATGAAAGTAGGAATCATTTATATGGTAAAATGCCAGCAATATAGTTTCATAGTAAAAAAGTACTAGTGGTACACTTTTGAAAATATAAAATTACCAGGAATACATAGAAAATAATAATTATCAGTAATGTATTTTTGAAAACATACAGCAACAATACATTTGTTGAAATAATTACCAAAAAAAAAAAAGATATTGCCAACAATGCACTTTGAAAAAAAAAAATACTACCAGTAATATAGTTTTGTAAAATAAATTACTAATGCATCCAAGAAAATTAAATTTTGCCATTAAATGGCGCATACGGAGTTGACATACCGCTAAGCACGCACACACACACACACACACACACACACACACACACACACACACACACACACATATATATATATATATATATATATATATATATATATATATATGAAGAAAAATATAAAAGGAAAAACTATTCTTAGCCAACGCGTTTCGTCCTCTGAGGAACATTATCAAGGTAAATATAAAGATTTACTTTGTTGCACATGTTTATATACAAGATATATGTTGTCATTGTTTATTAAAGCTTTTAAATTTGAGAACATTCATGAGTAGACATCAGGTTGTAGAAAGTTCATTCAAAAATTACGGACAAAAAATTCCCAGGTAATCCCTTTAACGATAACCCTCACTGCACCAAATATCGTGGGAAAAATAATATGATTCTCCTCAATCCAAACCACCAAATGAGCAATTGTGACTGTTAACTAAGCCATTTCATTGAAATGTTGCCTCTTGATTCCATACAATCTTTGCTGGAAAGTATGCACCATTTACACATCTTGCCAAGTACCACAGCCACAATTTAGGCTTACTCTCCAGATCATCTTCATCAACAGGGGTTGAAATATACCTTTTTCAATGACATCATTAACATTAACTTTTCTTCTTCTTCTTCTTCTTCTTCTTCTTCTTCTTCTTCTTCTTCTTCTTCTTCTTCTTCTTCTTCTATGTAGTATGACCTTTCAGGGTCATGGCTCTCCATAATATCCTCTCCTTTTTTATAAATGTTGTCTTTTTGTTATCTCTTCTATATCTTGTTCTGTCATTCAATTACTTTAGCTTGCTAGGTAAGTTGCGTTGTATTTTTCAGCCCTCTTGCTTTCCATCTGTCCTGTGAGTATTCCATTTTCCAAGCCCTCTTTCCTCCTTATGTACCCTAGAAATTTCAACTGTCTCTTTCTGTTGTTACGTATAAGTGTCTTTTTTATTCCATTTTCTCTAAAACTTCATTGTTGCTCACATGTTCTAGCCATAGCATTGTAAGCACCTTCCTGTAGAAGCAGATTTGTTTGGATTCAAGTCTTTTCTTCATCTGTAAAGAAATTGTCCAGCATTCACTACCTCATAGGAGGACTGATATTACGTAACACTTCAGTAAGCTTTTCTATGTTTGCAATATTTTTTCTGTTTCTTAAGATTGAAACAAGAAGAAGTGATTCTACAGAAGGATGCTGGGGATGAAATGGACTGGACATGTGAGTAACGACGAAGTTTTGGAAAAAAATGAAAATAAAAATAAAACTAATACCTCACACCAGGTTGTAACAGTTGACATTTATAGGGCATCTAATGAGGAAGAAGGGCTTGGAAAATTAGATACTCTCAGGACAGATAGAGCGGAAGAGGTACAGAGGAAGACAACACATGACATAATGATTTTGAGTAAATGGATGGCGGAACTGGGCTTAGAAATAATAACGGAAAGACAAAGTTTATTAAGAGTTACAAGGGAGAGGACGTTGTGGATGGCCGTGATCGCCTACTCGCTGAAAAGACATAAAGAAGAACTTTACTCATCTTCTTGAAGGCATATTTCGCTGTCGCAATAGGCCTTCAGATTTCGGTGTCGCACTTTCCTTTTGTTAAATCATTTAAGTTTTTTCTAATGACATCGCTGCAAAAGGCTATAAACACGTTATTTTAGAATTCTTATCTCACCCATTGTCAAACAGTTTTTTTTAAAAATCTTACGATACGTTACTAATATCCTTTCTTGATTATTGGTGATCATCATTATAGTCAGTCTACCGAAACATTTCTTGTGGACATTCTAAATACTTCAATCTGCTTCAAACTTATCACACATTTGAGTGATTATAAATCGTGTAGGTGGATCTGTTTAAAATTCCGTCCGGATTGGTCTTTACCCTTCAACTGCATTTTCAAATTTACAGTAACACTTTAGGAGACATTTCGTTTGTTCGAAGATTAGCCTGACGGTCATCATTATTTCTAATGGGTTAAATCGGAAAAAGAAAGAAACACTAAGTGAAATATCAGCTTCTAAAATATGTATTTGTGAGAACATTCTAAACACCAACAACACATATATATTAATAAAAGAGATGGGAAAAAAAAGAAAACCTACTATGCTAACGCGTTTCGCTTCTTAAAGAACTTTATCAGGGCAAATATAGAAGCTTTATTCAGAAACCTGTATTCATAAATTTCATTTGTAGAAATACAAGACTAAATTAAAATTGCTACATCTGCATTAATACGTTTCTTTGTGAAACGAAGAGCGTTGACATAAAAGCTTTCCCTCATCTCATTTCTTTTATATATATATATATATATATATATATACAGTTGCGACAAAAATGTTCAGAACGGCATTGTTTTCGTCAGAAAAGTAGGTATAACTTTTTATCAAAGTTGTTTTATATTCTATAACTTTCACACACAATAAATACGATAGTAATTGTTACTGAGATTTTGGTGTAATTTGAGAGACTAATACAAAAGTTATAGATGATTTAGTGATTTACTGCAAAACCCATGGCGATCAAAATGATCCGAACGGTTGAAAAGATAACAAAATAATAAAAAATGACAGAGAATACTGGAATTATTTAGTGTGAAGCCCTTTAGCTTCAATCACACTTTGACATCTTCGTCTGCAAAAGGAAATTAAATTTTCAATTTCTTGCTGGGTGATATTCCATTCTTTCTGAAGGGCATTCTATAATTGTTCAGTTGTTTTAGGATTTCTGGCTTTCGAACGTTCTCCTAGAATATTCCACACATTTTCAATAGGGTTGAGATCTGGGCTTTGAGCAGGCCAATCCAAAACTATAACCTTTTCAGCCTTGAGGATGTTCACCTTAGTTTTGTGACATGGGGCATTGTCCTGCAAGAATATGGGTGGTCACTTAGTTGAATTTCACAGCACAGGCAAGATATGATCTTTTACAAGTTGTTTATAAACTCCTTCATTTACCGTTCCATGTAATCGCACCAAAGGGCCCACACCATCTCCAGATATCATCCCCAAACCATGACACTTCCTCCACCGAATTTAACACTAGTCTTAAGGCGTTTAGGCGACAATTTTTCACCTACTTTTCGACGAACGTACCTTTTCCCATCTAAGCCAAATAACATAAACTTAGATTCATCACTGAAAAGCAATGTTTGCCATTTTTCTTGAGACCACAACACATGTTCGGTTGGAAAGTTAAGACGACACTTTTTATTCTTGGAGCTGATCAGTGGCTTCACTGCAGGTGCTCTTGCTTGTAGGTCATGTAAACTAAAGGACGAGACACAGTTTTTGGAGATAAAGTTTTCTTCAGTACAATGCCTATTTACAGCAGCAGCAGTTTTAAATCTGTCCTTTTTAACCAACTTTACCATAGCACGATCTTCTGTCTTGTTTTTTTTTCTTGTCCTACCTGTAGACTTTCTTGCTTCACACGAACCACAATCATCGTAGACCTTAAGAATATCGTGAACAACACTTTTTGACTTGTTAACAATCTTTGCAATAGACCCAATACTTCAATTATCCTTCTTTCGAAGCTTAATAATCTGCTGACGAATTGGTAACGAATTGGAATTGGTAAGTGGCATTATATTAACAAAGTACACTGCAGATATTCTTACTAATGTATAGTAAACGAACCGTCACGTAAACAAATTTAAAAAATAGAGTACGCCGGTTAAATATACTAAAACACGGAGTAAAAGCAACCGTTTTGGCCGCCATGGGTTTTGCAATAAATCACTAAATCATCCATAACGTTTGTATTATTCTCTCAAATTACACCGAAATCTCACACAATAACAATTGATATCGTATTTATTGTCTGTGAAAATTATAGAATATAAAACAACGTTGATAAAAAATTATACCTACTTTTCTGACGAAAACAATGCCGCTCTGAACATTTTGTCCGCTACTGTATATATATCATTCGTAGACAGTAGTGTCTCACTGTATCACAGCTCCTCAGAGAGTCTTGACGCCTGGAAGCCTCAAGCCAGGAGCAAAACCCAACCGATTTGTTGTCAGTCTACCCTTAAGCCATCAGCACTCGGCAAATATTTATATACTGGTAAAAATCCGTGGGTAAGTAATCCAAGTGAATGCTAATATAAAATATTAAAAATGACCCACAATTAGAGCTCAATGTGTTTATTACAGTTCATATATATAAATTTTAGATGAATGAAATTCAAAAATACCCCATCTGAATGGCTATTTCGCTCCGCAACACTAAAACGTTAGATAAAATAAAATAAATATGAAGTCTAAATTTTTTTAAACATTTAAATAAGAGACAGGAAGGTAAAAGGGGGGGGGGGGAGAACGGAAAAGATTACAAATGAAAAGTGATCTAAAACTGAAAGAAAGAAAGAGAAAAAAGAAAAAAAAAGGAAAAAGAAAAAAGAACTAAGTAGAGGTCGGTTTCTTTCCTCCCCTTTTTTCCTCCCTGTCTCTTATTTCATTTATTTTTAAAGTTAAGCTTCATATTTATTTTATTTTACCTAACATTTTAGTGTTGAGAAGCACATAGGGAGCGAATGGCTATTCAGATGGGGTATTTTTGAATTAAATCTATTTGTAATTTATGCACACAGACACACACACACATATATGCTTTTGTGCCGCGATGTAAAAAGTTTTTATTATAATTTATTATAATAAAAGTATTATAATATATATATATATATATATATATATATATATATATATATATATATATATATATATATATGTTAATACTTTTTTATGTTTATACATTCTGTTTATAGATACAAATATTTAAGTAAAGGCTATAAAAAGAACGTATAAACATAGAAATGTCTTAAAATAATTGTCGGACTTTATCCATTTCATAATATATATATATATATATATATATATATATATATATATATGTGTGTGTGTGTGTGTGTGTATGTCTGTCTGTCTGTCTCACAATTGTCAATCATTGTAAGCGACAATTTTGTATGTTTTTTTTCGAATTGTGATTTTGTCTGTTGAACCACGTAAAATTTGTGTGACATCAGTATTACAATACTAAACTTTTGCTCGCGGGAAGGCAACAATATATGAGTATCTATGTATCTTTCGACAGGAACCGAACCTGTATCCAACATGGAACCGTCATATGGCCTGACATGCTATGCGATTTAGCTACAGAGGAAGCGTCTGGTTTCCAAATTCATATTATTTTTTAAACTAAATATTTCCCATGATTCTTCTCGAACACTCGTAGCTGCTCGAAGCATATTCTAACGTAAACAAATGAGATTATATATCATGTAATTCACTATGTCCGACAATTATTTAAATATATTTTCTATTTTTGCGTTAGGGCACTCTGCGGTATTAGTCCATTTGATCATATATATATACATATATATATATATATATATATATATATATATATATATATATATATATATATATATATGTGTGTGTGTGTGTGTGTGTGTGTGTGTGTGTGTGTGTGTGAATAATAAGACAAGAGGAATAATTCTTATCCAACGTGTTTCATCATCAAAAAGCCTTTATCAAGGCAAGTGTAATGATTTACTTCGTTCCCCGTGTTTATATATCAGCGCAAGGATGTCATTGGTTTATCAAAACTTTTAAATTTGAGAACGTTCATGAATATTTCTCATGTGGTTGTAAGGTCAGTCAGATTATGTGGTCGTCCTGGGTAAGACGTTAAACTATATCCGGGTCCTGGGTAAGACGATAAACTACATCCAGCAGCAAGGCCTCTGATCAGGTGGTTTTGAGTAGTGTAGAACGACCTCTTAATTGCTGATGTTCCCAAGTCCACACTGACCCAGGGTGATAGCACCTGTTAGGGTCTCAGCTATGGGTAAATAGTTATCTATTACAAGCAATACATTTTTGAAAAAAAAAATATTTCCAGCAATAGAATTCTGAAGGAAAAATATTACCAGAAGCAGATTTTTGACAAATCAAAATATTACCAGCAATATAAAAATGTTATCAGCATTAAATAACCCATTGAGGTTGATATGCCGTAAAACAAAATAAATCAAACCAAACCAAGGCGCCACAATTCAAAATCTGGTACGACAAAAGTAAGCAAGTAATGTTCAAGAAATATGCTTTAAAAATAATGAATGAATGTTGTTGAAGTTTTGATCAGATTGTCATAGTTTGGCATGGACATATGTGCTGTACATTTGCAGAAAACATTGAGTAATGGATTTAACTGTTTTCTTGTTTTTCAACATATTCAACGGAAGTCTTTACGCAAGTCACATATAATGGAAATGTAAGATGAAACAAAATGTGGACATAATCTTTCAAGATCAATGAACGTAATTACATTAGTAATTAGCTTTAATAGGAAATAATGGTGTTATCTTTTTCATGTTTCTCTAATCTGTTTTCGTTTAAGAATAATAACTTTATATTATATCTCATATCTTATATGAAGATTGCTTCATCAATTGGCTTTTGCTAAAGCGAACATCTGCGATTTGTGAATGCATGTAATCATTTTCTCTTTAGCAGCTGACTTCCTTGTAACAAATGAATGAAATCTTACTAATTGAAAAAAACAAAAAAAAAGCACTTAATTTTTTCGTTCGTTCTGAAACAGCTCTTGTGTATTTCATAGAAACTAAATTTCTATTGTATGAATATTTTTGAAGGTGACTTATGTGTTTCCGAAAACAACAGCGTCTACGCTGCCTTGTGTGTGATTCATTCTTTTCATCCTACAAGACTTTTCAAAAACTGACCACACGCCTGAAAATTCTCGCTATTCTATCGTTATTACCACGGCGAATGGTATGACAATCTGCATTCTTTAGTTCCATCAGTACTGAACTTCGCAGCTAAGACCCGCCATACCGCATACACTAGGATGAGACAATATCATTTCCTTTGTATTCCATTACTAATAAGGAAGTACGATTCAGACAGCTACTTTCCAAGAACTGCCTCTTTGTGGAACAGAGTCGTGGGAAGATCACTGCAATATTAACCTCTTGAAATCTAAAGTTAACCATTAACTCTCCTACATAATTACATAAACAGAACTTCTTAAATCTTCATCTTACGCTTATACATCATTCATAATACCACTGCCGTGAGTGCGAACCTGGTCCTTATTATAAAGCTTGTATCAACTCGTAGTTCTAGTTAATAATATTACAAATACACTGAAATACAAGATAAGCAAAGGAAATGCTTAATCACGTGGATTAATATTACAATACGAGCGAATATCGTAGTCAGTACGACACTTTTTGCATCTACTGTGCGGGGTGGTATTTAACCAATCCCCTTCATAAGGAGGGATGTAGCACAAGGTCGGTTTTTATGTGGGGCGATTCCGAGCCCGTAGTCTCGAGAAAAAATTCCCCGTAGACCCTCCATACACGGGTCGTATTTGGCTATTTCCCCAGATGAGACTGTCCGTAGGCATAGCCTCGTCTGGGTTCCTCTCTGCCTTCGGGCAGAGAGTTTGACAATTCTGTCGCGATCCTGGCAGCAAACTGCCTGATATAGGTGTGACTACTTTTATAATCAATGGATGTTCAATCATAATCCATGTTCAACAATATCGATGGCTATCATTCTCCACATTAGGACTTGTACAAGGTGGACATTAATTAAAAAAAAACAGCACGGTGTGCAATTATAAAGGGTGTTTCATTAAGACGGATCAAATTCAGCAGTAAATAAATCGGTGTTATTGGTGAAGATTTATTTCTTTATTGGATCACATTATTTAAGTCATGGCAATTATAAATGTAAAATAATATCGCCCAAATGTCCGCCAAGGCTTCGGTGGCACACCTTCACTCGATGGTCAAAATTTTTGTTGACGTCTCTGCATAGTTGCTCCTCGATCTCACCAATATGCCTTATTATCTCATCCTTCTGCTGTTGAATAGTTTTCGGCTTCTTGGCATAGACCTTACTTTTGAGATGACCCCAAAGGAAGAAATCTAAAGGCGTCAAGTCGCTGTTTCGAGAGATGATGCGACTCTATTTCTTTTAACACGTCGTTTGATTGTTAATCTTTCCATAGTTTAAATTACCAAAGAATTAAGTTGTTAAATCTGAAAGAAAAAGAAAAAAAATCATTAGACGCTTAAGCTTAATTCACAGTTAAAATCGGTTCAAGTTATTGGAACACCCTTCTGGAAGTTATATTGCGGCAAAATTCATATTTTCCGCTGTACATGTTTGTGGTGCTTCCTCTTCAACAAAAGGTTTTACAAGTTGTAGTTAGATGCAAAGAAATGACTGAAATCGGCAATAATTCATATGGCTTCTGAACATCGGTCGGCTGAATATGTAATTGGCTACGGTTGTGGATGTGAATACGAGGACATCAGAAAAGGATTAATGTCTAATGAGTAAACAGGAACTCTCCGTCTGAGTGTTTGCAGAATATCTGTAATATTATCATAACTTATATAATTTTACGTCCTTCCATCTTTTTTTGTCTCCATTTTCTTTTATTTTCAATTCCCGCACACATACCAAACGGATATAATACAGTGTCATATTTATTTTAAATTACTCGTCAGATGGATTTGTAGAATATAAATTGTAAAAACGAAAATCAAATTCTTCCACAAGTTTAGAAAATTCATTTATTTTTTAAAATATTGAGTAATAGATTGTTATAATTTCAAAATATCGACTGAAAGTCAGAGATATTGTTAGTTCTGTCAAACAGAAATTTATATTTTCCTGTGTGTTTCGTATGATTTTCCATTTGTCATATGAATTACGACACTATAAATGCTATGCAATTATTTTTTCACAGAAACGATAAATTCGAAATTATCTGAGAAAAAATAATTAAAATTTTAAATTGTGCACAAAATAATATATGAGTCTTAAAAAAATATTAATAATAAAATTGTATGACCAAAACTAATTTTTTTAAAATAGAGTGTTACTAACACGGTTTCTTTGGAAAAGAAACAGCCCAAATCCGCCTGGTTCAGTTTAAACCGTCTCGTTCAGACGGTTTACACTTTCCGTGCCAAAACTTTTACAGGATGAGCTCGGCTAAATTGTCAGTAAAAGCTGTCGCGGTTTGATTAGATATTGACTCAACAAATTTTTACCAAGTAGAATAAAATGTTTATTCCCGCTAATGTGTTTAACGTATGATTGGGTTTGGAGTTACCTATTTGTCATATACAACAGATATTTTGACTTCAAATTTAGAAGATATTAGACCTCACTCGGGCGTGTAGAAGTTGTGATATCTCCAGAATTAAGTTAGTTATCTGAGAAATGATTCCATATCCTAGGAAAGAAAACGAATACATGAGATGATAAAAGGTTTCTACCACTGCAACATCTACTACTAATAATATTTCTGTTGAAGAAGGATAAATGAGTAAAAAAAAGAAAGCAGAATGATAAAGAAGGAAAAAGAAGAAAGGGGAAGAATATGCAAACATATATTTACTAAATATATGAGTTTTAGCTCATATACGAGTGAATGACTGAATATTTGTCAGAAAAGCAGTTTCTCCTCTTTCTTCATTATGTCCTAGAAACTTCAACTGAATCTTTCTGATGCTAAGTACAAATGTCATTTTGTTTCTCTTTTCTCTACTAATAATTTAAAATCAGAAAGGGACAGCTGACATTTTTAGGGTGCATATTAGGAAATATTTCTTGGAGCACGTCAAACTCACAGAATATAATGAATTCATGGGGGAAACAACAAGGAACCTACGTAATGTACTTGTTTGAATGGACGGCAAAGTGGGGACAAAGTAGGAAGTTAAAGAGGCAGATGTTGCTTCAAGCAACAAATGGCCGGAAGAAGTAGATAGTATAGTTCATTCACGTCTTTTCAACATACAAAAACTAATTATTTTATATCTTTCTCTTATTTTTCATCATTGGATTAAACATAGATTCTAAAGTTTCTCCTTACTTTTGTAAAGAATTGTCTTCCTTTTCCCTCTAGTTTTTATTCATAGAATCATCCCCTCATTCATATATTCCCCTTTCTTTATGACTTTTGTTCTGCGACTAGTTCAAATAAAGCTTCAACGGTTTCTGAAATAATGTAGTGTACTTTTTTTGCCTTTCTTTAAATTCCAAAGATTTCTTCAGAAGGAAAGAAGAGAAAACAGAAGGAATGTGTAATATCAAATATTTATAAGACAAATAATGCTTACAGATAAAAAGAATCCTTGAAAGAAAACAAATATGGTTCTGCAGATGAATGCTGATTGTACCATGATCGAAACATGAGACAGACGAAGTTTTAGAAAAAATGAAAAGAAGAGAGATATTTTTTTATTTAGTATAGGAAAATACAGTTAGACTTATAATGAAGAAGGATGGCTTGGAGAATTTGGCACTCACAGGGAAACAACGAAAAACTACTTAACAAATATGGATGATGAATGACAGTAAAGGAACCAAACTTGGTTATGTTTACGAAACAATGAAAGTAGTGAAGAACCACGAATGTCCTAATGGCTTATGGTAGATAAATTAAGAATATGTATTTTTTATGCTCCAGATTTTCACCCTTTCCTTTCACCACTAGTTTAAAAACAAAACTTTCACTTGTTTTAGTTAACCCTCGGAAGATTCTCCTTATTTTTGCAGAGAAAATTCCTTGTTTTTCTCTAGTCTTTAATCTTTGCTTGCGTTTTACTTCATGGGATCCACCTTAATTCGTTTATCTTCCTTGTTTTTCACCTCTTTCTATTCTGAGATTATTTTAAAAAAAGAATCGCAACAACGTATGAAATGATGTAGTGTGGTTATTACCTCTTTTTCTTTGTTTAGATTCGGCAGATTTTCCCCAATGACACCGATTTACGTTCTCAGTTCATTCACATTAAATTCTTCTTTTACCTGATATTTCTACAGTTCGGAAAACATAATTCTTTCTTTTCCCGGAAACATTTATTCGATTCTCTCATTTTCTTTTTGTATTCTTTCCTTTACGATCTAACTCCTTGCGCACTGTAGGCACTGCCGTAAACGACAACCACCTTTGTTTCCAACCCTATCGACGGTGGGGCTTTGGACTCAATTGAATACGCATGAGATACAAATGGATAATGGTAAATATATAAAAAAAATAATCAAGTCATATTTTACTTACGACATAAGAAGGTTAGAATTAACCAAAGGCAATCGATGTTTCCTTGAAAAATCAATAACCACAGTTCCCATTGCGTCCAATGTGCATATATATATATTATAACTGCTTAATGGATATTACAGGAGGGTGCAGCAACTTAAAGTGTATTCATGTGTTTAGTTTCAGGCCAATAGAATACCAAATGTGTATTTTCCGCATACTTTAAAATATACGAGCAATATATATGCCATAAGTGGCTACTCTAAATAAACACACACACACACACACACACACACACATATATATATATATATATATATATATATATATATATATATATATATATATATATATATATATATATATTTATGCAATTTCTCCAGCTACATTATCGATAACCAAATAAGATTATTCTTACAGAAGCTAAACGTCACCAACACAAATGATACAGCACAACAAAAATATTATCATCGTTTTTTTCTGTAACCAAATGCTTTAAAATTATAAAGAAGACAAATTTTCCGTGCAATGCTAGGACATGTTATGTTGTTACTTTTTCAGAAAATAAACATTTCACTCGATGCAAAATCTGCGGTTTGATGTGATACGTATTGACACCAACGATTAGATGCATAGCTTTTATCAATTATTGAGCATTTAGTTTTAAATATCGTCTGAAAAGATATACAGAAATACCTAATATCTGAAACTGACTTCAAAATTTTAATATTCCAAGAATAAATGCAAAAAAAATGTTAATAATTTTTTTGTATTAGATACATTGAATGGAAATATATATTCAAATCGGAATTCTAACTGTGAATCACTACAAGAAAAATATTCATTGTTTTTACAGTATTTGATAGGTAAAAATATTGTAACGGATTAAAAACACTCTAATCAATGAATAATATTTTAGTTAATTTATTAGAGTTTTATTAATAAGAAAAGTCTATATAAAACCATGATACTTCTGGGCACACATAATACAAATTGTTTTATATTTACATTGTTTATTGCAAATCATACTAAAACTAATTCACTGTATAACATATTACTTCATAATATAGCAAAATTATTCAGTATTATTGCGCTTTGAAGTAAATGAAAGTTTTATTTAAGAGTACATTTATTTAGTAATAATTTGATTGTGCCTTGCAACTTATCCATATACAATTCGTAATACTTCAGCAAATTATAAATATTATAAGATTGTGCTATAAGGCGTTTGCTGTTCACAAGATTCAAACTCCACCGCTACGAATTCGAACCTAAACTCAATATTTAAATTCGTCTCCTCAAAAACGGTGATGATTTGTGAAAAATATTTTGTGTCGGTATTTATTATGTCAGACCGCAGCTTTTAAACCGAGTGCAATACCATGGTTCAAAAATCGACCTGCCTTAATGCGGCAAATTATAGAACAATTTCATCCGTAGTCATAACAAACGTATATAACATACAATATATTATAGAAAATTAAAAACTTCCCACATCATAATTGAGAATAAGAACACACCTACGGCATCCAAGCGTTAAACTACCAATGTAATCTATCAATTCCAATATCCAGTGCAAAGTTGTGATATTTGCAATAAATTTAAAGCATAGTATATATATATTGATCACACGACAAGCCTTAACTCGGCTAGTCACGTGAATTATCATAGTTCGATAAGGAATAGTTTAACTATTTGTACTCAACTTCCAGTTCTCCTAAAAATCCTTGTACATAATACTGTCATTTTAAAATCATCTAATTTTTAAAAGATGTTTAAAGATAATAGAATCATTTGTTATAACACAGTTTCTACACACGCTTAATCCTGATAAAAGAAAATTTGTAAGGACACTAGAATGACTGAATAAATAATTAGAAAAGTTCCCTTTTCTGAAACGTATAAAAGACTTACTGCATCCCAGTTATAAAAACAGTGCCAATATTGCACAAGATATAGCATGTAAATGATGTTACAAAATGCGAAGGCAAGGGTCAGAATGGTCAGCGAATGTCAAACAGCCTCGTTGGTCGGGAATTCTGACAGTGATTAATTGCCTTTGTCTGGGTTTTGACTATACGTAAAAAACGGGATGAATTCAACAAAGGGTCGCAAGAACTCTGATGTGTCGATATTCAACCCACACTTAGGTTAGCCACCGGCTAAGACCACCCACGGAGGGATTCTGTATTAACGTGTGACATGCGTTCCTGTGATGTCATTCATACCATTGCTTCTTAGAATCCAAGTTCTTTAATAAAAACGAGTGAGAAAAGAAATAGAACTTTACATCTTTACCATTTTATGTAGTAGCGTGGTGACTTATAGACGACATAGAACGCAATAACAAGCGCTAAGAAACATTCTGATGAGAATTTCATTCCTTTTCAGCCATCTTGTGACGTAATAATCCTCATATCGGTCGGTACAAGTTATGTGCATGTGCTTAGGACGGTAAGGTATGCTTCGTTAAATTACAGTGTGGGAATGACTTCAATGTAAGCAGTTGTGATACGATAAAGATGCACAATATCAACATTGTTTCTATTCTACAGCTTCCCTGGCCGTAACGATGACCTGGCATGTCTACATTCCAACATGTATTAAGCGATGCCCGATAGTTTAGCTTAGCCACCTATAAAGCTTACTCTATTGCGTCAACAGGTTTTAAGAGACGTTGTATGATTTATTACTGGATCGAATGTATGCGAGTGTCTTAATAACCAGTGATAATAGCAGTGTATTAATATCGAACCTAAGTAATATTGATACACCCAGTATTTCTTATATTTTTAATCTCTCGATATGCTCGTTTCTGCAATTCCCCTATGACTTAAATACTTAGTTAAATTAAAAGACGTTTTCTGTTAATATATATATATATATATATATATATATATATATATATATATATATATATATATATATGTATATATATATACATATATAAAGTGCGTGTAAAATTTGCCGGATTGAAAGTATAATTGTAAAACTGTTTTGAATATTCTGTGTCGTATGTGAGAAAATGACAACGCATAAAATGCATGTGCGACAATATATATATATATATAAAGTGCGTGTAAAATTTGCCGGATTGAAAGTATAATTGTAAAACTGTTTTGAATATTCTGTGTCGTATGTGAGAAAATGACAACGCATAAAATGCATGTGCGACAATATATATATATATAAAGTGCGTGTAAAATTTGCCGGATTGAAAGTATAATTGTAAAACTGTTTTGAATATTCTGTGTCGTATGTGAGAAAATGACAACGCATAAAATGAATGTGCGACAATATATATATATATAAAGTGCGTGTAAAATTTGCCGGATTGAAAGTATAATTGTAAAACTGTTTTGAATATTCTGTGTCGTATGTGAGAAAATGACAACGCATAAAATGCATGTGCGACAATATATATATATATATAAAGTGCGTGTAAAATTTGCCGGATTGAAAGTATAATTGTAAAACTGTTTTGAATATTCTGTGTCGTATGTGAGAAAATGACAACGCATAAAATGCATGTGCGACAATGCATGTAATTCCTTTCCAAGTTGTTAAAGACAGCAGCAGAAGCGTAAAACGTGATCGATGATGCCAATAAACATCATTCGGTCGAAGAACTACGAGTCGTGAATTGTTTTCGTGGCCCCAAAATGCCGGAGGACAGTCCACGCAGCAGCAGACCATAGGGTATTCGAAGTGATGATTTACTAAAGTAATACGACACGTGTACAATCAATGATGAACCACGCACTACCTGTAGCATTAAAAGCAAAACGTAGCCTTTTGTTTGTGCCTTGGTGGGGACAATTACTACTTCGCATTTGGCGGTAAATGACAATTCGTAATATATTCCGAATTGTTAAAACTGCGTGAATCTGGTACTGAAGTGTGTTGCAGTTGTTAACTAAGAAGTCGGAGAACACCAGTGAAAGCGAAGACAAAATAAGTGGAAAGGCATGTTTCTTTATGATAACACGCAATTACATTGATTTGGTTAAAAAAAAAAAAACAAAAGCGAAAACCCGTCATGGGGATGACGATAAACTGCATCCGCGTCCTGGGTAATACGATAAACTACGTCCAATAGGAAGGCCTCTGATCATGAGATTTTGAGGAGCGTGGATCCACCTCTTAATTGCTGGTGTTCCCAGATCCACGCTGACCCGGGGTGCTAGAACCTGTTAGGGTCGCAGCTATGGGAAAATAGTTAACCACGAAACTGAAACTACATCCGCGTCCTCGGTATGACGATAAACTACGTCCAACTGCAAGGCCTCTGATCAGGAGGTTTTGAAAGGTGTGGAACCACCTCTTAATTGCTGGTGTTTCCAGGTCCACCCTGACGCGGGGTGGTAGCACCTGTTAGGGTCCCAGCTATGGGCAAATGGTTAACCCCGAAACTGAGGTAAAAAGCATTATAAAAGTGTAAAAATAGGTTTTAATAACAGAAATACTTTGTAAAAAATTATTACCAAAAATATTTTTTTAAGAAAAAAAAAACTATTACCAGAAATATATTTTTGAAAAAAAAAAACATTACCAGTAATATATCTTTGAAAAAAATATTATCAGAAATAGATTTTTGACAAAACAAAATATTACCAGAAAAAGGTAAAAGTTGTCGGCATTAAATAACCCATTGAGATTGATATGCCTAAAACACAACAAACCAAACCAAACCAAAAACAAAACCGAAAAAACAAAAATGGATCTGGAATTGGAAATATTTTCTGATGCGACAAAATAAATGGATTTGGTATTATTGAATTCTAATGAAATTCCTTCTATCCAGTATATTTTATTAAATAAAAAATTAATATATTGTCTGCCCACCACAACTTATCGTGGTCTTGACATTGTCCGATACATTTTCATCAGTGGATGCCAAAAAGCTTCTTCGGATTGCGGGATGTTATTCTAATTTAAAAAAACAAACAACTTGTTAAGGTTGCCGTTTGAGTAAAATTTTGTAATTGACCTCTGGCCTTCAAATTGATAATGATGTCTTCGTTGTTCGAATTGATTCTGACAACATTATTAGAATAACATTAGTTTTATCGAGACAGAATTAAAAACAAAAAACTTCGAAAGTTTGATGTACCAAATTTAAAGTAATTACATTGATGACTACTAAATATTTACTGCGTTTGTAGCCTAGCAATTCGTAGGATCCTTTCTAGCTCGGTAATGTGCGGCATCGAGATGTGGCCTCGATTCCCCAACTCGTATGAAGATCGTTAGGGAGATGGTGAGCCCTAATATCTCAACAGGACTTCATATCTCCGTGATATTTAAACGTGCAAGGTCGTGCATGTTAATCATTTCACCGCTAGCAAGAAGATAAAGCCACTAAGTCGCAAGGGATTAGTGGGAGTGGAAGAAGATGAGAAAACGCGCAAGAAAGCTATGTTACGGTGGTCGAAAGTTACAGAAGCCCAGATATGAATATACCTCTCCCTCACCTCCCATCATTGCTTAATTTGGATTATGTCGGGCGAACATGGTGGCCACCGTTCATTGAAAGTTTCCATAATATTCCTCCATCCGATTGTGGGCAAGTTTTCCTGCGGTATTAATACATTTTTGAAATGTAACGTAACAGTCAAATGTTAATGCTGCATTTAGGCAAGCCAGAGGACAGTGTCCATGCCACCTGAACACAATCTAAACCATTATAAAACTACCTCAAGTCTCTACGATTCTTTCTTAACAATTACAGTCCTTGGCTGAATTGAAATCTGTGTCACACAGGAAGTCTACCCTATGCACGAAACAACTGAAACCGCGATCCATAGTCTATCCCCTAGAACAGACCTCCTTTCACGTGTAACGTGTTGGATCCTTCCTGTGTACCCTATTTCTGAAATAAGTAATTTGTGCTTAGGATGTAACATTTAATCTAGTTGTGGCTGAGTTGATTACATTTTCCCACTGATGGCAGAAGCCATCCCGACAGTTGACATAATAACCGGGACTTCGCACGTTATAGTATTAGGTTTAGACATAAATAATTCTCTATTTTTTAATCAAATTTATTCTATAAAAGATGATATTTTATTCGATTATATGTTCACCATTATTCGCAAAGATTTGTTGCCACCTATCAGGCATCCCTTCGTCACCTTTTGAGAAACATTCCACAGGTTTCGATGTGAAAAGCCTTTCAACGCGCACTTGAATCCGGTTTTCATTAGCGAAAGTTCTCACCATCTAATCGTTTCCAGCGATCGATAAATGTAATAATTGGTTGGTCCAAAGTCAGCTGAATATGGTGGATTGGGTGGAATAAAGCAATCGAGTTCCAACTTTTTTCCTTTTTTATTTCTGCTGTATATGGCCTTGACTTATGAGGGAAAGGGGCCACACTTCGGGGAGCTTTTCGATCAAACGTTTAATTCATGTGTACGTTAACACCGACGTTTATACTTAACTGCCACGTCTGTTTACAATTTGTTCCGCAAAACGGAAATTATTTATGACTCAAACTAATATTTTCCTTGGCAGGGTTTCCCTACTGGTATATTTTGCATAACAACATGTTCTTTAGCCTCATCGTTTCATAATGTTCCTTCTGATGCGACAAACTAAGCCTAGTAAACATCAATAAATCTGCTTTATTGTAAATAAAATATATTTCAAGTTTAAAAATCGATATGTATCCAATCTTAAAAAAAAACATTTTGTGTAGAAAAATATGAGAAGCTGAAAAGCTAAATCCTCGTAAATATTCAACATTTTGGCTGAGTAAAATGCAAAACAAAATAAACAAAGAAAAGAGAATTCTATATTTACGCCTTAGGGCTATTGAAAATTCAATACAAAATATTTCAAATTCTTCTGCTATTTCTAAAGCCCTTCCAAAGAAAATACCGCCTAAGAAGCTTATCCGAAATACGCTTTTCACTTCTTTGTTTCACACATTATCCACACTGAATCTAGCCGATTAAAATAATATAGCATAGAAGAAAATTAAATAAAAATAAATCCTGAACTAAAAGGTAATTAATAACAAAAGAAATGTCATGTAAAACGTTCATAAATCTGTTTAATTAAGAAGTGAATTCGAGAGAAACTTATTTTAAAATAGTTGCACTTACGTATTATGATACGTATGCTATTTATAGGCGAGTGTTCATAATGCATATTTAGGCGCATTTAGATTTGTGTAATTTAACAAATGAATCGTGACGAGGGAAATGAAATGTAAAGAAATCCGTTCACCGAGGCGCATTCTATTAGGCCGGACCCATGCACAATACAGCAGTGCATCTAATATTTTTAGAATATTACCATGGTGATGATGAAACCACGGAATGTCTTCCCATCTATCTGTCTACTTCAGTCTGTCCCTATCTATCTATCTATCTATCTATCTATCTATCTATCTATCTATCTATCTATCTATCTATCTAATTTAGTTTGTTCACATCTATCTATCTATTTAATTTAGTTTGTTCACATCTATCTATTTAAATTAGTTTGTTCACATCTATCTATCTATCTATTTATTTAATTTAGTTAGTTCACATCTATCTATCTATTTAAACTAGTTTGTTCACATCTATCTATCTATCTATCTATTTAATTTAGTTTGTTCACATCTATCTATCTATTTAATTTAGTTTGTTCACATCTATCTATCTATCTATCTATCTATCTATCTATCTAATTTAGTTTGTTCACATCTATCTATCTATTTAATTTAGTTTGTTCCCATCTATCTATCTATTTGATTTAGTTTGTTCACATCTATCTATCTATCTATTTAATTTAGTTTGTTCCCATCTATCTATCTAATTTAGTTTGTTCACATCTATCTATATATTCAATTTACTTTGTTCACATCTCTCTATCTATTTAATTTAGTTTGTTCACATCTATCTATCTATTTAATTTAGTTTGTTCACATCTATCTATATATTCAATTTACTTTGTTCACATCTCTCTATCTATTTAATTTAGTTTGTTCACATCTATCTATCTATCTATCTAATTTAGTTTGTTCACATCTATCTATCTATTTAATTTAGTTTGTTCACATCTATCTATCTATCTATTTAATTTAGTTTGTTCACATCTATCTATATATTCAATTTACTTTGTTCACATCTATCTATCTATTTAATTTAGTTTGTTCACATCTATCTATCTATCTATCTATTTAATTTAGTTTGTTCACATCTATCTATCTATCTATTTAATTTACTTTGTTCACATCTATCTATCTATTTAATTTAGGTTGTTCACATCTATCTATCTATCTATCTATCTATCTATTTAATTTAGTTTGTTCACATATATCTATCTATCTATTTAATTTACTTTGTTCACATCTATCTATCTATTTAATTTACTTTGTTCACATCTATCTATCTATCTATCTATCTATTTAATTTAGTTTGTTCACATCTATCTATCTACCTATCTATATATCTATTTCGTTCACATCTATCTATCTAAAAAATAAATTAACTATTCGAAGACCAGTGACAGTAGAAATAGTAGAACACTTCTTATTTAGGTTGCGTGTCTGGTCATGATGTAGGCGATCACGGCTCTCCACAATTTCTTCTCTTTTGTATCTTTTAATAAATTTTGCCTTTTTGTTATTTCTTCTAAACCTTGCTTCGTAATCTATTTATTGAAGCACTCTAGGAACGTTATGTATTGTTTTCCTTTGTCTCTCTTGTTTTCAATCTATTCTGTGAGTATCAAATTTTCCAAGCGGTCTTTCGTCATTATATGTCCTAGAAATTATAACTGTGCCTTCCTGATTTTAAATATAAGTTTCCTTTTTCTTTCCATTTTCTTTAAATTCGTCGTTTCTCTCATGTTCGGTTCTTGGTATCCTCAGCACCCTTCTGTAAAACGATATTTTTGTTGTTTCAGGACAATAGATTGAAAATCTGCGCTGTCCCCCAAGTAGTGGGAGTGGTTACAGTAAATACAAAACTAACACGAAGGAATGGCCTTTCATTACGCAATATATTCCGCATGGAATACAGTTTTACCATTTAGGCACCATTAGAAAAAGATCGGTGCTATCAGAACTGCTAATAGAAGACAAAAAGATTTGGAGAACTTTGAGTCTAACAAATGCTCATTAAAATCAATTCCCAAACACGTTTTATGAAAAAGGTATTAGTGAAAACAAAACTAAATGCTAAACGAATATTATCCTGACAGATTGGCAAAGAAACAACAAAGGAAGAAAAGAAATATTAGACATGCTTTTGATAAGGATTCATACAAAATTTTGTAGAAATTCTTTCTGGAAGAAAAGCGCCATCTTTAAAAACATGTAGAATGGCACCTTTGAAGCGCACTTTCACAACGAAAGTATGCCGTTACATAAGTCGATCTTCCACTGGGTGATATAAATGGATTATATCGACAACAGCCGCAGAAATTTGGATTCAACACTTCAACCGTAACATTTCATGAAGTGGAAGTCCCCACCCCGAAGACAAGAGCTAAAAGCACATCAATATCACCTGTTTTTCGTAAAATCTCTCATAAAAATGCCCTTCATTTTCACATCTGTAAATGCTTTTAAGACAATCGTATTTTAAGACAATGTTTATAGGTTTGAACAAACGGAATCCACATGCCGAAAATGAAATGCGTCAGAGTTTTAGATTGATTTCAACCGTCGACATTTTTTTAATGTTGAAAGTAAGATCTTGTTCGCTGGACATACTAAAAAATGATTAAATTTCTTCTGAATAAAAGAGTGCTGAACTGCAATGTCATATATCTCTCATCATATATCAGTGATTGCCGCAAATATTCTTTACATATGGAGAAGCGACTCGAAGCGATGTGGTTCTACAGATCAGATACTGAAAATACCATGGAGAAATCACCTGAGCAACGACGGATTTCTAAAGAAAATATGAAATAGAAGCATATTTAAAGTTAAAATTAAAAACGGAAAACTGAAATTTCTAGAACACATTATGAGGAAAGAGCACTTGGAAAATTTAACACTCGCTGGACATACTGACGAAATGAGTAACAGAAGGAAACATAGATTGAACTACCTAATGAGTTTGAGGGAACTGATGGAAGGATGTAAACACAAAGGATGGTAAACATCAAACTCACTCAAGCAATATATATTATTTCAAACAAATTTACAACTTGAATACCCAACCAACTTCAATATGAGACATCTAATCAAAGAATGATGTTTGGCCCTGTAAAAAAGAGATCCATATATACTTGATAACAAGGTACTTCGCATATTAAATTGAACATCACTCCAAAAGGGACGTTCAAGACAAGGGTATCGAAAAAAGAAAAAAAAACGCGGCGAAATTGTCTTACGGCAAAAATATTATACGGCAAAGTTTCCTATTGTTAAAATTCATGAGGCGAGTTTTTATACGGCAAAAATATTTACGGCGAATGTGCCGTCTACGAAGTTTTGCAAATCCTCCTGACGTGTCCAAGGAATTTCGGCTCTGTCCATTTGATTTGGTGTACGCTTAAATGTGCCGGTGGTTTAATGGATAATGTCTCTGAATTGTTTATCAGAAAGAGCCGCTTCCGGATCCTCGCCATGCAGTTAGGAGAGCGGATTAGCAAACGCGGACTGACCTAGATGGTGCGACAGGGGATCACCCCAGCCAACACGGACTGGGGTTATACATTCGAACAGAGAAAAATAAAGCAAAGCAATGCCAAATCGTTCGTGAGATCTATTCCATGTTAGTGCTCAACCTTCAGTAGGAGGAGTTAACGAAACAATGATTACAATGAAGAAAATATTTCATTTCGATATCATGATTAATTGCCTAATTTCACTATCATCTTCCTGTTGATAATGGAAATTATGTTTCATAATTTATAGAATGGTATTGTGCCTGATGAAAAAGCCTTATATCTATTTGGATGATGTAAGTGAAATTTGACAGCTAGTCTCCTACTTGACGCGTTTGCGTCACTACATGGCGGAACGGGTAGCGGGAGCCTTATTTTTTCGTGTTCGCTCGGATTTTCGTGAGTCTTTCACCCCAAAGATCGCGGTCCTGCATCAAGGTCGCAAGGTTATTAGGAGCGCATTTTGTGTCACAACATAGCTGATCTATGTAGATGATTGTTGGGCGACAAACTCGTCTTGCCCCATGACTAGGTGTCCATAGACAGTGTAGCTGGTTGCTGAGCGATCAACTCATCTTGCTCCATGGTTGGAGCAGTAGATCACTTGCGAGTTCTTGTTATGTTCGCCAGCAATGTCCTTGAAAGCGCATTTTGCATTTGTTCAAGATTGTAGAAATAGACGGAGTCGTTATAGAATTGTGATTTAGTAGGATCCTGTCGCCAGATGTTAAGTATAGCTCTGGGGCATTGAGGTTAAGGTTCCATCAAACTTAGACTATAGGGTTTTAGTTAATATCGAGGCAGTGGCGACATACATTAGCAACGCCTCTACAGTGGCTCATAAGAATTTCCGCTGAATAATAAATTTCGATCGAACATTTCCTTAAGGGTCGCGGCACATAGAAGAAGAAGAATTGAAATTCCAGTCGAAATAACACTTGAATCATGTCTCAATCTGCCTTGAGATTACTCTTCCCTCGGGCTGAAATGAGAAAGAAACCAGGAGAAATCCCACAGTCTGTCCTTAATAAATTGACATGCCAAAGAAAATCAAATTTCTAATCGAAAGAAATAAACATCTAAAAAATTAAAAAGAATTTTGAAGAGGTTTGCTTGTGGCTAATTGTTATCTCTTATTGACTGACATTGCGAGAAAGAAACAAAAGATCTCTTGCGATCAATTGTTAAATGTGACATGAGTACAACAAATTAGTGTTTGTGCTTTGCTTAAATTTCCTGTGTTTAATGTAAGGACACAGACAGAATTCAAACGTTTATCAAAATAAATATAGGAAAAGTCATAGGAGGTATTTGTTGTGGATTTCGGGATGAATCCGATATAAATGAATAACAAACGCCAGGAATGGATAAGGAAAATAAATGTATTAACTTAATAATACAAACTGGTAATACGGGTTAGTAGATCCAGGAATGCGGGTTAGTAGCAATAATATATATACAGTCTTGGTATTGAAGTATTGCGGTATGACTCCTTACTGAGTCTACGTGCTCGCTAACTGTGTCTCTTGTGCTACCCTCCTCTATTACTGACTGTCCGGGTATTCACTGGTAGTAGTATATGTATACCTTGGGTGAGTCCATTTGTGTGAAAAGGGGAGACCTCCTCAATAGTATTATATATTTAATATAATATCAGGGCACGATTACGAGTTCAGTAATCCATTAGTGGAGTAGATGAACCACATGTACCACTGCTCTAGCACCAATGTTGTTTTTTTCTTTTCCAGTTAGGTTCGAATGCAAAATTTCCTTCTTCTAGACTGATTGCCAATCAAGGCTGTAGGACCCAATCTATACTTGTATCTATTTTCTTGTAGTTGGATGAGAAGCAATGTATTCATAGCTTTCCCAATGTTCTTTGAGCGGAAGCGAATGCATCGAATACGACAGGTATTCGAACTCAGCTCTTCGATTTATCATTCCAAGACACTATTACGCCACCGCACACCCGGCACATGAACGAAAGAACTGAAACTATAATACAAGTCTCCATAAAATACTGTTTGATTTGTTAGATTCATTTGATAAAATCTGTACAACAGTTTGTCAAATACGAACGAACACGGACGAGGTAGATGATGTTGATAATGCATAATTAATCCTTATGGTAAACGAATTTATTGGTATTCAGGTAACATCCACAAAGTTACTTGTCAAAGGAAAGTAAGAGGAACATATACCATGGCAGAATACATCCGCCTTGGAGTGGATAGTTTTAATTTCCTGCTAATGATACTAAAATATGTAACGAAACCTAAATAAACGTTTGACTACCACACTGGCAAAAAATACATTTCAAGAACGAAGGAAATATTTCTGATGATAGGAAATATAATAAAAGTAGAAATCAACGATTTCTAATGGTTCCAAAAATTGAAATGCTTCTGTAGTTTTGCGGGTGTCTTTTTTTCCGTTGAACTTTAAAGTCTGGAATTTGTCAATTGTCCGGCTAAATAAAAATGAAATCACACCATTAATTAATGGTAACTATTGAGAATGTGCCAACCTGACTTATAAACCTAAGCTACAAATAATGAAGAGAATCAGATAGAAAAATAAAACATTATTTCACCTCAAGCAAAGCGGGAATAATCTTAGTGCACGGGAGGTTACAAGGAGTGAAAGAGATAGGGAGGATTGAGGAAAGGAAATAAGTTTAACGGGATTCAACAAGACAGATGATGATTGATTTTGCATTTAAATCTTTGAAGATTGTAGTTATCAAGGAAGCAAGTAAACGGAAGGGAGTTCCACAGGGGGGGAAGTGTGAGAAAAGAAACTGTTGGCGCAGAAGTGTCGGTTACATTTAACTATTTCAACAGTAAAAGAGTGGGACCTAGCTACCAATCTAGTAGCCAGCTTAAATTCACGTGGTCGAAATGCGCGAGAAAAGAGCTCGTAAGAGCAGTTGCCATTAAAATAATTGTAGAAACAACAGAGGGATGCCATGTCACGTCTCTGAGAAAGTGACTGAAGTCGTGATAAATGGCCAGGGTCGATTACATTAAATATCTTTGGATTTTATCACGAATGTTCAATAGGAGCACCAGACCAGATATGGCAACAGTATTCAATGCGGTGACAAATGGTAGATTTCGAAATGTTCATGATGCATTCTTACGATTAATATTTGTGACCCAAACTGCCTTGCAGTAGATGTAGACATTGTTTCGATGTAGTCACTCCACTTCAAGCCAGAGGAAACGTGTGGCCAAGATGGCACAGTGTGTTGATCTTCAGAAGTCTTCGACAGGCATGCTGATGGCAAGCAGAAACGTTTCTCTATGGTGGCTAAATGAAACTAGTTTTGTTTTGGAGGCGTTAAAATTTACAATCCATTTCTTACCCCATTTATCCACTGATTTTTTTTTCCTTTTCAGAGCATCTGACCGGTTTAATTTGTCAGATAATTTTTATCAAAGTATGAAGCCTTAGATTCATTTTGGAACTCCAATTTCGCCTTACTAAACTTTGGTTGTCAGCACAGAAAGGGGATGATATATTTAGAGGCTCCAAGTTCGGAGGGGGTCTGCATCCGCACGCTTCCCCTGTAGCACTGTGTCGCGAGAGAAAATCTTAGCGATACTATTAGCTTGAGCCGGGATTCTTAGGTTTACTGCTAATCTCTTTATATTCTGAAACTATGTCTGATTAAAATGTCATCATCTGGTCAGCGTATTGCTTGAGGTAGTGTTGCAGGTTTGCAATATTTGTCTGAAAATTTTAAAGACGGACATAGGGAAAGTAATGCTTCCTATTTATTACGACGGGAACTTTAACTGATAAAGGAAGCAAAGTAAACAAGTTGGACAGAAAAAAATTTAATCTGTAAAATATCTACCGGCTAACATCAGTGATATTCATTGTTAGGTTTCAATAATAATAATAATAATAATAATAATTGGTATGAACACCACCCAGAGCCGGTTAAGGAGATAGGACCTGTTACAATTTTATGGGGCTACACAATACACACAGACAGATCAATCAAAGCTAACCGCACAGACATTGTTATTAGAGACCGCAAACAAAAAGGTGCCTCCTGATTGACATGGCAGTCCCTGCAGACTGCAATGTATCTGAAGATCTTCAAAAAGCTATCAAAATACAAGAACCTTGAAATCGAAATCTCAAAAATGTGGCACATGGGAACATCAACTATTCTTGTAGTAAGAGCCCTAGGGTTGGCTGGAAAATATTCCAGTAGACTAAAAAAAAGGGATTCCTGGAAGCCCTTGTTTTAAAAAATACAAAAATCAAAAAAATGTTCTCACGAGTACAGCCCACACCTTATGAAGGGATTTATCTATCTAAAATATGTGCTTTTTGTTCTTTTTTTTCAGTGGAAAATGCCATGATGCCATTTCTAACCTTAGATCTCTGGGCGGGACCCGGAACGAAATGTGTACACACCAGAAATCAAAGGAAATAAAATAATAATAATAACAATGTCTAGCTAGAAGTGGCCCTCATGACCCTCTTTCAACACTGTGGACTGGCGCTACATATTCACATACAAATAATCGGAACAAATAACAAAAACACATTACTTGATGACATTGACACATGTAACTCGAAGAGAAAGCAATTAAATATTCAAAATGGTAACATTACACACTATTAAGGTAAAAGTTTAGGAAGAAAACCTCCATCAATGCACTTGTGAAAACCTGCTTTACTGAAAACTTGTCTTAAAAGAAAAATTTGATAAATTCAACTGAAAGCAGCACTAGCTGCTCGGTCAATGAATATCAAATGTTTCCATTTAGGGAAATGGTTAGTATTACCATTACCATCTGAAGAAAGATTACGACGTACGGTAGTGAACATTATAAAACAAACAATATCCTGCGTGTGGCCTCAAATCAACTTTTAAAACGTAGATCGATTGCGTGACTTATTTTCCCAAATACGTAATGATCATACACATACATATATATATATATATATATATATATATATGTGTGTGTGTGTGTGTGTGTGTGTATGTGTGTTTGTTTGTTTGGTGATACCCCGTGACATATGGACGGAGTGTTTCCTAGAGGCTGTGTCTACGAAACTCTGGGGTCAGGATGTCGAAGGTAAATCAATCAGCTAAATCAAAAACTTTTTACTTAATTCTCTCTCTCTCTCTCATATATATATATATATATATATATATATATATATATATATATATATATATATATGTCTGTGTGCGTGTGGGGGGCTGGGTAGGATAAGAAATATGCATACACACACAATATCCTCTCAAATGAAAGTGTTGGTATGTGTACGTATGTTTTTAATTTCCGGTGGAGATTACACAGCCTATGGTGAAAATGTGCTATATTTCTACAAACTCATATCCTCTATTAAAATATATAACATATGAAAACAGCGGCGAAAAGTAAGGCAGCAAATTAGGACTAGAGTTTTTGAATGGTCATTTCTAACCTTAGATCTCTGGGCGGGACCCGGAACCAAATGTGTACACACCAGGATGTAAGGGCGTGTTTTGCCTACGAAAGTAGTAATGTTAAGTTATTCACGGAAGTCAAAGAACCTGCAAAGTAAGTGGAGAGGCTGACAGGTTGATGGGAGGGAGCAGCAATTTTAGATAAGTTCCAGAGGCTTACGGTCCAACTCAGATGAACCAATGGTGAAGGATGGGAAAAAATGCCCATCAAATTAAAATGGCAGTATGGCATTTCACCCCCACACACCACACATTTCACACACAGAGAGGAACGCGTGCGCACACACACAAGCACGTACACACACATGCATATATATATATATATATATATATATATATATATATATATATATATGCGTGTGTGTGTTTGTGTGTATAATTTGATACAAAATAAAAATGAAAGAGACTTTAGAAATATTTAGTAGACTGACTCTACCAGATTAAAATTATTCAATAAAGAAAGGTCAATGCCTATATTTGATACTTCTTCTTTGTATCGTCTCCCTTAAGGATGTAGGTGATCTTGGCTCTCCACAATTTCCTCTCCTTTGAAGCTCTTAATAAATTTTGTCTTTGTGTTATCTGTCTTAAACCTTGTTCCGCCATCCATTTTAGTCAAAGTCGCCAGCTGTCCCTCTTGCCTTCTGGGTATATGATGTGTGTGCACGCGCGCCTTTGTCTATGAATATTACTTAATTTCAGTGCGCATATTCTACATATTTTTGTGTATGTGCGTTTGTATATATGTATAAGATTCAGCTAAAGTGTCAAAGGTAATGGAAAATTTCGACCAGGAATATTAATGGTTTCTATCAATTCAAAATGCCCTCATCCTATTCAGAAGGAAGCTAGCGCCTTATACGGCCTCAACTTGCGATGGATGATATATTGGAGTCATCGGCATTCTTGATTATACAGTAATCAAATTTCCAAGATTTCTCTGTGAGAACTTCTCGCGGCACATTTGAAGAAAACATCTGTTCAAAAACAAATTAGAAATCGCATCAAAGTATTAAAGGAGTTTCGATTTGTACGCTTCCCATCACAAGGCATATGGCAACCATTACTCCAAAAAGAGAAAAAAAAAAAAAATAATAATAATAATAATAATAATAATAATAATGATGATGATGATGATGATGATGATGATGATGATGATGATGATGATGATGCTGATAATAATGATGATAATAATAATAATAATAATAATAATAGTAATAATAATAATAATAATAATAATAATAATAATAATAATAATAATAATAATAATAATAGGTGGAGGAGTCGAAAGTTTTGATGTCTTCAATAAGTAGATATAATATATATTCCCAGAATACGTATCAGAAAATTGGTCATACAAATTAATTTCCTCCTATATGGCAGTGAACGATCTCCTCGCTGATGAAGAAAAGACTGGATGCAGCAGAAATGTGGTTCGTCAAATTGTTGTTAAGAAGAGAATGGACGGATCACGTAAGCAACGAAAAAGTCTTTATGTGCTTGATTGAGAGAATGATTTCCTTATATAAGTCTTACTAATTAACCCATAGCTGGGGTATAAAGAGGCGGAATCATGCCTTTTTTAAGCCTATTTGCGCAGAAAATATTATAGCGAACCCGACTGTATTTGGAACACGGCTCAATTAAACCACCTGAACATCCAAGCTTACAGCACCTGGTATTCCCAAGCGGTCACCCAACTAGGTAAGGACCCCAGGCTCGACGTTGCTTGACGATGTTTCAAGGTGTTCCGGCAGTAAGCCCTTAATTAACGAAAAGAAACCTTGTACTCAGAATCATAAACAGACAGCTGAAATGTCTTGAATACATGTAGGGCCTGAAGGATTTGGTACTAACAACACATATCAAAGAAAAAAGCAACAAGGGGGAAAAGTTGACCAACAAATTAACTATCCTGCGTGAATGGATGGAAACATTGGGATGATAAAATGAAAAAACATATTCAGAGCTACAAGAGAAGGAAGATGTGGAGAGCCACGATATCACACGTTACGAAAGGATACGGTACAAGAAAGAAGAAGAAAAAGAAAATTAATTAAATATAGCTCTCTTAACACGATATCTTGCGTTCCGAAAGGATACGGTACATGAAAGAAGAAGCAAAAAGCCAATTAATTAGATATAGCTCTCTTAACACGATATCTTGCTTTCCGAAAGGATACGGTACATGAAAGAAGAAGAAAAAAGCAAATTAATTAGATATAGCTCTCTTAACACGATATTTTGCGTTCCGAAAGGATACGGTACATGAAAGAAGAAGAAAAAAGCAAATTAATTTGATATAGCTCTCTTAACACGATATCTTGCGTTCCGAAAGGATACGGTACATGAAAGAAGAAGAAAAAATCAAATGAATTAGATATAGCTCTCTTAACACGATATCTTGCTTTGCGAAAGGATACGGTACATGAAAGAAGAAGAAAAAAGCAAATTAATTAGATATAGCTCTCTTAACACGATATCTTGCGTTCCGAAAGGATACGGTACATGAAAGAAGAAGAAAAAAGCAAATTTATTAGATATAGCTCTCTTAACACGATATCTCGCATTACGAAAGGATACAGTACATGAAAGAAGAAGAAAAAAGCAAATTAATTAGATATAGCTCTCTTAACACGATATCTCGCGTTCCGAAAGGATACGGTACATGAAAGAAGAAGAAAAAAGCAAATTTATTAGATATAGCTCTCTTAACACGATATCTCGCATTACGAAAGGATACAGTACATGAAAGAAGAAGAAAAAAGCAAATTAATTAGATATAGCTCTCTTAACACGATATCTCGCGTTCCGAAAGGATACGGTACATGAAAGAAGAAGAAAAAAGCAAATTAATTAGATATAGCTCTCTTAACACGATATCTCGCGTTCCGAAAGGATACGGTACATGAAAGAAGAAGAAAAAGCAAATTAATTTGATATAGCTCTCTTAACACGATATCTCGCGTTCCGAAAGGATACGGTACATGAAAGAAGAAGAAAAAAGCAAATTAATTAGATATAGCTCTCTTAACACGATATCTCGCGTTCCGAAAGGATACGGTACATGAAAGAAGAAGAAAAAGCAAATTAATTTGATATAGCTCTCTTAACACGATATCTTGCGTTCCGAAAGGATACGGTACATGAAAGAAGAAGAAAAAAGCAAATTAATTAGATATAGCTCTCTTAACACGATATCTCGCGTTCCGAAAGGATACGGTACATGAAAGAAGAAGAAAAAAGCAAATTAATTAGATATAGCTCTCTTAACACGATATCTCGCGTTCCGAAATGATACGGTACATGAAAGAAGAAGAAAAAGCAAATTAATTTGATATAGCTCTCTTAACACGATATCTGGCGTTCCGAAAGGATACGGTACATGAAAGAAGAAGAAAAAAGCAAATTAATTAGATATAGCTCTCTTAACACGATATCTCGCGTTCCGAAAGGATACGGTACATGAAAGAAGAAGAAAAAGCAAATTAATTTGATATAGCTCTCTTAACACGATATCACGCGTTCCGAAAGTATACGGTACACGAAAGAAGAAGAAAAAGCAAATTAATTAGATATAGCTCTCTTAAGACGATATCTCGCGTTCCGAAAGGATACGGTACATGAAAGAAGAAGAAAAAGGTAAATTAATTAGATATAGCTCTCTTAACACGATATCTCGCGTTCCGAAAGGATACGGTACATGAAAGAAGAAGAAAAAAGCAAATTAATTAGATATAGCTCTCTTAACACGATATCTCGCGTTCCGAAAGGATACGGTACATGAAAGAAGAAGAAAAAAGCAAATTAATTAGATATAGCTCTTTTAACACCATTGCTGTATGCAATTAATTATGTGTTGGTGGACTAATGCTTATCGCCTCGAAAAGCGAAAATAGTGATCCAAGTTCCGGTTTAGTTTCTCTTGCGTTCACTTTTATTCTAAAATCTTTGTAAAGGTATGAATCATTTTTCACCCACTTCCGAGAAAAAGCAGCAGATTACGTTATAGGGAAAAGAAATTTGAACGAGAAGATTCATAGTAATTTATTGGCTATGACTGTAGTTATTGTCACCACTGAAAAATGTTTCCAGTTTATTATGTTAGCAAGGAAATAATTTCACATTCGAAGGTGGATAATAAATAATCCCTTCTTTTGTCTTAATTCTTATATTTAACCAACGTAATATTTCTACTCATTGTCGATATAAACCTTGTATATTTCGCAAATTGTTGATCCCTTCCAGGTATAGATGTAAAGAAATTTTTAATATCTTATTTTAATTTCTTCACAATTAATAATATATTTTTCTCTGAAAGAAAATGTTGGGCATATCAGAAATGTAATTCGAGCCAGGTCAGCTGTGTGAAGACGATGAGATAAAATTTCCTCGTTTCGTGTCATAATCCTTTCCTGGTTGACTTGGGAAATATCTGGCCTTGCATTATTGCGCGGAAACAATACAAGTTTGTGGGTAACCAACGACGGGCTCGGTATCTGTGTTTGAATTTAGATGGATTTAGAATAACGTTAAAGGTAGTTTGTCGAAAAAGAACCAGTTTATATAAGGTACCATGACACGCAAAAAAACACACATGCACGTCTTGTTCAATTCAAACAGTTTGAACGAAGACGTGTTGCGGCTAGATTGTCATTGAGGTGATTTGCTGTGCTCCTCGGACGTCACGTGTCGGTTGTTTGTTTTTTTAACGGCATATCAACTCGTTTTAGGTCATTTAATGCCGAAATTTAATTTTCTTAACAGATTTGAAGCAATAAAAATATGATATGTTATTCTGGTTTCAGAATTGAATACATGGTATATGATGCACAACTTGCATCCATATACATGTCTGTGTGAACTTCTCTCGGTGATATATGTTTTTATGTTGTATTTTTGTTGAAGTTAAATTTTGGAATAAAGTTTAATTTAAGAAATTGTCTATTATATGGGTATATGCTATATACGGCTAATGTTATGTTGGTTCGTTGGTTGTTTTGGTTCAGTGGCATATCAACACCTCTATGGGGTATTTAATGCCGAAACCTAAATGATATGAACACAATTTTATGGCTTCAACTAAATATATTTTGAACGCAATTGTATACATTCAGCTACAGATAAAATGTATTGCTGTTTATTTTGCTTTTAAAATATATTGTTAGTCATTTTACTATAAATATGTATTGTTGGCCCTTTTTACATAAACATGCATTGCTGTTATTTTTACACATTCATAATGTTTTGCTTTAGGGTTCACTATAGCTGGGATCCTAACAAGTGCTACTGGCCCGAGTCAGAGTGTATCTGGGGACAACAACAATTAAGACGTGCTTGCATACTCCGCAAAACCTCCAATCTGCCGATCAGTGGCCTTGCTGCCGGATGTAGTCTATTATCATACCCAGGACTGACGCGTCTGTTTGATTCGATGGGTTTAACCAATGTCGAATAAAGACTCCTATATCCGTGGACCATATATGTATTAATAGTTTCCATACTTATTTCTCTTCTTTTTTCTTCTACAAGTACTCTTCACAACCTCATAAATTAGTTACCTCTCCTGGAGCGTCAATTGTGATTACCGCATGGTACCAAACCCCGTGTTACTCAATTCACAAGTAAAAATTTTAATCTTCAGATGAAAACAACAATTTTGTCTTTGAAAATAATGACTAATATATTTTTTGTCCTAACAAACCGCACCCTTACGATGACATTCTGCTAATCTCGAAAGTACTCAGAATAAAACATGTATCAACACGGTAATTTTCTCTTGTTTTTTCTTACTATTCTGAAGATGTGAATAGTTCTGATTAAATCTACCTTCATATTCTAACTAACCAAAACACTCATTTACAATCACTGCCTTGTTAAATATATTAATTGTTTGAAATATCATAGTCAGTAAATGATCTTTAGTTATCTGTATTTTGTTTTTAATTTACAAATGTGAATTTGAAAAGCTGTATATATCATTCATAACTACGTATTATTATGAAGTATAAAAATGGATAATAACATCAACAGTTTTATAGGAGAAATCGGAGAGCAGAGATCAAGTTCCAAACGAGTTCATTACATTCATTAACATTGCATTCATATTGAATCCACCACCCCCTTTTCCCGCCAGCTATGGGAAAAGTAACAGGACAGATTTTCTTATAGTCTTGAATGACAACCAGTTTAGAAGAA
>OZ038477.1:101655388-101662888 GCA_964036315.1 Acanthosepion esculentum
ATACATATATACATACATATATATATATACATATATATATACATACATATATATATATACATATTTATATATATATATATATATATATATACATATTTATATATATATATATATATATATATATATATATATATATATATATATATATATAGAGAGAGAGAGAGAGAGAGAGAGAGAGAGAGAGAGAAGGTAACACTAAGCAGCGACAGTATATTTCATGCTTGAACTCAATCTTCGCATTTTTTGAGTTATTAATTTTAAATAAAGTTTATGGCAAGTTTACATTTGTCATTCGTGTACATCTGTGACTTGTCTGTCTTCAACGTTTAACGTGTGCAGTAGGGAGTTAGCTGAGAAATGTCCCGTTTAACAACAGCAGAATATTCATATCGTCTGCAGGCAGATATTTTACATACAGTCGCGCGAATCGTAATGAACAAGTGGGTGCGCGGCTGTATCAGAATGCGTTTCGAGACCGAAGGCAGTCGAGTTATCTAAACTTTGCTGCTGTTTATCGTGGTGTTACTGAGACAGGCTACATGGCAAACTATGGATCGAGGAAGACTGAGATCCACTCGTACGCCTGACTATGAAGAACACATTCTATAGGCTATAGGAAACGATCCAGGTTTTAGCACAGGTCAAGCAGCCCCAGAATGGTTTACATCTCATAGTGCCACGTGGAAGGGTAATTCAAGAGCAGCTCCTGTATACGTATCATTCGCTAACTGATCACTCACCACAGAAGAACAATTGCCGATGGTTTATTGCACAAACTGCCAATGCGTTGTTTGTCTATTCACTCTTTTTTAAGGATGAGGAAGCATTTGGAAGATATGGAAAAATAAATTTACGCAACTAACATTTGTGGTCAGATCGGAATCCCCATGGTATAATATAGACTAGACAGAAGAATTAGTTTACGATTAATGTGTAGGCTGGAATTGTAGGTGACTGTCTGGTAGGTCTATATGGTCCATATGTTCTCCCAGCACATCTTATAGGAGCTTTATTTCGAACACACTTCCAGACCTGCTACAGAGTGTACCTCTGCTAATACGAAGACGTATGTGATCCACGCATAATAGGGCTTCAACACGTTTTTGTCACATTGTTCACGATGCATGGCTGACATCTACCATGACATATAGATAGATCCATCGCTTGCACCTTCCTCAGATCAAAAACAATTGCTTTATGCAGAAAACATTAATAATGCAGAGAGGCTTCATCAACGTTTCATGGGGGCCATTCGACATCGTGTAGGTGTGTTTGAAAGTGTAAGCCAATCAATAATACGAAAGGTGCATGCGTGTATAGCAACAAGCTGAGGACATTTTGAAAATTTGTTATGAGTTGCTGTGTTGAGGTACAACGATGGTGGTCTTTTAGACATATGCTTATAGAAACAATTTACATTGTTCTGCTGTCAGGGACCCACCCCTCAAAAGTTTGTCAAATTTTGCTAAAATACACACACACACACACACACACAGACACACACACACACACACACACACACACACACACACACACACACACACATATATATATATATAACGTATTTGCCTTCGCATAACGTATTTGCTTTCGCATATATATATATATATGTGTGTGTGTGTGTGTGTGTGTGTGTGTGTGTGTGTGTGTGTGTGTGTGTGTGTGTGTGTAGTCTGATGTCTCTTAAGCCGTCAAAATATCATGAGTATGCAGTGGTGATATCTATGTCGGTACACTATAAAGACTCTATACTTGATTTTGAGTATGACCACTTTCATAATTTAACCGTAATTTGGTTCATTTATAAACTCCTAATTGGTTATATGTTGTAACAAAGTAACGCAAACACAGAATGATTATATGGGTATACAGTCGGACAACAAGAGTACCACTCCCTGAAAGTCTGTAACTATAATCCAGTGACAAGAATGCTCTATCAGGGATTTTGAAACTGTGGGTCCCGAACAGTCAGTGGGTCGTGAGATAAATAAAATGGGTCGCGAAAAAAAAAAGAGAAAAAAAGATACGCAATTTAGAGCAAAGTGCTAAATTTAAACAACTGTAAATGTTGGACAGCACTCATAGATCTTCGCTTGATTTTTCACTGAGGTAAGCTCGTATTATGTTTTATTTTTTAATACAATTATATGTATGTATATAGTATGCTCTCATTGAGTTTATGTATCTTGTTCTTCAAACTCATTGCTGACCTAGTGACGTCAGTTCTTTCTCACAAAAAGAACTAGCGCCAAAACTTATCTACGAAGGTGTGCAGTACGTAGGACTTCGTGGCCGGTGAAAACTGTGAAGATTGTTGAATTATTCATTTACTTCTGAAGTCAGTGCTAGAAGTGAATTTCCCGACTCAATACCGATACATTCTCTCTGTGGTTGTAAGATGATGTGTTGTGTTCATTTGAACTCTCGGAATTTTCCATGAGTTTGCTGTTGTTTCGGCGAAATTTAAGACGGACTAGTCTTTTTTAACTTGTAACTGTAATACTTGTAACTTGTGCAATTTGAAAAGTTCATAAACGACCATAATGGGGGATCATTATATCAATCATAAAAAGAAGAACGACGAAGGAACAGGATAACCATCAACATTAGCAGATCCATGTGGAAAGGCAGCTTCCAGGATCGTTGTTAAAGATGATACCCTTAGCAAGCAGAATTTGACTTCTTTTGAGGCACATAATAAGATGACAATAACAAAACGTTACAGTAACAAATACTTTTAACATGTTTCTTTTTTGTAATGGGTGTATTCTAATGGAAACGACAGGCCTCTGTATTTGATATGTAATGATGTTATTGCTAATGGCAAATGGAAACCTTCGAAACTATAAAGACACATTGAAAAACAACACAACAAACTTTTAAATACGTTTGTGGAATATTTTCAAAGAAAGAAATAAAATTACAGTCATTAGTAAAAGTTTATTCTTCTTTCATGTTTGGATATTGTACAATGCTTCATGAAAAATCTGCCGGTATATTACCATTAGAACTTGTGTACTGATCGCGCAGAATTTGTTCAATTGAAGAGAATTAAGAAGAAATGCTTACTGCAAGACTGCAATCTGGTATAGATTTTTCAATACAACTAGACGTAAGCATTGATATTGCAAATTGTGCAACACTTTTAGTCTGTAAGATATGGGTGGCAAAATGATATGTTGGAAGACTATGTTGTCTAAATTTGAGATCTTACACAACTGGTGCAGATGGATTCATTGCATTAGAAGAGTTTCTCGGTGGGCAATAAATATTAAACTTGAAATAATGCAAAGGGACTACACGTGATGAAGCAGTGAATATGACTGGTAAAATAGCAGTGTTATTAAAAGATACCAATGCAATTTGGAATCGCTGTTAATGGATAGCGGTTCGGATTGAGAAATCGAAGAGCCGAGTTCGAATCCAGTCGAATACATTACATTCACTTACGTACTATTACCCTTGGGAAAGGTATGATTCCTCTTCTTCTCCCCCCCCCCCAGATATATGGTAATAGCAGCAAAACAGGGTTCTATAGCCTTGGATGGCAGCTGGTCTACCACAAAAAGAAATGGCAACCTACTGCGGGAAAAATATACCAAGTTAGTCATGTATCGAAAGATAAGCGTGTATCACGTAAGGCACATAACTGACTGATACTTAGCATGAGAAAGATAAGAGATTTCTAGGTCTATAATGAAGAAATTGGGCTTGTAATATTTGACACCCTAAGGACATATCACAGGCAGGGGGGACAGAGAAAAATAGCGCATAACGTACCTAATGAGTTGTTTTAAACAAAAGACAATTTCTGGTATCAAAGGGGCTTTCGGGGCATATTAGGAAGTATTGATAAGTGCAGTTAAGATTGTAAATTTCATCAAAGGATGTTTCCTAAATAAAATATTTAAAGTATTCTGTTCAGAGATCACTACACCCACTTACAGAAGTTCGTTGTCACGAGGCAAGGTACTTAGCAGGGTGTATGAAATTAGAACTGAGCTTCATATATTTCCATAGAAAGAAATAATCCCTTGTCACAACATATTGAGGATGATCTTTGGTTTACCAAACAGGCTTACTGTTGTTGCCTGTTTAGGGGCCAGAAAGAAAGACACGCAAGACGAAGGTAGATTGAACAAGTGTATTGGAACACAGATATATACAAAACAATAGTATTAGTAATAAGCAGATAGAAATGTACGTCCGAACGGTAGGTTAACACAGCGTCTTGGCTGCCCACGATTGGTTTGGTTTGTTTTGCTTTACGGCATATCAACCTCGATGGGTCATTTAATGCAGTCAACTTGTTTTTTGCTAATATTTTTGTTTTGTTAAAAATCTATTTCTGTTAATATTTTTTCTCAAAAATATATAGCTGGTAATATTATTTTTTCAAAAACGTATAGCTGGTAATATTATTTTTTTCAAAAACGTATAGCTGGTAATATTATTTTTCATAAGCCTATATGTGGTAATAATATATTTTTAAAAACGTGTAGCTGATAATATTATTTTTCAAAAACCTATAGGTGGTAATATTATTTTTTCAAAATCGTATAGCTGGTAATATTTAAAAAAAAACATATTGCTGGTAATAGGTTTTTCAAAAACGTATAGCTGGTAATATTTTTTAAAAACATATTGCTGGTAATAGGTTTTTCAAAAACGTATTGCTGGTAATATTTCTTTCTTTTCAAAAATTTATTTCTGGTAATAATTTTTTACAAAGTATTTCTGGTATTAAAACCTAGTTTTTACACTTTTATAATGCTTTTTTACCTCAGTTTCGGGGTTAACTCTATGCCCATAGCTGGGACCCTAACAGGTGCTACCACCCCGGGTTAGGGTGGACCTGGGAATACCAGCAATTAAGAGGAGGTTCTACGCTCCTCAAAGCCTCCTGATCAGAGGCCTTGCTGTTGGACGTAGTTTATCGTCTTACTCTGGACGCGGATGCAGTTTATCGTCATACCGAGGATACCGGCTGCCCACGGCTGGTAATACACGTTAGTATTTATGAACGAAGGAAGAGTTCATTCTACTGTAGCAGGGTTAGTACATCTAATGTTCTGGGCATTCTTAATGATTCAAACATGGAACTTCAAAGAGAATTCGGCAATATAATTCAATATATTGAATATATTGACAGGTTCTAGAAAATGATGAGGCTACGGCAAGGAAGACTTAAGAGTGATCATCCCAGCTATTAAATGTTTCCAACATTGTTAAAACACACTGTTCAGAACATTGTTAACGATTAAGAAAACTCGAGATCTTTTCTCATCTTACATTTCTGTCTCAATGCTTTTATATTTTCCCCGAGGAGAAATTTGAACCAATGAAGAAAAGACTTTAGATAAAAATAAATCCATTTCCTTTTCAAAATCCTGAATCAATAACTGAGTTAAAATTATTACCTGACGAGGAAGCTTAATTGCTGCATCTTAGTTGTTCTTTCACACTTAAGAATGAGTTTTAGAAATTAACTTTGTACTCATTTTGGGTTCAGAACAAAGGGTAATTTCCACTACTGATTAAAAAGACTTTTTTTTATCATTATTGCCTTTTACAACTACTTACTTGAGTGAACTGGAATTTTCCACATTAACTCAATTTAGGACGAAGTAAAGAAAAAAGGCTCAACATTGCACCTGATATGCTCGCAGCATTGTCTTCCTGGGTTCTCAATTGGAATTATTTGTTATGAATAAAGAATCACACCCATTATTTTAAATGACATTTTTTCCAATTATTATTTACTTTAAAATTGTGTCGGATTTTCCCTTAAATTTGTTTTTCTAAAATTAATAGTTTTATATTCATACAAGTAGATAATATAAACAAGTCAATATGTGCGGATCATTAGACAGATACATATAATTTGTCGATGCTAAATAAATAAACCAAGTGAACTGTGTTTGTCTTTAATTTATTACACATAGGCATAAACGGTCGCAATGCAAAATATGGTTCTTGCTAGGGGTGACAGTAAAAAAAACGTTAGAAGAACGCTAGAGTCTCAGATGACTGCTGATAGCTTAAGTCACAGTTTTCTTCTCTCATACTGCTTTCAATAGGCGTGTGAGTAAAGTCTACGCCGATCCTTTCTGTCAAGATACGAGTACCAATAGCATAGTTTGGTTTCATAGCAAAGGTTTCCTCTGCTAAATTTATTATTTCTCCACGGCTATTGTGCCCCATCTGTCACATTCAACACACTATACACAAATATATAAATATGGTAAATACGTAAGGAATTTTGGTATAACGAATATTTTAACATGTGTTGCCTATAATGGTACATCACCAGGGATGAAATTATTTCAACAAAGTCAACATTGGCTTGCCAGACTGTGATCTCTGACTCAACTCTAATTTTATATAACTTATATTGTGAATAATTTCAACTAAGTTCAAACCCGCGTAATTAAAAACACTTTGAATTCATTGGAGATTATAAAGCACTAATAATGTTTTTGTTTTAGTGAAGATTTCATTAGAATAAAGTATGCGATGGCTAAATTGTCGTCATTTTATATTTTTTTTTATTTCGCGCATGCGCGTTGTTTGTTTTTTATTGTGTTGACCGCATTCTATAGTAGGGTAAGTTGGACGCCGTCTGTGAGTAAAAGAGTACCATGACGCAATTCACTCCGCCAGAAATTCGGAAACGGCATGCTGTGCTGCTTGGTATTCGCACCGGAATATCCAATACGAAAATTTAAGAATGAGGACACTGCATATGATATAATTCGGAAAGAGTTGGATGAGTCTAATGGAGATTACGAAGGAGTGTGGAGTGATCACTAGTGATGCCGATGTGATGCCTCCATTGATCTTCCCTCAGGGCCGCAGTCTCAACACGAAGACCTACAGTTGGGTCAAGAGTGTGGCTGCTGGAAGACTATGTTTGCTAATAGGACTCTGCACCATGCCACATAAGCAGAAGAACCGAGTCCTGCGTTTCAGACAATTTCTGCGACCACCTCAACCCCGTACATCTGGCTATCTAACTACCCGGACTGCAATTCACTTGAGTGTGGGGCGCAGTTAAGCGAGAGACCAAAAAACACCTTGTAACACCAAAGATGAACTGAAGGCAAAGATTATGGCAGGAATCATAAACTTAAACAAGAAGACCATCCACAAAAGTTGCAGGATATTCCGAAATCGTCTGGGCGCTGTGGTTGAAGCCAATGGCGATTTTATTAAATTACTCTTCAGTATTTTAAGATACGTTTGTGCAATTTTGGTAAATATATCTGTTAAAATGAGATGTCAGTATTATTTTCCTTTCTTCGTCATTTAGATGACAATTTACCCATCGCACCCTGTATGTTAAAACAATTGCAAAAATTAGTCCTTTCACAATTGCTTCACTTTAACTCTCCCATTCCATTATCCGCTTTGTCAATTTCAACAGTGACAAATCCAGTATTTTGTTGAGGAATGAAAAGTCGTGATGATAGAATATCACTTTGCAATATTTGAATAAAA